>JAUIMM010000010.1:6022500-6677500 GCA_031769625.1 Taudactylus pleione
GTCCAGCACTTCTTGTAATTGTGCAGTGTCTGACAGACTATGATACCGTTGCAACAAAGTACAGAAGAATTTACAATCGGGATTTCTTTATTTTGTAAAATTATTTTACCAGATACTCACTTGTGCGAGCAGATGTTACTGAGGTGTTTCCTTGTATATTAGATCCATCAACCAAAACAGACACCAAAAAAGTGTAAATATTCCCAGGAGTCAAGTCTCCAATAGTTGAGCTATTTGTAGAAATGGTGATAGTGTATATTGGATTTTCCTTTATTTGGATCAGATAATAACTTGCATTTCCATCAGGTTTCTGCCAGCCCAGAGATATAGAAGTGGTGGTGATATTATGTGTGGTCAGGTTCTTTACTACTCCAGGTTCTAAAAGGAAAGAAATCTACTGTTACATTTTGATCTACTCCATACTTAAAGGCAAAATAAGTGCTGCTTGTGCCATTCATTATATAACTGTTTAGGAATGTTCAAGGCTCCATCCTTAGTCCACCGCTCTTTTCTCTGTACAATTACTCCCTCCTGAACTAATCAACTTTTTGGACTCCAACAACAACTCTACACTGATGAGACCCAAATGTATTTATTCTCTTTGATGCCAGCACAGATGGAGGACTTGGAGACACCAGACCAGACCATATATTTCATTAGTTGGAGAGAAAAAAAAGGTTCTATTGCACCGGAATTCGTAGATATGTATAAATTTTAGATTAATGGAATCCCTATTTATATAAAATTCTTTGAAAATATTGGGGTCCATTTACTAAGCTTTGGATGGAGATAAAGTCCACGGTGATAAGGTACCATCCAATCAGCTCATAACTGCCATGTCACAGGCTGTGTTTTAAAAATGACAGTTAGGTTAGCTGGCACCTTATCACCGTCAAATTTATCTCCATCCAAGGCTTAGTAAATAGACCCCTAAGTCTATTAAGGAACAGTGTGTGCTGCCACAGACAAACAAAAACTATTAAATACAAGACAGAAGAGAGGCCTGTATGAGGTGCACTAAATTTCAATTAAAATGCAACTTTAATAAAATCATTAAAAATTTGAATATATTAATAGCAAAAAATATGGTTAAAATATAGTTGAACTGAAGAATGTGCATAAGTTTAAGAAATTAATTGGTATTGATTGGTCAAATTCCACTATGTGTGACAAGCATGCTGCTGGATGTATGCTGCTGTTGTTTACATGATGCATAATATGCTGCAATCTTGACAAAGGTTTTACGGGACTGAAACGTTGATGAGGCTGCTTGGATTATATCTACATGATTAAATGAAACAAGCATTACTACTTTGGTGAGTGCCCTCTGTTTTTTCCTATATTGGGAAATACTCTGGATTTATAGAAGGACTGGTTAATTATTGCTTTTTATTAAGCAGAGAGTTCTACATTATTTATAGTATAAGTACACAAATATCAACTTAGTATAAAAACAATTTTGTTAAGCTGCATACACACAACGATTTAGTAAATGAACGATTTTTAGTAAACGATTTTCATTAATTTTTTCAAGGGAAAAATGAATGAAAATCGTTTACTAAAATCGTTCATTTACTAAATGTAATGAACGATTTTTTTGAACTACAAATGATTTTTGCATATTCCCTTAATGAAAATCGTTGAGTTGGTCAGTCTGACTGAACTACAAACTACAAACGTGAACGTGCATGAATGGTCAGTGGTTTCTTCACTCCTCCATTGGGACTTATGCAAATGCGCAGTCTACTGACCACACATTTGTGATGGCCATTGCCAGGGAGGAACCCTCTCCAGGTAAACTTTGCTAAGTGTAGCCTATAAGCTGCAGCAGCTAATGTCAGCTTTCCAACCCCAATAGAAACTTATAAGGGTTGCTGCTGCTGTTGGAAATGGAGGGCCTGAAATCACTCCATATTACATCTGGGGTACACCTGATATTTGTGAGTATCCCCCAAAAATGGGTGTTTTAGAAGAATATGCCACAAATATTTAAGGATAAATAGGTCCCTCTGTCTCTAGAGAATCTGCATATACACAGTACTGTGCAAACATTTTAGGCTGGTGTGATAAAAATGCTGCAAAGTAGGAATGCTTTCAAAAATAGAAGTGTTAATAGTTTATTTTTATCAATTAACAAAATGCAAAGTGAATGAACAGAAGAGAAATCTAAATAAAATCAATATTTGGTATGACCACCCTTTGCCTTCAAAACAGCATCAACTCTTCTAGGTACAGCTGCACACAGTTTTTGAAGGAACTCGGCAGGGAGGTTGTTCCAAACATCTTGGAGAACTAACCACAGATCTTCTGTGGACATAGATTTACGCATATCCTTCTGTCTCTTCATGTAATCCCAGACAGATTTGATGATGTTGAGATCAAGTCTCTGTGGGGGCCATATCATCACTTCCAGGACTCTTTCTTCTTCGTCACGCTGAAGATAGTTCTTAATGACATTGGCTGTATTCTTGGGGTCATTGTTCTGCTGCTGAATAAATTTGGAGCCAATCAGATGCCTCCTTGATGTTATTGCATGATGGATAAGTACCTGCCTGTATTTCTCAGCATTGAGGGCATCATTAATCCTGACCAAATCCCCAACTCCATTTGCTGAAAAGCAGCCCCAAACTTTCAAGAAACCTCCACCATGCTTCACTGTTGCGTACAAACACTCATTATTGTACCGCTCTCCAGCCATTGGGTGAAAGAACTGCCTTCTGTTTCAGTGCCTAAACCTAACCCCTGACGATCGAGATGGTGGGGATCGGTGTTCTGGCATCAGGATTAAGATAAGTGTTGGCATTTCGATGCCTATCTTAAGTCCCTTTTCAGGAAGGAGGAGTCAGGATTTAGACCGGCGGCATCGTGTCCGCCGGTCTATTAACTACATCCCATCCAGAGCACCTGCTGCCATTTTTCTGCAATTCTTCCATGAAGACCACTTCTGGCCAGATTTCTCCAAACAGTAGATGGGTGTACTTGGATCCCACTGGTTTCTGCCAGTTCTGAGTTAATGGCACTGAAGGGAAGTAAGCATGATGTGTATTTCATCTGATGCACTAAGTTTCCTTGGCCTACCACTGCATCTACAGTCTTCAACATTGCCCATTTCTTTGTGCTTCTTCAAAAGAGCTTGAACTGTGCATCTTGAAATCTTTGCCTGGGAGAGACCTTGCTGATGCAATATGACTAACTTGTGTCTTGTTGCTGTGCTCAGTTTTGCCATGGTGCATGACCTGTGACAAGAAACTGTCTTCCACAACCTCACCTTTGTAGTAGAGTTTGGCTGTTCCTCACCCAGCTTAAAGCCTACTACACAGCTGTTTCTGTTTCAGTTAATGTCTGTGTTTCAGCCTGCATATGAATGAGTACTGCATGGCATGTAGTTTATTGCAGCATATAGTGCGCCATGCCTCACCATAATGTGTATTGACATGCCACAGCAGGGAAGCCAGAATGCCGTGCTATGAGCAAAGATATAGCAGGACACATCTTTAAATATAGCAATAGCTAAGGTATTTATCCAATTCAGACTCAATACTAAAATATGTTAATTAAATGGTTCTGTAGAAGCTGTGCTTCTCCTGAGTTAAAACAAATAGACCTCACTGCCTGGCTCTGGAAAGTTGCTTATAAAAAAGAATTATAGCTGCTTCTTGTCACACCATTACAATTTCTATAGAAGCACGTAGCTATTGTTTGAATATAAAGGGTTGCTGCAGTGAGAGGGGGTGAAGAATATTATGGGTCTCAAACTGCCTAAAGCTGCTAGTCAAGTTTGTTGTGAATTATATCAGTAGTGGAAAGAGCGTGGTGATAGGCTATAGGCTGCACATGGTGAACACTTACAGACCTTTCCAGACGTCTTTACTGGTTGGGAGTTTTTCAGAGGGAAAAACTCCTCCATTCTTCCAGCTGCTCTCCTCTGAGGGTCTGTTTATTTTATCCACAATTCTAACATATTTTAAAATAGCTTAAGAAAACTCTAAAGCTGCATACACGCATAAAGATTTTCTGTCCAACCATCCAACTAGTTGATTGGTTGGAATGAAAATCTGGTAAAGTATGAAAGCAAATGACAATCAACAATTTGCTCCCAAAGCCAGAAAATGGACAAAAACTGTTGTTTGAACAAATTGTTTAGATCAAACATTTAACAAACTTGACTGACAACCATTTTCATCTGTTTTCTGGCATGTAGGAGCAAATTGCTGATCATCAGTTACTCCCATACGTTACCAGATTTTCATTCCAACCAATCAACTAGTTGGATGGTTGGACAGAAAATCTTTATGTGTGTATGCAGCTTAATTCTCATCCATATGTCCCATGAGATATATACGGAACTTTCCCATAATACATAAATATGCACATAAACTATATTAATAGAACAGGAATTATATAGTAAACCAGAGGAATACTTATAGGGCCAGGTGTATTGTATGGAGAGTATATATAAACCAATAAAAATTATATCAGTAAAACACATACAAATCACCCTACACTGCTACTATACAATATTTTCTATTTAACATTACCAGCTACCACGGACTGACATCTATGCCGGTGACTTTTGGTGAACTCAAATACAGACATCGTCCGGCAGCATACTTTGCCTGTGTGGGACAACTAATGCTGCACTGCTGATGACATCCCCCGTACTGTGGGAGAACGCATAACTCAGCCAGTATGCACTAAGCTGCAATATTATCTATCTGCGGATCTCCATTCCCTATTATGGGATGGCGTTTCACAAGACACCTACTTTAACTTGCAAGTTACCTATTATAATGTGTATAGTGGACTCAACCTATTCATCACATCTGGCATCCTGCTATAATCACTGGATTTATTGAGGTACTGTATAATCCACACTAGATTAAATTGTGTGAACTTTTGTAAATTATACCAATAGCTATGTTTGTAGCCGTTAATCTATTCTATTCAATTAGTAGCTATAAAGGTTCCATTTTTTGAGACTGCAGAATGTTTATGGGTTTTAGATGTTTCTAATCGGATGCCGACAGTCTAAATACTGATGCTGAACACCCGACAGGTCAGGATCCCAGTACCAGTATCCCAACCGCCAGCATCCCAGGAGGGAGGGTTAGGACTAGTGTGCAGGAAGAGGGAGGTTAGGTTTAGGCACTGAGGAGGGAAGGTTAGGTTTAGGGTAGGGGTTAGGGTTAGACTTACCTTATTTTCTTATGGGTGTCAGGATTCTGACTGTCGGTATTCTGACTAGCGGCATCCCTAGAGCCGAGATCTCATACCCAACCAGTTTCTAACACCTATAAATGTTTAAAAGTTAATATTGCTGCTATAAGCATTTTTTATTAAATTATTGTTTCTTGTAAATAATCTGTTGACCTAGGTCAATTTTATTCTGGGTGTTAACCAGGGCCTGAAGGCCCAGGACAAATACAAGCTGGTTGGGGTGAATAAGCTGGAGTAGCCAGATGTTTAATCAGTTGGCCAACACTTTAGCAAATATTTTGAGATCAACATTGAGGAGGGACATTGGCCTGTAATTGTCATATAGAGTTAGGTATTTGCCCTCTATGTGATTTACAGTAATCATAGCAGCTGAAGTGGCTGAAACAAAAGAGGCTCCATTCCTGATAGCATTGAATAAGCTACTAATATTAGTGGCAAGGATGCCTCTAAACTTCTTGCCTCTGGAGGAAGCTGGGGGAGATGGCAGTAAGCTAAGAAATTGTCCACAGAGCACACAGGATCATGAGGATCAGAGGTGGGTTTAGCAATTTATAGAGGCCATGATAAAATAAGCAAAATTTGGCCTCTCTTTTCTGATGGGTAAAGGGTTCTGGCAGAGGTGCGAAGGGAACCAACAGCATTATGAGCACAATGTTATCAAAGTCTGCTAGCTAAAAGGGAGCCTGTCTTATCACTCTTCTCATGAAACATTTGGTTTTGTCACTTGAGCTTTTTAGCTGTCACATCTGACAAGGTCACATTGAGCCAGCTCTTCAAAATCTGCAATGGACAAGTATCATCAGAGAGCAATTTGATGGGAAAGTTGAGGAGACTGCAATTCCAGGTCCAAATTAAAGCCCCAATACAGTCTATTTTTGGCCACAGAGCCAATACAGTCTCTTTTTGGTCACAGAGAGGCTCATCAGCTTGCCACAGATGATAGCCCAATGGGTATCCCAGTGCATGGAGGGGGAACTATCTCTTATCAATGGAGTACATCTCAAATTAATTCCTCAGTGCCTTAGTAATTTTAGAGTGAGTAGAGTCATCAAATATCTATACACACTATATACTTTGTTATTTGGGCCCATGAGAAACATCTTCTGAGAAATGCAGCAGCCTTCACCTGTGGTCCCACAAACTGTAACTCCATTCCTGTCTTGTTTTGCAATGCCCAGAGACTCACTCAGAGATATCCAACAGTCAACAAGATAGGAATGAATTGGCTCTGATTTGCTGTCAGACTATCACATACAATACTGCAGAGTATAGTCTTGTGAGTGTAACATGATTAAAGTCTTATCTCATGAGACTAAGATTTGCACCAGCCACACCTGTTCCAATTCACTGTAAAATATGTTTATTCTACTAAGCTTTGCTGCCATTTTGACCTCACCACAAGTAAGTAGTGAGCAGTGGCATAGCCAACTTTTGACATGAGGGAGAGTGAAAATAGAAAAATAGCCTTAGAAGGTCCAGATGTTTCACAATTTAATCTGTGTCCTGGATGTCACTCCCAGTTCTGAGGACTGCGACTGTCAGCAAAGACAGACAAATCCTTACATTATTACAGTAAATAATGGATTAGCAGTGGGGCTGCAATTAGATCACTGACATAAAATACAAAGATGTCAAAAACTAGAGATGAGTCAGCTGGTAGTTGTATGGGAGTTAGAGAACATGAAAACATGGGCCAAAGTGAGGGGGTAGTGGAATGAATGAGAGAAAACATTAATTACAGAAGACAGCAGGTGATACTCTCTGCAGAATGCTAGGAAGATACAAAATGGGCAGAGGGAAACACAGGGAGAGAGGGCAATCCTTCCTTTGCCCCTATTCCTGCCTCCATACTCCACACCATATATCTGTTCCACCTCCACCCTCTGTCTTGCCTCTATCCCTGCTCCACCTTATCCCGCTGTTCTGCTTGTGTTCCCTCTCTGCATCCTCCTCTGTCACTGTCCTCCACTCATGACTTGTTATACTTACACTCCAGTGACATCCTCATCTTTCATGACTTGCTGACAGTAGAAGCTATTTAGGAGCCTGTGGCATGTGTTCCTGCTGCTGCTGCTCAGATACCAGAAAGACTTACTACATAGAATCTGCACCTCCACACTTATAATACCAGTATTGTCTCAACTATTCTGGCACTATTTATATCTTTGTGAATCAGTCAGCAATCATGATCTGGAGTCGAATGGGTTTTGTGAGAGATAGAGGGGTATCAAGTGCAGGGTGAGCCTTGATATGAGGGAGAATTAATTAGGCAATGATCAAGAACTACTATAAAGTTGAATCAATAGTGTTCATGGGGGCTCAGACATGATCTGGGGAAGAACAATATGGGTGGGACCTGGGAACAAGCAATAAATGAAGCATATAAATAAAGGATGATAATAATAATAATAATAATAATAATAATAACAAAAGGGACAATATATATTTAGCTCTTATAGGGGTCCAATCATTATGCTAATTATTAGGGGCCGGGTGGCCCCAGATGGTTAGGTATCCAACTCGCTGCAAGAAGCAGCATTAGATACAAAGCCACCAGAACAATTCAACATTCAATTCAAAATTCAACAATCAGCTGTCTCCGTGATATTCTTCACTGGTGTCTCCCCCATCAGTTCATATATGCAAGACCTCCGGCTGAAGGAGCTGGATGGGGGTGGAGGGAATCGAATGGGAAGAAACTGCAGTCCAGAAACAAACACCATCTGAAGATGGCATAAGTTCCAGCAATCAAACTCCATTTTCAGAGTTTGATGAATTTACAGTATTGGGTGAGGTAACTACTGGCTGCTTTTGTATGTAGACCAGAAATGCTGGACCACTTTATATTTACACTGCAATTTAGATTTCAGTTTAGACACGTCAATCCCAAATCTAAAACTCTCTGCACATTTTAAATCTCCCCCACCTGCAGTGCCGCATGGTTTTACCAAGATGCACAGTTACAATACTTGCTCTTTCTCACTCTATTCCCAAATTTGAATCATGCACATAGAGTTTAAGGAGATCAACACAGCTTAAAATCTACTATATTTTAGAATTAAAAAATAAAACCGCATGTACTCATAGTAAATTAAGCCAGCTCTTTGGAGACATTTTAGTGTTTTTCAAATAGATTGGTCTATAACTTATCTTTCTGTCCATATAAGTTCTTTATTCTTATTATTTATCCATATTTATTCACAAGCCTCACCCTTCTACATTAGCAACAAAATGCTGAATTTTTATGGATAAATAATAGGGGAATTTTGCATTTTTTATATAATGCATATCAGCACTTGCATTGTATTGGCTGTGACTGCTATAAAGAAAACATGAGGATAGAGTGTATCATCTCCATTTATTTGAATTATTAAAAAAAAAAAAACAATTATCCTGTACTCAAAGTGTACTAAAAACAGCAATTCCACATATTCTAGTAAATCTGGGCAAGCAACAGATTATTTTATTAACTTTATTTTGTCATGATCTATATTTTAATTTAACTTTTTTAAATCACTATATCGTTCAGGAATAAATTAATAATTTCTTTCTAAGTAATTTCAATAAAATAAAAAGTATAATTCTTAAGTGCATCATGACATAACTACATAGTTGTTTTGTGCTGTTTAGCCAAAAAAGGCAGCTAAAAAAGGGAAATAGTGCTGCCCATATATCCTACTTAACTATTTTTATTAGTGCCTCTAAATCGTGGAAATTTTACTAGGTTAACAAGTAGGATGTAACTTTCCTAAATTCCTGTGTCTAAATCATTAAACTTTCTGTTTCATAAGTACAAAACTAAAATAAATATATATGTAGCCCATTATGAGAGCAGTACCTTGATTTATTGCAACAGCAAAGTGCCACTGATACATAATTATTGTCCCTAGCTTCTCTCACTGACATTCTATAAAATAGTTGCTGTTTATAATCATTTCATTTATTTAGGACTTTTGTTTTAGACTTATATTACATACATCGCAGGAAGACAAAAGTACATACAAAGATATCAAGAAGATAAATAGCAGACTAACATAAAAATATTTTCCCCCCTTCCCTAAATCCTCTTTTTTTCTGTATCCTATACTTGCTTAAAAATTCAATAAAATAAATTATTGAAATAAAAAAAAAATAATGGGCAAACAAAGCTTACCACCACAAAACATACTTGTAGGCAGGGCTGGATTAAGGAGGGGGACGACAGGGGCAGTCGTCCCTGGGCCCCCACACACAGAGCGGCCCCCACTAGCAGCGGTGCAGCTGGTGGCTTCACCCGCCACTAGTGTCCCCGCCGCTAGTGTAGTGTAGACCGCGCAGTGAGCGTGGCCACACTACACGGTGACAAACACACAGCCGGCGGCAGCTGTGTGTTTGTTACAGCAGCCGATGAGAGTCACACACACTCTCATTGGCTGCTGCTTCAACGGAGGGAGCCGGCTGGAGCTTACTTATGAGCTCCGTCTTCCGGCTCCCCTCCCGGGTGATGATGGGAGTGACGTCATGATCCTGACGTCTCTCCCATACTGAAGGAGAAGAGGAGCCAGAGCGGACAGCGGCGGTCGCGTCCTGAGCGGGGTTTCAGATAAGTTGTGTTTTTTTTGTTTTTTTGTGTGTAAGGGGCACTGCATAGGGGGGTCACTTCATGGGGGCACTGGGGGCAATGCATAGGACAACTACTGGCGGCACTGAATAGGGATGGGCTACTACTGGGGGCAGTGTATAGGGGAGACTACTTGTGGGGGCAATGCATAAGGGGGGACTACTGGGGGCACTATATGAGGGGCACTGCATGGGGGGACCACTACTGGCTCTGGGGGCACTATACATGGGGCACTACTGAGGGCACTGTATAGGGGGACCACTACTGGGGATTTATATAAGGGGCACTGCATAGGGGGTACCACTATTGGGTCTGGGAGCACTACTGGGGACACTGTATAGGGGGACCACTACTGGGGCATTATATAAGGGGCACTGCATGGGGGGACACTACTGGGTCTGGGGACACTATATAAGGGGCACTACTGCGGGCACTGTATAGTGGGACCACTACCAGGGCATTATATAAGGGGCACTGCATAGGGGGGACCACTACTGGGTCTGGGGGCACTACTGGGGGCACTGCTTAGGGGGACCACTACTGGGGGCACTGCATAAGGGGCATTACTACAGGGTATGGTGGTATATAGGGGCCCCCACAAGTTTGTTGCCCAGGGGCCCCCACAGACCTTAATCTGGCCCTGCTTGTAGGAGCAATATATTTTGGATTAATAGTCAGCACAATTTAAAATACTAAGAATTATCTATCATAAGACTTATGGGTACATTTACTAAGATAGGAGTTCTATTTAAGAAGTGATGTTGCCCATAGCAACCAGATTCTACTTCTCATTTATCTAGCACCTTCTAGAAGATAATAACGGGAATCTGATTGGTTGCTATGGGCAACATCACTTCCTAATAGAACTCCCATCTTAGTAAATTTACCCCTAAGTCTTATGATAGATAATTCTTATATTTACTAAAGGTTGATTTTAATCAATTTTAGTCAATTTAACATAGATGAAAATTGAACAACATCGATGATGTGTTTCTGAGGCTAAATCACACATTTACTAGCAGACAATTTTTGAATTGGTTTTAAGTATTAATAAATGTGTGCTTTTGCTTCAATAATTTCTTTACTAAAAGTTACCTAATAGTTCCCACCATTGAAGCCAATGGTGGGATTAACTCATTGGTTGAGAGAGGTGCACACTCGCCTCTCTCAGCCATTAATGCTCAGCCAATGCATTTTTATGTGAAATGCCATGGCTGAGCCATAATTCGGGAAGTACCGTCCTTAGAGGATGGTACTTATGTCCATTACTTGGGTATTGTCATTTTTTTTTGTTTTCTAAAGACTTGGATGCCTACTTGGAGAAGAGGATATGAATGGCTACAGGGAATATAGGTGAGTATTTGTGTGAGTGTAGAAAAGTTGTACTTTCATGGTGTGTGAGTCTTATTTTTATTTTAATATATCTTTTGCAAGTGAACTAGAGGAACCAGTTGGCCTTTAATTTCCTGCAAGCTTCTACTTGTGGTTCTACAAGTACCAGCATGCAGGGGAGCCTTGCTGGGACCATTTACTGTAAAAGACAATATTAATTCATCTATTTTATGAAACAATCAACCTGACACCCACCTACAGTGCCCTGGAGAGGGGGAACCACTTTACTGGGGGGGTCCTCGCCTCCCCAGGAATCCCCAGCCTGGGCTGACTAGTGATAATGATTTGGCTGGCAAACACATTGAAAGGATCCCACAGCTGTGAGGGACTCCTACTGTTTTTGTCCGCTGTATTTCCAAAACCAGGACTAGCTCACTGAGCCTGGTGATGGATTATGAAAATACAGGGAAACCCTATGTCTTTTCCCAATGCATATTTTCACAACCAAGACTGGCTCAGAAAAGCCTAGTGCTGGTTGCACAATTATGGGGAGACCCCAAGTCATTTTTCTTTTTTTTTTCTTTTATACTTTTAATAAGGTTGTTCACATAAAAACATGTATGGATCTCATTAATCTATGCATGTTTCTGTGTAACTTGCACCTACTCATGGTAAAATTGCCAACATGAAGTAGGTCTATAATTTTGGTTATTTTGTGCTCGATCCGGTGATTAATTTCAAATCGAATATTAGTAAATCAGGGGGTTCTATGCTGGTCAATGTAAAAGTACCAATGTTTACACAATATTTGATTTTAAAAGGGATTTGGTTTTATATTTGATTTCACAGGCGATTTTGAATTTAGTAAATCTCTGATGTTCATAATCGAATGCAAGTCGAATGCAAGTATACCCTAAACATAAAATCAACCAAAACTGAATTTTAAATAATATACCCCTTAGAGTTGAATATCAATTTATCACATATAACTTGTAACATTTCAAATAAAAATATTTAGCTATTGTCACAAATTCCAACAAACAATAATAAAAGACTCCACAATTCTATATGGTCCACATTTTAATACTCACAATAGTTTAAGAGTACTTGAGCACCTGGAGTACTATAATGGGGGAGGGGGGTTCCAATTGCCCAAAACCTAAGAACCCTAATAGTCTCCACTATGTTATCGGGAGGCATGCAGCATATAGTTTACAAAAAGAGACCAATAGCTACTTGATATACAGAAGAAAGAGGGTGCAAACTGTCAGTATGTCTGCCTAAACTCTCGTAATATATGTGAGCCTGTCTCCCAGCACTTTCAGTGGGTCTGTCCCTTAATTTAGCTTGTGTTTTTTTCAGTCTGTCTTCTGTTTGTAAATCTTGTATGTGTGTTTTACAGCCCTGTTTGTATCTTCTGCAAAAAAGTTTGTTTATGATATAGAGTAGCAGTACACCTCCAAGCATAATTTTATGTAATATTGCATGATTTTAAATATTTAAATTTACAGTAATGGTTCCACATGCTCAAGCACACTAGAAAACATGAAAGAATAGCACTTTGCGTGACATCCAATCAACGACAATGACCACATGTTGGATGCAAAACAAATTCCTTTCTTTTTGGTAAATGCATCTTGTCACATACTTACTGCAAAAGGGAATGTATATAAAACACACATTGGGCCTGATTCAGACCCGCTCGCGAGCGCTATGCGCTCGCGAGCAGGTCGATGTTTGGCCACTGCGCATGTGCACGCCGGAGCCGGCTCCGACGTGCGCATGCGCGAGACCCGGCTAGCGACGGGCGCTCCGTTGCTCCATCCCACAGCTATGCGAGCGGCCAGGAGGCCACACAACAAAATAAAACACGCCCTGATTCAGAGCGAGCGCTCTTTCAGAGCGTCCGTCTCTGAATCAAGCCCATTGTGTGGCACATGCAACTAACTTCACCTCAGGTAAAATATAGGGTATTATATGTTGTATTTGTTTTAGCTTTTTAATTAACATCTATTAATCTCAGTCTGTTTAGACAAGATTGAAAAATAAGCAACACTTTGGAACTCAGCTATACTTGTTACATTATGCATAAAACAATTTACCCAAAAAGTGTCTGTTTTAGGCGTATTGCAGTAGTTTTAATTGCTTTATTCCAAAATCAATCATTGAATAAACCCATGTATAAATGCTATGTTTGCCCCTAAGGACTACACTAACCCCCGTTCTTTTTTACTGGTGCTCCCAGCCATTACCAAGTTTTGTATATGTGGTCATATGAGGCCAACACTGTGTTAACCCATTGTGTCTGCTCAATTTTCACATCAATACTGCAAAAAGCCAGAGAAGAGTCTTTCCAGGGATAGGATCTAACCTTTCAGAAGAAGAAAAAGGAAAAGTAGAGCTATTGCTGCAGTGCACTATATTGTCAGTACATATTAATCTGTCCTTTATTAAAACATATTAATCTTTATTCAATCAATTAAAATATTAACATATAAGGGTTATCACAACTGGCGAAATATATTAAAATTAATTCATCATTCAACAGGATAGAAAGATGTGCATTCAACAGGATAGAAAGAAACGCGTTGGCGTTTCTTCTCATATGCCGACCAGCTGTATTCTACTGTTAATACACTACTGTTTTGATATTATATATGTTTATATCTGCAGCAGTTTGAGAGATTACTATACAGGCATTTTTCCCGCATAGATAAATGGCTATGTGATTTACAGAACGGAGCTATGTACTATCATATGGAGCTAGTTAGCCCAAACACAACAGCAATACTGTGGTGTGAATAAGATTATTGCCAAATACTCATGTGAAATGTTACTTTAGTAGCCAAATTGAGATTGCTACTCTTTAATAGTTGCATTGACAATTTACCTTAATATAATCTGTTACATTTTAGCTGCTGCTGATACACATCTCTCTCTATAATTATAACACTGACAAGAATAATGGATGTAGATTATTAAATCCATACAAATTCATATACGATTATATCCTAACAGTGATATTGGGAGAATAACATCAATCCTATTGTATAAGAATATGATTACATACAGCCAGCGGCATATATGAATTTCTTTTAAATACACTTTATTTCATACTTTCATGCACATCTTTCTATCCTGTTGAATGATGAATTCATTTTAATATATTTCGCCAGTTGTGATAACCCTTATATGTTAATATTTTAATTGATTGAATAAAGATTAATATGTTTTAATAAAGGACAGATTAATATGTACTGACAATATAGTGCACTGCAGCAATAGCTCTACTTTTCCTTTTTCTTCTTCTGAAACATATGCATATAGAGCTTGCAGTAGCACATCAGTAATAAGGATCAACAAAACAAATCAATTTCAGTTGAATACCACGTTTTCCTTTTACTGTGTTAGTAACATATTATAATACAAATTACAAACATTATATAACTAGTGCGGGAACATAAAACCTTTTTTTTTATAGGATCTAACCTGTAAGTCCACCCTTGCAGAACTTGTGGGTGGACAAACAAAAACCCACAAATTCTGACAAACTCCAAGCATTGATTAAGCATTAGGAATGGATGGCCATCAGTCAGTGGCCAGAAGTTGATTGACAACATGGCAGGTCGAAGTGCAGAGGTCTTTAAAAAAAAGGGTCCACACTGCAAATATTGACTCTTTGCATAAACGTAAGGGTCACTCCAATTATCCGTGATGCTTTCACCGGCATGAGTCATTGTTGCAATGGGCGCACTTTACAGCAGCCTGAATTCGTGGAATTTTTTCGCAGCCCCATAGGGCTGCAAGCAAAGTTTTGCGAATTTGGGCTCAGAGCGGGCCAAGAAGGGTGCGAGATGCCTGTTGTTGCGGGCGTCTTAATGCCGTTGCAATGGCAACTCACACTCTTCGCGGCTAATTGATTTGACCCCTTTATGTAATTGTCAACAAAAGCCTTTGACACTTAAAAAATACTTGTAATTTTACTTCAGTATACCATAGTAACATCTGACAAAAACATCTAAAAACACCGAAGCTGCAAAGTTTGTGAAAACCAATACTTTTGTCATTCTCAAAACTTTTGGCCATGGCCCAAATGATCTAACCTGTAAGTCCACACTTGCAGAACTTTTACTGGTTGTCAAAGCAAAACAAAAAGTGGAACTGGAAGAGAGAAATAAACCTGACCATATATTCTATATGTCATTAGAAGACACACTATAAAAAAGACCCTCATGCAGGTGAGCTATAAGAAAGAAACTTTTATTTTAAGATCAATGCTTCAGTATTACTAAACTTTTGAAAAATGAGAATAAACTGCTTTGACTTCAAAGTGATCATTTCTCATGAGCAATTTAAGTAATTTTCTTAGAAACAATTAAATATTTCTAAAACATTATTTTTATCTTTAGCTTCTTTTAAACCCTTCCATTATACTGTTGTGTTTTACTGGTGACAGAATAGGAATTATGGGCCTGATTCAGACCCGGTTGCAAGCACTGAGCGCTCGTAACCGGGTCGATGGTGGCCCAGAGCGCATGCGCACGATGGAGCCGGATCCGTCATGCGCGTGCTCGAGACCCGGATAGCGATGGGCAAGCCGTCACTCCGGGTTTTGCACCAAAGGGGGCGTTGCTGTCGATGTTGAGTGACAGCACGCCCCCTTTGGTGGGCGGGCCGGGGGAGTGGCTGCCCAAACGGAGGCGTTCCCATGTGAACGCCTTCATTTGGGGGCGGCCCCACTGACATCACGAGTGATGTCAGTGGGAGAGATTTCGACTCTGTTAGAGCCGAAATCTCAATGGGGCTTGTGGCCACGAGACAATACCACAAGGGTCTCGTCGCAAGCCCGATGGTCGCGATGGTCTTGACCATCGCGACCATCTTCCTGGCAGCTCGATGTAGCTGTGGGTGTCACCCACAGCTATGCGAGCGGCCAGGAGGCTGTTCTAAAAAACCAGAAGGCCGGCCCTGATTCAGAGCAAGCTTTCTGTCAGAGCGTCCGGCACTGAATCAGGGCCTATATTTCAAACATTCATTTAGCACTTCCAATAAACACTTACTTATATAATCAGCTACTGGAGAAATATCCACTTTTACTACTCATCCACAAGAGAATATTTGCAGATTTTAAAATAGTATTTAAAATAAATACTTAGGCCCGTATTTAATTAGCCGCAAAAAGTCGAGTTCTTTTCGCATGCTGGACTTTTCGCCGTCATTGCTAGTTTTCAATGCGAAAAAGTATCCCTCGCGTCCCCACTTATCGGCGAAAATGGAACCTGGCGAATTCGGACCTGGTGGAAAGTCCTGCCAGAAATGGGGAAAACAACCTGGACCCCCCGAAAAGATGCACTAACATAGGGGATCACTATAGGGGTGTTCTAGAACCCCTAATAAAGCTAATCTGGATACTTTAGTTTTTTAAAAAGCTTGCTATTAGCGTCATTTAAGTGGTGAAGAATGGCATTAAGCAATATTTTTTTAACAAAATAGCTAGTCCCAGCAAATTTGGGGTACATGAAAATGGGTGCTAGCATATTTAAAGGTTGCTAAAGTGAAGTTTTAAAAAACATAAAAAATCCACCTGCTGCAAGCACCTGCAATCTAAAAAACACCAGGCGCATACTTGTGGACCCCCCTGGAGTCTATTTCCCTAGTTTTTATGTTTGTCCCCCAAATTTGGTCTTTTTAGCCCCCAAATTGAAAGTTCTTTTTTGGTTTGTTCTTAAGCATTTTATTTTTATTTTCTTTAGACAGTTTAGCTTTGGGGTACTCTACCAAGGGTGCAGAGGGGGTTCCGCAAGTTTGCACCCCTAAAACCCAATTCCGCACTTTTGTCCGCCTGTTTTCATAGATGCACCGGCAAAAAGTCTTTGGAATCGAATACGGGCATAAGTTTTCGCCTGCCAAAACGATGTCATCACTGAATTTTCTACGAAAATGGCTTTTCACACCTAATTGAATATGCACCCTGTGGGAGATTTCATTTTCATCACTATGATGTTAAACTGCAGACATTATGACAGCGTACCTTATAAAATCCATTAGGACAGCCCCAGTCTCGTTAATCTTCGTAGCAATTGAAGCCAATTACTTGAAAGTAACAAATAGTGCTGAAACAGAACTATGGTCTCGATTTTCTCTGAGTCATAAAATAGCTACTAATGATAGGCGACTATTGCTTTATGTAGGATTTCTGTCTTAGAATTACATCAGAGACATAGGGGCAGATTCAATTACACTCGAGATGCTGTCAGCAGTTTGCATTGCACATGAATTAGTAAAATGAGGGCATGATTTAGTAAGGACTGTAATTGCAAAGCTGCACGGAGGCAGATTTGCAATTGCGATCCTTGTAGATATGATAATGCACAGGAGGCATAATGCCTCCTGTGCATTACTTAATCAAGCTGCGTTGTCAAATGCAGCATCAGTTAATTTGTGTACCATCGGCTGGCTGTGGTGTCCCATGGGATACCGTAGCTGGCCACCACAGTTTAGAAGAGGAAGCCAGGAAATCTCTGTTACCCAACGGAGATCCTAGCTTCTGTCGTCCCCCACTTTTGTGGTGACATGTCTCCATTTTGGGAATGGCATTACCACCTCCTCCGCGCCCACAATCAGCAGAAGACTGTCAATCACTGACAGTCTGCGAACTAGATAGCAGGACCCATTCTGCAGACTTGCAGAATGGGTGCTGCGCCTGCGCAGATTCCTAAACATCAGAATCTGCATTCAGAAAAGAAATAGATCAATAGCTACTTGATCTACAAGGTAAAGAGGGTGCAAACTATTAGTATGTCTGCCTATACTGTTGTGTGATCTGTGAGCCTATCATCAAGCACTGTCAGTGTGTCTGCCTCTAAGTTCTGCTTGTGTATTTCCGGTCTGTCTATGTCTGTGTGTTCATCTTGTCTGGGCTTCCTACAGTCCTGTTAGTATCTTCTGCACAAACATCCTTGTTTGATACAGAGTGGCAGTCCACCTCCAAGCATGGTCATATGTAATATTGCTTGATTATAAGTATGTAAATTTAGAGTAATGGTTCTAAGGGCTTAAACACACTAGAAAACATGAAACAATAGCATTTTACTTGCCATCCAATCAACGTAATAACCATATGTTGGATGCAAACTGAATTGCTCTCTTTTTGGTAAATATATCTTGTCACATACTTACTGCAAACTTACTTTAAACTGTATACAAAGCACACATTGTGTGGCACATGCAACTAACTTCACCTCAGGTAAAATATAGGTAATTGTATGTTATATCTGTTTTACCTTTGAATTAACATATATTAATCTCAGTCTCATTATACACGATTGTAAAAATAAGCAACACTTTGGAACTCAACTATACTGTGCTTGTTACTTTATGTATAAAACAAATTACCTAAAAAGTATCAGTTTTAGGAGGTTTGCATTGCGTTGTTCCAAAATCAATCACAGAAGAAACCCATGTGGAAATCCTATATTTGCCCCTAAGGACTATACTAACTCCCATATTTTTTGCTGGTGCTCCCAGCCATTAACAAGTTTTGTACATATGTATTATGTATATGTGGTCGTATAAGGCCAACACTGTGGGAACTTTCACGTCAATACTTCAAAAAGGCTGAGAAGAATTATTCCAGGGTTAAGATCTAACCTGTAAGTCCACACTTGTAGAATGTTTACTGGTTGCCAGAGCAAAAAAAAAGTGGAACTGGAAGAGAAAAATAAAGCTGGCCAAACATTCTATAAGTCATTAGAAGATGCAATATAATAAAGTGTCCCTCATGCAGGTGAACTATAAATAGGAGACAGTTTTTTTACCACTTCCAATAAACACTTAAATAATCAGCTACTGGAGAACTATCCACTTACACTCCTCCTCTACAAGAGAATATTTGCAGATTTTAACAATAAAACTTAGTGGGAGATTTCATTTTCACTGTGCCACTATGATGTTCTTACTACAGTACTTCCAAAAAACACTTACTTGTATAATTAGCTACTGAAGAACTATCCCCTTGTATTCCTTCTCCTACAAGAACAGAGACCAGGAATGTGTAATAAATCCCAGGTATCAAATTCTCAGCTATAGCAGAGGTTGTGGTCACATTTGCACTGAATGTTGAATCTTCCAAGATTTTTATGTTATAGGAACTTGCATTTCCATCAGGGTGTTGCCAGCTTAGAGATACAGAAGTTGTGGTGATGTTCTCTGCTATAAGGTTCTTCACTTTATCAGGTACTGTTAGAAAAAAAGAAGCAATATATTAAAAAGTGATTTATTTTTTTCAATCAATTAGTATGAGACTCAATTCTCAGAAATGTTCTACTGCAATGTTTGGCTGCAGACAGCATGGTAGCTTACAGTTGACCAACATTTTAAATTTTCAAACCTATCTCTATGAGATGAGAGGGAAAATGATTGATTCTACTCGTTGCAAAGTGACTTAAACCGCACACTACCACTAAGAATTTAGGGCCTGATTCAGACCCTCTCGCGAGCGGCTGTCCGCTCGCAAGTGGGTCGATGTTATGGACTGAGCATGCGTACGATGGAGGGAGCTCCGTCGTGCGCATGCGCCAGATGCGACGAGCGATGGAAAGTCCTTCGCTCGTTGTGTCCGATCAAAGGGGGCGTGCTGTCAATGTTGATTGACAGCACGCCCCCTTTGGTGGGCGTGCCGGGGGCGTGCCTCCCTGACGGGGGCGTTCCCACGGGAACGCCTCCCGTCAAAAGCCGGCCCACTGACATCACTAGTGATGTCAGTGGGAGTGATTTTGGCTCTGATAGAGCCAAAATCACTCCGGAGCTTGCGGTTGAAAACCTCAACCGCAGGCTCCGGCTCGCAATTTCGATGGTCGCGATGGTCTCGACCATCGCGGCCATCACAATGCACGCTCGTATAGCCTGTGGGTGGTGACCCACAGCTATACGAGCGTCCAGGAGGACGCTCCATGAAAATGGAGCCCGGCCCTCATTCAGAGCGTGCGCTCTGCTCAGAGCGTACGGCTCTGAATGAGGGCCTTAATTTTTACCTTAAATTGCAAATTTTTTTTACAGATGACATGCTATTTTTACATCTATTTAGTTTTTTTACCCAGTGTGACAACTTTCAGAAAACAACAACAACATTCTCCACTCTATTCACTCTGTAAATATTCCTCATTGTAGAGCTCACAGTATTTTAACAGTGGTTATGGACAATGGGCCCTCCAATGGAGAAGGGGATTTTATGCTGCCCAAAATCACTTTTCCTCCTGTCCTGGCTGATGGTATCTAATGTATCTTTGCCACACAGCAATTGCAGGCTCAGTACTGGGCTGCAAACAGAAATGTGAGGAATGGGACTATTTTAGACATCACAAAAAGTATCAATTATTTTGCTAAGTGTCTCTCCTATGTTTTTAGGTGTTGCTTTGCACCCGGCCCGGTGCCAGGGGGTTAGAAGTGGTACATACTGTGCCCTGAGCTCCATAGAGACCTGTCAACTCATTATAGACTCAGACTACACTGCATGTACAGTATATTGAGCCATTGTGAGTTGCACATTGCTCCTAAACAGCACTCACAATTCAAAAAGATCCCAGGAGTCAGGCTATGATTGGCTGCTGTCATTAGGACAAAATGTCAGATCTTTTTTTATTCTAGTTGCTTTAAGAGTGCTGAGGGACCACCAAACTTTATCCCAGGCAGGAGATAGGCCCATGCAGCACACTGGGAAAAGAGGGATTTTAAGCAGGTGTTGAAAAAATGCTGCAAAGTAAGAATGCTTTAAAAAATAATGGTGTTAATAGTTTATATTTATCAATTAACAAAATCCATAGTGACTGAACAGAAGAGAAATCTAAATCAAATCAATATTTGGTGTGACCACCCTTTGCCTTCAAAACAGCATCAATTCTTGTAGGTACACTTGCACAAAGTCAGGGATTTTCTATGATTATAGTCAGGTGTATGATTAACCAATCATACCAAACAGGTGATAATGATCATCATTTTCATATGTAGGTTGAAACACAGTCATTAACTGAAACAGAAACAGCTGTGTAGGATGCTTAAAACTATGAGAGGAACAGCCAAACTCTGCTACAAAGGTGAGGTTGTGGAAGACAGTTACATGTCACAGGTCATACAATATGGCAAGACTGAGCACACCAAAAAGAACCAAGGTAGTTATGCTGCATCAGCACAGGTCTCTCCCAGGCAAAGATTTCAAAGCAAACTTGGGTTTCAGGATGTGCTTTTCAAGCTCTTTTAAAGAAGAAAATAAGTCCTAAGCTTCAAAAAAAGAAAACACTGTTCAGATAGTAGTAGTTAAATATAATCAATTTATTAAAACAAATTGCTTAGCAATATCCAAAGGACTATTTAACATCTATAATCAGTCTCCATGCTAAACATATCAGCTTAGGACTTAAATAGTATTTTCTTTATTGGTTTGACTAAAGATTGGCAATCCCTTTATAGAGAGCTGCAGTGTAGTTAATTACACTGTCATTAGTTAAACCAGCACCCAGTTGCTTTTTTGTGGTTTATTAGTAGATATTTCTCATTGTCCTTTTGAAGAAGCACAAATATATGGGGACTGTAGTCACAGTAGTCGGCAAAGGAAACTTATTGCATCAGATGAAAGAGACATCATGCTTACTTCCCTTTGAAATTGGAAGATGTTCAGCAGTGCCATCAGCACAGAACTGGCCAAAACAGGTGAGACCCAGGTACACCCATCTGCTGGTCTTTATGGAAGAATTGTGGCCAGAAGGCCAATCTTTGAGGTGGAAACCAGGCCAAGTGACTCAACTATGCACGAAAACATAGGAACTGGCGTGCAGAAAAATGGCAGCCGCAGCTCAGGAATGATGAGTCAAAATTTTAAATATTTGGCTGTAACAGAAGGCAGTTTGTTCATCAAAAGGATGGAGAGCAGGACAAAAATGAGTCCCTACAGGCAACAGTGAAGCATGGTGGAGTTACTTTGCAAGTTTGGGGCTGCATATCAGCAAATGGAGTTGAGGATTTGGGGCCTAATTCACATGATCGTGAATCTGAGCCGGACCCGTTCTTTGCATGTGCAGAATGGGTCTGCAAGTCCGCACATAAACTGGCAGCAGACTGTCAGTGATTGACAGGCTGCTGCCATTTGGGGGTGTGGAGGGGTTGGTGACTGCCTCCGTCACCTGAAACAGAGGCATATTGCTTCCATTGGAGAGAGGGAAGATGCCAGGATTTCCGTCAGCTGACGGAGATTTCCTGGTCTCTTCCTTGCAACTGCAACCACCTGCTGCATGACTCCATAGGTCACCTTAGCTGGCTGATGGTCTACAGAGTATCCAATGCTGTGTTGGACAATGCTTCTCGGAAACGTATTGCAGCAGGAGGCATGGTGCCTCCTGCTGCAATACCATATCAGCACAAATGGAATAGCTTAGCTGCTTGTGAGCAGCTTAGCTTTTCTGTCTGAAGCTGAATCAGGGCCTTGGTCAGGATTAATGGTGTCCTCAATGCTGAGAAATACAGCCAGGTACTTATCCAATATGCAGTACCATCAGGGAGGCATCTGATTGGCTCCAAATTTATTCTGCAGCAGAACAATGACCACAAACATACAGCCAATGTCATTGAGAACTATCTTCAGTGTAAAGAAGAACAAGGAGTCCTGGAAGTGATCACATGCCCCCACAGAGCCCTGATCTGAACATCATAGTGTCTTCCTGGGATTACATGAAGAGATAGAAGGACTTGTGCAAGTCTACATCCACAGAAGATCTGTGGTTAGTTCTCCAAGATGTTTGGAACAAACTCCCTGACGAGTTCTTTCATAAACAGTGTGCAAATGTACCTAAAATAACTGATGCTGTTTTGAAGGCAAGGGGTGTTCATACCAAATACTGGGCCTGATTCAGACCCACTCGCGAGCGGCTTTCCACTCGCAAGTGGGTCGATGGTCTGCACTGCACATGTGCACGACGGAGGGAGCTCCGTCGTGCGCATGCGCGAGACGCGCCGAGCGAAGGACTTTCCTTCGCTCGGAGTGTCTCATCAAAGGGGGCGTGCTGTCGGGCGTGCCTGCCAGACGGGGGCGTTCCCAAGGGAACCCCTACCGTCTGAAGCCGGCCCCACTGACATCACTAGTGATGTCAGTGGGAGTGATCTTGGCTCTGATAGAGCCAAAATCACTCCTGGCCTTGCGGTTGAAAAAATCAACCGCAGGCTTTTGCACGCAGTTTCGATAGTCGCGATGGTCTTGACCATCGCGACCATCATCCTGCACGCTCGTATTTGATGTGGGTGGTGACCCACAGCTATACGAGCGTCCAGGAGGATGCTCCATTTTAATGGAGGTGGGCCCTGATTCAGAGTGAGCGCTCTGGTCAGAGCGTCCGGCTCTGAATCAGGGCCATTGATTTGATTTACATTTCTCTTGGCATTTTGTTAAGTGATAAAATTAAACTATTAACACTTCCATTTTTGAAAGCATTCTTACATTGCAGCATTATTTCCACACCTGTCCAAAGCTTTTCAGCAGTACTGTATATACACACACACACATATATGAGGTGTGGCTATTAAATAACAAAACCTATGCTATAATTTATGTTTAATTATATTAAGTACATTTTAACTCTGTTACCCTTCAATGTACTCCCCTTCTGCATCTACTCAACACTGCATTCTTATTTTCCATTGGTCAATTTCATGCTGTAGCTCATTATTTCAACGGCCTCATCAACTCTGTCATTTCCTTCTTTACCTCAGTAAAGAATGGGTTCCCTTGAAAACAGAATGGTTTCCCTTGAGTAAAAGTTTGACTTTAGAGAAAAGAAAGAAGTCACAGGTCTGATGAGTATGGAGTGTATTGTAGTAATGCAATTTGTTTCTCTGCCAAAAACAGCTTCATAAAAGGAGCTGTGTGGGTATTGGTGCATGGTCCTGATAGAGAATGAAACTATTTTTCCACAACTCTGGCCTCTTTCTTTGATTCTTTACTGCAAAGTTGTTAGAACATTTTTGCAGTAATGTTGATTCAATTGTTGCACCTTCTGGTAATCAGACATCTAAAATAACACCCTTGATATAAAAAAAAACAATTAACATGGCTTTGAATTTAGATTTACTTTCTTCATTCTTGGTGGCGATGGTGTTTTCCGGTCCATGGACTGGTGTTTTGTCTCAGGATTGTACTGGAAGATCCAGGTTTCATCACAGGTAATAACTTTATCTAAAATATGTGAATCCACTTGAATTTGGTCCAAAATGCCTGTACAAATTTGCTTTTGATTTTCTTTCTGCTTGGCAATTAGAAGTCTTGGAACCATCTTAGCATACACTATTGTCATGCTAAGATCTTGACACAAATCTTGCCTAACAGTTTCTTTGCTGCTATCATTCAGATGCTGAGTTGATGGTCAATTTGAACAATTTTTTTCCACATTTTCATTTGTTTTTGACTTGCAATGGCTTTTGGAATGTTCATCATCTTTGACAGCCTCACAACAATTACTAAATCTTTTGTGTCACTCAAACACACATGCATATAACATAAAATCTGCCCTGTAAGTCTTGGTTAGCATAGACAAAGATTGGTGGGCGTTTTGTTCAAATTAACTAAAAATTTTAACTTAGCTCTACTTTTGAACTAAGCATTTTTACAACACATGGAAAAATCCCAACTTCTTTGCACACTGTGGGCCTAATTCAGACCCGCTCACAAGTGCTGAGCGCTCGCAAGCAGGTCGATGTTGGCCCAGTGCACATGCGCACGAGGGAGCTGGCTCCGTCGTGTGCATGCGCGAGACCCAGATAGCGACGGGCAAGCCGTCGCTATGGGTCTCGCTACAAAGGGGGCATGCTGTCGATGGTGAGTGACAGCATGCCCCCTTTGGTGGGCATGCTGGGGGCGTGGCTGCCCAGTTGGAGGTGTTCTCATGGGAACGCCTACCATCTGGGGCCGGCCCCAGTGACATCACAAGTGATGTCAGTGGGAGTGCTCTCGGCTCTGATAGAGTCGAAAGCACTCCTGGGCTTGAGGCAATGAGACACTACCACAAGGGTCTCGTCGCAAGCCTGAGGGTCACAATGGTCTTGACCATCGCGACCATCTTTTTGGCCACTCGCTATAGCTGTGGGTGGTCACCCACAGCTATGCGAGCAGCTAGGAGGCCGCTAAAAAAACCAGAGGGACGGCCCTGATTCAGAGCGAACGCTCTGTCAGAGCGTCCGGCTCTGAATCAGGGCCTATGTGACAATAAACTGTCTGTGCGAGTGTGTGAAACTTGCAAAACCATTTGGGATAATCCGAGGTCAATGCTCCCTCACACCCTTTTAACTCACACAGTTTGGTTTATTTTTACAAGTACTGTACAGTCTCATTACTTAATAGCTACACCTTGTATGTATGTGTATATATATATATATATATATATATATAGTAAATTGTAGAAAGGGGCACTTACCAGAGCATCAATAAGCAATTACAAGCTTTAATGCTTACACAACCATTCTGAAATAGTTATGACATTTCGGTAAAGCATGACCTTTCTCAAGACCAACATCCATGCATCAGTACAGCAACAGCAGCATAGAAATCAATGGAACAGCATCACAAACCACCTTACCTAAGCCCCTCTAAGTAGCCACCATTCCAGCAGGTCAAGCTGTGGCATGCATCCGGACTGGGAGTGAAGTGCATTCCACCCGGAAGTGCTCGCGCAGTATGAAAAATGCATCCAGCTTTTTTTATGAAGCGGAGAGCTAACATATCTAAACCCAACAAATGCAAAAACCCACTGGACGAGTGTTGATCATCTGATCATTAAAGCAAAAATAGACTGTAGACATCTAATATTATATCAAACAAACAAAAATGGCAGCTGCTCAATCAATCTAGCAGTACTAATCAGGTGCATGAAAGGGAGGGGTCATACCAAGTAGAAAATGGAGGGGGATTTAACCCCCTATTGTACCTCAGCACACTGAATAATACCTGCAACAATATATGAAGACTATATGGTCATAGAAATTCAGAGATATTAGTTGCATGCATTTGCAAATACATGGGAGGCTGCTGGGCCACGTCACGGCTTCTCTGTTACCAGCAGTCCCTAACACTAAGGGGTTCACGTCCGGGGCACAGTGCACCCCAAAAAATGTCCAGCCCAGGACCCCCCCAGGGCATCATACGAAAATGGAAAAAGAGTGACAGTGCAGTGTAAAGTATAGCTGTGTGTGAGTAATCATTAAGTGTGGAATGAGAGGTTAAAATATATGTGAAAAAATACATGAATAATAAACAAACATAAAAGGTGATGTGAAAAGCAACTATGTGTATTAAGTGGTGATGCCCTGAGGAGGCCCAGCCAGACCAGTCCCAGGGGCCCTACGCCCAAACGCTCACCCCAAATGTAAAATATACCAATTATAAGGCCTCATGATAAAGGCACATATATAATTTTGTCAAATGTAAGGCCTCATGATAAAGGCACATACATAAATGCATCCAAATTAAGAGCCAACTTACCTGGGAGTCACCCCTGGGAACTCCAACTAGCACTACTAGAACCAGCATGCCCTACTAATGCTGGCTCCTTCATGCAACTCATAACAAACAAACAAAAATGGCAGCTGCTCAATCAATCTAGCAGTACTAATCAGGTGCATGAAAGGGAGGGGTCATACCAAGTAGAAAAAGGAGGGGGATTTAACCCCCTATTGTACCTCAGCACACTGAATAATACCTGCAACAATATATGAAGACTATATGGTCATAGAAATTCAGAGATATTAGTTGCATGCATTTGCAAATACATGGGAGGCTGCTGGGCCACGTCACGGCTTCTGTGTTACCAGCAGTCCCTAACACTAAGGGGTTCACGTCCGGGGCGCAGTGCACCCCCAAAAATGTCCAGCCCAGGACCCCCCCAGGGCATCACATGAAAATGGAAGAAGAGTGACAGTGCAGTGTAAAGTATAGCTGTGTGTGAGTAATCATTAAGTGTGGAATGAGAGGTTAAAATATATGTGAAAAAATACATGAATAATAAACAAACATAAAAGGTGATGTCCTGGGCTGGACGTTTTTTGGGGTGCAATGCACCCCGGACGTGAACCCCTTAGTGTTAGGGACTGCTGGTAACAGAGAAGCCGTGACGTGGCCCAGCAGCCTCCCATGTATTTGCAAATGCATGCAACTAATATCACTGAATTTCTATGACCATATAGTCTTCATATATTGTTGCAGGTATTATTCAGTGTGCTGAGGTACAATAGGGGGTTAAATCTCCCTCCTTTATCTACTTGGTATGACCCCTCCCTTTCATGCACCTGATTAGTACTGCTAGATTGATTGAGCAGCTGCCATTTTTGTTTGTTTGTTATGAGTTGCATGAAGGAGCCAGCATTAGTAGGGCATGCTGGTTCTAGTGGTGCTAGTTGGAATTCCCAGGGGTGACTCCCAGGTAAGCTGGCTCTCAATTTGGATGCATTTATGTATGTGCCTTTATCATGAGGCCTTATAATTGGTATATTTTACATTTGGGGTGAGCGTTTGGGCGTAGGGCCCCCGGGACTGGTCTGGCTGGGCCTCCTCAGGGCATCACCACTTAATACACATAGTTGCTTTTCACTCCACCTTTTATGTTTGTTTATTATTCATGTATTTTTTCACATATATTTTAACCTCTCAATCCACACTTAATGATTACTCACACACAGCTATACTTTACACTGCACTGTCACTCTTTTTCCATTTTCGTGTGATGCCCTGGGGGGGTCCTGGGCTGGACGTTTTTTGGGGTGCACTGCGCCCCGGACGTGAACCACTTAGTGTTAGGGACTGCTGGTAACAGAGAAGCCGTGACGTGGCCCAGCAGCCTCCCATGTATTTGCAAATGCATGCAACTAATATCTCTGAATTTCTATGACCATATAGTCTTCATATATTGTTGCAGGTATTATTCAGTGTGCTGAGGTACAATAGGGGGTTAAATCTCACTCCTTTTTCTACTTGGTATGACCCCTCCCTTTCATGCACCTGATTAGTACTGCTAGATTGATTGAGCAGCTGCCATTTTTGTTTGTTTGTTATGAGTTGCATGAAGGAGCCAGCATTAGTAGGGCATGCTGGTTCTAGTGGTGCTAGTTGGAATTCCCAGGGGTGACTCCCAGGTAAGCTGGCTCTCAATTTGGATGCATTTATGTATGTGCCTTTATCATGAGGCCTTACATTTGACAAAATTATATATGTGCCTTTATCATGAGGCCTTATAATTGGTATATTTTACATTTTGGGTGAGCGTTTGGGCGTAGGGCCCCCGGGACTGGTCTGGCTGGGCCTCCTCAGGGCATCACCACTTAATACACATAGTTGCTTTTCACATCACCTTTTATGTTTGTTTATTATTCATGTATTTTTTCACATATATTTTAACCTCTCATTCCACACTTAATGATTACTCACACACAGCTATACTTTACACTGCACTGTCACTCTTTTTCCATTTTCGTGTGATGCCCTGGGGGGGTCCTGGGCTGGACGTTTTTTGGGGAGCACTGTGCCCCGGATTTGAACCCCTTAGTGTTAGGGACTGCTGGTAACAGAGAAGCCGTGACGTGGCCCAGCAGCCTCCCATGTATTTGCAAATGCATGCAACTAATATCTCTGAATTTCTATGACCATATAGTCTTCATATATTGTTGCAGGTATTATTCAGTGTGCTGAGGTACAATAGGGGGTTAAATCCCCCTCCTTTTTCTACTTGGTATGACCCCTCCCTTACATGCACCTGATTAGTACTGCTAGATTGATTGAGCAGCTGCCATTTTTGTTTGTTTGTTATGAGTTGCATGAAGGAGCCAGCATTAGTAGGGCATGTTGGTTCTAGTAGTGCTAGTTGGAGTTCCCAGGGGTGACTCCCAGGTAAGCTGGCTCTCAATTTGGATGCATTTATGTAAGTGCCTTTATCATGAGGCCTTACATTTGACAAAATTATATATGTGCCTTTATCATGAGGCCTTATAATTGGTATATTTTACATTTGGGGTGAGCGTTTGGGCGTAGGGCGCCCGGGACTGGTCTGGCTGGGCCTCCTCAGGGCATCACCACTTAATACACATAGTTGCTTTTCACAACACCTTTTATGTTTGTTTATTATTCATGTATTTTTTCACATATATTTTAACCTCTCAATCCACACTTAATGATTACTCACACACAGCTATACTTTACACTGCACTGTCACTCTTTTTCCATTTTCGTGTGATGCCCGGGGGGGGTCCTGGGCTGGACATTTTTTGGGGTGCACTGCGCCCCGGACGTGAACCACTTAGTGTTAGGGACTGCTGGTAACAGAGAAGCCGTGACGTGGCCCAGCAGCCTCCCATGTATTTGCAAATGCATGCAACTAATATCTCTGAATTTCTATGACCATATAGTCTTCATATATTGTTGCAGGTATTATTCAGTGTGCTGAGGTACAATAGGGGGTTAAATCCCCCTCCTTTTTCTACTTGGTATGACCCCTCCCTTACATGCACCTGATTAGTACTGCTAGATTGATTGAGCAGCTGCCATTTTTGTTTGTTTGTTATGAGTTGCATGAAGGAGCCAGCATTAGTAGGGCATGTTGGTTCTAGTAGTGCTAGTTGGAGTTCCCAGGGGTGACTCCCAGGTAAGCTGGCTCTCAATTTGGATGCATTTATGTAAGTGCCTTTATCATGAGGCCTTACATTTGACAAAATTATATATGTGCCTTTATCATGAGGCCTTATAATTGGTATATTTTACATTTGGGGTGAGCGTTTGGGCGTAGGGAGCCCGGGACTGGTCTGGCTGGGCCTCCTCAGGGCATCACCACTTAATACACATAGTTGCTTTTCACAACACCTTTTATGTTTGTTTATTATTCATGTATTTTTTCACATATATTTTAACCTCTCAATCCACACTTAATGATTACTCACACACAGCTATACTTTACACTGCACTGTCACTCTTTTTCCATTTTCGTGTGATGCCCGGGGGGGGTCCTGGGCTGGACGTTTTTTGGGGTGCACTGCGCCCCGGACGTGAACCACTTAGTGTTAGGGACTGCTGGTAACAGAGAAGCCGTGACGTGGCCCAGCAGCCTCCCATGTATTTGCAAATGCATGCAACTAATATCTCTGAATTTCTATGACCATATAGTCTTCATATATTGTTGCAGGTATTATTCAGTGTGCTGAGGTACAATAAGGGGTTAAATCCCCCTCCTTTTTCTACTTGGTATGACCCCTCCCTTACATGCACCTGATTAGTACTGCTAGATTGATTGAGCTGCTGCCATTTTTGTTTGTTTGTTATGAGTTGCATGAAGGAGCCAGCATTAGTAGGGCATGCTGGTTCTAGTGGTGCTAGTTGGAATTCCCAGGGGTGACTCCCAGGTAAGCTGGCTCTCAATTTGGACGCATTTATGTAAGTGCCTTTATCATGAGGCCTTACATTTGACAAAATTATATATGTGCCTTTATCATGAGGCCTTATAATTGGTATATTTTACATTTGGGGTGAGCATTTGGGCGTAGGGCCCCCGGGACTGGTCTGGCTGGGCCTCCTCAGGGCATCACCACTTAATACACATAGTTGCTTTTCACATCACCTTTTATGTTTGTTTATTATTCATGTATTTTTTCACATATATTTTAACCTCTCATTCCACACTTAATGATTACTCACACACAGCTATACTTTACACTGCACTGTCACTCTTTTTCCATTTTCGTGTGATGCCCTGGGGGGGTCCTGGGCTGGACGTTTTTTGGGGTGCACTGCGCCCCGGACGTGAACCACCTAGTGTTAGGGACTGCTGGTAACAGAGAAGCCGTGATGTGGCCCAGCAGCCTCCCATGTATTTGCAAATGCATGCAACTAATATCTCTGAATTTCTATGACCATATAGTCTTCATATATTGTTGCAGGTATTATTCAGTGTGCTGAGGTACAATAGGGGGTTAAATCCCCCTCCTTTTTCTATCTAATATTATATCATGCCAGTGTTTGGAAAGTATATTCATTATTATAAGAGATATATTGATGATGTATTCCTGATTTGGACCAATACAGCTAAGAGTCTGTAGTTAATGGTCAATCAATTGAATATGCTTGACAACCTAGTCCATTTTACTCTTAAATCTGATGTGAGTTCTATGGAATTCCTTGACATTACGATTGAATGGACCGTCATTGGGAACTATTCTCTTTCACAAAAATATGGATTGAAGCATGCTCTTGTAGTCCCAAAACATGGTTGCCATGATCTTCTTTGCTGATGGAATTGTTTTGAAATTCTTTGAACGTGGAGACAATTCGTGTTTCCATGTCATGGGTGCTTTCTTAATCTCTGGTGTCACATGATATAACCACATTTCATCACCTGTAACAATATGCTGCAGGAACTGCACTCCCTCCTCATGGCACCACATCAAGTGTACAAGAGACAGTCCCATCCTATTGGCTTTCTGAACTTATATGAGTTGCCTCGGTACCCAGCATGAACACTTTTTCCTGTACCCCAGTTGGTCATGAACAATTTTGTGCACATTACCCACTGAGATGTTCAGTTCATCAGCAATATCAATAACTCAAATGTGTCTGTCCTACTGAATCAGACCTTCAATGCAGCACAAATTGTTATATGTGGTGGATGTGCTTATCCAGCTGTATAGCTGCTCATCTTGAACATCTGTCCTGCCATTATCAAAGGCAATGCAACAAACCCAAACCTTTTACTGTTACATGACATTATCATTGTACACCTCAACAAATTGGGAAAGAATTTCAGCTGCTAATGTGCCCTTTAGATACAGAAATCAGATCACACTATGCACTTCAATGTTTGACATTGTTTCCACCAGCCCCGCCATCTTACAATTGATGTCGGGACAGTATGACTGATATGAGGTGCAGTCTAATGGTCAATAGGGGAAGCAGTGGTCTACCTGCTTTAGTCTGGTGGGAAATTAAAATGAAATAAAGAACAATATACACGCGAGAGGTCTTCAGAAAAAACAGAATATAACCTGCATGATATAGATCCTGTTGCCAAAAGTCCACCTCAGGATCACCACACCTTTAATACTTTTAGACAAACACAATGAGATGGCCAAAAGGCGCCGGATATGCGTCTTTATATTTTCTTCCAAAAAAATAATAGAGACATAGACAAATGGTGTTATACACAATTCCACTACAAAGTTTGTTTGTGGGCTGTCCTTGATGTTTCCTCACCTGAATAAGGTGAGAAGTGTGCACATAAAGGTATCTTTACTTTTTTGTCCAGTTCTTTTTCTCATGCCCGATGGATCCTCTCCATATATAATCAAAGAAAACTGATCATGGTGTTTAAAAGTATAACATTTATTAACAAACAACAGATCATAAATAATTACTTTGTACCATAAATGGCTTTTCCTGAAAGGCACGGTATAAGATGTAATGCCAAAAGTAGAGAATGATACCCAGGTAAATCACCTCACTTCTCCTTTACCTTTATGTGCACACTTCTCACCTTATTCAGGTGAGAAACATCAAGGACAGCCCACAAACAAACTTTGTAGTGGAATTGTGTATAACACCATTTGTCTATGTCTCTATTTCATTTCTGGAAGAAAATATAAAGACGCATATCCGGCGCCTTTTGGCCATCTCATTACGTGAGAGGTCTTGTTACCTAACTTATTGAACCACCCTCATACATATTAGTCCCATATCATACTATAGGTTTATGTTCATTGTTTAAAATGTCTGTCTATTTTGGAAAGCATTAGAACTTTAGCAAAGGTTTATACAGTGTTTTCTGCCTTAAACTTGTCACCTAGGATTTCAAACAAGACATTATGTGTATTCAACCTTCATGATTTGGGTACCACAAAATTCAGCCTTTTGAGTAAAACCTCAGTATTTACATATTTTAATAAAATAAAGAATTTCTCCATTCACTATCTCTTGCTATCCCCATCCTGAAATGTACCAGGCCCCATGAGTTCTGTTGCCAGGCCTTCCCAGCACACATCAAGAAGGGGAATCTATAGTTGCTTTATAAGCATAGAATGAACAACTGTATTCTGCCAGAGTATCTGAATTTCTCCCAGCACAATCAGTGCTGTGTTGTAACAGGGCTTTTATGTGCTCTGTGATGCCCCTTCCCCCTTTTTGCACATGACAACATGATGTCACAAATAGGGAGAATGGCCAGCCTTAACCCAGAATCATAGCAGTGCATAGTACATCTAGTAGATGCTCTGTGTAGCTGTATACTATACATGGCTGATTGCCAGCCTGTATTGTCAAGAGGATGCTACTGGCTGCAGGATGCCTTGATCTAGCCAGATGCAAGGGCCATGGGACAGCGGTGGTGCTGCCCACAGAGCCCTGCAATCTGCGCTGCGGAATTGGTCACACACCCCTAGTTACGGCCCTGAGTCAGTGTGTTTGTCTGTCTTGTGTGTGTGTCTTCCAACACTGTCATTGTGTCTGTCCCTTAGTTCAGCTTCTGTTTCAGTCTATCTGACATTGAGTATGTGTTAGTATCCTCTGCACAAGCTAGATTGCTTTTATGATGCAGAGTGACAATCCACCTCCAAACAATGGGTATCTGTAATATTGGTTGTGATTGTAAATTGACATTATTTGTTCACAGGGCTCAAACACACTTTGAAGCATGAAACAATAGCATTTTACTTGCAGGTCAGTAAGTGGCAATGACAACAGGATGAATGCAGCAATAATTTCCATCTCAATGGTAAACTTATCTTGTGGCATACTTAAGGGGCTAATTCTGTGTTGGAAGCAAAGCCGTAAAGCAAGTTCAGTAATCTTGCACCTGGACAAACCATGTTGCAAAGCAAAGGGTGCAAATACTTTTATTATTTTTGCATGCAGGATAAATACTGATGGAGCTTGGTGTGTGTGTGTGTGTGTGTGTGGGGGGGGGGGGGGGGCAGTGCGTGGGAGTCCCTGGTTGACCAGCCTGCCTTCTCTGTTAATCTGGCACTGCCCCTTTCAAATCTGTCTCTACACATTTTTTACATTTTTAACATTCCACATGTGCATGGCAACATGATTGTGCTAAGGTGTAAAAGTAACTTGCTTATTTTGCTTTTCCCACTTCCATAGCTGGATTAAAGTGGGAGAAATACCCTGGACATCATTCTCCCAGGTGGGGCCCAGGACTGAAGGAAACATTGTTTTATTTTTAAAAAGGAAATAAAGGAGTGCACTGCATGAATCCATTTGGTATCAGCTTTAGGGATGGATCACATAGCTTTCATATTCATGGTACTCACATTCTGCCATAAAGGGGCCAGCTTTTCTGCTACTGTTCCACTGTGTTGCTTGGTGGATGGTCTTTCCCCTGGGACCAACAACTAATTAATGTTTGTGTGGAGTCCCTACTCCTTCCCTTTCCAGATACCCCACCACTTTTTTCCTGTTCCTCTACTGGCCAATCATCATTCCTGTATCAATGTGGGATTGGGATGCGGTCAATATCCCGACAGCGGGGATTCTGGCGCTCAGAGTGCCGGCACCCGAATCCAAACACTTTTCCGAATCCTGGCGCCAGCATCCTGACTGCTGGAATCTGGAAGGTAAGTAGTAGGTTGGGGGGAGGGCTAGCGTTAGGGACAGGGGTTAGGCACTAAGGGGGGAGGGTTAGGTTTAGGATGCAGGAATGGGAAAGATAGGTTTAAGCACTAGGGGGGTCATCTGGCTGTGTAGGTCAGGCACTGGGGAGGGAAGGGTTAGGGGAGCGAGAGGGTTATAATACTGACTGACAAGTGTTGGTATTTTAATCCTTCCAGGATGCCGGCATCTGGATTCAGACTGCCAGCATACCACCATGGGCGCCTAGAGGGGGGTAGCGGGTACAGTTTACCCATGCCTGGCCTTGCTAGAGGGGCCCAGAGGGGCCCGGGTTGGCATCTCCCCACCCCCTCCCTCACAGCAGCTCAGCACACAGCTTGTGCTGGGCTGCTGTGCGTGACTGCTCGAGACAGCTGCAGCAGCCGGAGTAGTCTCCTATGGCTGTGGGGGGGGAGTGATCACACTGATCATGGCCCCCCTGCTTAGCAACAGGCTGGGGGGCTTACAGCGCCCCCCTCCCCAGAGAGCAGCACCACTATATGCCACTGAAAAAGTAATGAGTATTTCTTTTTATTTCAAGGGGGCATGGCCACGCCTCCCATGATTAGGCCATGCCCCCTCCATTACCCGGACCCGGCCAGGCTCTCAACGACCATGCATACCACACCTATCCCGTGGCATCTCCTTCTGCAAAGTGATGCATACAAGTATCTTCAAAATAATATTGACATTTCTAAACACTGATATTTGCACATGCACAATTGCTATCTGCAGTAGCTCTGAGGTGCAGGGCTGCTGCTCTGAGAAGAGAGCCAAGAATGGAATGATGTATTGCAGTGGAAGAATCATTCTACATGATATATTGAGTCAATGCAACTAAAATATCACAGGTGATGCCCCCTTCCTCTTCTCTGCCCAGTTCCTGCTCTCCACTAGAGCTGTACACTGTGCAGAGCCACCATTCATCAGACTCAAGATAGATATTTGATAAGTGTGGGTTGTTTAATAATGTTATATTAAGGGTGTTTTAATGTTATATGAGGAGTGTGGGGTAGGGGTGTATTAGTAATTTTATGTGGGGTGTATTAATATAAGTGTTCGTGTATTATGCGAGAGATAAAGCCTCTATAGAAAGAGGTGAAATGCATCTTAGGAATTTCTTGGGCACTTTTCCATATTGATTTCATGACTACATAATGCTGCAGTAAACTTTTTATAAAATGTATACAAGTTGTAGCTGCCAGAGTATATCTTATCTACAGTATATACCACAGATTGGGTCTACTACCTTTGTTGGAGCTCCTTTTATATACATGTTACAGCTGGAACGGCTGGAATACTCACAGAGCAGTGCTGTGATGGCTGCCCACTACTGTGCATGTGCCAGATTTGGGAGTGGGAGTAATGGTGCATACACACGTAACGATTTTGTAACCAACGATTTTCTGTCAGATTTTCTGTCAGATTTTCCCTTGAAAAATTTAACGATTTTTTGAAGTGTAATGAATGATTTTTTTGAATGATGAACGAATAATGGGCCTGATTCAGAGCCGGACGCTCTTTAAGAGTGCTTGCTCTGAATCAGGGTGTGTTTTTTTTTTTTGGGTTGCGGCCTCCTGGCAGCTCGCTAAGCTGTGGGTGACCATTCACAGTTTTTGCGAGCGGCCAGGTGAAGGTTGCGATGGTCGCGACCATCGTGGCTTTTGACGAGACCCTTGTGGTAGGGTCTCATCCGTCGCAAGCCCCAGAGACCTTCCTGCTCTAACAGAGCAGGAAGCTCTCCACTGACATCACTGGTGATGTCAGTGGTGCCTCCCACAAACGGCAGGCGTTCCATCAGGAACTCTTCTGTTTGTGTAGCCACCCCCCCTCCCCGCCTACAAAACGGGGCAAGCTGTCGATCAACATCGACAGCCGCCCCTTTTGTAGTGAGTCCCGGAGTGAGAGAATTTGTCTCTTGTTCCGGGGCATGCACATGTGCGCGGCGCGCGTGCGCAGTACCCCACCATCGACCCGCTTGCGAGCGCTATGCAGTCACGAGCGGTTCTGAATCAGGCCCAATGTTCCTTCCCTTAATGAAAATCATCATGTTGGACAGTCTGAAATTGATGATGAACGATAACTACAAACTACAACGGGAGTGAGCATTTGTGATTATCGTTCATCGTTATAACTCATAAAGTGAACGATTTTTTTGAACGATTTAACGATAACGATGTAGTTATCGACAAATCATTCAAAAAATCATTACGTGAGGACATTCTGGTAAATAAACACCCAGCTTTTCTGTGTTTGGGAGCAAATAGTTGCAATGCATTTGCTACACCTGTTCTTGGGACTTTTTTTTAATATTTGCAATAACTGCTACTGTTGCAACCAAGATCAACAATCATTTTTTTACATCTGCAGAATGTTTGTTTATTTATGACATTTATATTTATTTATTCATATAGAATATATGCATTTTTTATTGTATCAATATCAATATAAAGTGTGTGATTATTTTCAAGCATATTATATTTATATTATTTTAATAACTATTTTATATGTATATAGTATGTCCTGACAATATTAATATACACTATGTATCTGCCATATCAAATTTGTTGTGTGAAGTTTTATTAGTGCAGTTCTTAAATAGTTACTGTATATTAAGAGTTTTTGATTACAGGTTAGTCAGCCATATTCCATTGCGCTTCACATCTGGAAACATTAATAGAACAAAACTGGGTAATAACAGAGGACCTGATTCAGCTAGGGACGCAAGTGAGAGATTGCATGGATCTGGCCAATCTTGCGTCTCTGCGCATGCATGAACTAGTCACTGCATCTGGCTAAAGGTTCGCACGGCACACGCAGAAAGGATGGAGACCCCTCCAATGTTGTGTGACATGAAGTGCCATTTGTGGGTGATGACAGGTGGTTAGCTGGGTGAATGCAGGGGTGCCTGTGCATTCAAACGCCATTACAGGGGCATGCATAATTAAGGCAGTAAGGCAGCGTACACAGCCAGATGACTCGATGCACACAGGAAGTGGCCAGAATCCTGTGCTAGGTTAGGTCATCCTTTATTGTGCATCTGGGTCTGATGGTTCTCAATGTTACTGATGTTTGCGCTATCCTGCAAACTGATTGAGCATTGAGTAAAGGGAGATGGGCGGTACTGTGTATTGCTTGGTGTCTGCATCCTTGTGCTGTGGATGCCATGCGTATGCATTGATTAGCATCTACATGCAGCGGCCAAGTGCATGCGATCTTTCACTTGCGTCCCTTGCTGAATCAGGCCCAGAGAGACATAGAGGTAGGAAGGCCCTGCTCGCAAGCTTACAATCTATAGGAAAATAGGCATTGATACACAGGGATAGGTGCTATATTGCATTTTGGTCCAGTCAGATTGCAGAGGTTCTTGTTGGGCTGTATGATCCAGTCACACAGGAATGTTGGCCAAAGGTCAGGAGGTTGTGAAAGACATAATATGTGAGGTTATGTGTTGACAGTGAGAGAGGATGTAATTAGATATGGAAGCTATGAAGGTTTTGAGGGTGGTTCTGGAATCTGATAATCTAGTCTGAAGAGGTGAGTTTTCAGGGAACACTTGAAGGTTTGGAGACTAGAGGATAGTCTTATTGTGTGTGGGAGGGCATTCTACAGAGTGGGTGCAGCCCGAAAAAAGTCCTGCAATCGATAAAGGGAGCAAGTAATGAGTGTGGATGAGAGACCTAGATCTTGTGCTGAGCGGAGAGGTCGAGTTTGGAGATATTTTGAGATAAGTGAAGAGATGTATGTTGGTGTGGTTTGGTATATAGCCTTATGTGTAAGTAAAAATATTTTGTATTGCATATGGTAGAAAATAGGTAACCAATGGAAAGACTAACAGTGCGGAGCAGCAGACGATGAATGTTTAGCGAAGAAGATCAGCTTCGCGGTTGCATTCACTAAGGATTTTAGTGGTGAGAGCCTGTTTGTGGGAAGACCATTAAGGAGACTATTGCAATAGTAAATGCAGTAAAAAATAAGTGAATGGATTATAGTTTTTGCAGTGTCTTGTGTAAGATATAGTCAAATTTTGGATATTTTTTAGATGTATGCAAAATGATTTTGGGGTATAATGAATGCGGATGACACATCAACATCAACAGTGATAAAGAGATCAGGATGGCATCTATTAGGCAGTAGCAATATAATTAATTCTGTTGTTCTGTTAATGTTTCCAATTGTGAAGCGCAATGGAATATGTTGTGCTATATAAGAAAATGTTTTATATATATATATATATATATATATAGTTCCAGAGAAGCCCGGCACTCACCAGTCCTTGGATTTTAACATGCTCCGGTGCCCTCCTAAGCGGTATTGCTCCCCCACACATAGTCCACAATTGCAAGAGGCGGCACTCAGAGGCTCCAGATTGAGGTGAACAAAGACCCACTCCGGGGTAACTTTGTTGTGTCATACAAAGTCAACGTTTCAGGGATCGTGTCCCCTTTCTCAAGACAATAGAAATGAAACACTGCAAACATTACATATATATATATATATATATATATATATATATATAATGCAGAGATAGGCGGCACTGAAGGTCTTTCGTTGCAAAACAGTTAGTTTATTCCGACGTTTCAGGGCATATACAGCCCTTTTTTCAAGGATACATAAGAAAAATACATAAAAAACAGACTTACCTTAAATATGTTCAGCCGGTGAGTGCGCGATGTCACGAGTGGTTGCGCGCGTCTGCACGCTGCACGCGGCGTCTCCCACTGATGACATCATACTTGGTCAGCTGTTACAATAGTCATGGAAACCGGACCCAAAACAAATAAATGCACTAAAAAGAAAAACCGTTAATAAAGTATGAACACCATTACCAAAGGAAATATAAAAACAGGCAGCTAGATTCAAAAATAGCTGGAAAACAAGGCATGCACATAAATGTATGTTACTGAAAGTGCTACTGAAATTAGGCAAAAGTGCCATGAAAAAACAAATGCACATTAATTGTTAACTGAACTGATAATGTAGCTATATGAATGGTGTCACAGAGAATTCCAGCAAATTTTGTCATTTAAACCATATGGTACGATGGTATTAAGTTTCATTATCCATTTGGCTTTTCTTAACAACTTTCCAGCCCTGTCTCCTCCTCTGAGACTAGGGGGAACATGATCAATTATTTTATGCTGGAATGTCGCCAGACTATGTCCTCTTTCCGCAAAATGACGAGCCACTGGTTGATCACTATTGGTGCCACTTATTGCCATTTGAATAGCACTCCGATGCAGTGCCATTCTCTCCCGCATAGTTCTCACCATCTTCCCTACATAATAAAGTCCACACGGGCATATGATTATATAAATAATATGCGTAGAGGTGCAGGTAAGTATGTGGTTGATCTTAAATTTCGTATTATTATGCGGATGTTTGAATTCCCCTCCTGTTAGCATGTTCCGACAAGTGGTGCACTGGAGACACTTGTAACAGCCAGCAGATCTAGTAAGGAAATTAGTGGTTACCCGTTCCTTCATTTTAAAGTCACTAATGTCTGTATGGATTATGTGATCTCTAATGTTACGGCCTCTCAAAAAACAGGTCATAGGTTTTACACCTCGGAAGCAGGTCGTTTCGCTGTCTGTGGTTACTATAGGCCACAGTGCTTTACTTGCCCTTTGTAGAACTGGGCTGGATGTGGAGTAATGTTGTTTCCACATAATAGTTGAATCCTTTATTCTTGAAGTTGGCTGTAACAGAGATGTCCTGCTCAGACCTTTGACTTCTTTCTTTTGTTGTTCCAAAAGTTTGTAACTATAGCCTCTCGTCCTGAATTTACAAGCAATCTGGTCAAGGGCTGCATCCAGTTTGGTGGGATCACTAGTTATCCTAGCCACTCTCATCATTTGAGATTTCGGTAGTCCCCGTTTCAATGAGGCTGGATGATGGCTGGATGCTAATAGCAGACTATTTTTGTCTGTTTGTTTCATATACACTGAGGTTGTTATGACTCCTCTTTCCAATGTAACCTGAACTTCCAAATAATTAAGGGTAGTGGGACTGATTTGAAAGGTTAATTTAATAGGTGATAACCTTCGATTAATGTCAGACATCATGGACTTAAATCGTTCTTCTCCTCCTGTCCAAAACATGAAAAGATCGTCTATATAACGGCAAAAAAACAGGATGTGTGTTGTAATTTCTGGATCTTGAAAGAACATTTGTTGTTCTTCTTGTAGCATATAGATATTAGCAAACGTAGGAGCCACGTTACTACCCATCGCACATCCGTAGTTTTGTTGATAAAATTTGCCATCAAATAGGAAGTAATTGCGCTTAAGAGTTAATTCTAAAATCTGCATGAGGAGTTCCATGTCTAATTCCTGTAAATCTTCCATGATAAGTAACTCTTTAACTGCCCTTAATCCCTGGTCATGTGGAATAACGGTGTATAAATTGCATACATCCATCACACAAATAAGGGTATGGTCAGGTACCTGTTGGATAGAGTCCAGTTGTTGAAGAAAGGAAGTAGTGTCCTTAAGAACTGTAGGCTGTTTAGATAGTAGTGGTTGTAAAATAGTGTCTAACAGTTGAGACACTGGTTGGTATAGTGAGTTTCCTGTAGATATTATTGGACGGCCAGGCGGGTGTTGAAGGCTTTTGTGTATCTTTGGCACTAAGTACATGATCGGTACTATGGGGAATGCCTGAGTTAGCGCTGATTTCAATTTATCTGTGATATTCTTTTGTTGTTCTGCCATTGATAATAGATCATCCAGTTCTCTCTTATATTGGACTGTAGGATCATGAGTTAATTTTTGATAAGTTAGTGGGTCCTATTTGATGGCAAATTTTATCAACAAAACTACGGATGTGCGATGGGTAATAAAGTAGCTCCTACGTTTGCTAATATCTATATGCTACAAGATGAACAACAAATGTTCTTTCAAGATCCGGAAATTACAAAACACATCCTGTTTTTTTACCGTTATATAGACGATCTTTTCATGTTTTGGACAGGAGGAGAAGAACGATTTAAGTCCATGATGTCTGACATTAATCAAAGGTCATCACCTATTAAATTAACCTTTCAAACCAGTCCCACTACCCTTAATTATTTGGATGTTCAGGTTACTTTGGAAAGAGGAGTCATAACAACCTCGGTGTATATGAAACAAACAGACAAAAATAGTCTGCTATTAGCATCCAGCCATCATCCAGCCTCATTGAAATGGGGACTACCGAAATCTCAAATGATGAGAGTGGCTAGGATAACTAGTGATCCCACCAAACTGGATGCAGCCCTGGACCAGATTGCTTGTAAATTCAGGACGAGAGGCTATAGTTACAAACTTTTGGAACAACAAAAGAAAGAAGTCAAAGGTCTGAGCAGGACATCTCTGTTACAGCCAACTTCAAGAATAAAGGATTCAACTATTATGTGGAAACAACATTACTCCACATCCAGCCCAGTTCTACAAAGGGCAAGTAAAGCACTGTGGCCTATAGTAGCCACAGACAGCGAAATGACCTGCTTCCGAGGTGTAAAACCTATGACCTGTTTTTTGAGAGAATGTAACATTAGAGATCACATAGTCCATCCAGACATTAGTGACTTTAAAATGAAGGAACGGGTAACCACTAATTTCCTTACTAGATCTGCTGGCTGTTACAAGTGTCTCCAGTGCACCACTTGTCGGAACATGCTAACAGGAGGGGAATTCAAACATCCGCATAATAATACGAAATTTAAGATCAACCACAAACTTACCTGCACCTCTATGCATATTATTTATATAATCATATGCCCGTGTGGACTTTATTATGTAGGGAAGACGGTGAGAACTATGCGGGAGAGAATGGCACTGCATCGGAGTGCTATTCAAACGGCAATAAGTGGCACCAATAGTGATCAACCAGTGGCTCGTCATTTTGCGGAAAGAGGACATAGTCTGGCGACATTCCAGCATAAAATAATTGATCATGTTCCCCCTAGTCTCAGAGGAGGAGACAGGGCTGGAAAGTTGTTAAGACAAGAAGCCAAATGGATAATGAGACTTAATACCATCGTACCATATGGTTTAAATGACAAAATTTGCTGGAATTCTCTGTGACACCATTCATATAGCTACATTATCAGTTCAGTTAACAATTAATGTGCATTTGTTTTTTCATGGTACTTTTGCCTAATTTCAGTAGCACTTTCAGTAACATACAGTTATGTGCATGCCTTGTTTTCCAGCTATTTTTGAATCTAGCTGCCTATTTTTATATTTCCTTTGGTGACGGTGTTCATACTTTATTAACGGTTTTTCTTTTTAGTACATTTATTTGTTTTGGGTCCAGTTGCCATGACTATTGTAACAGCTGACCAAGTATGATGTCATCAGTGGGAGACGCCGCATGCAGCGTGCAGACGCGCGCAATCACTCGTGACATCGCGCACTCACCGGGTGAACATATTTAAGGTAAGACTGTTTATATTTATTTTTCTTATGTTTCCTTGAAAAAAGGGCTGTATATGCCCTGAAACGTCAGAATAAGCTAACTGTTTTGCAATGAAAGACCTTCAGTGCCGCCTATCTCTGCATTCTAAATTGTCAAAACAAGGAAGGCACGGAGGCAGCATCATCTTTGTATATACGAGTGCCAGTCCTACTTGGAAGCTATATATATATATATATATATATATATATTATACATATATATATATATGTAAAACACTCTACCCCTGATCTGGTAAGCCAGGCTCCTTCCACTGTCAGACCCGCTCGTCACATGTATTCTGTTTCACTTGTGTCTGTGATGAGCCACTTACGAGCTCTCCACAGTCTTAGCTTACATCATTATCATGGTTTTCTAGGTTGCCATGGTTCCTACTGCCGGATGACACAACGTCACTTCTGGTTCACGCTGGCAGCACTGCCGGGTTGTGACGAGCAGGTCTGATGGCGGACGGAGCCTAGCACACCTGATCAGGGGTATGTGGGTGACTGTTTTTCTTATATATATGTAATGTTTGAAGTGTTTCATTTATGTTGTCTTGAGAAAGGGGACATGATCCCCAAAATGTCGACTTTGCATGACACAATAAAGTTACCCTGGAGAGGGTCTTTGTTCACCTCATTCTGGAGCCTCTGAGTGCCGCCTCTTGCAGTTGTGAACTATATATATATATATAGTAGCAATATCTTAGCATAACAATCTAGCTGACTAGCCTGTAATCAAAAACTATCAATATAAAGAACCTATTTAAGAACTGCACTACTAAAACTTCACACAACACATTTGATATGGTAGATATATAGCGTATAGTAATAGTGCCTCTGCCTGATTGATAGGCAGAGACATTTAAGGGTTGGTACGAGGTCGGCCGGGGTTCCTAGAAATGATGCGCCCCGTTTTCTGGAAGTGGCCAGCCTAGGGACTGCGTAGACATACGCAGTCCACAGGGCTTGCAAGCCCAACAGCCTGAGTAAGCTGAGGCTTACTCAGCTGGCCGGTCACCTGGTGCTGTCCACCATCGCGACCATCGACCACTGATGGTCACGATAGAAATCCCAATCTACGATCTCCATCACAGTGCTGGCATTGCAAATGCAGCAGGGGGTGTCATATGGAATAGGTGTCATTCGGACTCCCGGCAGTGCCTGGCTGACCAAAGCAGAGTTCCCGGCAGCGGAAGCCTGACAGCACTGGAAATCCCAATTGTCGAAAGATAAGCATTGACTAAGCTAACCTAACCCTAACCCTCCTTAGGGGTGCCTAACCCTAACCTCCCCCCCAAGTGCCTACCCCTAACCCCCCCTTCCCCGCTGCCTAAACCTAAGTCCCCCAGGAGGGTGCCTAACCCTAAGTCCCCCCCGGGGGTGCCTAAACCTAACCCACCCTCCCTCCCCCTAGCCTAACCCTAACACTCCCGGGGGTGTGCCTAACCCTAAGTCCCCAGCGGGTGCCCTAAACCTAACCCCCCCCCCGCGGCTGTCCGCTCGCTGCACCCGGCATCCCTTCGATTGGGATGCTGGATGCCGGTTTCGCGGCGTCGGGGAAATGTCAGGCGTCTAGATCTAGACGCCCAGCATTTCACCCTCACCGGGATATGACAGTCGGGAAGGTGGCTGCCGGTATTAAGGCAGCCAGTTTCCTGATTGTATACCGTGTTATACACCTCCTGCTGCATTTGCATTATTGCAAAGATCGCAATTGCAAAGCAGCCTGCGTGCAGCTTTTCAATTGCAATCCTTGCTGAATCAGGCCCTTAGTTTGCAGCCCCAGGCTAAGTGAACAGCAGGGAAAAATCTTTATTTTGATGATAATTAATGTTTAATTTGACATACTTTAGTATTCCAGTGACACTCTTCCCAATAAATAACCATGCATTTAGAGATTTTTAAAAAGTCAACTTTTCTCTAAAAAGTGGAAAAATTATATGATTAGGAATATGTACAGTATGATGAAGTGGTGTACTGATGGTACACTGGTTTCTGAACTTGAAGATGGGAGTTACAAGTGTTTTTTTCCAATATTTTACAGGTTTGTATAGTCACAATTAAAAATTAGTTTAGAGAGATATTAATAAATCCCAAAATGTTCAAATCACTTTTATATGCTAAAATACATTTCCTGGCTATCATTTTTCCATAATTTTATTTCATTTACAAAAATAACAACTTGATGTCATTTATTTGCCTGTAATATTTCCTTAATGGTTACTAACAGCCATCTATACTGTCCTGCAAATGTATTTCCAATTGTTTGGATCAGGATTATTTCCCCACTTTTCCTTCCACTCAGTGGTGCCAAGAAGGTTGTAGTAGCAGGTACTGATCACTGCACAACAATGAATTTTTTTTGGGCTCAAAATTAGCGTAGTCTTATGTATTTTCACCTGCTGAATTAAAAAATCACCATAAAAATGACCGATTAGCTCTTGCTTTGGAGATACAGTGACATGTAATTTTTTAGAGTCTATATTTTTAGTTTTGGGGAAATTTTGTTTCTGAGAGTTGTCACACCTCTCAACTGACATAACATAACGTTCTCCAGGTTGTTTGTAGGTTATAAACATATTAACTGTTGCTGTGACTGTGAGTTTAATATTGTTTCTGTTCTTCTTTTTTCAGAATTTCTGGTTTTAGAGTGCTTTTGAAGTGTACAATTTGTCAAATCAAAATGCTACGAAAATGTGAAAATTTAGTGAATAATTTTTGTTTCATGTGTGGTGAAATAAGATTTTCGTCACAGAAATGCAATCTAACACCTCTTGTGAAGACTGCCTATCTGCATTATTTGGAATGAAGGTAGGAAACCAGGATAAGTCATGGGGTCTACATATAAGTTGCAACTCTTGTTCAGTTATACTACGAGAATGGCTGAAAAGTAAAAAATGATCTATGGGTTTTGCTGTACCTATGGTTTGGCGGGAGCCTACAAACCATACAGATGACTGCTATTACTGCTTGACTCCACCTATAAAGGCAGGATTGTCCATGAAGAAAAGAGGAACAGTTCAATACCCGAATCTTACATCTGCTATATGACCTATTCCACATTCAGATAGTTTACCAGTTCCTACTCCACCCCAACATTATGAGCTTGAAGTAGAAAATGAAGACAGCGTGGAAGATGAAGAACCCCAGAATCCTTCCACATCCCATGACCCTGATTTTGAGGAAAAAGACGATACACCGCACCAACTGAGTCAAGGGGAATTGTGTGATCTCATTCGAGACCTTGACTTGTCAAAGGAGAAGGCAGAACTTCTAGGGTCAAGACTACAGCAATGGAATCTTCTCCAACGTGACGTTAGGGTCTCACAGTACAGAGAACGTCAGAGGGATCTGCTTCCATTTTTTGAGAAGAAAAACAATCTGGTTGTTTGCTGCGACATTAATGGCTTGATGAAATGTTTGAATTTGAACCATGATCCAACTGACTGGAGGCTATTCATAGATTCCTCCAAACTTAGTTTGAAAGCTGTATTACTTCACAGTGGCAACCGTCTTCCTTCTATTCCTGTTGGTCATGCAGTTCACATGAAGGAGACTTATGCAAACATGACAGCCCTCCTCGACTCAATTAAATATGATGAACACAAGTGGAAAATCTGTGGTGATCTAAAAGTCATGCTGTACTCTTAGGAATGTAACTGGGGTACACTAAATACTGCTGCTTTTTATGTATGTGGGACAGGGATAAGAAATCACATTACATTCAAGCAGACTGGCCTGCAAGAAATCTTGACTCTAGCGAGAAAAATGTCATTGCCGATTCTCTCGTGGACCCAAAAGATGTTCTTCTTCCACCCCTTCATATAAAGCTGGGTTTGATGAAAAATGTTGTCAAAGGTATGAACCAGGAAGAACAGGCCTTTAAGTACTTAAGAGAAAAATTTCCTAGATTGAGTGATGCAAAGGTTAAAGAAGGTACAGTATTCTTGTTGGGCCACAAATTCGACAACTTGTAAAGGATCCTGCGTTTGACTGAGTTTTGCAGGGCAAAGAAAAGGAAGCTTGGGAAGCCTTAAAGGGAGTTATTCATGGATTCTTAGGCAACAAAAGAGATGATAACTACACTCAGTTGGTGACAGGACTTCTGGAAATATACCATCAACTCGGATGCAACATATATCTTAAAATCCATTTTCTCCACTCCCGCCTAGATTCTTTCCCTCCTTGTTGTGGAGATGTCAGTAATGAACACGTAGAAAGATTCCATCAGAATATTTTTGTAATGGAACAAAGATATCAGGGCCGTTGGAATGAAGCAATGCTTGCGGATCACTGCTGGTCTCTGTGTAGGGATGCTCTGGAACTCACTTACAAGAGGCAAGCCAAAAGAAAATGATCTCATGAAGCAACCACATGATTCTCTTCACACCAAACTACTTGCAAGGAATTTTCCATCAATTTAGAACTCTTAGAATGTAACTGTCTTTAAAAAAAAATTCAAATGCACTTTCAATGTTGTTGGCATATGTAATTAAAATGTATAATTTTCTCTTAATCCGTTAAAATAAAATACTTCCACCTATTGTATATCACAGAAACTAGAGCTAATAAATATTTTTCTTTGTCATATTCGTTTTTCTCACCCCAAAATTAGTAAGATTTCACTCATGAAGTATAGGAAACATTCCAAAAACATTTTTTTGTTGGCAGTGGGCCTGTTGGAGGATCGAAGCAGGGGCCCAGGCCAGCTGCTGATGGGACTTAAATAGGCAGAGAAGAGTCTTTCCAGTGCTAGCATCTAATCTGAAAGTCCACACTTGCAGAATGTCTATTATTTGGAGATGCAATTTAATAAGGCCCTTCATTTAGGTGAACGGTTGGAAGGATACTATTATTTTTTTAAAGCAATGCATTAATATCAATTAGTAATAGAAAAACTCTTTTGCTGTAAGGTGTTCGGTTCTTGAGTGCAATTTAAGCTTATTTCTTAACAATAAAATACTACTGAAACAATTTATTTATATGTAGCTTCTATTACACATTTGCATTATTCTGTTGTGCTTTACTCATGGCAGAATATGAATTATATTTCAAACATCAACTTACCACTTCCCATAAACACTTACTTGTATAAGAAGGTACTGTAGAACTAGCCCCTTTTACTCCTCCTCCAACAACAGCAGATACCAGGAATGTGTAATAATTCCCAGGAACCAGATTCAGAACTGTAGCAGAAATTGTGGTTACATTTCCACTGAATGTTGGATTGCCCAAGATTTCTATGATATAGGAACTTGCATTTCCATCAGGTGGCTGCCAGCTCAGAGATACAGAAGTGGTGGTGATATTCTCTGCTATTGGGTCCTTCACTGTATCAGGTACTATTAGTAAAATAGAAGCAATATATTATAAGGGCAATATTTCTACATTTTAATATCAATATTTAGTGGGTAATCTAGTTTTTGTCAATTTGCCACTACAATGTTCAGCTGCAGATATTATGGTAACATATGGTAGTTTAAAATTACTAATTTGTGTACAAACCTCTATGGGGTATGTGTGATGTAACTGGTTGCAAAATGCCTTCAACCACATGATCTGGCAGATACTTCATGCCCATCACTTAGAATTGAATCTTCATCATAAAGTACAATGTTTATCCAGGGCCACCATCAAGTGGGTACAGCTAGTACTAATGTTCAGGGCCCAGGGCCAGAGGGAAAGCCACAGTGTGCAGATGATCTAGCCTGCAAACTGCTTCTTAGTCACAGGCATATGTCTGTCTTTGACTAATATGTAGTTTTCTGTGTTTGTGGCACCTGTCTGACTTACAATGACATTGAGTGATCTGCTGTACTGCAGTTACTGAATATGATGTACAGTAAATGAGGGATTGTGCAGAGGAGTTAAATGCCTAAATGCCACGTCCTAATCTAACAAGATGGTTTGAGACTACAGTCTAAATATCTGCTCCTCATTATCCCCACCCCATCTCTCTTCCTTTATTCTCCTTCTCCCCATACTGCTTCTATTGTACCTGCCAGGCTGCACAGTAATAGAGGAGCACAGAGGTAGAAGTTTCCTAACTGTGCATCTGACCCTTTTCCTAACCTAGTTGGCCACACCCCCTCCAGTGATTGGTCACACACCTTTATGGGCCTTTATTTGTGCATTTCCATGTAGGACCTTCATGCTCCAGTCTGTCACTGGGCTGTCTGCCTTCTTTCTCTCCTTACTGCTTCCATTGTACCTGCTGCCTTCCTGCTTGCTCTGCTGCCATAGTGGAGTACAGTGGCAGAAGTTTCCTAAATGTGCATCTAAACCCATCTCCTACCCAAGTGTGCCTCTAACACACTCTCTTCCAAAGTGTGCCCGTACTACCCCCCATTTCAAAGTGTCCTCTGTCCTCACCCTCCCCAATTGTGCATATGCTCCCTCCCTTTTCAAGTGTACCTCTGCCACCCCCCTTCCCAAATGTGCATCTGCCACCCTTCATTTCCAAATGTCTCCCCTGCCTCCTCTCATCCCCAAGTGTGCATCTGTTCCTCTCCCTCCCCAAGTGTCTCTGTCCCATCCCTTTTAAAATCTGCCTCCGTCACCCTCACTAACCAAATGTGCATCTGCCATCCTTCATTTCCAAATGTGCCCCTTAATCCTCTCAGCCCCAAGTGTGCTTCTGCTCCTCTCCCTCCCCAAGTGTGCTTGTCCCATCCCTTTTAAAATCTGCCTCAGTCACCCTCACTAACCAAATGTGCCTCTGCTACCCTCCCCTTCCAAATATGCCTCTGCCACCTCCCATTTCCAAATGTGCCTCTGTCCCCTCCCTTTTCAAGTCTGCTTCAGCCACCCTCACTAAGTGTACCACTGCCCCCTCCCTTCCCAAGTGTGCCTCTGCAGCATGTTTGTTTATTTATGAAATTGATATTTATTTATTAATTTAGATTGTATGCATATATTTTTATTGCATCAATGTCCATATATATTGTGTGGTTATTATTAGAATATTATATTGATATTATTTTACAAAATATTTCATAGGTATATAGCATGTCCTGACAATATGATTATTCTCTCGATTTGCCATATCAGTTGTGTCTTCATATTTATGAGTGCAGTTCCTTATTAGTTATATTGGTTGATTCTGTTGACAATCAAGTCTGCTAGATTATTATACAGTACAAGGATATTGATGCAAAATATAAAAACACTGAGTTAATGCTTTTAACATTAGACTTGTAATGGAATCTGGGATACATACACATACATACATACATACATACATACATACATAATGTATTAGTAAGGTACATTTAGAGAAAAATAAACTTGTGTCATCTTTACATTTCTGTTTGACATTATATTATGTGTAAAGTTGTTATAAAAGAATTGGGTCTGGTATGCTATGTCTACAGTTCTCATGTTGACATGCATAAGGTTCGCATGAGAATGTCGACATGGTCAAAATGTTGAAAAGCATTATGCTGACAGTTACCATGTCAGTATTCATCAGGTATACATGGATAACATGTTGACATGATAGAATGTCGACCTAACATCCCTGGTGGCACAGCAGTCAAAGACTTGGTCCTGTTGGCAGCAACATCTACAGTGTCTTCTGGGTCCTGGTGTTCATGTGAGCAGCAGTTCCACTGCTGGTGGGTGACTCAGTGACATTCTGGTAAGTATTTTCCCCCTATCCCTACCCCTAACTATAACCCTCCACCTAATGCCTAATCTTAACCTCCCCCCAGCATCCTTACTCTTACATCCCCCTACAGCCTAGCCCTAATTCTCCCAGTGACACCTAACCCTATCAGCATAATTAGAATGCTGCATTTCACATGTTGATATTTCAGATGTTGACATTGTAAATATGTCGACATTCTGAGGATGCTGACATAGTGCCTGTTGATATGTTGAACCATGTCGACATTCTATGATTAACATTTATGAATGTCGACATGTTTATAGTCAACCATCTCACTGGATACCAAAGAATTGTTTTACTAAAGTTGATTAATTGTTTCATTATATTTATCATGTCAAGTGAAGATACATCTGGATGCATCTGGATGCAATCTTTCCTGACTTACTGTAGGTATCACTGACCCTGTGGTATCTAAGCTGCTATGTGTATATAGTTATTTTCAGACTCTGGGGCTGTGTCAGAGTCATACACATGTCCTATTTACAGATGGATCTTGCTTTTTTGTGATGTGCATGCTTCATAGCCAAGCATGAATTACTAGATCACCATTTGTGCTTCCAGACCTATGCATCAGAGCAGTGTCAAACTATGACATGAAGGGCCCACTGGGGGGATGCATTGGTAGGGACCCATGCTTAAGGGATGTGGTATGCCACCAGAGGGGGAGTGGCCAGTTACCACAGCGGTTTGTCTAACCATTATATAGTACATGGTCTGGATCCCTTTATAGATATATATATATACTGTATAGTAAATAGTGCATACATGATAATGTAGCAGATTTATAACAGCACTGCACTGTTGTATAATGTAACATATCTATATAATAAGCAAGAACATGTGTGTGTGTGTGTGTGTGTCTGTTAGTACTTTGGACCTGATTCAGCATGGATTGCAACAGCATAAAATATAAATAAATTGTGATAGAGACTGGTGCGCACTAAATAAGCTGCCTAAAGATTTTTGATGTAAGTGTATCACCTTATGCATTTATCTAAAACAACATATACCATCCAAAATCACCAAAACATATCCACAGGCGCTGAATCAAATTTCTTAAGGAGTTGATATTCCCCACATTCGATGTCCTCCTCTTTAGAGTTGGAAGTCTCTGCATTTTACCTCAAGGGCTCACTTCCCAACTCCTCAGCTGGAAATTTCCTGAAACAAAGAGTGTTTCAGGAAATTTCCAGCTGAGGAGTCGGGAAGTGATCCCTCAAGGTAAAACAGCAGAGAAGAAGGGCAGAAGGAGCAGAGGTTTTGAGAACAAGTCCTTCAGCAAAAAAAGCTAAAGCTTCAGGAGGCAACAGAGAAGTTCCAGCGGGCACATCGCCCCCCGTCCCAGCGACGGAGAGCCATTTGCTATTTGTAATCTGTGAAAAACATATACATCTTGTGGCATACCAGTGAATGGCCATTTTTTGGGGGGGTTACTTTAAAAACCAAATTCAATGGAAACTTGCCTTACCCAGATTTACTATGTCAAACAGAACTAAAGCATACATAGAAAACCAAACATCTCTCACAAGATAAATGGTATATCGAAATGTATTGGTGGGAGGACAAGGGGAAAATTTTTTGTCATCTCACTTAAAAGACTTTGGAGGTGATTTCCAGGGACACCTGAGGGACAACCTTTATGCTTTTATTGTCCACTTTTTGCAGTGGACCACTATATCTGGTGAGAGGCCATCTAATTTCCTATATGTTTGTATGTTTATTTTTGAATAAATTTACTGTATTACACTATATGGAGTTTTTCGTTTATCCATATGGTCTGAAATGATTACTGGAAACAAAGAAGTATCAATATACGTTATCTGAGAGTGGGAGTCTCAAACAAAACCCCAAAAGCTCATAGGTCTAACTAGTCTGTAGACCTTGCTTTCTGGTACGAATTTATAATTTTGACACTGTTTGGTACCTGTTGAACCTTGACGTTATTACCCTATATATGGTATATGTTTTTCCCCCTATGTGCAAGTAGACTTCCAACTCTAAAGAGGAGGACGTCGAATGTGGGGAATATCAACACCTTAAGATTTTTGATTTAGCCCCTGTGGATATGTTTTGGTGATTTTGGATGGTATATGTCGCAACAGCATACAAAATGCAGATGGGTGATTGCATGCATATGCATCACAGTGCACGTGTGTAGCCAGTGAACTGTGATTGCATTGCAATCACGCATACCATGGAAAGCCATCGCAGAGTGAGTGTCAGTCGGTGTTTGGGGGTGGTGATGGGGGTATACAGAGAAACGCAGGAGTGCAAGTCCATTTGAACGCAATTTCATAGGCATGCAGAAATTAGCAACTGCGATGGCATACGCATCTTGAGTACTCACTACGTGCGATGAGGTTAGCAATTTCTGAGTAAGGTCTGACCTTGTGTAATTGTGCGTGAGGCTCCAATGTTACTTGATGATACTGATAGTTTTGCAGATGTGCAAGGTACTACAGATGTGAGATAGGGGAAGTGGGCATCTTTATGTTGTCCTATTATGGCTTTGCGATTGCATTCATTAGCATACTTTTGCAGCAGAACTGCGTGCATAATCGCAGTCACGATCGCAATAGCCATCCATACTGAATTGGGCCCTTTATGCATGGCTAGAGTATTGTATCTAGCTCCACCAAATCTGGCATGGTGGTGTAGTTTGACCAAAATAAGGTTGTTGGCTATGCTTGAAGCTTGGCAGGGCCTTGGAGGTCTATGTGGTGCCCACCAAGTAGGCCATGTAATCTCTGATTTGAAATTTTTCTTTAAGCAAGTTTACTCAGGATGTCTTCCAGTGTCTAAAACTGCACTGATCTGAAGGCACAGCCTGATATGTACCGGTGGGAGGGCAGTCAGAGCTCCAACAGAAGAGCAGTGAATCAGAGGCTCAACTGTTACACTGCACCTGCACTAACAGTTACTAGTTTCCTCAAACACATTTTCATATGCCATGGTCTCCAATGTTGATCTGAAGTGATTACTGCTCAGCAATGATTTCTGTTCTGCACTGCAGTGATTTGGGAAGCTATACTGATTTCTGTCCTATAAGTCACTCTGCACCAGTTATAGCCCACTCCAAACAGTCAGATAATACAACTGCCTGCACTGTCATTCTAAATTGCATTGCTATTCAGGTGTTAATGACTTCTGTGTTCTTTGTCAAAGCTTCCCCCCTTTTAGTATACCACATTCATAGATAGGTCCTTTTAAGGGAAAAAAAACATGTTAGCAAACAATGGGGTCTTTTTAGGGATCAATGGAGTGGGGTTATGGGTGAGGACAATGTAAATAATGAAGGCTGCAGATGTACCTCAAGGTCCATTCTTCAAACCTGGACAATGCCAGGTATCCCAGCTAGTGTAAAATAATTAAGCACATGATGGTGATCCTGTCTATATATATCACATTTATCCATTGTACACATAATAGGGGACCCTGGTACTGACAGGCCAGTGTCTAAAACTCAATGAAAACTGCATTAGCTATAGTAAAGGCAAAATAAATAGCATAGTAAAAATGCTGTTATCACTAGGATAACTTTATTGTTGGTTAGTGAATGAACGCACAGGTACAATGCTTTCCCAATCACTGTCAAGAACTATATTAATTGTGTTAAAGCCCATAGAAAAAAAAATGAACATGGTTGTGTTGTTACCAGCCACTTTCATTGGCAGGAGGGTAAATCTTGGTGTAGTTCTGTATAATAAACCAAGCACCCATGTTCATCAGTGGTCCTGCTCCACCAGGTAACTTACCCTCTAATAGAGTAATATATAATTTGAGTTCACAGTCTGGAACTTAACCCCTAGACAAGGTGGTGGGCCCAGAGACTATGAGGCCCACTGTGGATTTCCTCTGTACCACTCTGGGCCAGTCTAACACTGCATTTCAGCCACATCTCCATCTGTGGATGTAACTAGGCATGAGTGTTCTATAGGTGTTTCAAGGGCATGTATACACAATTGTGAGTGATTCAGAGTTGAGCCTAGGCAGATTTCTGTCTGATTACAGGTGGATATCTTGCTCTGAAGATAGGGTTGTTACAAATGCATGATGATAGTGATGATGCCTACAGTCAGGGTTGCCTTAACAGCAGGGGCAAAGCAATGCACTGGGGCCCCTACCCACCCATTACCAGGAAAAAAATGTAAATGGTCAATAAAATTAAACCCTCCTGCATGCCCATCAGACCTCCCACAGATGCAGAGAGACTCTGTCTGACTGGTCTGAAGCTGGCTGATGAAGTGAAACTGGGACTGAGGTGAGTTCTCATAATGGGGAGTGGGGGAGATTAGATAAGAATACAGTGCACCGGCGTTCGGCTTATAAAAAATATCACAAATTTACCAACTGCCTGCGGCTGCATGGGGGTAGGTTGGCGGGCCCCTACAAGCTTCAGACCCTTGGGCAACTGCCCAACAAGCCCAATGGAAGAGATGGCCCTACCTACAGTACTTTCACAAGTGGATGAATGGGAGCAGTGCAGTTTCAGAGACATAGCCAACTCTGAACACAGGTGAAGATCTGCATTTATTTCTGAGCACATAATGTGGCCCAATTTGTGGCTGCCTTGCATGTGACTCTGAAAAAGTTACTCTAGGTGTAAGTGTATGGAAATAAATTATGATTATTGTATGTATGAAGTCCGACATTTAAGATACCTGCAATGGTATTTCTCTGAGTGATATATGGTAAAATATACATCTTACGTAGAGTAAATTTAGAGAAGATAAGATAATAGTATTTCTTCAGTAAATTGGAAATTACTTTGCAAGTGGTCTATTACCTAAACTGGGACATGAGCTAATCTCTTACCATGGCTTTTTTATATTTATTTATTAAAAATGTAGAGGTTTTTTTTATAATTTTCTGTACCAAACAACATGATTCACCTATCTGCTCACCCAGGCAAATAGCCACATTGAAAAGTTTGATGTTTTTTAAACAGCAGATGAAGAAAACATTTCCAACTCCTACTCAGTTTCTTCTGTGCTACTATCATTAACAGTTCTTCTGTATATCTCTGTAGAGTAGGGAGGGAAGTACTATGGATTTTCAGCTTGACTTACATGATAATGTTTCAAGTAGGCTGAGAAGAGTCTATCTTGGTCTAGACTCTGGGCCTGATTCAGCAAGAAACACAGTTGCTAATACGCACACAATTGGCTGATTGTTGCATACTGTGCATGCATCACAGTGTGCGTGCACAAATTAGCCATTGGGATCGGGACTGCGATCACAATGACTATGCAGACCCATCGCAGAGTGATTGAAAGGAAGTGCCATTTGTGGGTGGTGATAGGGGGGTGGTTCAGCTGAAAGCAGGCATTCCAGTGCATTTGTATGCTGTTGCAGGGACATGCATAAATTAACCACTGCAATGCCCTACGCAGCCTGAGGCCTGATAGCCTGTGTGGAAGTTATCAATTTCTGAGTGAGGTCAGACCTTGTGCAAATGTGTGTGAGGCTGCGATGGTACTCAATAGCACCGATGTTTTGGCAGTCTTGCTAAACATTACGGATGTGTGAAAGGTAAAGTGGGCATCCTTTTCTAGTGCTGCTGCGGCATTGCAATCACAATGAATTAGCATACTATCACAGTTGAACTGCGTTCATAATTGCCAGGGCCATAACTAGGGTAGTGAGATCAGTGCCATGGCACAGGACACCACAGGGCAGGAGGCGCTGTTTGAGCCTGTCAATTTTCCTGTTTATTATCATTCTCACTTGTAGCTTCCTCTTCTTTTATCCCCAGCATCTTCTGCCCTCCCATATCTCTTTCCTGGCCCTTCCCCTTTTCAGGTATCTCTAATTAAAAAATGGTAAAGGAGGGGTGCCAAGGCTCTCTCTGGCACAGGGCACCAAAAAGTCTAGTTATGGCTTTGATAATCACCATTGCATATGCAGTTGCATTTCATAGTGAATCAGGCCCTCTAAACTTTACTGTAAATCAGCAATTTCAGCACTACTCACTGGTTGTAATTGTTGACAAAGAGATGAGTTGAAAAAGAAAAATACAGTAGCACTGCCAATTATTTTATTTAACTTGTTTGTGCAGTTGAATACAATTACTGGGCAGGATGCAGCAAAGCCAGAAATGCAGTTACACCACCAAAAATGCAGTTATCTGAGTTTTGACTGTACTTCTTATATACACCAAGCCCCAGAATGTGATGCACTCCAGAGTTTGGATGTGGTGAGTAACGCCACATTAGGTATGGGATCCCGGCTGCCAAATGACCGGCAGTTCGATTCCCGGCTGCCACAGCCCGACAAAACAGCAGAGCCCGGCAGCGGAAGCCCGACAGCGCTGGAAATCCCGATCATCCCTAAGGTAAGTATAAACTAACCTAACCAACCACCCTAACCCTCCTTAGGGGTGCCTAACCCTAACCTCCCCCCGAAGTGCCTAACCCTAACCCCCCCTTCCCTGCTGCCTAAACCTAAGTCCCCCGGGGGGGTGACTAACCCTTAGTCCCCCCCGGGGGTGCCTAACCCTAACCCTCACTCCCCCTAGCCTAACCCTAACCCTCCCGGGGGGGTGCCTAACCCTGATTCCCCCCCAGGTGCCCTAAACATAACCCTCCCCCCCCACGGCTGTCCGCTCGCGGCGCCTGGCATCCCTTCGATCGGGATGCCGGGCGCCTGCCTCCTGGCTTTGGGAAAATGACAGGCATCTAGATTTTAGATGCCTGTCATTTAACCCTAGGCGGGATAGAGGATTCAGGAAGCGAGCGGTCAGGATTGCGGCCGCCGGCTTCCTAAACGCATCCGAGTAACGCCATCTTCAGATAGCATTACCTTATAAGAGCCTATGGGCTTCTACTCGTGGCCTCCCCCCTGGGCCTGGGAGAGATCCAATTGGATCCCTCCTATCACCCCCTGAAGAGCATTTCCTTCTGCGCATGCACAGAAGGACATCAGAGGAACTTCTGGGTCCTAGACCCGAAACTCCCTTACTCGCAAAGGACTGCTCTTAGGGATAAATTTTCTAAGATTCGTGTTTGCCTCGATTTGTGCCATTTGTCAAATCGGATAGGATCGATCAAAAACTGCCATTTTTTTCACTTTAACAATCGGGAATTTACCAAGCTCGCGGTTTTGACAGGATTCTGAACTGTAGCATAGGTTGTATTCACAGTTACACTGAATGTTGGATTTCCCAAGATTTTTATGATATAGGAAGTTACATTTCCATAAGGTCGCTGCCAGCTCAGAAATTCAGACGTGGTGCTGACATTCACTGTTAGGTCATTCACTTTCTCAGGTACTATTTGCAAACATAGAAGTAATGCATTAAAAGGACAATATTATGTATATTGTTAATTTCTATTCTATGAGTCAGATTCAATTATCTGTAAACTAGGTCATGTGCTGCCACTACTGGTGGTCCGGCCGGCCGGGTCCCGCCACCTGTGCAATAGATCTGGCAGGTGATGGGACTGGCACATGCAGATGAATGGCAGTGGCACCATGAATACACATAACACCATCTTCTAGGGACTGCATTGGTTGTAGCCCCTTAAATCTGTGCAGGGCTGCCTGAAAGGCAAAGCAGCAGCTTCCACTGGCATTTGTCTCATTTTGGATTCTGAGTCAGATGGGAAAACTCGAGCCTGACTGGGATCGTGCTCAGATTCACTATGTTCAGGTTGATCCTTTTCTCTGGGAATCAGACCCGTTCATCTCTAATAATTTTCTCTAAAAAGCAGAGAAATTATATAAATTGGAATATGTATGTTGAGGTATTGTAATGATGGGAGTGTGGTTTCTGAACTTGAAAATGGGAGTTATAATTAAAAAATATATATATATTTTACAAACTTGTATTGTCATAATTAAAAATCAGTTTAAATAAATTTTAATATACACCATAATGCTGTAGACACTATTATTTTCTGAAATACACTTTCTGGCTATCATTTTTTTAAAAATTTGAACGTAAAAAAATTTACTATTTGATGTCATTTAACTGCCTCCAATACTTCACTTACGGCAAATTACAGCCCTCTATAATGTCCTGACAAGAGGGGGATAGGAACAGGTACTGATCACCTGGGCCTGGGCCTTTTGGAGGATCCTGGCAGGGGCCCAGGCTAGCTGCTCAGAGAGACTCTGGGCCTGATTGGCAATGGAGTAAGAAATAGCAAGTAACTCTGTATCTGTACAAACCATGCTGCAATGCAAGGGGTGCAAATACATACATATTGTTTGCATGTGAGGTAAATACTGGCTGCTTCTGCATGTAACTCACAAATGTTGGACAGCTTTATTTTTACACTGCAATTTAGATTTCAGTTTGGAGACACCTCTCCCAAATCTAAATCACTGCACATGTTACATCTGCACCACATGCAGTGCAGCATGGTTTTACCAAGATACACAGTACTTGCTTTACTCTATTCCCAACTCTAAATCAGGCCTTCTGTCCAGTGCTAGGATCTGACCTACTGTATAAGTCCACTCTGCAGAACTTTTTATTGGTTGTCAGAGTAGAAAAGAAAACTGGAGCTGGAAGAGAGAAATAAACCTGCCCACATATTTTATCTATCATTTGGAGATGTCATATAATAAAGCCCTTCATCCAGGTGAGCTGTTGGAAGGAAACTTATTTATTTTTAAATTAAATGAAAATAAATATATCACTTTAAAAAAAAATAAATGAAAACACTTCACTTTAAGGTAATTGGTTCTTGTGGACAATTGATGCTACTTTCTTGAACACAATAGAATATTACTGGAACATAATTTGTATCTGTAATTTCTCTGACACCCTTCCATTATACTATTGTGCTGTACTTATGACAGAATATGAATTATATTTCAAACATCAACTTACCACTTCCCATAGACACTTACTTGTATTATCAGCTACTGGAGAACTATCCCCTATTACTACTCCTCCAACAAGAGCAGAGACCAGAAATGTGTAATAATTCCCAGGGATCAGATCATCAATTGTAGTAGAGGTTGTGGTCACATTTGCACTGAATGTTGAGTTTTCCAAGATTTCTATGATATATGAACTTGCATTTCCATCAGGCGATTAATACTGCTTTTAGACCTAAATCCTGGGTCTGATCCGAGTAGAGGAACTCAGTTCCAAAACGGGTCTGACCCAGGACATATCTTTTCTACTGCGGCGCCGATCCCTTTCCATATCAGCGCCGTTCACACTGCACACGGGTGCAGTGGATCACTTCTCCTGGCGCTTGGAGATGACATCATCTCCAGGCGCTGGGAAGCCCAGAAGTCCCCATGCTGTAAACAGGAGCAGGGTTTCATGGGTTGATCCCGTGTTAAACCCTGCAAGTTACCTGAGTTGGATTGCCCAGTCACTCGATCTGGGATTCCAACCCTGGCCCCTTTTACACCAAGGAGCTACCCGGGTTAACCCTGTAATAACCAGGGTTTTAGCTCCGGCGTAAAAGGTTTTTGTCAATGTGCCACTGCAATGTTCAACTGCAGATATTATGGCAGAATAGATAGCCTATCATTGCTAGTTATTCTATAAAACTCTATAGTGTATGAGGGAAAACTATTGATCATAGAGGTTGGAAAGAGTGGATTTTGACCCTGCACTGGAATTTGAAAGTGATATCGAGGAGTATACAGTATACTCCAACATATGAGAACCAACAATATTTGTATGTGTTATTTTTGATACAGTATTACAGAGTCTACATAGTTGGTGGAGCTCCCCAAGGTTAATTATTTGATTTAACAGGGGATTGTTGCGCAAGCGAGCAAAATCACAAGAGAAAACCTCTTTTGGAGGGCACGTTTAGTAGTTAAAAATTTACTTTTATTAGGTATTCTTTATAATTACATTAATATATACCTCAGGAAGAGAAGGAGTTTCTTCCTACAGCATGACCAAATAACTTTGCTATTCTTTAATGAAATAATATACATAAATGAAATGGCGTTCAGACAATACTGATGCTATTAATGCAAAATATATGAATAAAAATACTCTCTTGTTGAAATGTGACTGATATCATAGGCAAACGCAGGGGGGGTTTCCATCTGCCTAGAAACCCCCCTCCCCAGCACACATCATGACCACAATAGAAATAGTAATATAATACAATGTTACTAGTGCTGCATGTTCTTTTCAGTATCACAAATGAAATAATTAGCAACACCTGTGGATCTTTTAAAATGTGTCAGCCAGTAATAAATATACCTGTGCACCAACTAGAAGATGTGGAAAACATGCACTGTTAGACCATCAATATGGTTAATTATTATTGCTGTATAATAATATACTATCCAGTACATAAGGAGACCAATATGTACATATATGTCCAGGGCAGTTCTAGGTTCTTCTGCTGCTACCCCAGACTCCCGGACTTTCTCCAATAGTCTGGAATGATGCCCACATCTGAAAAAAAACATTCTGCTCACACAAGATGGACCTTCTGCCACATCTAATGGCTTACTGTGATCGCTGGTCCTGTATATGCTGGAATTATGCAGCACAATACACTTTGTATGATGCATATTAAAGCTGGATAAGTGCTAATTATACCCTCTTCATGGACTGGCCACACTCACTCTAAAATCAAGCATTCGGAATCCCCCCTCTAGAAATCCTGTGTTTGCCACTGGATATACAGTATGTCACTCATATTTATATTTTAGAGTATCAGGCAGAATTTGGGTATGAATATATCCTGACTAACAACAGGTAATAAGCTGCAATATTGTTATTCCTTCAACATCGAGTGGTGGTTACAGTATGTCAGAACATAGGTAACATCCAACATATTACTATTTTGCCATTTAATACAATCTCTGATGCAATTAAACATCATTTACCCAGGACTTAGGACCAGCTGACCGGAGCTCCAGAGGACATCACCGGAGCACCGATCACAGTACATGGATGCAGTTAAGTGTTTTTTTTTATAATATATTTTTTTTTGCAGTGATCAGCTTGTGGTCTTTATAGACCATCAAGAGGGTACAGTCATTATTAATGTACTGGGCCTGGGCCCAAAGGGGGGCCCGCAGCATGCAGATGATCCTGCCTGCAAATTTTTTCTTAGTTGCAGGCATATGCCTGCCTGTGACTAATAAGTAATTTGCTGCCAGTGAGCTGTAGACCCCCCGGTTCACTGATACTGACATTGAGTGATATTCTGTGCTGCAGCAGCTGAATGGGATTTAGATGAGGGAAGGGGCACATGAGTCAAATTCCCCAGGTCTTCCTCTCACAGGAGGGTGAAGACTTCAGTCCAACCATTGACTCTTCCCAATCCATACCCTCATCTTTCCTTCTTTATTCTCCTCCTTCCCTTACTGCTTTCTTTGTAGCTACAGTCCGCCTGCTAGCTGTGCCTACCATGCTGCACAGTAATAGAGGCGCACAGTGGGGGAAGTTTCTTAACTGTGCATCTAAACATCTTATCTTCCCAAGTGTGCTTCTGCCACTATCCCTTCCCAAGTGTGATTCTGCCCACTCCATTTCCAGGTGTACCTTTGACCCCTTCCTCCTCAAGTGTGCATCTACTCCCCTTCCTCCCCAAGTGTGTATCTGACACCCTCCCTCCCCAAACATGCCTCTGCCACCTCCCTTTTCAAGTGTGCCTCTGCGGCCCTCCCATCCCAAGTGTGCCACTGCAGCAAATTTGTTTATGTAATTGATATTTATTTATTCATATAGCTTATATGCATATTTTCTTCATTGCATCAATGTCAGTAGAAAATAAGAGTTATGGTAGACTTACCATTGACAACTCTTTTCTTTGAGGTCCATAGGGTCCACATGGATACCATGGGGTAATGTGGTTGGAGAGATCCAGGCACAAAACAGTTAAAGCTTTCACGTCCCAGGATGCCTTGGGTCCTCCTCCATATATACCCTGCCCTCAGCCACAGGCCTTCAGTTTTGTAAACAAACCTCAAGACAGTAGAAGGAAAAAGGAGAAGGAAGACCAATCGTACACCAGAAACACTCTCACACAAGATGAGGGAATCCATGACCGAAAGGAAAGAAAATCACCCAATGCAGTCAGGTCCTTCTGGGTGGATGCCCTGAGGACCCTATGAACCTCGAATAAAAAGAGTTATCAATGGTAAGTCTACCATAACTCTTATTTTCATCTGAAGGGTCCATAGGGATTCACAGGGATAGCATGGGGATGTCCTAAAGCAGTTCCCCTAAGGGTAGGGTATGCTCCTGAGCAGCAAGCAGAACACATTGCCCAAAGAAGGCATCCTAAGAAGCAAAGGTATCAAACGCATACAACCTAAGAAAAGTGTGGACAGAAGACAATGTGGCTGCCTTGCACAATTGTTAGCTGGCGATCCTCGTTTGTGAAAACCATATAATACAAAAAGAGCATCTGATTTTCTAACAGAGTTTGTATGCTCCACATATATATGGAGAGCACAAACTACATTCAGGGAGGCTTCACCTACAGAGAGGTCTGGAGCCTGAAAAGTTGGAACTACAATTTCTTAATTTACATGAAAATGGGACACTACCTTAGGAAGGTAACCCTCCCTTGTACGAAGAACAGCTCTATCCTGGTGAAAAATCAAAAATAAGAAGCGACAATAGAGCGCTGCCAAATCAGAGACTCTGGTCCTCATTCAGAGGCGGTCGCACGGAGCGATTGGTCATAGCGAGCAATGTTTTTTTCAACTGCGCATGCGTGTACATGGCAGTGCGCGTGCGCAAGCCTGTCTTTCCGACCGCAATCCTCTTGCTCGCTAGTCACTACAAGGTCGTAGCTGTGATTGGCATTTCATGCCATTTGTGGGTGGTTACAGGGGAAGGTGCTTGTGAACCGGGGTGTGGTGGTGCGCATGCAGGCATGGTTGACCTTAAAAAGGGCGTTTAACGGCGTGCATATATTACTGAGCGAGTCATCATACACGTCATCTCATTGCAACAATGACGCTACTGCTCGCAGTGCTAAAGGTAGCCCAGGGTCTACCTTAAGCATTGCAAGTGCTGGCGATGGTTTCTGCCTCAGCCGATGTTTGCAGGCAATTAACAATGTAACAGGTGTTAATCGTCCTGACGTAGGTTGCCTCCTGTGACCAACTCTGAATTAGCCCGTAGAGATAGGGGTGTGCTATCATTGTTGTGTGTGTTTCCATGTTTATGATGTGCGTTGTGACTGAGCGCTCGTTTTGCATATTGTCGATCACTTTGGGTGCGACCGATTGCTCCTGAGCGACCGCCTCTGAATGAGATCCTCTGTGTGCAGAAGGGATAGCAAGGAGAAAAAGTGTCTTCACTGTCAACCATTTCAAGTCTACAGAGTCCAGAGTTTCAAATGAGGGAGCTTTTAGCCCCTTAAGAACCAACGACAAATCCCATGGTGCTACCAGTGGAACAAAAGGAGGCTGAACTCACAGAACTCCCTGAAATTAAATCCTAACATCTGGTAATGAAGCAATCTTTCTCTGGAACCAGACTGACAATGCAGAAACCTGCATTTTCAAAGTGGCCAGGTGGTAACCAAGGTCTAAACCCACCTGGAGAAAAGCCAGTAACTGGGAAACCCTAAACACCTTAGGGTCATACTATCTGTGGGAACACCATTGACAATTGAATGTCAAACCCTACAATAGATGCGGGCAGAGGAAGGCTTTAGTGCCATAAGCATCGTTTGAATCACATAGCTGGAGAAACCTTTGGCTCTTAAAATGGATGACTCAAGAGCCACACTGCCAAAGCCAGACAGGAAAGTCTGGATGCTGGCAGGGACCCTGTGTAAACAGATCCTGCCAAAGAGGAAGAGAATACGGACTGTCTATGGATAGATTCTGTATGTCTGTGAACCAATGATGTCTGGGCCTAGCCGGAGCCACTAGTATTACTGTTCCGCCTTCCTACTTGAATTTGAACTCTTGGGAGGATGGAATCGGAGGAAAGAGATACACCAGCTTGAAGTCCCATCTTACTGCACGTGCATCCATGAATGCTGCTGATGGGTTTCTGGACCTGGACCCATACCTGGGGACCTTGTGATTTTGACCCAATGTGGTCTATGTCTGGTAGGCCCCATTATTCACCAGGAGCTGAAATACTCCTGGTTGGAGAGACCACTCTCAGGTGTGTATATCCTGATGACTTAGGAAGTCCGATTCCCAATTGAGGACTCCCAGGATGAATATTGCCGAGATAGCTGGAAGATGACGGTCTGACCAAACCAGAACCTTTGTCACTTCCTTCATGGCTGCATAATTTTGAGTGCCATGTTGTCGGACTGGATCTGAACTGGCCCACCCTGACCCAGGTCCTGTGCCCTAAGAAGTGCTTTGTATACTGCTTGCAGCTCCAGAGTGTTTGTATGTGTGTCAGTGTGTATGTATCTGTGTCAGCGTGTGTGTATCTGTGTCAGTGTGTGTGTATCTGTGTCAGTGTGTGTGTGTATCTGTGTCAGTGTGTGTGTATCTGTCAGCATGTGTGCATATGTGTCAGCATGTGCATCTGTGTCAGCGTGTGTGTGTTTCTGTATCAGTGTGTGTGTGTGAATCTGTGTCATTGTCTGTGCATCAGTGTCAGCATGTGCGTATCTGTGTCCAGGGGTGTCTTAAGAGAGGAGGGGGCCTGTGTGTACTTCCCGTGCAGGGCCCCCTCCTCTCTCCCAGGTGGCCGGCAGCCGAATGACGTGGCTGGCCAGCCACCAGAGCATTAATAGACTCCGGGCACTGAGTCTACTGCACATGCGCAGAACACCCGAAAAATGGCCATGGTGGCCATTTTGCAGCATTCTGTGTATGCGCAATAGACTCTGGGTACTATAGTGTGCCCGGAGTCAACTTTGCATGCGCAGAACACTGGAAAAATGGCCGCAGTGGACATTTTCCGGTGCTCTGAGCAGCGCTGTCACCCGACGCGGGACCACAGACAGGTGAGTTTAAAATAATATGGATGCAGGATGTGCGGTGTGGGGCCTCCCTGGACCCGGGGGCCTGTGTGCCCCGCACACACTGCACCCATTATAGATATGCCACTGTCTGTGTCAGAGTGTATCTGTGTCAGTGTGTGCATCTGTGTCATAGTATATCTGTGTCATAGTGTATCTGTGTCAGTGTGTGTGTATCTGTGTCAGTGTGTGTATATGTATGTATCTGTGTTAGCGTGTGTATATGTGTCAGTGTGTGTGTATGTGTCTGTGTGCATGTCTGTGTCCATCAAATACACATGGTAGCATATATATTCCATCAGTATTTGTACCTGGGAATGACGTGCAGTGACGGAGGAAGTGCAGTTCCATGCCCATACAGTCCACAAAAGAAGAAATTTGTTCACTCGCCACAGGTTTTTATTCCCTCTCTATGTCCAAGTGCATATTAGGGAATGACATTGGACAGTAATTGATGATGTCTGGGTACAAATACCAAGAGACAATGTGGGGGGGCAGATGATATCGTGACTGAGAGACTACACAGGGGGGGAAACGATTGTGTGCTGAGAAACGTCTCAGGAGGAGATGGTGTGGCTGAGAGATGCAGAGGGTAAGGAAGTTACACATGGGGCACACATCTGGTTGAACCGCTGCTTTATTCCTACACAAACAGGCATCTTCCGGACAATGTGACCTACATGAATAGTGAATAAGGACGGAAGACACCATCTTCCCAGGGATGATACATTTCTTCAGAAGTTCCACATTGTGAGAACAACCACCATATAGGTAAGGTGCATATGGGAAGGAATTTTCCCAGAATGACGAGAAATGGGTGGCATGTCATGTTTGCACACCCCATTTTAAGTGACCATGTCCCTACTGTTATTTGACCACACCCATTTTTGCCTCGCAAATATGTTACCGTGTCTATGTGGGGGCGGGGCGTTCTTCTTCTTGACCTGGGCTCCGAAGACCCTAGCTATGCCACTGCTTGTAGTACACAGGCTGCACTCAGAACAGCATGTAACTTCACATCATTTACAGACTCCTAACAACCTGGAGAGCATCCCCTGCACAAGGCATGAAGGTAATCCTACACCACATATACACCCTTGATTGAGAACTCACCATCCAGATTGCCATCTGGTAAATATTAGATCTGCTAACTAGAAAGGTGAGCACCGAGATTAATTTAAAATTATATCATATATAACTATCTTTTCAACAACAGAAATGTTCTTGATGCTTATAACAATAACTGGCACTTACTAACCAGACTCACTGCCACTGCTGATTCTTAGTATAGGAATAACCCTATATATTGCTTCTACTATTTGTGTTTGTTCACATATTGTTTTATATGTATAAACTCATTTAAACTGTTATATGGACCTAAGGGGTCAATCCTATTAGGTGCGAATTGTGAGATGCGAGTTGCGATTTTCACTTCGAATTCGCATAGCGAATTCATTTTGCAATCCAATTAGCAACTCACACTGATCAGTCAGACTGAATTCTCAAGTTTCCAATCGCAGAGAGATGGAAAGGAAAATCATTATTTTAAGGTTAAAATGTGCTGAACCCCTTGGACACCCCCCCTAATAACCAATTAGGCAATTGGAAGTTTCTAATTAGCTTATTTAGTCCAAAAATTACATGTCATTTTTTGAGGTAAAAAAAGTCCTCAAATTACCCCAAAATCAACTTTTTCATTAGTTTAGGCACCCCACATTTAATTACAATAATTTTTTATTTGAAAAATAATTGTTTTTTACTTTTTTTTTCCTTTTTTCAAGGTGCCCTCAAAGTACCCCAAAATCACCCTTTTTCCTAGTTTTTTTTTTTTTTCATTTTTCATTTAATTTGTTTGAGATTAAACGAAAAAAGTTAGTTTTTTTATAATTTTCTTGCATTTTAAAAAAAAAAGCACAAGTCAGCCATTTGACACCATTTCAAAACCTACAGTACTTTCCTAATGCCCACAAACAGCTGTCTATGCAGTCCTGCTAGCGAATTTATCCATTTTGGGGGGTCCAGGATGGTCTCCCACATTTTCATGCATTTCTTGCAAATCTCATTTGGCAGTCAATTCGCACTCCTCTGCTGCGAGTAGTGCGAATAGGCAATTTTAATTGGATTGGAGAATTGTCGGGAGCGCGTTTCGCGGCGAAGTGTACAAGTTTAAAGAAACAAACTCGCTACTTGCAATTTGCACCTATTTGGAACGAGCCCTAAATATTTGATCTCTTCACACATACAGAATCTTCATACAGATCTCAGTATTTCTGTTTGTGGCTTATTAAAGAATACGGTTTATATTTATTAGATTTTATGCAATGATTTAGTTTGATGTTCTTTTCTTTTAAGCTATAGATGATCTTCAAAATTCCTGGATTTCAGATTGTGCATCTGTTTAATGTGCTGCAAACAGTGGCAAATCTATGGTTGGGCAAATGGGGCATATGTTATGGGCACTGCAGCAGGTCAGCAGAGGGGGGAACCACTGACCAGCCCAGGGCACTGTATCTGGCAGCAGTGGGCTGTCTGTGACCACTGTGCACTTTGCTGTGCACTTCTTCTTCACTGTGTCTAGACCCAGCTTTCACCAGCTCCCTTCATCTCATGGCCTAAGCTCTCTTCTTGCAGAGTCAAGAGACGGAGCTGGCCAGGGTCAGGGAGATGAGCATAGGGAGTTGCTATGGGACCAAGATCACCTCCAGGGCCTGCCTATCCCCATACACCCACCTCACTTCTTGCTGACTGCCAAAAACTGCAGCTACTATAGGGCTTTGCGACCTTCAGAGATCGCATAGATAAATTAAGAAGATAGATAAACAAGAGAAGTCATTAGAGATACATAATAGGAGACAGGAGGAGAATATAGAACAGAAGAGGTGAAATCAAGAGGTATATAAAGGTTTAAGAGGTGAAATAATACAAGGGGAGATCAACGGGGTAAGATGGATTAAATCATAATGAGGTACAGAAATAAAATCACAGGAGACAAATGGGGGAATCATGGGGACAGGTGAAATCACAAGAATTGGGGCCATTATATTACAGTACATATAATTTAACATGGATCTGGTGTTTATAAAGTTTTTTATCTGGATCTGTTTTTTTCAATGTATTTTATATGGAACTGGCTTTTCAATGTATTTTATGTGGATCATGGGGTACACTAACCTAACATATGTAAACTCATAATATAACCTAAGTAAACTACTATATATCTATACAGTATATAGATATAGTGCTGGACATGTACCCAAGAGTGACGAATTGGGGATGTGTCATTAGGACACAACCCCTCCCTGGTCAGCAATGCCCCCTTTTTGGGAGTGTGCATGCCTTAGATGTGTGCAGGGAAGCAATAAACACACCTCAGTGCCCTGCCCCGATCTACTGTGAACACTAATTTCTATCATGCTTTATGGATTTTGTTTGCAGGGGGGGCACCATTTTTCAATTTGCCCTTGGTGCCAAAAACCCTAGTTATGCCTCTGGCTGGAAAAACAAGTCTGAACTATGGAGGCTTCACCACACAACTTACAGGACTTAAAGATTCTACTGCTAACATATTGATGCCAGATACCACAGGACATATTTAGAGGCTCTGTGGAGTCCATGCCATGTTAGATCATATATGTTTATATAGCACAAGGGGTTACTTACACAATATTAGGCAAGTGGTTTTAATGTTATGGGTGTATGTGAAGGGTTGGATATGATAACCCGATGGCTGAGTAGCCGCCGGGTGCAATACTAATGCCAGAATCCCAATGATGAGAGATCCTGACAGGGGCAGGTAAGTACACTAACTCTCCCCCTCCTAACCCTCCCTTAGTGGTGCTTAACCCTAACCTCCCAAGGGGGTGCCTAACCCTAACCCACCAGTCATGCCTAACCCTAACCCTGCCTCTCTGCACCCTAAACATAACCCCTCCCTGGGGTGTGCTTAATCCTAACCTACCCCCTGAGGTGCCTAACCCTAACCCCCCCACAGCCTAAGTCTAACCCTCCACGGGGGTTGCCTAACCCTAAGTCCCCCCAAGGGTGCTTAAACCTGACCCTCTCCCCCGTGGCTAAGAGCTAAGCTGGGTCAGTGTATCTTCATTTGGGAAGCCATCGGTCGAGATTCTGGCATCAGGATCTAGATGGACACAAGGATTTCAATGCCTGTCTTTAATCCCGTGTTGGGATTTAGATGCTATGATTTAGACAGAATTCCGGCCATCAGTATTTCAACTACATCCCTATGCGACAAGGGGAGAGTGAGAAGGGCATGTGAGATATATTGTCTCCTCAATCTTGACACATATATCCCATGCCATTGATACTTTTGCCCAAAACCCACACAACCTCAACATGTTCCTACTTCTTGTGGTGTCCCTCAAAAAAAGAATATGCTCTTGAACAGAGCCTCTGCTGCAACTTACTTTCTTCTTGGACAGCCTGCATGCTCCTTGTACTCAGCATTACAGCCTGGAGAAAAGATGCGGCAGTGAGCCGTGAATCTGCAGAGGGCAGGTATGCTCTGCATAGACCACCCACATCACCCACCATAGCAGAAGTGTATTATTACAGTGGATGCTTTTTATTAAATGTCCTGATTATTATATAACTAGGATGGGGATTGGTATGAAAGGCGGTTCAAATACTGACACCAGAAGACTGGCAACAGAAGTTCCCGACAGGTGACTATATTTACTATTACTAACCTTATCCACCCTAACCCTTCCTTAGGGGTGCCTATCCCTAACCTTCCCCCCAAGTGCCAAACCCTAACCCCCCATGTAAGTGCCTAAACCTAACCCCCCCTTCCCCGCAACCTAAACCTAAGTTCCTCCAAGTAGCCACTAACCTAACCCTCCCCCCGATGCTGCCGGGTCCTGCCACCTGGCTTACCTTCATTCATTATGCCCTGAGTTCAGCTCCTGGCATAAGGATAATGATAGGTGTTGGGATTTTGATGCCTATCATTAGACCCCTGCCGGGATTAGACAGTCGGGAAGCTGGCGGTCGGCATCGTAACCATCGGCTTCCTGACTGCATCGCCTAGGATGAATGGAACTTTTCTCATTGTCTATAGGGGGATCACTGGGAGCAGTCTGTCAGATTAATAAAGCTTTTTTTTCCTTTTGGTTATTCATGTTATTATTGAATTACAGAATTAAAAATTTATGCAAGCACTTTACTTTTTTTAGGTGGCAATCCAGATGTATGTTGACATGAATTAATATAATATGATATATGGCTTTAGACAGGAGGATGGTATGACAGGAAGCAAAAGGCTGAAGGGATGGGGCAGGAGGATGGAGTGACAGGGAGCAGGAGGATGAAGTGATGGGCCAGAAGAATGTAGTGAAAGGGGCAGGCAGTTGGAATGGTAGGAGGGTTGAGAGACAGGAAGCTTAAGTGACAGAGTGCATGAGGCTGGAGTGATGGTGCAGGAGACTGGACTTACAGGGGCTGGAGCAGAGGCATAGTGAGGGCAGAGCCGGTGGAGCCAGAACCTTTTATGAGTGCCAACAGTGCTATTTCCCTGCTGCAGTCACATGCCTTCTATGCTTCTATGGAAGGCCGGTCAATTAATGCTTAATGTTCCAGCCTGTACTGTGAATGAGACAGACTACAGTGAGGGGTCAGGCTGTGATGTCAGTGGTCTGTGACTGCGGACATCAAATGCATTTTCTGCACCCCTGAATGCATTTGCAATTGGCATTCTGGATTCACAATTTTCAGCACTGGAAAAGTGCTTAGGGGGGAACTGAATTTCTCTTCTCTATGCCTTGGATCACCAGCTGAAGGCACTCAGAGTGGGCTGATGTATGATTATCAGCCCATCTGAGTGCTGCTTTCTACTTAGCATCAACTGACTGACCAGTCCACTCTGAGCTGCTGAGAATATGCTGTTTATATATGGGATGGAGGGAGAGCATGGGGAGTTGGAGGAGGAAAGGGACAAAAAGGAGGTGGTGTCACCAAGGCAGCTATGGTCACTGGGGTGGGGTAGGAGTTATATTACTGGGGAATAAGCTACAGAGGTGGGAACATATGCATACAGGTGGTACATTTTTAAAGGGATATTCTGTAAAAAAAATGCTCAATGATTGGGGGATAATGCAGAAAAGGATTTCTAGAGACACACCTAACAGGAAGGCAACAGACACCAACTGGGGAGTTCCGTGACATGCACTTGCTGTGAGTGCCATGGCTCCATTCTACACCTCTGTACTAGAGTGAAGGGTCAGGAGGTTGGAGTGACTGCAGACTGGAGTGACAGGGGGCAGGGGACTGGAGCGGACAAGAAGTAGGAGTTGACACAGGGGGCACAAGTCTGGTTGAACCTCTATTGTTGATGACATTAAAAAGAACCCACTATATAGGTAAGGTGTATTTTTATTTAGTACACACAAAGTATATAATGTGTAAATAATCCACGGTTGGTTTGGACACACACAGTAACAACATTCTCAATGTCTGGGGTGCAAACCCCAGTCTCACCCCTTGGAGTTCCAAAATTATAATCCCGGTTTGTTGCCCTGCTCCATAGTTGCTGTGGGCTTTGTCCTGAGGAAGTCCAGGTTATGGGTTAAATGCTCACTGAATTTTACCCATAACCTGAATAATAAAAACTGTATATTGTAGAATTTTTTTACTAATGGGGTACTAAAAGAACATTTCTCCCTGGGCTCTACTTGGTCTAGAACTGGCTCTGGCCCCACCATAGAGGACCAATTCTGATGCCAAGTAGTTCCAGGCTAGTTGAAAAGTCTCACATCTGGTTTACCATGTCATTTAGCCTGAACGACATGTACATTTGCAATTAGCAGCACATTACAAAGAGAAAATCTCTCCCAGTATATTATACCACAATAACACAAATACAGTGAACATTCTGATACAAGATCAATAAAAATTTTTTTTTTTAAATCAAACAACATCTGAGTTGTACCTCGGAAGGTGTAGTGTACATGTTGGAATGCCCATGCGGCCTACAGTATATTGGCCGAACAATAAGAAAGTTGAAGACCAGAATCATGGAACACATGAATAATATAAGAAAAGGCGTGAAGACGCATAGTGTTTCCAACCATTTTCTATTACACCACCAAAAGAACCTTGGGACTAAAACTTTTTGCAGTTTAGAAAATTGAAAAAAACTGGAGAGGTGGTGATTTCCAAGAACAAATTGCAAAATCAGAAACTAAATGGATCTTTAGGATGGGAACTTTTCAACCAAATGGTCTGAATTTAGACTACGACCTTGGTGCATCTCTATACATGGAACACTCTATTTTAATAAAAATGCACCAATATTTTTAGTGTACTTTTTCAGAGTAACTTTTTTAGTGCAACTTTACTTATACATCGCCCCATTTTTTATTATTTGCTTTTGTACTTCCAAAATATTTAATTTGTACATATGTTTGTTTTTATTTTACATTTTTTATTGATTATAAATATATTAAATTATTTTATATTAATTTTTCATATCAGAAGTCAATCTATTTGTTTGTTTATTTTACATGTAAACATATTATTTATCGCCCACCTAGTATAGTATTCATATTGACCTGTTATAAATTTTTTACACATTGTTTATTCTACTACGAACTCATAGCAATTACAGTATATGATTGAAGCAATATGTGTTATTATATATATTTTATATATATTTTTATAGATTTTTTAATACATTAAATAAAGTTTATTATACATGGAATTTATTTATATATTTTATATATATTCACAACCAACTGAGTATCAACCAACAGCTAACAATGCAATAAGCAATCAGCAATCAATTAACCAATTAATGACTTAAAAGGAGACCAAGTACAGCACACAGGCACCTTGAAAAATTCACTCTGATGACAAAATGCATTGGTGTTTACCCCTGACTGACATCACTACAGCAGTGACCACACTACACCGGGACCACGGACCCCGGCTCATGAAGTGCAATGATCACGGTAACTCCACTGGTAGCTAAAGAAGCAACCCTGACACAAGGAAGATCAATTGGCAGACACACGGGATCAGCGTACAGTTGACCAACTCCGTACAACCGCTGCAAGGCAGAAAGGTCATCCATTAAGTCACTGTCACTAGGGAAAGGTAGAGTGAGCATTTACTTATTACCTACCCTTCACCTGCCAGTCATGGGGATTTCTTTTGAACTCACACACTTTTTCAATGTTCACAGAAAGACCTACAAACTTAATTGTTATGGTTTACATATTCAGTATTTTGTGTTTACAAATGTTGCAGGTCTGAGTGTTTCATTTATTTATGTATTTATATTTCTACAAGCACTTTTTATATATCTGAAGTATTTTAAGTTGGGTGTAAAACCTAATAATTCTAAAGCAGTTTACACATTTTTGGGAGCACCAGATTAATCATTCTAAATCAGATATCACCCTGTATTGGATTGTTCATCCAATAATATTGAATGTGAGCAGCCTTGCTGTGGATGGCCAGGTAGACCATCCTTGGACCTGTGAGCAGCTTTAGCAAAATCAATGTAGCTTAACATGTTGGCCAGGAGGGGGTGCAGATCAGGAAAAGAAGAAATCTATTGGTCTTTGCAGTCACTTTCCCAATTTTAATGTGAGTCTGATGGATCTGGGGATAGGTGGATGTGGTAAAAGCTCAAATACTTCTACCTGCAGCACCAACCTCTGTGCACTCCTGTTAAAACTCATTCATGACCAACAAAAAAATGTTTCATAAGCAGCCATTATATTTAATTAAAACAACAAGTAATTCTACTTTATTCAGTTTTCAGGATAACATAAATAGATACAATGGGATGCAGTTCACATGCCGGTGGACGGGATGCCTCCAGTGAAAATACCAATGCTGTAATCCCAGCGCTTGGCATAATGCTGACACTGATACATCAAAGGGCGAATTTTGAAGTCCAGATGGCAGTAAGTATGTCCAGTTAGCCAGGGTTGGGGGGTTAGGATTAGGCCCCCCTAAGGGGGAGATTAGGGTTAGGCATCAGTCCCTCTCCTTCGACAAACTTTTTATGATTCTGCAAATCCCTATATATCCCCCAAAGTTTCTGATGAACTGCAATTTAATAATCTGCAAATGGCAGAGCTACTGAGATGATCTTCTCTTCCTCTTGCTCTTGCTCTCAGTCTCCAAGTGCTTTGAAACCTGAATGTTGTGGAATCTTTTGACAGTTGTTAGAACAATAACAAAATCTTTTAACCAGCATTATCCAAATGTTGCCATAATTCCTTAAAAGTTCTCCTGTCACTGACAAGATTTATGTGATTAAGTAATTTTCTAGTTTAGAGAAATTGGGGCCCTTGAAATCTAAGGCCTCTTCTACTGCTCCCAAAAAGAAAGATATCTGAGCTTCTCAAGACCTAATCTCTCTGCAGCTGAATGACAGCATTGTAAAAGATTTTCATATCTGCCTTTATTGTGGGAGCTCCAATCATCTCATTCTGGACTGTTTCCTCTGCAAGCCTATAAGAGGTGGCAGATCTCAACATCAGGAAATTCATGTCTACAAACAGTCTTGAGTATCTTGGTCTGTTCCAACTTCCATTACTCCTGGTATGGGTAATAGAAGAGTTGCTCTAAAAGTCTTCCAAACCTCTTATGTCAATAGAGGTATCTGATTTGTGAGCCTGCAGAGAGACATCCAATGTTCTAACCTCAGGAGGGATGACTGATGTTCTGACCCCAGGAGGACTCTCTGATTTTCTGACCCCAGGAGGGGTCTTTGAGTTGCCAACCAAAGGAGGGTGTCAGATTTGGATTCTTTTTTGAACCCAGGGCAGATGCAGGAGATAGAACTGGAATGGTTTTGTAGTATTGAAATACAGAAGGTTTAATGGGAGTATTAGAATTCATGAAATGGATATATAAACTGACAGAAATAAACAAGTCCAAGTGATATGTGGCAGAAAAATAAAGTCCAATTAGTGAGGCTGGAAAAAAGGTGTCAGACAGAGAAAACACAAGTCCAATGGAGGTGTGACTGAGGAACAGAGATCTGAAGTGCTGTAGTGGGTTCCAACCAATCAGATTCTACTTAACATTTAACTAGCACCTTCTAGAACATAATAGCTAGAATCTTACTGGTTGCAATGCACAACATCTTCAATTCTAAAAAATCTCAGTTTAGTAAATGTACCCCTTAATGTCAACCTTTAGTGGGAAAACTTTAGAATGGGATAATTCACTTATTCAGTCTGATGATCTAATGTTCCAAGATTTACAGGCATTCTATGGTGCTATCATTAAAAAATTTGGTCCAAAGACATCCCGTGAGGGATCATCCAAGCATTCTACCTGTTATGCCAGGAATACATTGATTGCTCAGTCCCATTGATTGCTCAGTCCTCCACTCCTGCCTTGTCCAAGCAAGATCAGACTCTGCTGGACCAATATACTAAAAGTATCCAAATCGCCAAGTTCTGGAAAATGTACAGAAATGTGTCCTGTTATATCTTTGCTATCACTACTAGTTGCCATGAGTCATGCTAACAAGAGTTATCCATAGGACTGTATGCTGCAATTACTGCAGCAGCTTGGCATACTTTGGTGTAGGTGTGCGCTGCAAATCAGAACTCAATGCGTACAAACGTTTGCCACATTGTCAGCAAAGATGTAGAAAAACACATATGTACGGAGTTAAACATTTATTTGAAGTTATCATACTGAAAACAGCAAAAGAAATACAAGTTATATTAATTCAACATCTGTCTCCAATGAATATATCACCTTTTTTTAAGAGAATAAAAGCCCTGTGTAATACTATATAAACCAATGATTTAATGCAAGACATTCTATAAATAATAAAAAAAACTTACTCCTTCCAATAAACACTTACTTGTATAATCAGCTACTGGAGAACTATCCCCTTGTATTCCTCCTCCAACAAGAGCAGAGACCAGAAATGTGTAATAATTCCCAGGAATCAAATTCTCGACTATAACAAAGGTTGTGGTCACATTTACACTGAATGTTGAATCTTCCAAGATTTTTATGTTATAAGAACTTGCATTTCCATCAGGGTGTTGCCAGCTTAGAGATACAGAAGTTGTGGTGATGTTCTCTGCTATAAGGTTCTTCACTTTATCAGGTACTATTAGGAAAAAAAGAAACAATATATTAAAAGGTAATTTATTTTTTAAAATCAATTAGTATGAGACTCAATTCTTAGAAATGTTCAACTGCAATGTTTGGCTGCACTCATCAAGGTAGAAAATGGTTGGCCAACATTGATCATTTTCCAACATAACTCAATGGGGTGAGAGGGAAAATTATAGATGTTACTGGTCGCAAAGTTACTTTGACTGTTCTGGCAGGTATTTTGTGATAGAACTGTGCACAGACCACTGTGATTGGTTTGGCAAAAGCTCCCTCAAATGTTACAATTTTGTTTTTGGCAAAGCAAACTTCAAGGGTTTTGGTTCTTTTCTGTTTAGGTTTTGGATTTCTGTAAATTTCTTAAAAACAGCTAAAATCATATAATTGGACCTATATACTTGCAATCCAAGCCCAAGATTCATTTTTTAATCTGAGTTCTGAAGAAATAGCAAACCCAACCCAGGATTTGGTTCTATTTGGAACCCCAAAAGTGATTAGATCCGGGTTTCGATTACACGTGGAACCCCAAAGTTAGGTTTTTTTTATTTTTTTATGAAAACCGAACCACATAGTTCTAACTTGTGCCCATCACTTGAATAGCCATCGTAAAGTGTACCATTTATCACAAAGAACTTGTAACATTTTTATATAAATATTTAGCTATTGTCATAGTTTCCAAAAAATACAACAAAAATCTTAACCACTCTAAAGGTCCACCTTTTATAACTCACAATAGTTTAAGAGTAATTAAGGACCAGGAGTTCTCTACTAAGGGATATGTGTTCCTATTTCCCAAACCCTCAGAATGATAATAGTCTCCCATATATCATCAGCAGGCATCCAGTGCATAGTTTAGAAAAGAAGGAGATCAATAGCTACTTGATCTACAAGGGAAAGAGGTGCAAACTGTTAGTATTTCTGCCTATAATGTCGCATAATCTATGAGCCTGTCATCCAGCAATGTCAGTGTGTCTGTCCCTTAATTCTGCTTGTCTATTTTTCAATCCGTCTATGTCTGTGTGTTCATCTTGTCTGAGTTCCATACAGTCCTTTTAGTACCTTCTGCATAAAAGTCCTTTTTTTGATATAGAGTGGCAGTCCACCTCAAAGCATAGTCATATGTAATATTGCTTGATTTTAAATATGTAAATTTAGAGTAATGGTTCTAAGGTCTCAAAGACACTAGAAAACATGAAACAATAGCATTTTACTTGCCACCCAATCAATGGGAATGAACACATGTTGTATGCACAATTAATTCCTCTCTTTTTGATAAATATATTTTGTCACATACTTACTGCAAAAGGGAATGTATATAAAACACACTTTGTGTGGCACATGCAACTAACTTCACCTCAGGTAAAATATAGGTTATTGTATGTTATATCTGTTTACCTTTTTAATTAACATCTATTAATCTAACTCTTTTTAGACGGATTGTAAAAATAAGCAACACTTTGGAACTGAACTATTCTTGTTACATTATGTATCACACAATTTACCTAAAAAGTTTAAGTTTTAGGCGTATTGCTGCAGTTTTTCATTGCTTTGTTCCAAAATCAATCATGCAAGGAACCCATGTAGAAATCCTATGTTTGCAACTAAGGACTACACTAAACTCCATTCTTTTTTACTGGTGCTCCCAGCCAGTAACACATTTTGTATATGTGGTCACATGAGACCAACACTGTGGGAACTCTATTGTGTCTGCTCAACTTTCACGTCAATACTTCAAAAAGGCTGAGAAGAGTATTTCCAAGACTAGGATCTAACCTGTAAATCCACACTTGCAGTACTTTTACTGGTTGTCAGAGCAAAAAAAAAGTGTAACTGGAAGAGAAAAATAAAGCTGGCCACATAATCTATATGTCATTAGAAGATGCAATATAAAAAAGCCCCTCATGCAGGTGAATTATTAGAAACAAACTTTTTTTTACCACTTCCAATAAACACTTTTATAATCAGCTACTGGATAACTATCAACTTCTCCTCCACAAGAAACAATTTCCAGATTTTAAAAATAATACTTAATGTGAGATTTAATTTTCATCACTGTGCTACTATGATGTTCTTACTACTTCCAAAAGACACTTACCTGTATAAATAACTATAGGAGAACTATCCCCTTGTACTGCTCCTCCAACAAGAGCAGAGACCAGGAATGTGTAAAAATTCCCAGGAATCAAATTCTCAACTACAGCAGAGGTTTTGGTCACATTTACACAGAATGTTAAATTTTCCAAGATTTTTATATTATAGGAACTTGCATTTACATCAAGATGTTGCCAGCTTAGAGATACAGAGGTTGTGGTGATATACTCTGCTATAAGTTTCTTCACTTTATCAGGTACTATTAGGCAAAAAAAACCAATATAATAAAAGGTGATTTATTTTTTAAAATCAATTATTATGAGACTCAATTCTCAGAAATATTCCACTGCAATGTTTGGCTGCAGACATTACGGTAGAAAATGGTCAGCCAACATTGATAATTATCCAACATAACTCATTGGTTCTATTTGCAACTCCAAAAGTGATTTATGTTGGGTCTTGTTTAGTCGTGAACTCCAAAGTTAGGTATTTTTTTTAGGAAAACTGAACCACATATTTCTAATTTGTGCCCATCACTTAGACTTGAATATCCATCCTAAGGTGTACCATTTATTACAAAGAACTTGTAACATTTTTATATAAATATTTGTCTATTGTCACAGTTTCTGAAAAATAACAACAAAAATCTTAACCACTCTAAAAGTCCACATTTTAATGCTCACAATAGTTTATGAGTAATTAAGGACCAGGAGTACTCTAATGATGGAGGTGGGTTCCTATTGCCCAATCCCTCAGAATAATGAGAGTCTCCCCTATATCATCAGGAGGCATCTAGAACAAAGTTTAGAAAAGGAGATCAATATATTCTTGATCTACAAGAGAAAGAGGGTGCAAACTGTTAGTATGCCTGCCTATACTGTTGTCTGATCCGTGAGCCTGTCATCTAATACTGTCAGTGTTTCTGTGTCTTAGTTCTGCTTGTATATTTTTAAGTCTCTTTATGTCTGTGTGTTCATCTTGTCTGGGTATCCTACAGTCCTATTAGTGTCTTCTGCACAAAAGTCTTTTTATGATACATAGTAGCAGTCCACCTCAAAGCATGGTCATATGTATTATTGCTTGAATTAAATATGTAAATTTAGAGTAACGATTCTAAGGGCTAAAACACACTAGAAATCATGAAACAATGGCATTTTACTTGCTATCCAATCAATGGCAATCACCACATGTTGGATGCAAAACGAATTCCTTTCTTTTTGGTAAATGTATCTTGTCACATACTTACTAAAAAAGGGAATGTATTTAAAACACACATTGTTTAGCATATGCAACTGACTTCATCTCAGGTAATTGTATGTTATATCTGTTTACCTTTTTAATTAACATCTATTAATCTCATTTTTTTTAGACAGGATTGTAAAAATAAGCAACATTTTGGAACTCAACTATACTTTTTACATTATGTATCAAACAATTTACCTAAAAAGTGTCTGTTTTAGGATTATTGCAGCAGTTATTCATTGCTTTGTTCCAAAATCAATCACGGAAGAAACCCATGTAGAAATCTTATGTTTACCCTTAAGGACTACACCAACGCCCGTTCTTTTTTACTGGTGCCCCCAGCCATTAACAAGTTTTGTATATGTGGTCATATAAGGCCAACACTGTGGGAATTGTCACGTCAATACTTCAAAAAAGCTGAGAAGAGTAATTCCACGGTTAAGATCCAACCGGTAAGTCCACACTTGCAGAACATTTACTGGTTGTCAGAGCAAAACAAAAAGTGGAATTGGAAGAGAAAAATAAAGCTGGCCAAACATTCTATATGTAATTAGAAGATGCAATATAAAAAACCCCCTTGCAGGTGAACTATAAGAAGGAGACTTTTTTTTACCACTTCCAAAAAAACACTTATATAATCAGCTACTGGAGAACTATCCACATTTACTACTCCTCCACAAGGCTGCAGATGTACCTCAAGGTCCATTCTTCAAACCTGGACAATGCCAGGTATCCCAGCTAGTGTAAACTAATTAAGCACATGATGGTGATCCTGTCTATATATATCACATTTATCCATTGTACACATAATAGGGGACCCTGGTACTGACAGGCCAGTGTCTAAAACTCAATGAAAACTGCATTAGCTATAGTAAAGGCAAAATAAATAGCATAGTAAAAATGCTGTTATCACTAGGATAACTTTATTGTTGGTTAGTGAATGAACGCACAGGTACAATGCTTTCCCAATCACTGTCAAGAACTATATTAATTGTGTTAAAGCCCATAGAAAAAAAAAATGAACATGGTTGTGTTGTTACCAGCCACTTTCATTGGCAGGAGGGTAAATCTTGGTGTAGTTCTGTATAATAAACCAAGCACCCATGTTCATCAGTGGTCCTGCTCCACCAGGTAACTTACCCTCTAATAGCGTAATATATAATTTGAGTTCACAGTCTGGAACTTAACCCCTAGACAAGGTGGTGGGCCCAGAGACTATGAGGCCCACTGTGGATTTCCTCTGTACCACTCTGGGCCAGTCTAACACTGCATTTCAGCCACATCTCCATCTGTGGATGTAACTAGGCATGAGTGTTCTATAGGTGTTTCAAGGGCATGTATACACAATTGTGAGTGATTCAGAGTTGAGCCTAGGCAGATTTCTGTCTGATTACAGGTGGATTTCTTGCTCTGAAGATAGGGTTGTTACAAATGCATGATGATAGTGATGATGCCTACAGTCAGGGTTGCCTTAACAGCAGGGGCAAAGCAATGCACTGGGGCCCCTACCCACCCATTACCAGGAAAAAAATGTAAATGGTCAATAAAATTAAACCCTCCTGCATGCCCATCAGACCTCCCACAGATGCAGAGAGACTCTGTCTGACTGGTCTGAAGCTGGCAGATGAAGTGAAACTGGGACTGAGGTGAGTTCTCATAATGGGGAGTGGGGGAGATTAGATAAGAATACAGTGCACCGGCGTTCGGCTTATAAAAAATATCACAAATTTACCAACTGCCTGCGGCTGTAAGGGGGTAGGTTTGCGGGCCTCTACAAGCTTCAGACCCTTGGGCAACTGCCCAACAAGCCCAATGGAAGAGATGGCCCTACCTACAGTACTTTCACAAGTGGATGAATGGGAGCAGTGCAGTTTCAGAGACATAGCCAACTCTGAACACAGGTGAAGATCTGCATTTATTTCTGAGCACATAATGTGGCCCAATTTGTGGCTGCCTTGCATGTGACTCTGAAAAAGTTACTCTAGGTGTAAGTGTATGGAAATAAATTATGATTATTGTATGTATGAAGTCCGACATTTAAGATACCTGCAATGGTATTTCTCTGAGTGATATATGGTAAAATATACATCTTACATAGAGTAAATTTAGAGAAGATAAGATAATAGTATTTCTTCAGTAAATTGGAAATTACTTTGCAAGTGGTCTATTACCTAAACTGGGACATGATCTAATCTCTTACCATGGCTTTTTTATATTTATTTATTAAAAATGTAGAGGTTTTTTTTATAATTTTCTGTACCAAACAACATGATTCACCTATCTGCTCACCCAGGCAAATAGCCACATTGAAAAGTTTGATGTTTTTTAAACAGCAGATGAAGAAAACATTTCCAACTCCTACTCAGTTTCTTCTGTGCTACTATCATTAACAGTTCTTCTGTATATCTCTGTAGATTAGGGAGGGAAGTACTATGGATTTTCAGCTTGACTTACATGATAATGTTTCAAGTAGGCTGAGAAGAGTCTATCTTGGTCTAGACTCTGGGCCTGATTCAGCAAGAAACACAGTTGCTAATACGCACACAATTGGCTGATTGTTGCATACTGTGCATGCATCACAGTGTGCGTGCACAAATTAGCCATTGGGATCGGGACTGCGATCACAATGACTATGCAGACCCATCGCAGAGTGATTGAAAGGAAGTGCCATTTGTGGGTGGTGATAGGGGGGTGGTTCGACTGAAAGCAGGCATTCCAGTGCATTTGTATGCTGTTGCAGGGACATGCATAAATTAACCACTGCAATGCCCTACGCAGCCTGAGGCCTGATAGCCTGTGTGGAAGTTATCAATTTCTGAGTGAGGTCAGACCTTGTGCAAATGTGTGTGAGGCTGCGATGGTACTCAATAGCACCAATGTTTTGGCAGTCTTGCTAAACATTACGGATGTGTGAAAGGTAAAGTGGGCGTCCTTTTCTAGTGCTGCTGCGGCATTGCAATCACAATGAATTAGCATACTATCGCAGTTGAACTGCGTTCATAATTGCCAGGGCCATAACTAGGGTAGTGAGATCAGTGCCATGGCACAGGACACCGCAGGGCAGGAGGCGCTGTTTGAGCCTGTCAATTTTCCTGTTTATTATCATTCTCACTTGTAGCTTCCTCTTCTTTTATCCCCAGCATCTTCTGCCCTCCCATATCTCTTTCCTGGCCCTTCCCCTTTTCAGGTATCTCTAATTAAAAAATGGTAAAGGAGGGGTGCCAAGGCTCTCTCTGGCACAGGGCACCAAAAAGTCTAGTTATGGCTTTGATAATCACCATTGCATATGCAGTTGCATTTCATAGTGAATCAGGCCCTCTAAACTTTACTGTAAATCAGCAATTTCAGCACTACTCACTGGTTGTAATTGTTGACAAAGAGATGAGTTGAAAAAGAAAAATACAGTAGCACTGCCAATTATTTTATTTAACTTGTTTGTGCAGTTGAATACAATTACTGGGCAGGATGCAGCAAAGCCAGAAATGCAGTTACACCACCAAAAATGCAGTTATCTGAGTTTTGACTGTACTTCTTATATACACCAAGCCCCAGAATGTGATGCACTCCAGAGTTTGGATGTGGTGAGTAACGCCACATTAGGTATGGGATCCCGGCTGCCAAATGACCGGCAGTTCGATTCCCGGCTGCCACAGCCCGACAAAACAGCAGAGCCCGGCAGCGGAAGCCCGACAGCGCTGGAAATCCCGATCATCCCTAAGGTAAGTATAAACTAACCTAACCAACCACCCTAACCCTCCTTAGGGGTGCCTAACCCTAACCTCCCCCCGAAGTGCCTAACCCTAACCCCCCCTTCCCTGCTGCCTAAACCTAAGTCCCCCGGGGGGGTGACTAACCTTTAGTCCCCCCCGGGGGTGCCTAACCCTAACCCTCACTCCCCCTAGCCTAACCCTAACCCTCCCGGGGGGGTGCCTAACCCTGATTCCCCCCCAGGTGCCCTAAACATAACCCTCCCCCCCCACGGCTGTCCGCTCACGGCGCCTGGCATCCCTTCGATCAGGATGCCGGGCGCCTGCCTCCCGGCTTTGGGAAAATGACAGGCATCTAGATTTTAGATGCCTGTCATTTAACCCTAGGCGGGATAGAGGATTCAGGAAGCGAGCGGTCAGGATTGCGGCCGCCGGCTTCCTAAACGCATCCGAGTAACGCCATCTTCAGATAGCATTACCTTATAAGAGCCTATGGGCTTCTACTCGTGGCCTCCCCCCTGGGCCTGGGAGAGATCCAATTGGATCCCTCCTATCACCCCCTGAAGAGCATTTCCTTCTGCGCATGCACAGAAGGACATCAGAGGAACTTCTGGGTCCTAGACCCGAAACTCCCTTACTCGCAAAGGACTGCTCTTAGGGATAAATTTACTAAGATTCGTGTTTGCCCCGATTTGTGCCATTTGTCAAATCGGATAGGATCGATCAAAAACTGCCATTTTTTTCACTTTAACAATCGGGAATTTACCAAGCTCGCTGTTTTGACAGGATTGTTTTGATTGATGGTGCATTTGGTCGATCCTGTGTGTTTTGAAGTTCTGATTTCACCAGCCGAATTTCTCTCCCGAACAAGCAGGCTGCACATATCAGTGAAATATGGCTGGCGGCTGACTCACTGACCAGCCCACGTGGGAACTGTCAGGAGCCGGAGCCAATCAATGGCTGCTCTACAGTTAGTGGCCGCTGATTGGCTGGGTGCTCCTGACAATTCTCGCTGAACAGTCAGGAGCCGGTTAGCAGTTGTTTGGTAACACACATACACTGCTAATGGTAAGTATATGGATCGGGTGTGGTTTTTTTATTTTGCAAAGACCCTGGATGCTACAAACAGACTGGCTGGTACAGGTAAGTATGTGTGATTGATGTATGTGTGTAATAAACTTGTACTATCCAAGGTGTGTGTGATCTGTCTGTATTTAACTATTCATTTTACAGTGGAGGTACGGGTGCCGGCCGCCTGCTGGCACTTATAGTTCCACAATTGCCAAAGGGCAGGCATGCTGGCACCTGTAATTCCACTGTAAAATACAAAAGTTTACATCTATTTTTCACTTTATTACCCCCGCAACTATGACTACAGGAGTGCGGGGAAGAGCCCCGGGCATCAGACCAAGCCTGGGGTGCTTGGGAGATGCCTGGGGTGCTCCCCTGAGGTCCCTAGCTTGGCCTGACCAACTTGGGGTGATAATGCTTTGACCCTGGAGACCTGGAAATAGGGTCTCCGGGCTGTGGCATTACACCCCAGTTGTTTTGGTTTGTTGCAGGTTTGATTTATAGGGGGACCCTTATGCATTTCCCCCCCTCTATAATTAAAACCAGGGCTGGCCCTGCAGCCTGGTGCTGATTCCTAAATAACGGTGGAACCCTATTCGTTTTGTTCCCCGTAATGTTTGGAACCAGGCCTGGCTGACCAGTCTGGGGCTGGTTAGCCTTTTGGGGGGACCCTACATAATTTTTGCATAAAAATGAATTGTAAAAACACAGGTTTCATTAGAAAACATACACAAATCATACTGATTTGTGTATTTTGAATGGCAACTCGCAGTTCTGGAGTTGGTGCATTTAAAACTTCTATTGAGTCTCCGATTTGAGTGTAAAATGGCTGACTTTAGCAGAACGAATAATGGTAATTCCCGATTTAGGCAGAAATAAGTGAAAAGTACTGTACTTCCGAACTGAGCTGATGGTGATATCATTTCTTTTGTTCAAAATGGGCGAATTTGCGATATCAAACCACCCGATTTCAACCCCAAAAGATGAAAAAATCACCCAACTTTAATGATAGTAAATTCCCAATTTGCAAAAATGTGAGAATTTCACCCTTAAGGGGCCTATCCATTAGATGAGTTTTTTTTAATGATCCAACCATCTACATCATACAGCTTCTCTTTAGGAACTATTACCATTTTTTGGACTTATCTAGCAGATTTATTTCGCAAAATGGAAGACAGAAGTCTATCAAGCATATGACAGAGACATACAGCAGGCTATAGGAAAATAACATGGTAATAACATTCTCAGCTCTGCCAAACATAGTTTTAGGTCAATTATATTTCAATATGACATCTAGCACTAATGAAAATGCTATGTTTATACACTAGATATCTAGTTATTGCATGCATCATGTTTCACTCATGACAGAACATCAATTATATTTAAGTAGCAACTTACCCTTTATCTTAGATACTTACATGTATAAACAGTTACTGAACAAATAACCCCTATTATTTGTCCTCTAACAAGAGCAGAGACCAGAATTGTGTAATAATTCCCAGGGATCAGATTCTGAACTGTAGCATAGGTTGTATTCACAGTTAACCTGAATGTTGGATTTCCCAAGATTTTTATGATATAGGAAGTTACATTTCCATAAGGTCGCTGCCAGCTCAGAAATACAGACGTGGTGCTGACATTCATTGTTAGGTCATTCACTTTCTCAGGTACTATTTGCAAACATAGAAGTAATGCATTAAAAGGACAATATTATGTATATTGTTAATTTCTATTCTATGAGTCAGATTCAATTATCTGTAAACTAGGTCATGTGCTGCCACTACTGGTGGTCCGGCCGGCCGGGTCCCGCCACCTGTGCAATAGATCTGGCAGGTGATGGGACTGGCACATGCAGAAGAATGGCAGTGGCACCATGAATACACATAACACCATCTTCTAGGGACTGCATTGGTTGTAGCCCCTTAAATCCGTGCAGGGCTGCCTGAAAGGCAAAGCAGCAGCTTCCACTGGCATTTGTCTCATTTTGGATTCTGAGTCAGATGGGAAAACTCGAGCCTGACTGGGATCGCGCTCAGATTCACTATGTTCAGGTTGATCCTTTTCTCTGGGAATCAGACCCGTTCATCTCTAATAATTTTCTCTAAAAAGCAGAGAAATTATATAAATTGGAATATGTATGTTGAGGTATTGTAATGATGGGAGTGTGGTTTCTGAACTTGAAAATGGGAGTTATAATTAAAAAATATATATATATTTTACAAACTTGTATTGTCATAATTAAAAATCAGTTTAAATAAATTTTAATATACACCATAATGCTGTAGACACTATTATTTTCTGAAATACACTTTCTGGCTATCATTTTTTAAAAAATTTGAAAGTAAAAAAATTTACTATTTGATGTCATTTAACTGCCTCCAATACTTCACTTACGGCAAAATACAGCCCTCTATAATGTCCTGACAAGAGGGGGATAGGAACAGGTACTGATCACCTGGGCCTGGGCCTTTTGGAGGATCCTGGCAGGGGCCCAGGCTAGCTGCTCAGAGAGACTCTGGGCCTGATTGGCAATGGAGTAAGAAATAGCAAGTAACTCTGTATCTGTACAAACCATGCTGCAATGCAAGGGGTGCAAATACATACATATTGTTTGCATGTGAGGTAAATACTGGCTGCTTCTGCATGTAACTCACAAATGTTGGACAGCTTTAATTTTACACTGCAATTTAGATTTCAGTTTGGAGACACCTCTCCCAAATCTAAATCACTGCACATGTTACATCTGCACCACATGCAGTGCAGCATGGTTTTACCAAGGTACACAGTACTTGCTTTACTCTATTCCCAACTCTAAATCATGCCTTCTGTCCAGTGCTAGGATCTGACCTACTGTATAAGTCCACTCTGCAGAACTTTTTATTGGTTGTCAGAGTAGAAAAGAAAACTGGAGCTGGAAGAAAGAAATAAACCTGCCCACATATTTTATCTATCATTTGGAGATGTCATATAATAAAGCCCTTCATCCAGGTGAGCTGTTGGAAGGAAACTTATTTATTTTTAAATTAAATGAAAATAAATATATCACTTTAAAAAAAAATAAATGAAAACACTTCACTTTAAGGTAATTGGTTCTTGTGGACAATTGATGCTACTTTCTTGAACACAATAGAATATTACTGGAACATAATTTGTATCTGTAATTTCTCTGACACCCTTCCATTATACTATTGTGCTGTACTTATGACAGAATATGAATTATATTTCAAACATCAACTTACCACTTCCCATAGACACTTACTTGTATTATCAGCTACTGGAGAACTATCCCCTATTACTACTCCTCCAACAAGAGCAGAGACCAGAAATGTGTAATAATTCCCAGGGATCAGATCATCAATTGTAGTAGAGGTTGTGGTCACATTTGCACTGAATGTTGAGTTTTCCAAGATTTCTATGATATATGAACTTGCATTTCCATCAGGTGGCAGCCAGATCAGAGATACAGAAGTGGTGGTGATATTCTCTGCTATAAGGTTCTTTACTTTATCAGGTACTATTAGGAAAAATAGAAGCAATATATTATTTACATATGCTACATCAATTCTTAGGGGGTGTATCCTTTTAGCAGAGCTAAAGTAGCGCTACTAATAGATCTCGATGGGGTAACCAATTAGCCCCAAATTGCTGCCCGACAACAGCACTTATTGTGGATTTCTTTTGGGACCTGATGTGTCCCAAAAATATTCTACGTTAAGTGCCATTTTTTCAAAGCCTCAATAGCGAAAACACATAGGTTCGTGAGCATACCCCAGATTCTATGTGTTTTAGTGCAAAATATCCTATTATTTCTTCTAAACTAATAGGATGAGTGAAAATAACATTTGAAAATAATGGGGATAGTCGGTGAAAAATCCCTGTTTTCCGCAGATCGCAGTTAATTGGATACCCTCCAAAGTGGGCGATTAATACTGCTTTTAGACCTAAATCCTGGGTCTGATCCGAGTAGAGGAACTCAGTTCCAAAACGGGTCTGACCCAGGACATATCTTTTCTACTGCGGCGCCGATCCGTTTCCATATCAGCGCCGTTCACACTGCACACGGGTGCAGTGGATCACTTCTCCTGGCGCTTGGAGATGACATCATCTCCAGGCGCTGGGAAGCCCAGAAGTCCCCATGCTGTAAACAGGAGCAGGGTTTCATGGGTTGATCCCGTTTTAAACCCTGCAAGTTACCTGAGTTGGATTGCCCAGTCACTCGATCTGGGATTCCAACCCTGGCCCCTTTTACACCAAGGAGCTACCCGGGTTAACCCTGTAATAACCAGGGTTTTAGCTCCGGCGTAAAAGGTTTTTGTCAATGTGCCATTGCAATGTTCAACTGCAGATATTATGGCAGAATAGATAGCCTATCATTGCTAGTTATTCTATAAAACTCTATAGTGTATGAGGGAAAACTATTGATCATAGAGGTTGGAAAGAGTGGATTTTGACCCTGCACTGGAATTTGAAAGTGATATCGAGGAGTATACAGTATACTCCAACATATGAGAACCAACAATATTTGTATGTGTTATTTTAGATACAGTATTACAGAGTCTACATAGTTGGTGGAGCTCCCCAAGGTTAATTATTTGATTTAACAGGGGATTGTTGCGCAAGCGAGCAAAATCACAAGAGAAAACCTCTTTTGGAGGGCACGTTTAGTAGTTAAAAATTTACTTTTATTAGGTATTCTTTATAATTACATTAATATATACCTCAGGAAGAGAAGGAGTTTCTTCCTACAGCATGACCAAATAACTTTGCTATTCTTTAATGAAATAATATACATAAATGAAATGGCATTCAGACAATACTGATGCTATTAATGCAAAATATATGAATAAAAATACTCTCTTGTTGAAATGTGACTGATATCATAGGCAAACGCAGGGGGGGTTTCCATCTGCCTAGAAACCCCCCTCCCCAGCACACATCATGACCACAATAGAAATAGTAATATAATACAATGTTACTAGTGCTGCATGTTCTTCTCAGTATCACAAATGAAATAATTAGCAACACCTATGGATCTTTTAAAATGTGTCAGCCAGTAATAAATATACCTGTGCACCAACTAGAAGATGTGGAAAACATGCACTGTTAGGGGTGCACTGCTATAGACCATCAATATGGTTAATTATTATTACTGTATAATAATATACTATCCAGTACATAAGGAGACCAATATGTACATATATGTCCAGGGCAGTTCTAGGTTCTTCTGCTGCTACCCCAGACTCCCGGACTTTCTCCAATAGTCTGGAATGATGCCCACATCTGAAAAAAAACATTCTGCTCACACAAGATGGACCTTCTGCCACATCTAATGGCTTACTGTGATCGCTGGTCCTGTATATGCTGGAATTATGCAGCACAATACACTTTGTATGATGCATATTAAAGCTGGATAAGTGCTAATTATACCCTCTTCATGGACTGGCCACACTCACTCTAAAATCAAGCATTCGGAAACCCCCCTCTAGAAATCCTGTGTTTGCCACTGGATATACAGTATGTCACTCATATTTATATTTTAGAGTATCAGGCAGAATTTGGGTATGAATATATCCTGACTAACAACAGGTAATAAGCTGCAATATTGTTATTCCTTCAACATCGAGTGGTGGTTACAGTATGTCAGAACATAGGTAACATCCAACATATTACTATTTTGCCATTTAATACAATCTCTGATGCAATTAAACATCATTTACCCAGGACTTAGGACCAGCTGACCGGAGCTCCAGAGGACATCACCGGAGCACCGATCACAGTACATGGATGCAGTTAAGTGGGTTTTTTTTATAATATATTTTTTTTGCAGTGATCAGCTTGTGGTCTTTATAGACCATCAAGAGGGTACAGTCATTATTAATGTACTGGGCCTGGGCCCAAAGGGGGGCCCGCAGCATGCAGATGATCCTGCCTGCAAATTTTTTCTTAGTCGCAGGCATATGCCTGCCTGTGACTAATAAGTAATTTGCTGCCAGTGAGCTGTAGACCCCCCGGTTCACTGATACTGACATTGAGTGATATTCTGTGCTGCAGCAGCTGAATGGGATTTAGATGAGGGATGGGGCACATGAGTCAAATTCCCCAGGTCTTCCTCTCACAGGAGGGTGAAGACTTCAGTCCAACCATTGACTCTTCCCAATCCATACCCTCATCTCTCCTTCTTTATTCTCCTCCTTCCCTTACTGCTTTCTTTGTAGCTACAGTCCGCCTGCTTGCTGTGCCTACCATGCTGCACAGTAATAGAGGCGCACAGTGGGGGAAGTTTCTTAACTGTGCATCTAAACATCTTATCTTCCCAAGTGTGATTCTGCCCACTCCATTTCCAGGTGTACCTTTGACCCCTTCCTCCTCAAGTGTGCATCTACTCCCCTTCCTCCCCAAGTGTGTATCTGACACCCTCCCTCCCCAAACATGCCTCTGCCACCTCCCTTTTCAAGTGTGCCTCTGCGGCCCTCCCATCCCAAGTGTGCCACTGCAGCAAATTTGTTTATGTAATTGATATTTATTTATTCATATAGCTTATATGCATATTTTCTTCATTGCATCAATGTCAGTAGAAAATAAGAGTTATGGTAGACTTACCATTGACAACTCTTTTCTTTGAGGTCCATAGGGTCCACATGGATACCATGGGGTAATGTGGTTGGAGAGATCCAGGCACAAAACAGTTAAAGCTTTCACGTCCCAGGATGCCTTGGGTCCTCCTCCATATATACCCTGCCCTCAGCCACAGGCCTTCAGTTTTGTAAACAAACCTCAAGACAGTAGAAGGAAAAAGGAGAAGGAAGACCAATCGTACACCAGAAACACTCTCACACAAGATGAGGGAATCCATGACCGAAAGGAAAGAAAATCACCCAATGCAGTCAGGTCCTTCTGGGTGGATGCCCTGAGGACCCTATGAACCTCGAATAAAAAGAGTTATCAATGGTAAGTCTACCATAACTCTTATTTTCATCTGAAGGGTCCATAGGGATTCACAGGGATAGCATGGGGATGTCCTAAAGCAGTTCCCCTAAGGGTAGGGTATGCTCCTGAGCAGCAAGCAGAACACATTGCCCAAAGAAGGCATCCTAAGAAGCAAAGGTATCAAACGCATACAACCTAAGAAAAGTGTGGACAGAAGACCATGTGGCTGCCTTGCACAATTGTTAGCTGGCGATCCTCGTTTGTGAAAACCATATAATACAAAAAGAGCATCTGATTTTCTAACAGAGTTTGTATGCTCCACATATATATGGAGAGCACAAACTACATTCAGGGAGGCTTCACCTACAGAGAGGTCTGGAGCCTGAAAAGTTGGAACTACAATTTCTTAATTTACATGAAAATGGGACACTACCTTAGGAAGGTAACCCTCCCTTGTACGAAGAACAGCTCTATCCTGGTGAAAAATCAAAAATAAGAGGCGACAATAGAGCGCTGCCAAATCAGAGACTCTGGTCCTCATTCAGAGGCGGTCGCACGGAGCGATTGGTCATAGCGAGCAATGTTTTTTTCAACTGCGCATGCGTGTACATGGCAGTGCGCGTGCGCAAGCCTGTCTTTCCGACCGCAATCCTCTTGCTCGCTAGTCACTACAAGGTCGTAGCTGTGATTGGCATTTCATGCCATTTGTGGGTGGTTACAGGGGAAGGTGCTTGTGAACCGGGGTGTGGTGGTGCGCATGCAGGCATGGTTGACCTTAAAAAGGGCGTTTAACGGCGTGCATATATTACTGAGCGAGTCATCATACACGTCATCTCATTGCAACAATGACGCTACTGCTCGCAGTGCTAAAGGTAGCCCAGGGTCTACCTTAAGCATTGCAAGTGCTGGCGATGGTTTCTGCCTCAGCCGATGTTTGCAGGCAATTAACAATGTAACAGGTGTTAATCGTCCAGACGTAGGTTGCCGCCTGTGACCAACTCTGAATTAGCCCATAGAGATAGGGGTGTGCTATCATTGTTGTGTGTGTTTCCATGTTTATGATGTGCGTTGTGACTGAGCGCTCGTTTTGCATATTGTCGATCACTTTGGGTGCGACCGATTGCTCCTGAGCGACCGCCTCTGAATGAGATCCTCTGTGTGCAGAAGGGATAGCAAGGAGAAAAAGTGTCTTCACTGTCAACCATTTCAAGTCTACAGAGTCCAGAGTTTCAAATGAGGGAGCTTTTAGCCCCTTAAGAACCAACGACAAATCCCATGGTGCTACCAGTGGAACAAAAGGAGGCTGAACTCACAGAACTCCCTGAAATTAAATCCTAACATCTGGTAATGAAGCAATCTTTCTCTGGAACCAGACTGACAATGCAGAAACCTGCATTTTCAAAGTGGCCAGGTGGTAACTAAGGTCTAAACCCACCTGGAGAAAAGCCAGTAACTGGGAAACCCTAAACACCTTAGGGTCATACTATCTGTGGGAACACCATTGACCATTGAATGTCAAACCCTACAATAGATGCGGGCAGAGGAAGGCTTTAGTGCCATAAGCATCGTTTGAATCACATAGCTGGAGAAACCTTTGGCTCTTAAAATGGATGACTCAAGAGCCACACTGCCAAAGCCAGACAGGAAAGTCTGGATGTTGGCAGGGACCCTGTGTAAACAGATCCTGCCAAAGAGGAAGAGAATACGGACTGTCTATGGATAGATTCTGTATGTCTGTGAACCAATGATGTCTGGGCCTAGCCGGAGCCACTAGTATTACTGTTCCGCCTTCCTACTTGAATTTGAACTCTTGGGAGGATGGAATCGGAGGAAAGAGATACACCAGCTTGAAGTCCCATCTTACTGCACGTGCATCCATGAATGCTGCTGATGGGTTTCTGGACCTGGACCCATACCTGGGGACCTTGTGATTTTGACCCAATGTGGTCTATGTCTGGTAGGCCCCATTATTCACCAGGAGCTGAAATACTCCTGGTTGGAGAGACCACTCTCAGGTGTGTATATCCTGATGACTTAGGAAGTACGATTCCCAATTGAGGACTCCCAGGATGAATATTGCCGAGATAGCTGGAAGATGATGGTCTGACCAAACCAGAACCTTTGTCACTTCCTTCATGGCTGCATAATTTTGAGTGCCATGTTGTCGGACTGGATCTGAACTGGCCCACCCTGACCCTGGTCCTGTGCCCTAAGAAGTGCTTTGTATACTGCTTGCAGCTCCAGAGTGTTTGTATGTGTGTCAGTGTGTATGTATCTGTGTCAGCGTGTGTGTATCTGTGTCAGTGTGTGTGTATCTGTGTCAGTGTGTGTGTGTATCTGTGTTAGTGTGTGTGTATCTGTCAGCATGTGTGCATATGTGTCAGCATGTGCATCTGTGTCAGCGTGTGTGTGTTTCTGTATCAGTGTGTGTGTGTGAATCTGTGTCATTGTCTGTGCATCAGTGTCAGCATGTGCGTATCTGTGTCCAGGGGTGTCTTAAGAGAGGAGGGGGCCCGTGTGTACTTCCCGTGCAGGGCCCCCTCCTCTCTCCCAGGTGGCTGGCAGCCGAATGACGTGGCTGGCCAGCCACCAGAGCATTAATAGACTCCGGGCACTAGAGTGTGCCCTGAGTCTACTGCACATGCGCAGAACACCCAAAAAATGGCCATGGTGGCCATTTTGCAGCATTCTGTGTATGCGCAATAGACTCTGGGTACTATAGTGTGCCCAGAGTCAACTTTGCATGCGCAGAACACTGGAAAAATGGCCGCAGTGGACATTTTCCGGTGCTCTGAGCAGCGCTGTCACCCGACGCGGGACCACAGACAGGTGAGTTTAAAATAATATGGATGCAGGATGTGCGGTGTGGGGCCTCCCTGGACCCGGGGGCCTGTGTGCCCCGCACACACTGCACCCATTATAGATATGCCACTGTCTGTGTCAGAGTGTATCTGTGTCAGTGTGTGCATCTGTGTCATAGTATATCTGTGTCATAGTGTATCTGTGTCAGTGTGTGTGTATCTGTGTCAGTGTGTGTATATGTATGTATCTGTGTTAGCGTGTGTATATGTGTCAGTGTGTGTGTATGTGTCTGTGTGCATGTCTGTGTCCATCAAATACACATGGTAGCATATATATTCCTTCAGTATTTGTACCTGGGAATGACGTGCAGTGACGGAGGAAGTGCAGTTCCATACCCATAGAGTCCACAAAAGAAGAAATTTGTTCACTCGCCACAGTCTTTTATTCCCTCTCTATGTCCAAGTGCATATTAGGGAATGACATTGGACAGTAATTGATGATGTCTGGGTACAAATACCAAGAGACAATGTGGGGGGGCAGATGATATCGTGACTGAGAGACGACACAGGGGGGGAAACGATTGTGTGCTGAGAAACGTCTCAGGAGGAGATGGTGTGGCTGAGAGATGCAGAGGGTAAGGAAGTTACACAAGGGGCACACATCTGGTTGAACCGCTGCTTTATTCCTACACAAACAGGCATCTTCCGGACAATGTGACCTACATGAATAGTGAATAAGGACGGAAGACACCATCTTCCCAGGGATGATACATTTCTTCAGAAGTTCCACATTGTGAGAACAACCACCATATAGGTAAGGTGCATATGGGAAGGAATTTTCCCAGAATGACGAGAAATGGGTGGCATGTCATGTTTGCACGCCCCATTTTAAGTGACCATGTCCCTACTGTTATTTGACCACACCAATTTTTGCCTCGCAAATATGTTACCGTGTCTATGTGGGGGCGGAGCGTTCTTCTTCTTGACCTGGGCTCCGAAGACCCTAGCTATGCCACTGCTTGTAGTACACAGGCTGCACTCAGAACAGCAAGTAACTTCACATCATTTACAGACTCCTAACAACCTGGAGAGCATCCCCAGCACAAGGCATGAAGGTAATCCTACACCACATATACACCCTTGATTGAGAACTCACCATCCAGATTGCCATCTGGTAAATATTAGATCTGCTAACTAGAAAGGTGAGCACCGAGATTAATTTAAAATTATATCATATATAACTATCTTTTCAACAACAGAAATGTTCTTGATGCTTATAACAATAACTGGCACTTACTAACCAGACTCACTGCCACTGCTGATTCTTAGTATAGGAATAACCCTATATATTGCTTCTACTATTTGTGTTTGTTCACATATTGTTTTATATGTATAAACTCATTTAAACTGTTATATGGACCTAAGGGGTCAATCCTATTTGGTGCGAATTGTGAGATGCGAGTTGCGATTTTCACTTCGAATTCGCATAGCAAATTCATTTTGCAATCCAATTAGCAACTCACACTGATCAGTCAGACTGAATTCTCAAGTTTCCACTCGCAGAGAGATGGAAAGGAAAATCATTATTTTAAGGTTAAAATGTGCTGAACCCCTTGGACACCCCCCCTAATAACCAATTAGGCAATTGGAAGTTTCTAATTAGCTTATTTAGTCCAAAAATTACATGTCATTTTTTGAGGTAAAAAAAGTCCTCAAATTACCCCAAAATCAACTTTTTTATTAGTTTAGGCACCCCACATTTAATTACAATAATTTTTTATTTGAAAAATAATTGTTTTTAACTTTTTTTTTCCTTTTTTCAAGGTGCCCTCAAAGTACCCCAAAATCACCCTTTTTCCTAGTTTTTTTTTTTTTTCATTTTTCATTTAATTTGTTTGAGATTAAACGAAAAAAGTTAGTTTTTTATAATTTTCTTGCATTTTAAAAAAAAAAGCACAAGTCAGCCATTTGACACCATTTCAAAACCTACAGTACTTTCCTAATGCCCACAAACAGCTGTCTATGCAGTCCTGCTAGCGAATTTATCCATTTTGGGGGGTCCAGGATGGTCTCCCCACATTTTCATGCATTTCTTGCAAATCTCATTTGGCAGTCAATTCGCACTCCTCTGCTGCGAGTAGTGCGAATAGGCAATTTTAATTGGATTGGAGAATTGTCGGGAGCGCGCTTCGCGGCGAAGTGTACAAGTTTAAAGAAACAAACTCGCTACTTGCAATTTGCACCTATTTGGAACGAGCCCTAAATATTTGATCTCTTCACACATACATAATCTTCATACAGATCTCAGTATTTCTGTTTGTGGCTTATTAAAGAATACGGTTTATATTTATTAGATTTTATGCAATGATTTAGTTTGATGTTCTTTTCTTTTAAGCTATAGATGATCTTCAAAGTTCCTGGATTTCAGATTGTGCATCTGTTTAATGTGCTGCAAACAGTGGCAAATCTATGGTTGGGCAAATGGGGCATATGTTATGGGCACTGCAGCAGGTCAGCAGAGGGGGGAACCACTGACCAGCCCAGGGCACTGTATCTGGCAGCAGTGGGCTGTCTGTGACCACTGTGCACTTTGCTGTGCACTTCTTCTTCACTGTGTCTAGACCCTGCTTTCACCAGCTCCCTTCATCTCATGGCCTAAGCTCTCTTCTTGCAGAGCCAAGAGACGGAGCTGGCCAGGGTCAGGGAGATGAGCATAGGGAGTTGCTATGGGACCAAGATCACCTCCAGGGCCTGCCTATCCCCATACACCCACCTCACTTCTTGCTGACTGCCAAAAACTGCAGCTACTATAGGGCTTTGCGACCTTCAGAGATCGCATAGATAAATTAAGAAGATAGATAAACAAGAGAAGTCATTTGAGATACATAATAGGAGACAGGAGGAGAATATAGAACAGAAGAGGTGAAATCAAGAGGTATATAAAGGTTTAAGAGGTGAAATAATACAAGGGGAGATCAACGGGGTAAGATGGTGTAAATCATAATGAGGTACAGAAATAAAATCACAGGAGACAAATGGGGGAATCATGGGGACAGGTGAAATCACAAGAATTGGGGCCATTATATTACAGTACATATAATTTAACATGGATCTGGTGTTTATAAAGTTTTTTATCTGGATCTGTTTTTTTCAATGTATTTTATATGGAACTGGCTTTTCAATGTATTTTATGTGGATCATGGGGTACACTAAACCTAACATATGTAAACTCATAATATAACCTAAGTAAACTACTATATATCTATACAGTATATAGATATAGTGCTGGACATGTACCCAAGAGTGACAAATTGGGGATGTGTCATTAGGACACAACCCCTCCCTGGTCAGCAATGCCCCCTTTTTGGGAGTGTGCATGCCTTAGATGTGTGCAGGGAAGCAATAAACACACCTCAGTGCCCTGCCCCGATCTACTGTGAACACTAATTTCTATCATGCTTTATGGATTTTGTTTGCAGGGGGGGCACCATTTTTCAATTTGCCCTTGGTGCCAAAAACCCTAGTTATGCCTCTGGCTGGAAAAACAAGTCTGAACTATGGAGGCTTCACCACACAACTTACAGGACTTAAAGATTCTACTGCTAACATATTGATGCCAGATACCACAGGACATATTTAGAGGCTCTGTGGAGTCCATGCCATGTTAGATCATATATGTTTATATAGCACAAGGGGTTCCTTACACAATATTAGGCAAGTGGTTTTAATGTTATGACTGATGGGTGTATGTGATGGGTTGGATATGATAACCCGATGGCTGAGTAGCCGCCGGGTGCAATACTAATGCCAGAATCCCAATGATGAGAGATCCTGACAGGGGCAGGTAAGTACACTAACTCTCCCCCTCCTAACCCTCCCTTAGTGGTGCTTAACCCTAACCTCCCAAGAGGGTGCCTAACCCTAACCCACCCACCAGTCATGCCTAACCCTAACCATGCCTCTCTGCACCCTAAACATAACCCCTCCCTGGGGTGTGCTTAATCCTAACCTACCCCCTGAGGTGCCTAACCCTAACCCCCCCACAGCCTAAGTCTAACCCTCCACGGGGGTTGCCTAACCCTAAGTCCCCCCAAGGGTGCTTAAACCTGACCCTCTCCCCCGTGGCTAAGAGCTAAGATGGGTCAGTGTATCTTCATTTGGGAAGCCATCGGTCGAGATTCTGGCATCAGGATCTAGATGGACACAAGGATTTCAATGCCTGTCTTTAATCCCGTGTTGGGATTTAGATGCTATGATTTAGACAGAATTCCGGCCATCAGTATTTCAACTACATCCCTATGCGACAAGGGGAGAGTGAGAAGGGCATGTGAGATATATTGTCTCCTCAATCTTGACACATATATCCCATGCCATTGACACTTTTGCCCAAAACCCACACAACCTCAACATGTTCCTACTTCTTGTGGTGTCCCTCAAAAAAAGAATATGCTCTTGAACAGAGCCTCTGCTGCAACTTACTTTCTTCTTGGACAGCCTGCATGCTCCTTGTACTCAGCATTACAGCCTGGAGAAAAGATGCGGCAGTGAGCCGTGAATCTGCAGAGGGCAGGTATGCTCTGCATAGACCACCCACATCACCCACCATAGCAGAAGTGTATTATTACAGTGGATGCTTTTTATTAAATGTCCTGATTATTATATAACTAGGATGGGGATTGGTATGAAAGGCGGTTCAAATACTGATGCCAGAAGACCAGCAACAGAAGTTCCCGACAGGTGACTATATTTACTATTACTAACCTTATCCACCCTAACCCTTCCTTAGGGGTGCCTATCCCTAACCTTCCCCCCAAGTGCCAAACCCTAACCCCCATGTAAGTGCCTAAACCTAACCCCCCCTTCCCCGCAACCTAAACCTAAGTTCCCCCAAGTAGCCACTAACCTAACCCTCCCCCCGATGCTGCCGGGTCCTGCCACCTGGCTTACCTTCATTCATTATGCCCTGAGTTCAGCTCCTGGCATAAGGATAATGATAGGTGTTGGGATTTTGATGCCTATCATTAGACCCCTGCTGGGATTAGACAGTCGGGAAGCTGGCGGTCGGCATCGTAACCATCGGCTTCCTGACTGCATCGCCTAGGATGAATGGAACTTTTCTCATTGTCTATAGGGGGATCACTGGGAGCAGTCTGTCAGATTAATAAAGCTTTTTTTTCCTTTTGGTTATTCATGTTATTATTGAATTACAGAATTAAAAATTTATGCAAGCACTTTACTTTTTTTAGGTGGCAATCCAGATGTATGTTGACATGAATTAATATAATATGATATATGGCTTTAGTTAAGAAAGCAAAATTGAAGACATTCATTATATTTATAGAATTGGTGATATTATTTATACGTAGAATCAGGGACAGTTCTTAAATTTTTTTAGTGCAACAGTCTTTGATTTCTTACTGGGCAAGACTTGCATTGCATGCTATTGTGACACTACAATTGCAAGTATCTACGCTCTTATGTCACTACAAATGCAGACATCCATGCTCTTGTGGCACTATAAATGCAAATATCCACTATGAATGCAATTACTGTATCAGCAGTGAGATAGTATTTTACATATAATTTTTTTATGCCCACCCTGGGGTGGCTCAAAGGACAGGCTGGCTTAACTATTGCCCAGGGCACTGCATCTTGTGAGCGCAGCAGTAGTCACCCTGCCAGTGTAGCTGTCACTCTGCCAGTCCACCTCCATCTCTTAAAATACTGTGGCCAACAACTGCTAGGAACTAGGGCCCAGAAGTTCTCCACTGGGTGCACCCTCTGACATGTGCCTTCTGTGCAGTGTGACTCACTGCCACATCTTTCCTTCACACTTTACTGCTGAAGAACAGGAGCATGCAGGCTGTCCAAGAAGAAGGTAAGTTTAAATGGCCAGGGAGGGGGTTGGAGTAATGGGGGACAGGAGGTTGGAGTAACAGGAGACTGGAGTGATGGGACAAGAAGATGGAGTGACAGGGGGAAAGATGTTGAAGTGATGAGGTAGGAGGATGGAGTAATGAGGCAGTAGGCTGGAGAGACAAGAGGCTATACTGATGGGGGGCAGGAGGTTGTTGAGAAAGGAGAATGGAGTGATGAGACAGGAGGATGGTATGACAGGAAGCAAAAGGCTGAAGGGATGGGGCAGGAGGATGGAGTGACAGGGAGCAGGAGGATGAAGTGATGGGCCAGAAGAATGTAGTGAAAGGGGCAGGCAGTTGGAATGGTAGGAGGGTGGAGAGACATGAAAGCTTAAGTGACAGAGTGCATGAGGCTGGAGTGATGGTGCAGGAGCAGAGGCATAGTGAGGGCAGAGCCGGTGGAGCCAGAACCTTTTGGGAGTGCCAATAGTGCTATTTCCCTGCTGCAGTCACATGCCTTCTATGCTTCTATGGCAGGCCGGTCAATTAATGCTTAATGTTCTAGCCTGTACTGTGTATGAGACAGACTACAGTGAGGGGTCAGGCTGTGATGTCAGTGGTCTGTGACTGCGGACATCAAATGCATTTTCTGCACCCCTGAATGCATTTGCAATTGGCATTCTGGATTCACAATTTTCAGCACTGGAAAAGTGCTTAGGGGGGAACTGAATTTCTCTTCTCTATGCCTTGGATCACCAGCTGAAGGCACTCAGAGTGGACTGATGTATGATTATCAGCCCATCTGAGTGCTGCTTTCTACTTAGCATCAACTGACTGACCAGTCCACTCTGAGCTGCTGAGAATATGCTGTTTATATATGGGATGGAGGGAGAGCATGGGGAGTTGGAGGAGGAAAGGGACAAAAAGGAGGTGGTGTCACCAAGGCAGCTATGGTCACTGGGGTGGGGTAGGAGTTATATTACTGGGGAATAAGCTACAGAGGTGGGAACATATGCATACAGGTGGTACATTTTTAAAGGGATATTCTGTAAAAAAAATGCTCAATGATTGGGGGATAATGCAGAAAAGGATTTCTAGAGACACACCTAACAGGGTGGCAACAGACACCAACTGGGGAGTTCCGTGACATGCACTTGCTGTGAGTGCCATGGCTCCATTCTACACCTCTGTACTAGAGTGAAGGGTCAGGAGGTTGGAGTGACTGCAGACTGGAGTGACAGGGGGCAGGGGACTGGAGCGGACAAGAAGTAGGAGTTGACACAGGGGGCACAAGTCTGGTTGAACCTCTATTGTTGATGACATTAAAAAGAACCCACTATATAGGTAAGGTGTATTTTTATTTAGTACACACAAAGTATATAATGTGTAAATAATCCACGGTTGGTTTGGACACACACAGTAACAACATTCTCAATGTCTGGGGTGCAAACCCCAGTCTCACCCCTTGGAGTTCCAAAATTATAATCCCGGTTTGTTGCCCTGCTCCATAGTTGCTGTGGGCTTTGTCCTGAGGAAGTCCAGGTTATGGGTGAAATGCTCACTGAATTTTACCCATAACCTGAATAATAAAAACTGTATATTGAAGAATTTTTTTACTAATGGGGTACTAAAAGAACATTTCTCCCTGGGCTCTACTTGGTCTAGAACTGGCTCTGGCCCCACCATAGAGGACCAATTCTGATGCCAAGTAGTTCCAGGCTAGTGGAAAAGTCTCACATCTGGTTTACCATGTGATTTAGCCTGAACGACATGTACATTTGCAATTAGCAGCACATTACAAAGAGAAAATCTCTCCCAGTATATTATACCACAATAACACAAATACAGTGAACATTCTGATACAAGATCAATAAAAAAAAAAAAAATTGAAATCAAACAACATCTGAGTAGTACCTCGGAAGGTGTAGTGTACATGTTGGAATGCCCATGCGGCCTACAGTATATTGGCCGAACAATAAGAAAGTTGAAGACCAGAATCATGGAACACATGAATAATATAAGAAAAGGCGTGAAGACGCATAGTGTTTCCAACCATTTTCTATTACACCACCAAAAGAACCTTGGGACTAAAACTTTTAGCAGTTTAGAAAATTTAAAAAAACTGGAGAGGTGGTGATTTCCAAGAACAAATTGCAAAATCAGAAACTGAATGGCTCTTTAGGATGTGAACTTTTCAACCAAATGGACTGAATTTAGACTACGACCTTGGTGCATCTCTATACATGGAACACTCTATTTTAATAAAAATGCACCAATATTTTTAGTGTACTTTTTCAGAGTAACTTTTTTAGTGCAACTTTACTTATACATCGCCCCATTTTTAATTATTTGCTTTTGTATTTCCAAAATATTTAATTTGTACATATGTTTGTTTTTATTTTAAATTTTTTATTGATTATAAATATATTAAATTATTTTATATTAATTTTTCATATCAGAAGTCAACCTATTTGTTTGTTTATTTTATATGTAAACATATTATTTATCGCCCACCTAGTATAGTATTCATATTGACCTGTTATAAATTTGTACACATTGTTTATTCTACTACGAACTCATAGCAATTACAGTATATGATTGAAGCAATATGTGTTATTATATATATTTTATATATATTTTTATAGATTTTTTAATACATTAAATAAAGTTTATTATACATGGAATTTATTTATATATTTTATATATATTCACAACCAACTGAGTATCAACCAACAGCTAACAATGCAATAAGCAATCAGCAATCAATTAACCAATTAATGACTTAAAAGGAGACCAAGTACAGCACACAGGCACCTTGAAAAATTCACTCTGATGACAAAATGCATTGGTGTTTACCCCTGACTGACATCACTACAGCAGTGACCACACTACATCGGGACCACGGACCCCGGCGCATGAAGTGCAATGATCACGGTAACTCCACTGGTAGCTAAAGAAGCAACCCCGACACAAGGAAGATCAATTGGCAGACACACGGGATCAGCGTACAGTTGACCAACTCCGTACAACCGCTGCAAGGCAGAAAGGTCATCCATTAAGTCACTGTCACTAGGGAAAGGTAGAGTGAGCATTTACTTATTACCTACCCTTCACCTGCCAGTCATGGGGATTTCTTTTGAACTCACACACTTTTTCAATGTTCACAGAAAGACCTACAAACTTAATTGTTATGGTTTACATATTCAGTATTTTGTGTTTACAAATGTTGCAGGTCTGAGTGTTTCATTTATTTATGTATTTATATTTCTACAAGCACTTTTTATATATCTGAAGTATTTTAAGTTGGGTGTAAAACCTAATAATTCTAAAGCAGTTTACACATTTTTGGGAGCACCAGATTAATCATTCTAAATCAGATATCACCCTGTATTGGATTGTTCATCCAATAATATTGAATGTGAGCAGCCTTGCTGTGGATGGCCAGGTAGACCATCCTTGGACCTGTGAGCAGCTTTAGCAAAATCAGTGTAGCTTAACATGTAGGCCAGGAGGGGGTGCAGATCTGGAAAAGAAGAAATCTATTGGTCTTTGCAGTCACTTTCCCAATTTTAATGTGAGTCTGATGGATATGGGGATAGGTGGATGTGGTAAAAGCTCAAATACTTCTACCTGCAGCACCAACCTCTGTGCACTCCTGCTAAAACTCATTCATGACCAACAAAAAAATGTTTCATAAGCAGCCATTATATTTAATTAAAACAACAAGTAATTCTACTTTATTCAGTTTTCAGGATAACATAAATAGATACAATGGGATGCAGTTCACATGCCGGTGGACGGGATGCCTGCAGTGAAAATAACAATGCTGTAATCCCAGCGCTTGGCATAATGCTGACACTGATACATCAAAGGGCGAATTTTGAAGTCCAGATGGCAGTAAGTATGTCCAGTTAGCCAGGGTTGGGGGGGGTTAGGATTAGGCCCCCCTAAGGGGGAGATTAGGGTTAGGCATCAGTCCCTCTCCTTCGACAAACTTTTTATGATTCTGCAAATCCCTATATATCCCCCAAAGTTTCTGATGAACTGCAATTTAATAATCTGCAAATGGCAGAGCTACTGAGATGATCTTCTCTTCCTCTTCCTCTCAGTCTCCGAGTGCTTTGAAACCTGAAAGTTGTGGAATCTTTTGACAGTTGTTAGAACAATAGCAAAATCTTTTAACCAGCATTATCCAAATGTTGCCATAATTCCTTAAAAGTTCTCCTGTCACTGACAAGATTTATGTGATTAAGTAATTTTCTAGTTTAGAGAAATTGGGGCCCTTGAAATCTAAGGCCTCTTCTACTGCTCCCAAAAAGAAAGATATCTGAGCTTCTCAAGACCTAATCTCTCTGCAGCTGAATGAAAGCATTGTAAAAGATTTTCATATCTGCCTTTATTGTGGGAGCTCCAATCATCTCATTCAGGACTGTTTCCTCTGCAAGCCTATAAGAGGTGGCAGATCTCAACATCAGGAAATTCATGTCTACAAACAGTCTTGAGTATCTTGGTCTGTTCCAACTTCCATTACTCTTGGTATGGGTAATAGAAGAGTTGCTCTAAAAGTCTTCCAAACCTCTTATGTCAATAGAGGTATCTGATTTGTGAGCCTGCAGAGAGACATCCAATGTTCTAACCTCGGGAGGGATGACTGATGTTCTGACCCCGGGAGGACTCTCTGATTTTCTGACCCCAGGAGGGGTCTTTGAGTTGCCAACCAAAGGAGGGTGTCAGATTTGGATTCTTTTTTGAACCCAGGGCAGATGCAGGAGATAGAACTGGAATGGTTTTGTAGTATTGAAATACAGAAGGTTTAATGGGAGTATTAGAATTCATGAAATGGATATATAAACTGACAGAAATAAACAAGTCCAAGTGATATGTGGCAGAAAAATAAAGTCCAATTAGTGAGGCTGGAAAAAAGGTGTCAGACAGAGAAAACACAAGTCCAATGGAGGTGTGACTGAGGAACAGAGATCTGAAGTGCTGTAGTGGGTTCCAACCAATCAGATTCTACTTAACATTTAACTAGCACCTGGTTCTATTTGGAACCCCAAAAGTGATTAGATCCTGGTTTCGATTACACGTGGAACCCCAAAGTTAGGTTCTTTTTATTTTTTTATGAAAACCGAACCACATAGTTCTAACTTGTGCCCATCACTTGAATAGCCATCGTAAAGTGTACCATTTATCACAAAGAACTTGTAACATTTTTATATAAATATTTAGCTATTGTCATAGTTTCCAAAAAATACAACAAAAATCTTAACCACTCTAAAGGTCCACCTTTTATAACTCACAATAGTTTAAGAGTAATTAAGGACCAGGAGTTCTCTACTAAGGGATATGTGTTCCTATTTCCCAAACCCTCAGAATGATAATAGTCTCCCATATATCATCAGCAGGCATCCAGTGCATAGTTTAGAAAAGAAGGAGATCAATAGCTACTTGATCTACAAGGGAAAGAGGTGCAAACTGTAAGTATTTCTGCCTATAATGTCGCATAATCTATGAGCCTGTCATCCAGCAATGTCAGTGTGTCTGTCCCTTAATTCTGCTTGTCTATTTTTCAATCCGTCTATGTCTGTGTGTTCATCTTGTCTGAGTTCCATACAGTTCTTTTAGTACCTTCTGCATAAAAGTCCTTTTTTTGATATAGAGTGGCAGTCCACCTCAAAGCATAGTCATATGTAATATTGCTTGATTTTAAATATGTAAATTTAGAGTAATGGTTCTAAGGTCTCAAAGACACTAGAAAACATGAAACAATAGCATTTTACTTGCCACCCAATCAATGGGAATGAACACATGTTGTATGCACAATTAATTCCTCTCTTTTTGATAAATATATTTTGTCACATACTTACTGCAAAAGGGAATGTATATAAAACACACATTGTGTGGCACATGCAACTAACTTCACCTCAGGTAAAATATAGGTTATTGTATGTTATATCTGTTTACCTTTTTAATTAACATCTATTAATCTAACTCTTTTTAGACAGGATTGTAAAAATAAGCAACACTTTGGAACTGAACTATTCTTGTTACATTATGTATCAAACAATTTACCTAAAAAGTTTAAGTTTTAGGCGTATTGCTGCAGTTTTTCATTGCTTTGTTCCAAAATCAATCATGCAAGGAACCCATGTAGAAATCCTATGTTTGCAACTAAGGACTACACTAAACTCCATTCTTTTTTACTGGTGCTCCCAGCCAGTAACACATTTTGTATATGTGGTCACATGAGACCAACACTGTGGGAACTCCATTGTGTCTGCTCAACTTTCACGTCAATACTTCAAAAAGGCTGAGAAGAGTATTTCCAAGACTAGGATCTAACCTGTAAATCCACACTTGCAGTACTTTTACTGGTTGTCAGAGCAAAAAAAAAGTGTAACTGGAAGAGAAAAATAAAGCTGGCCACATAATCTATATGTCATTAGAAGATGCAATATAAAAAAGCTCCTCATGCAGGTGAATTATTAGAAACAAACTTTTTTTTACCACTTCCAATAAACACTTTTATAATCAGCTACTGGATAACTATCAACTTCTCCTCCACAAGAAACAATTTCCAGATTTTAAAAATAATACTTAATGTGAGATTTAATTTTCATCACTGTGCTACTATGATGTTCTTACTACTTCCAAAAGACACTTACCTGTATAAATAGCTATAGGAGAACTATCCCCTTGTACTCCTCCTCCAACAAGAGCAGAGACTAGGAATGTGCAATAATTCCCAGGAATCAAATTCTCAACTACAGCAGAGGTTTTGGTCACATTTACACAGAATGTTAAATTTTCCAAGATTTTTATATTATAAGAACTTGCATTTACATCAAGATGTTGCCAGCTTAGAGATACAGAGGTTGTGGTGATATACTCTGCTATAAGTTTCTTCACTTTATCAGGTACTATTAGGCAAAAAAACCCAATATATTAAAAGGTGATTTATTTTTTAAAATCAATTATTATGAGACTCAATTCTCAGAAATATTCCACTGCAATGTTTGGCTGCAGACATTACGGTAGAAAATGGTCAGCCAACATTGATAATTATCCAACATAACTCATTGGTTCTATTTGCAACTCCAAAAGTGATTTATGTTGGGTCTTGTTTAGTCGTGAACTCCAAAGTTAGGTATTGTTTTTAGGAAAACTGAACCACATATTTCTAATTTGTGCCCATCACTTATACTTGAATATCCATCCTAAGGTGTACCATTTATAACAAAGAACTTGTAACATTTTTATATAAATATTTGTCTATTGTCACAGTTTCTGAAAAATAACAACAAAAATCTTAACCACTCTAAAAGTCCACATTTTAATGCTCACAATAGTTTATGAGTAATTAAGGACCAGGAGTACTCTAATGATGGAGGTGGGTTCCTTTTGCCCAATCCCTCAGAATAATGAGAGTCTCCCCTATATCATCAGGAGGCATCTAGAACAAAGTTTAGAAAAGGAGATCAATATATTCTTGATCTACAAGAGAAAGAGGGTGCAAACTGTTAGTATGCCTGCCTATACTGTTGTCTGATCCGTGAGCCTGTCATCTAATACTGTCAGTGTTTCTGTGTCTTAGTTCTGCTTGTATATTTTTAAGTCTCTTTATGTCTGTGTGTTCATCTTGTCTGGGTATCCTACAGTCCTATTAGTGTCTTCTGCACAAAAGTCTTTTTATGATACATAGTAGCAGTCCACCTCAAAGCATGGTCATATGTATTATTGCTTGAATTAAATATGTAAATTTAGAGTAACGATTCTAAGGGCTAAAACACACTAGAAATCATGAAACAATGGCATTTTACTTGCTATCCAATCAATGGCAATCACCACATGTTGGATGCAAAAAGAATTCCTTTCTTTTTGGTAAATGTATCTTGTCACATACTTACTAAAAAAGGGAATGTATATAAAACACACATTGTTTAGCATATGCAACTGACTTCATCTCAGGTAATTGTATGTTATATCTGTTTACCTTTTTAATTAACATCTATTAATCTCATTTTTTTTAGACAGGATTGTAAAAATAAGCAACATTTTGGAACTCAACTATACTTTTTACATTATGTATCAAACAATTTACCTAAAAAGTGTCTGTTTTAGGATTATTGCAGCAGTTATTCATTGCATTGTTCCAAAATCAATCACGGAAGAAACCCATGTAGAAATCTTATGTTTACCCTTAAGGACTACACCAACGCCCGTTCTTTTTTACTGGTGCCCCCAGCCATTAACAAGTTTTGTATATGTGATAATATAAGGCCAACACTGTGGGAATTGTCACGTCAATACTTCAAAAAGGCTGAGAAGAGTAATTCCACAGTTAAGATCCAACCTGTAAGTCCACACTTGCAGAACGTTTACTGGTTGTCAGAGCAAAACAAAAAGTGGAATTGGAAGAGAAAAATAAAGCTGGCCAAACATTCTATATGTAATTTGAAGATGCAATATGAAAAAACCCCTTGCAGGTGAACTATAAGAAGGAGACTTTTTTTTTACCACTTCCAAAAAAACACTTATATAATCAGCTACTGGAGAACTATCCACATTTACTACTCCTCCACAAGAGAATATTTGCAGATTTTCACAATGTTACTTAGTGGCCGATTTCATTTTCATCACTGTGCCACTATGATGGTCTTACTACAGTACTTCCAAAAAACACTTACTTGTATAATTAGCTACCGAAGAAATATCCCCTAGTATTCCTTCTCCTACATGAACAGAGACCAGGAATGTGTAATAATTCCCAGGAATCAAATTCTCAACTATAGCAGAGGTTGTGGTCACATTTGCACTGAATGTTGAATCTTCCAAGATTTTTATGTTATAGGAACTTGCATTTCCATCAGGGTGTTGCCAGCGTAGAGATACAGAAGTTGTGGTGATATTCTCTGCTATAAGTTTCTTCACTTTATCAGGTACTATTAGGAAAAAAAGAAGCAATATATTAAAAGGTGATTTATTTTGTAAAATCATTTAGTATGAGACTCAATGTTCCACTGCAATGTTTGGCTGCAGACATCATGATAGAATACGTTTGGCCAAAATTGATAATTGTCCAACATAACTCTATGGAGTGAGATATTGGTAACAAAGTTACTTTGACTATTCTGGCAGATATTTTGTGGTAGAACTGTGCACAGACCACTGTGTTTGGTTTGGCAAAACCTCCCTCAAATGTTATAATTTATTTTTTGGCAAAGCAAATCATAAGGGATAAATTTACCAAAGTGAAAGTTTTTAGAAGTGTGTTTTAAAAGTGATGTTGCCCAAAGCTACCAATCAGATTCTAGCTATTATCTTCTAGTTGGTGCTAGATAAATGTTAAGTAGAATCTGATTGGTTGCTATCGGCAACATCACTTCTAAAACTCACTTCTAAAAACTCTCATTTTAGTAAATTTATCCCTAAGTGTTTTGGTTCTTTTCTGTTTTTGATTTCTGTAAAGTTGTTAAAAAATCTGATATTATGTAATTGGACCTATATACATGCAATCCAAACCCAAGATTAATTTTCTAATCTGAGTTCTAAACATATAGCAAACACTATCCAGGATTTGGTTCTAGTTGCAACTCCAAAAGTGATTCGTGATGGGTCTCGATTAGACGTGGAACCCAAAAGTTAGGGTTTTTTTTAGGAAAACTGAACCACATATTTCTAATTTTTGCCCATTACTTAGACTTGAATATTCATCCTAAAGTATACCATTTATTACAAAGAATTTGCAACATTTTAATATAAAAATGTAGCTATTGTCACAGTTTCTAAAAAAATAACAACAAAAATCTTAACCACTCTAAATGCTCACAACAGTTTAAGAGTAGTTAAGGACCAGGAATATTCTAATGATGGAGGTGGGTTCCTTTTGCCCAATCCCTAAGAATAATGAGAGTCTCTCAAATATCATCAGGAGGCATCTATAACATAGTTTAGAAAATAAGGAGACCAATATATACTTGATCTACAAGAGAAAGAGGGTGCAAACTGTTAGTATGTCTGCCTACACTGTTTCATGATCTGTGAGCCTCTCATCTAGCACTGTCAGTGTGTCTGTGCCTTAGTTCTGTTTGTGTATTTTGAGGTCTGTTTATGTTTGTGTGTTCATCTTGTCTGGGTATCCTACAGACCTGTTAGTGTCTTCTGCACAAAAGACATTTTATGATATATAGTAGCAGTCCACCTCAAAGCATGGTCATATGTAATAATTCTTGAATTTAAATACAGTATGTAAATTTAGAGTAAAGAATCTAAGTGCTCAAATACACTAGAAAACATAAAACATTGGCATTTTACTTGCTATGCAATCAATGGCAATCACCTCATGTTGGATGCAAAACACATTCCTTTCTTTTTGGTAAATATATCTTGTCACATACTAAAAAAGTGAATGTATATAAAACACACATTGTGTAGCATATGCAACTGACTTCATCTCAGGTAAAGTATAGGTTATTGTATTTTATATCTGTTTTACCTTTTTAATTAACATCTATTAATCTCAGTCTTTTTAGACAGGATTGTAAAAATAAGCAACATTTTGGAACTCAACTATACTTTTTACATTATGTATCAAACAATTCACCTAAAAAGTGTCTGTTTTAGGTTTATTGCAACAGTTTTTCATTGCTTTGTTCCAAAATCAATCACGGAATAAACCCATGTAGAAATCTACTGTTTGCCCCTAAGGACTACACTAATGCCCGTTCTTTTTTACTGGTGCCCCCAGCCATTAACAAATTTTGTATATGTGGTAATATAAGGCCAACACTGTGGGAACTTTCACGTCAAAACTTCAAAAAAGCTGAGAAGAGTCATTCCAGGGTTAAAATCTAACCTGTAAGTCCACACTTGCAGAATGTTTACTGGTCGTCAGAGCAAAACAAAAGTGTAATTGGAAGAGAAAAAAAAAGCTGGCCAAACATTCTATATGTTATTAGAAGATGCAATATAAAAAAGCCCCTCATGCAGGTTGAACTATAAGAGACTTTTTTTAAGCACTTCCAAAAAAAACTTATATAATAAGCTACTAGAGAACTATCCACTTTTACTCCTCCTCCACAAGAGAATATTTGCAGATTTTAATAATATTACTTAGTGGGAGATTTCATTTTCATCACTGTGCCACTATGATGTTCTTACTACAGTACTTCCAAAAAACACTTACTTGTATAATTAGCTACCGAAGAACTATCCCCTTGTATTCCTTCTCCTACAAGAACAGAGACCAGGAATGTGTAATAATTCCCAGGAATCAAATTCTCAACTATAGCAGAGGTTGTGGTCACATTTGCACTAAATGTTGAATCTTCCAAGATTTTTATGTTATAGGAACTTGCATTTCCATCAGGGTGTTGCCAGCTTAGAGATATAGAAATTGTGGTGATATTCTCTGCTATAAGTTTCTTCACTTTATCAGGTACTATTAGGAAAAAAAGAAGCAATATATTAAAAGGTGATTTATTTTGTAAAATCATTTAGTATAAGACTCAATGTTCCACTGCAATGTTTGGCTGCAGACATCATGGTAGAATACGGTCGGCCAACATTGATAATTGTCCAACATAACTCTATGGAGTGAGAGGGAAAATGATTGATGTTACTGGTAACAAAGTTACTTTGACTATTCTGGCAGATATTTTGTGGTAGAACTGTGCACAGACCACTGTGTTTGGTTTGGCAAAACCTCCCTCAAATGTTATAATTTTGTTTTTGGCAAAGCAAATCTTAAAGGGTAAATTTACTAAAGTGAAAGTTTTTAGAAGTGTGTTTTAAAAGTGTGTTGCCCAAAGCAACCAATCAGATTCTAGCTATTATCTTCTAGGAGGTGCTAGTTAAAAGTGAAGTAGAAACTGATTGGTTGCTATCGGCAAAATCACTTCTAAAAACTCTCATTTTAGTAAATTTATCCCTAAGTGTTTTGGTTCTTTTCTGTTTTTGATTTCTGTAAAGTTGTTAAAAAATCTGAAATTATGTAATTGGACCTATATACATGCAATCCAAACCCAAGATTAATTTTCTAATCTGAGTTCTAAACATATAGCAAACACTATCCAGGATTTGGTTCTAGTTGCAACTTCAAAAGTGATTAGTGATGGGTCTCGATTAGACGTGGAACCCCAAAGTTAGGGTTTTTTTTAGGAAAACTGAACCACATATTTCTAATTTTTGCCCATTACTTAGACTTGAATATTCATCCTAAAGTATACCATTTATTACAAAGAATTTGTAACATTTTAATATAAAATTTAGCTATTGTCACAGTTTCTAAAAAAATAACAACAAAAATCTTAACCACTCTAAATGCTCACAACAGTTTAAGAGTTCTTAAGGTCTAGGAATATTCTAATGATGGAGGTGGGTTCCTTTTGCCCAATCCCTAAGAATAATTAGAGTCTCTCCTATATCATCAGGAGGCATCTAGAACATAGTTTAGAAATTAAGGAGACCAATATATACTTGATCTACAAGAGAAAGAGGGTGCAAACTGTTAGTATGTCTGCCTACACTGTTTCATGATCTGTGAGCCTCTCATCTAGCACTGTCAGTGTGTCTGTGCCTTAGTTCTGTTTGTGTATTTTGAGGTCTGTTTATGTTTGTGTGTTCATCTTGTCTGGGTATCCTACAGTCCTGTTAGTGTCTACTGCACAAAAGACCTTTTATGATATATAGTAGCAGTCCACCTCAAAGCATGGTCATATGTAATAATTCTTGAATTTAAATACAGTATGTAAATTTAGAGTAAAGAATCTAAGTGCTCAAATACACTAGAAAACATGAAACAATGGCATTTTACTTGCTATCCAATCAATGGCAATCACCTCATGTTGGATGCAAAACACATTCCTTTCTTTTTGGTAAATATATCTTGTCACATACTAAAAAAGTGAATGTATATAAAACACACATTGTGTAGCATATGCAACTGACTTCATTTCAGGAAAAGTATAGGCTATTGTATTTTATATCTGTTTTACCGTTTTAATTAACATCTATTAATCTCATTCTTTTTAGACAGGATTGTAAATATAAGCAACATTTTGGAACTCAACTATACTTTTTACATTATGTATCAAACAATTCACCTAAAAAGTTTCTGTTTTAGGCTTATTGCAGCAGTTTTTCACTGCTTTGTTCCAAAATCAATCACGGAATAAACCCATGTAGAAATCTACTGTTTGCCCCTAACAACTACACTAACGCCCGTTCTTTTTTACTGGTGCCCCCAGCCATTAACAAGTTTTGTATATGTGGTAATATAAGGCCAACACTGTGGGAACTTTCATGTCAATACTTCAAAAAGTCTGAGAAGAGTCATTCCAGGGTTAAAATCTAACCTGTAAGTCCACACTTGCAGGACGATTACTGGTTGTCAGAGCAAAACAAAACATGGAAGAGAAAAAAAAAGCTGGCCAAACATTCTATATGTAATTAGAAGATGCAATATAAAAAATCCCCTCATGCAGGTGAACTATAAGAAGGAGACTTTTTTTTAGCACTTCCAAAAAAATTTATATAATCAGCTACTGGAGAACTATCCACTTTTACTCCTCCTCCACAAGAGAATATTTGCAGATTTTAACAATATTACTTAGTGGGAGATTTCATTTTCATCACTGTGCCACTATGATGTTCTTACTACAGTACTTCCAAAAAACACTTACTTGTATAATTAGCTACCGAAGAACTATCCCCTTGTATTCCTTCTCCTACAAGAACAGAGACCAGGAATGTGTAATAATTCCCAGGAATTAAATTCTCAACTATAGCAGAGGTTGTGGTCACATTTACACTGAATGTTGAATCTTCCACGATTTTTATGTTATAGGAACTTGCATTTCCATCAGGGTGTTGCCAGCTTAGAGATATAGAAATTGTGGTGATATTCTCTGCTATAAGTTTCTTCACTTTATCAGGTACTATTAGGAAAAAAAGAAGCAATATATTAAAAGGTGATTTATTTTGTCAATTAATTTAGTATGAGACTCAATGTTCCACTGCAATGTTTGGCTGCAGACATCATGATAGAATACGGTCGGCCAACATTGATAATTGTCCAACATAACTCTATGGAGTTATAGGGAAAATGATTGATGTTAACTGGTCACAAAGTTACTTTGACTATTCTGGCTGATATTTTGTGGTAGAACTGTGCACAGACCACTGTGTTTGGTTTGGCAAAACCTCCCTCAAATGTTATAATTTATTTTTTGGCAAAGCAAATCTTAAGGGATAAATTTACCAAAGTGAAAGTTTTTAGAAGTGTGTTCTAAAAGTGATGTTGCCCAAAGCAAACATTCAGATTCAAGCTATTATCTTCTAGGTGGTGCTAGTGAAATGTTAAGTAGAATCTGATTGACTGCAATGGGCAACATCAATTCTAAAACTCACTTCTAATAACTCTCATTTTAGTAAATTTAAGCCTAAGTGTTTTGGTTCTTTTCTGATTTGTTTTCTGTAAAGTAGTTAAAAAATCTGAAATTATGTAATTGGACCTATATACATGCAATCCAAACCCAAGATTAATTTTCTAATCTGAGTTCTAAACATATAGCAAACCCTATCCAGGATTTTGTCCTACTTGCAACTCCAAAAGTGATTCGTGTTGGATCTCGATTAGATGTGGAACCAAAAGATAGTTGTTTTTTTAGGGAAACTGAACCACATATTTCTAATTTGTGCCAATCACTTAGACTTGAATATCCATCCTAAAGTGTGCCATTTATTACAAAGAACTTGTAACATTTTATTATAAAAATTTAGCAAATGTCACAGTTTCTAAAAAAATAACAACAAAAATCTTAACCACTCTAAAAGTCCACATTTGAATGCTCACAACATTTTAAGAGTAATTAAGGACCAGGAGAACTCTAATGATGGAGGTGGGTTCCTATTGCCCAATCCATCAGAATAATGAGAGTCTCCCGTATATCATCAGATGGCATCTACAACATAGTTTAGAAAAGAAGGAGACCAATATATAATTGATCTAGTAGAATAAGAGTGTGCAAACTGTTAGTAGGTCTGCCTACACTGTTGCATGATCTGTGAGCCACTCATCTAGCACTGTAAGTGTGTCTGTGTCTTAGTTCTGTTTGTGTATTTTGAGTTCTGTGTATGTCTGTGTGTTCATCTTGTCTGGGTATCCTACAGTCCTGTTAGTGTCTTCTGCACAAAAGTTATTTTATGATACATAGTAGCAGTCCACCTCAAAGCATGGTCATATGTAATATTTCTTGAATTTAAATACAGTATGTAAATTTAGAGTAATGATTCTAAGGGCTCACAAACACTAGAAAACATGAAACAATGGCATTTTAGCTATCCAAACAATAGCTATGACCACATGTTGGATGCAAAACAAATTCCTTTCTTTTTGGTAAATGTATCTTGTCACATACTTACTAAAAAGGGAATGTATATAAAACACACATTGTGTAGCGTATGCAACTGACTTCATCTCAGGTAAAATATAGGTTATTGTATGTTGTATATGTTTTACCTTTAATTAGTATCTATTGATCTCAGTCTTTTTAGATAGGATTTGAAAAATAAGCAACATTTTAGAACTCAACTATACTTTTTACATTTTGCATTAAATAATTTACCGAAAAAGTGTCTGTTTTAGGCTTAGTGCAGCAGCTTTTCATTGCTTTGTTCCAAAATCAATCACGGAAGAAACGCATGTAGAAATCTTATGTTTGCCCCTAAGGACTACACTAACACCTGTTCTTTTTTACTGGTTCTCCCAGCCATTAACAAGTTTTGTATATGTGGTCATATAAGGCCAACAATGTGGGAATTTTCACATCAATACTTCAAAAAGGTTGAGAAGAGTCATTCCATGGTTAAGATCTAACCTGTAAGTCCACACTTGCAGGACGTTTACTGGTTGTCAGAGCAAAACAAAACATGGAAGAGAAAAATAAAGCTAGCCAAACATTGTATATGTAATTAGAATTGCAATATAAAAAAGCCCCTCATGCACGTGAACTATAAGAAGGAGACTTTTTTTTAACATTTCCAATAAACACTTATATAATCAGCTACTGGAGAACTATCCACTTATACTCCTCCTCCACAAGAGAATATTTGCAGATTTTTACAATATTACTTAGTGGGCGATTTCATTTTCATCACTGTGCCACTATGATGTTCTTTCAACAGTACTTCCCTAAAAACACTTACTTGTATAATTAGCTACTGAAGAACTATCCCCTTGTATTCCTTCTCCTACAAGAACAGAGACCAGGAATGTGTAATAATTCCCAGGAATTAAATTCTCAACTGTAGCAGAGGTTGTGGTCACATTTGCACTGAATGTTGAATCTTCCAAGATTTTTATGTTATAGGAACTTGCATTTCCATCAGGGTGTTGCCAGCTTAGAGATACAGAAGTTGTGGTGATGTTCTCTGCTATAAGGTTCTTCACTTTATCAGGTACTATTAGGAAAAAAAGAAGCAATATATTAAAAGGTGATTTATTTTGTAAAATAATTTAGATTGAGACTCAATGTTCCACTGCAATGTTTGGCTGCAGACATCATGATAGAATACGGTCGACCAACATTGATAATTGTCCAACATAACTCTATGGAGTTATAGGGAAAATGATTGATGTTACTGGTCACAAAGTTACTTTGACTATTCTGGCAGACATTTTGTTGTAGAACTGTGCACAAACCACTGTGTTTGGTTTGGCAAAACCTCCCTCAAATGTTATAATTTTGTTTTTGGCAAAGCAAACCTTAAGGGGTAAATTTACTTAAGTGAGAGTTTTTAGAAGTATGTTTTAAAAGTGATGTTGCCCAAAGCAACCAATCAGATTCTAGCTATTATCTTCCAGGAGGTGCTAGTTAAATGATGAGTTGAATCTGATTTGTTGCTATAGGCAACATCACTTCTAAAACTCACTTCTAAATACTCTCACACTAGTAAATTAATCCCCATGTGTTTTGGTTCTTTTCTGCTTTTGATTTCTGTAAAGTTGTTAAAAATCTGAAATTATGTAATTGGAACTATATACATGCAATCCAAACCCAAGGTTAATTTTTTAATCTGAGTTCTAAACATATAGCAATCCCTATCCAGGATTTAGTTCTATTTGCAACTCCAAAACTGATTCGTGTTGGGTCTCGATTAGATGTGGAACCAAAAGTTAGTTGTTTTTTTTAGCGAAACTGAACCACATATTTCTTATTTGTGCCAATCACTTAGACTTGAATATCCATCCGAAAGTGTGTCATTTATTAAAAAGAACTTGTAACATTTTATTATAAAAATTTAGCTAATGTCACAGTTTCTAAAAAAATAACAACAAAAATCTTAACCACTCTAAAAGTCCACATTTGAATGCTCACAACATTTTAAGAGTAATTAAGGACCAGGAGAACTCTAATGATGGAGTTGGGTTCCTATTGCCCAATCCATCAGAATAATGAGAGTCTCCCCTATATCATCAGATGGCATCTACAACATAGTTTAGAAAAGAAGGAGACCAATATATAATTGATCTAGAAGAATAAGAATGTGCAAACTGTTAGTATGTCTGCCTACACTGTTGCATGATCTGTGAGCCACTCATCTAGCACTGTAAGTGTGTCTGTGCCTTAGTTCTGTTTGTGTATTTTGAGTTCTGTGTATGTCTGTGTGTTCATCTTGTCTGGGTATCCTACAGTCCAGTTAGTGTCTTCTGCACAAAAGTTATTTTATGATACATAGTAGCAGTCCACCTCAAAGCATGGTCATATGTAATATTTCTTGAATTTAAATACAGTATGTAAATTTAGAGTAATGATTCTAAGGGCTCAAAAACACTAGAAAACATGAAACAATGGCATTTTACTTGCTATCCAAACAATAGCTATGACCACATGTTGGATGCAAAACAAATTCCTTTCTTTTTGGTAAATGTATCTTGTCACATTCCTACTAAAAAGGGAAAGTATATAAAACACACATTGTGTAGCGCATGCCACTGACTTCATCTCAGGTAAAATATAGGTTATTGTATGTTGTATATGTTCTAACTTTAATTAGTATCTGTTGATCTCAGTCTTTTTAGATAGGATTTGAAAAATAAGCAACATTTTGGATCTCAACTATACTTTTTACATTTTGTATAAAACAATTAACCGAAAAAGTGTCTGTTTAAGGCTTAGTGCAGCAGTTTTTCATTGCTTTGTTCCAAAATCAATCACGGAAGAAACCCATGTAGAAATCTGATGTTTGCCCCTAAGGACTACACTAACACCTGTTCTTTTTTACTGGTTCTCCCAGCCATTAACAAGTTTTGTATATGTGGTCATATAAGGCCAACACTGTGGAAATTTTCACATCAATACTTCAAAAAGGCTGAGAAGAGTCATTCCATGGTTAAGATCTAACCTGTAATTCCACACTTGCAGGACGTTTACTGGTTGTCAGAGCAAAACAAAACATGGAAGAGAAAAATAAAGCGGGCCAATAATTCTATATGTAATTAGAAGTGCAATATAAAAAAGCCCCTCATGCAGGTGAACTATAAGAAGGAGACTTTTTTTACCATTTCCAATAAACACTTATATAATCAGCTACTGGAGAACTATCCACTTATACTCCTCCTCCACAAGAGAATATTTGCAGATTTTAACAATATTACTTAGTGGGCGATTTCATTTTCATCACTGTGCCACTATGATGTTCTTACAACAGTACTTCCCTAAAGACACTTACTTGTATAATTAGCTACTGAAGAACTATCCCCTTGTATTCCTTCTCCTACAAGAACAGAGACCAGGAATGTGTAATAATTCCCAGGAATCAAATTCTCAACTATAGCAGAGGTTGTGGTAACATTTGCACTGAATGTTGAATCTTCCAAGATTTTTATGTTATAGGAACTTGCATTTCCATCAGGGTGTTGCCAGCTTAGAGATACAGAAGTTGTGGTGATGTTCTCTGCTATAAGGTTCTTCACTTTATCAGGTACTATTAGGAAAAAAAGAAGCAATATATTAAAAGGTAATTTATTTTGTAAAATCATTTAGTATGAGACTCAATCTTCCACTGCAATGTTTGGCTGCAGACATCATGATTGAATACGGTCAGCCAACATTGATAATTGTCCAACATAACTCTATGGAGTTATAGGGAAAATGATTGATGTTACTGGTCACAAAGTTACTTTGACTATTCTGACAGATATTTTGTTGTAGAACTGTGCACAAACCACTGTGTTTGGTTTGGCAAAACCTCCCTCAAATGTTATAATTTTATTTTTGGCAAAGCAAACCTTAAGGGGTAAATTTACTTAAGTGAGAGTTTTTAGAAGAATGTTTTAAATGTGATGTTGCCCAAAGCAACCAATCAGATTCTAGCTATTATCTTCCAGGAGGTGCTAGTTAAATGATGAGTAGAATCTGATTTGTTGCTATAGGCAACATCACTTCTAAAACTCACTTCTAAAAACCCTCACTTTAGTAAATTAACCCCCATGTGTTTTGGTTCTTTTCTGCTTTTGATTTCTGTAAAGTTGTTAAAAATCTGAAATTATGTAATTGGAACTATATACATGCAATCCAAACCCAAGGTTACTTTTTTAATCTGAGTTCTAAACATATTGCAATCCCTATCCAGGATTTAGTTCTATTTGCAACTCCAAAAGTGATTCGTGTTGGGTCTCGATTAGATGTGGAACCAAAAGTTAGTTTTATTTTAAGTGAAACTGAACCACATATTTCTAATTTGTGCCAATCACTTAGACTTGAATATCCATCCGAAAGTGTGCCATTTATTAAAAACAACTTGTAACATCTTATTATAAAAATTTAGCTAATGTCACAGTTTCTAAAAAAATAACAACAAAAATCTTAACCACTCTAAAAGTCCACATTTGAATGCTCACAACATTTTAAGAGTAATTAAGGACCAGGAGAACTCTAATGATGGAGGTGGGTTCCTATTGCCCAATCCATCAGAATAATGAGAGTCTCCCCTATATCATCAGATGGCATCTACAACATAGTTTAGAAAAGAAGGAGACCAATATATAATTGATCTAGAAGAATAAGAATGTGCAAACTGTTAGTATGTCTGCCTACACTGTTGCATGATCTGTGAGCCACTCATCTAGCACTGTAAGTGTGTCTGTGCCTTAGTTCTGTTTGTGTATTTTGAGTTCTGTGTATGTCTGTGTGTTCATCTTGTCTGGGTATCCTACAGTCCAGTTAGAGTCTTCTGCACAAAAGTTATTTTATGATACATAGTAGCAGTCCACCTCAAAGCATGGTCATATGTAATATTTCTTGAATTTAAATACAGTATGTAAATTTAGAGTAATGATTCTAAGGGCTCAAAAACACTAGAAAACATGAAACAATGGCATTTTACTTGCTATCCAAACAAGAGCTATGACCACATGTTGGATGCAAAACAAATTCCTTTCTTTTTGGTAAATGTATCTTGTCACATACCTACTAAAAAGGGAATGTATATAAAACACACATTGTGTAGCGTATGCCACTGACTTCATCTCAGGTAAAATATAGGTTATTGTATGTTGTATATGTTCTAACTTTAATTAGTATCTGTTGATCTCAGTCTTTTTTTTGATAGGATTTGAAAAATAAGCAACATTTTGGATCTCAACTATACTTTTTACATTTTGTATAAAACAATTAACCGAAAAAGTGTCTGTTTAAGGCTTAGTGCAGCAGTTTTTCATTGCTTTGTTCCAAAATCAATCACGGAAGAAACCCATGTAGAAATCTGATGTTTGCCCCTAAGGACTACACTAACACCTGTTCTTTTTTACTGGTTCTCCCAGCCATTAACAAGTTTTGTATATGTGGTCATATAAGGCCAACACTGTGGGAATTTTCACATCAATACTTCAAAAAGGCTGAGAAGAGTCATTCCATGGTTAAGATCTAACCTGTAATTCCACACTTGCAGGACGTTTACTGGTTGTCAGAGCAAAACAAAACATGGAAGAGAAAAATAAAGCGGGCCAAAAATTCTATATGTAATTAGAAGTGCAATATAAAAAAGCCCCTCATGCAGGTGAACTATAAGAAGGAGACTTTTTTTACCATTTCCAATAAACACTTATATAATCCGCTACTGGAGAGCTATCCACTTATACTCCTCCTCCACAAGAGAATATTTGCATATTTTAACAATATTACTTAGTGGGCGATTTCATTTTCATCACTGTGCCACTATGATGTTCTTACAACAGTACTTCCCTAAAAACACTTACTTGTATAATTAGCTACTGAAGAACTATCCCCTTGTATTCCTTCTCCTACAAGAACAGAGACCAGGAATGTGTAATAATTCCCAGGAATCAAATTCTCAACTATAGCAGAGGTTGTGGTAACATTTGCACTGAATGTTGAATCTTCCAAGATTTTTATGTTATAGGAACTTGCATTTCCATCAGGGTGTTGCCAGCTTAGAGATACAGAAGTTGTGGTGATGTTCTCTGCTATAAGGTTCTTCACTTTATAAGGTACTATTAGGAAAAAAAGAAGCAATATATTAAAAGGTGATTTATTTTGTAAAATCATTTAGATTGAGACTCAATGTTCCACTGCAATGTTTGGCTGCAGACATCATGATAGAATACGGTCGGCCAACATTGATAATTGTCTAACATAACTCTATGGAGTTATAGGGAAAATGATTGATGTTACTGGTCACAAAGTTACTTTGACTATTCTGGCAGATATTTTGTTGTGGAACTGTGCACAAACCACTGTGTTTGGTTTGGCAAAACCTCCCTCAAATGTTATAATTTTGTTTTTGGCAAAGCAAACCTTAAGGGGTAAATTTACTTAAGTGAGAGTTTTTAGAAGTATGTTTTAAAAGTGATGTTGCCCAAAGCAACCAATCAGATTCTAGCTATTATCTTCCAGGAGGTGCTAGTTAAATGATGAGTTGAATCTGATTTGTTGCTATAGGCAACATCACTTCTAAAACTCACTTCTAAATACTCTCACACTAGTAAATTAATCCCCATGTGTTTTGGTTCTTTTCTGCTTTTGATTTCTGTAAAGTTGTTAAAAATCTGAAATTATGTAATTGGAACTATATACATGCAATCCAAACCCAAGGTTAATTTTTTAATCTGAGTTCTAAACATATAGCAATCCCTATCCAGGATTTAGTTCTATTTGCAACTCCAAAACTGATTCGTGTTGGGTCTCGATTAGATGTGGAACCAAAAATTAGTTGGTTTTTTTAGCGAAACTGAACCACATATTTCTTATTTGTGCCAATCACTTAGACTTGAATATCCATCCGAAAGTGTGCCGTTTATTACAAAGAACTTGTAACATTTTATTATAAAAATTTAGCTAATGTCACAGTTTCTAAAAAAATAACAACAAAAATCTTAACCACTCTAAAAGTCCACATTTGAATGCTCACAACATTTTAAGAGTAATTAAGGACCAGGAGAACTCTAATGATGGGGGTGGGTTCCTATTGCCCAATCCATCAGAATAATGAGAGTCTCCCCTATATCATCAGATGGCATCTACAACATAGTTTAGAAAAGAAGGATACCAATATATAATTGATCTAGAAGAATAAGAGTGTGCAAACTGTTAGTATGTCTGCCTACACTGTTGCATGATCTGTGAGCCACTCATCTAGCACTGTAAGTGTGTCTGTGCCTTAGTTCTGTTTGTGTAATTTGAGTTCTGTGTATGTCTGTGTGTTCATCTTGTCTGGTATCCTACAGTCCTGTTAGTGTCTTCTGCCCAAAAATTATTTTATGATACATAGTAGCAGTCCACCTCAAAGCATGGTCATATGTAATATTTCTTGAATTTAAATACAGTATGTAAATTTAGAGTAATGATTCTAAGGGCTCAAAATCATTAGTAAACATGAAACAATGGCATTTTACTTGCTATCCAAACAATAGCTATGACCACATGTTGGATGCAAAACAAATTCCTTTCTTTTTGGTAAATGTATCTTGTCACATACTTACTAAAAAGGGAATGTATATAAAACACACATTGTGTAGCGTATGCAACTGACTTCATCTCAGGTAAAATATAGGTTATTGTATGTTGTATATGTTTTACCTTTAATTAGTATCTATTGATCTCAGTCTTTTTAGATAGGATTTGAAAAATAAGCAACATTTTGGAACTCAACTATACTTTTTACATTTTGTATAAAACAATTTACCGAAAAAGTGTCTGTTTAAGGCTTATTGCATCAGTTTTTCATTGCTTTGTTCCAAAATCAATCACGGAAGAAACCCATGTAGAAATCTTATGTTTGCCCCTAAGGACTACACTAACACCTGTTCTTTTTTACTGGTTCTCCCAGCCATTAACAAGTTTTGTATATGTGGTCATATAAGGCCAACACTGTGGGAATTTTCACATCAATACTTCAAAAAGGCTGAGAAGAGTCATTCCATGGTTAAGATCTAACCTGTAAGTCCACACTTGCAGGATGTTTACTGGTTGTCAGAGCAAAACAAAACATGGAAGAGAAAAATAAAGCTGGCCAAACATTGTATATGTAATTAGAAGTGCAATATAAAAAAGCCCCTCATGCACGTGAACTATAAGAAGGAGACTTTTTTTAACATTTCCAATAAACACTTATATAATCAGCTACTGGAGAACTATCCACTTATACTCCTCCTCCACAAGAGAATATTTGCAGATTTTTACAATATTACTTAGTGGGCGATTTCATTTTCATCACTGTGCCACTATGATGTTCTTTCAACAGTACTTCCCTAAAAACACTTACTTGTATAATTAGCTACTGAAGAACTATCCCCTTGTATTCCTTCTCCTACAAGAACAGAGACCAGGAATGTGTAATAATTCCCAGGAATCAAATTCTCAACTATAGCAGAGGTTGTGGTAACATTTGCACTGAATGTTGAATCTTCCAAGATTTTTATGTTATAGGAACTTGCATTTCCATCAGGGTGTTGCCAGCTTAGAGATACAGAAGTTGTGGTGATGTTCTCTGCTATAAGGTTCTTCACTTTATCAGGTACTATTAGGAAAAAAAGAAGCAATATATTAAAAGGTGATTTATTTTGTAAAATCATTTAGTATGAGACTCAATCTTCCACTGCAATGTTTGGCTGCAGACATCATGATTGAATACGGTCGGCCAACATTGATAATTGTCCAACATAACTCTATGGAGTTATAGGGAAAATGATTGATGTTACTGGTCACAAAGTTACTTTGACTATTCTGACAGATATTTTGTGGTAGAACTGTGCACAAACCACTGTGTTTGGTTTGGCAAAACCTCCCTCAAATGTTATAATTTTATTTTTGGCAAAGCAAACCTTAAGGGGTAAATTTACTTAAGTGAGAGTTTTTAGAAGTATGTTTTAAAAGTGATGTTGCCCAAAGCAACCAATCAGATTCTAGCTATTATCTTCCAGGAGGTGCTAGTTAAATGATGAGTAGAATCTGATTTGTTGCTATAGGCAACATCACTTCTAAAACTCACTTCTAAAAACCCTCACTTTAGTAAATTAACCCCCATGTGTTTTGGTTCTTTTCTGCTTTTGATTTCTGTAAAGTTGTTAAAAATCTGAAATTATGTAATTGGAACTATATACATGCAATCCAAACCCAAGGTTAATTTTTTAATCTGAGTTCTAAACATATTGCAATCCCTATCCAGGATTTAGTTCTATTTGCAACTCCAAAAGTGATTCGTGTTGGGTCTCGATTAGATGTGGAACCAAAAGTTAGTTTTATTTTAAGTGAAACTGAACCACATATTTCTAATTTGTGCCAATCACTTAGACTTGAATATCCATCCGAAAGTGTGCCATTTATTAAAAACAACTTGTAACATTTTATTATAAAAATTTAGCTAATGTCACAGTTTCTAAAAAAATAACAACAAAAATCTTAACCACTCTAAAAGTCCACATTTGAATGCTCACAACATTTTATGAGTAATTAAGGACCAGGAGAACTCTAATGATGGGGGTGGGTTCCTATTGCCCAATCCATCAGAATAATGAGAGTCTCCCCTATATCATCAGATGGCATCTACAACATAGTTTAGAAAAGAAGGAGACCAATATATAATTGATCTAGAAGAATAAGAATGTGCAAACTGTTAGTATGTCTGCCTACACTGTTGCATGATCTGTGAGCCACTCATCTAGCACTGTAAGTGTGTCTGTGCCTTAGTTCTGTTTTTTGTATTTTGAGTTCTGTGTATGTCTGTGTGTTCATCCTGTCTGGGTATCCTACAGTCCTGTTAGTGTCTTCTGCACAAAAGTTATTTTATGATACATAGTAGCAGTCCACCTCAAAGCATGGTCATATGTAATATTTCTTGAATTTAAATACAGTATGTAAATTTAGAGTAATGATTCTAAGGGCTCAAAAACACTAGAAAACATGAAACAATGGCATTTTACTTGCTATCCAAACAATAGCTATGACCACATGTTGGATGCAAACAAATTCCTTTCTTTTTGGTAAATGTATCTTGTCACATACTTACTAAAAATTGAATGTATATAAAACACACATTGTGTAGCATATGCAACTGACTTCATCTCAGGTAAAATATAGGTTATTATATGTTGTATATGTTTTACCTTTAATTAGTATCTATTGATCTCTGTCTTTTTAGATAGGATTTGAAAAATAAGCAACATTTTGGATCTCAACTATACTTTTTACATTTTGTATAAAACAGTTAACCGAAAAAGTGTCTGTTTAAGGCTTAGTGCAGCAGTTTTTCATTGCTTTGTTCCAAAATCAATCACGGAAGAAACCCATGTAGAAATCTTATGTTTGCCCCTAAGGACTACACTAACACCTGTTCTTTTTTACTGGTTCTCCCAGCCATTAACAAGTTTTGTATATGTGGTCATATAAGGCCAACACTGTGGGAATTTTCACATCAATACTTCAAAAAGGCTGAGAAGAGTCATTCCATGGTTAAGATCTAACCTGTAAGTCCACACTTGCAGGACGTTTACTGGTTGTCAGAGCAAAACAAAACATGGAAGAGAAAAATAAAGCTGGCCAAACATTCTATATGTAATTAGAAGTGCAATATAAAAAAGCCCCTCATGCAGGTGAACTATAAGATTGAGACTTTTTTTTACCATTTCCAATAAACAATTTTATAATCAGCTACTGGAGAACTATCCACTTATACTCCTCCTCCACAAGAGAATATTTGCAGATTTTAACAATATTACTTAGTGGGCGATTTCATTTTCATCACTGTGCCACTATGATGTTCTTACAACAGTACTTCCCTAAAAACACTTACTTGTATAATTAGCTACTGAAGAACTATCCCCTTGTATTCCTTCTCCTACAAGAACAGAGACCAGGAATGTGTAATAATTCCCTGGAATCAAATTCTCAACTATAGCAGAGGTTGTGGTCACATTTGCACTGAATGTTGAATCTTCCAAGATTTTTATGTTATAGGAACTTGCATTTCCATCAGGGTGTTGCCAGCTTAGAGATACAGAAGTTGTGGTGATGTTCTCTGCTATAAGGTTCTTCACTTTATCAGGTACTATTAGGAAAAAAAGAAGCAATATATTAAAAAGTGATTTATTTTGTAAAATCATTTAGTATGAGACTCAATCTTCCACTGCAATGTTTGGCTGCAGACATCATGATAGAATACGGTCGGCCAACATTGATAATTGTCCAACATAACTCTATGGAGTTATAGGGAAAATGATTGATGTTACTGGTCACAAAGTTACTTTGACTATTCTGGCAGATATTTTGTTGTAGAACTGTGCACAAACCACTGTGTTTGGTTTGGCAAAACCTCCCTCAAATGTTATAATTTTGTTTTTGGCAAAGCAAACCTTAAGGGGTAAATTTACTTAAGTGAGAGTTTTTAGAAGTATGTTTTAAAAGTGATGTTGCCCAAAGCAACCAATCAGATTCTAGCTATTATCTTCCAGGAGGTGCTAGTTAAATGATGAGTAGAATCTGATTTGTTGCTATAGGCAACATCACTTCTAAAACTCACTTCTAAAAACCCTCACTTTAGTAAATTAACCCCCATGTGTTTTGGTTCTTTTCTGCTTTTGATTTCTGTAAAGTTGTTAAAAATCTGAAATTATGTAATTGGAACTATATACATGCAATCCAAACCCAAGGTTAATTTTTTAATCTGAGTTCTAAACATATAGCAATCCCTATCCAGGATTTAGTTCTATTTGCAACTCCAAAACTGATTCGTGTTTGGTCTCGATTAGATGTGGAACCAAAAGTTAGGGCTTTTTTTTAAGAAACTGAACCACATATTTCTAATTTGTGCCAATCACTTAGACTTGAATATCCATCCTAAAGTGTGCCATTTATTACAAAGAACTTGTAACATTTTATTATAAAAATTTAGCTAATGTCACAGTTTCTAAAAAAATAACAACAAAAATCTTAACCACTCTAAAAGTCCACATTTGAATGCTCACAACATTTTAAGAGTAATTAAGGACCAGGAGAACTCTAATGATGGACGTGGGTTCCTATTGCCCAATCCATCAGAATAATGAGAGTCTCCCCTATATCATCAGATGGCATCTACAACATAGTTTAGAAACGAAGGAGACCAATATATAATTGATCTAGAAGAATAAGAATGTGCAAACTGTTAGTATGTCTGGCTACACTGTTGCATGATCTGTGAGCCACTCATCTAGCACTGTAAGTGTGTCTGTGCCTTAGTTCTGTTTGTGTATTTTGAGTTCTGTGTATTTCTGTGTGTTCATCTTGTCTGGGTATCCTACAGTCCTGTTAGTTTCTTCTGCACAAAAGTTATTTTATGATACATAGTAGCAGTCCACCTCAAAGCATGGTCATATGTAATATTTCTTGAATTTAAATACAGTATGTCAATTTAGAGTAATGATTCTAAGGGCTCAAAAACACTAGAAAACATGAAACAATGGAATTTTACTTGCTATCCAAACAATAGCTATGACCACATGTTGGATGCAAAACAAATTCCTTTCATTTTGGTAAATGTATCTTGTCACATACTTACTAAAAATTGAATGTATATAAAACACACATTGTGTAGCATATGCAACTGACTTCATCTCAGGTAAAATATAGGTTATTGTATGTTGTATATGTTTTACCTTTAATTAGTATCTATTGATCTCAGTCTTTTTAGATAGGATTTGAAAAATAAGCAACATTTTAGATCTCAACTATACTATTTACATTTTGTATAAAACAATTTACCGAAAAAGTGTCTGTTTAAGGCTTAGTGCAGCAGTTTTTCATTGCTTTGTTCCAAAATCAATCACGGAAGAAACCCATTTAGAAATCTTATGTTTGCCCCTAAGGACTACACTAACACCTGTTCTTTTTTACTGGTTCTCCCAGCCATGAACAAGTTTTGTATATGTGGTCATATAAGGCCAACGCTGTGGGAATTTTCACATCAATACTTCAAAAAGGCTGAGAAGAGTCATTCCATGGTTAAGATCTAACCTGTAAGTCCACACTTGCAGGACGTTTACTGGTTGTCAGAGCAAAACAAAACATGGAAGAGAAAAATAAAGCTGGCCAAACATTCTATATGTAATTAGAAGTGCAATATAAAAAAGCCCCTCATGCAGGTGAACTATAAGAAGGAGACTTTTTTTTACCATTTCCAATAAACACTTATATAATCAGCTACTGGAGAACTATCCACTTATACTCCTCCTCCACAAGAGAATATTTGCAGATTTTAACAATATTACTTAGTGGGCGATTTCATTTTCATCACTGTGCCACTATGATGTTCTTACAACAGTACTTCCCTAAAAACACTTACTTGTATAGTTAGCTACTGAGGAACTATCCCCTTGTATTCCTTCTCCTACAAGAACAGAGACCAGGAATGTGTAATAATTCCCTGGAATCAAATTCTCAACTATAGCAGAGGTTGTGGTCACATTTGCACTGAATGTTGAATCTTCCAAGATTTTTATGTTATAGGAACTTGCATTTCCATCAGGGTGTTGCCAGCTTAGAGATACAGAAGTTGTGGTGATGTTCTCTGCTATAAGGTTCTTCACTTTATCAGGTACTATTAGGAAAAAAAGAAGCAATATATTAAAGAGTGATTTATTTTGTAAAATCATTTAGAATGAGACTCAATCTTCCACTGCAATGTTTGGCTGCAGACATCATGATAGAATACGGTCGGCCAACATTGATAATTGTCCAACATAACTCTATGGAGTTATAGGGAAAATGATTGATGTTACTGGTCACAAAGTTACTTTGACTATTCTGGCAGATATTTTGTTGTAGAACTGTGCACAAACCACTGTGTTTGGTTTGGCAAAACCTCCCTCAAATGTTATAATTTTGTTTTTGGCAAAGCAAACCTTAAGGGGTAAATTTACTTAAGTGAGAGTTTTTAGATGTATGTTTTAAAAGTGATGTTGCCCAAAGCAATCAATCAGATTCTAGCTATTATCTTCCAGGAGGTGCTAGATAAATGATGAGTAGAATCTGATTTGTTGCTATAGGCAACATCACTTCTAAAACTCACTTCTAAAAACTCTCACTATAGTAAATTAACCCCATGTGTTTTGGTTCTTTTCTGCTTTTGATTTCTGTAAAGTTGTTAAAAATCTGAAATTATGTAATTGGAACTATATACATGCAATCCAAACCCAAGGTTAATTTTTTAATCTGAGTTCTAAACATATAGCAATCCCTATCCAGGATTTAGTTCTATTTGCAACTCCAAAACTGATTCGTGTTTGGTCTCGATTAGATGTGGAACCAAAAGTTAGTTTTTTTTTTTAAGAAACTGAACCACATATTTCTAATTTGTGCCAATCACTTAGACTTGAATATCCATCCTAAAGTGTGCCATTTATTACAAAGAACTTGTAACATTTTATTATAAAAATTTAGCTAATGTCACAGTTTCTAAAAAAATAACAACAAAAATCTTAACCACTCTAAAAGTCCACATTTGAATGCTCACAACATTTTATGAGTAATTAAGGACCAGTAGAACTCTAATGATGGGGGTGGGTTCCTATTGCCCAATCCATCAGAATAATGAGAGTCTCCCCTATATCATCAGATGGCATCTACAACATAGTTTAGAAAAGAAGGAGACCAATATATAATTGATGAAGAAGAATAAGAGTGTGCAAACTGTTAGTATGTCTGGCTACACTGTTGCATGATCTGTGAGCCACTCATCTAGCACTGTAAGTGTGTCTGTGTCTTAGTTCTGTTTGTGTATTTTGAGTTCTGTGTATGTCTGTGTGTTCATCTTGTCTGGGTATCCTACAGTCCTGTTAGTGTCTTCTGCACAAAAGTTATTTTATGATACATAGTAGCAGTCCACCTCAAAGCATGGTCATATGTAATATTTCTTGAATTTATATACAGTATGTAAATTTAGAGTAATGATTCTAAGGGCACAAAAACACTAGAAAACATGAAACAATGGCATTTTACTTGCTATCCAAACAATATCTATGACCACATGTTGGATGCAAAACAATTTCCTTTCTTTTTGGTAAATGTATCTTGTCACATACTTACTAAAAATTGAATGTATATAAAACACACATTGTGTAGCATATGCAACTGACTTCATCTCAGGAAAAATATAGGTTATTGTATGTTGTATATGTTTTACCTTTAATTAGTATCTATTGATCTCAGTCTTTTTAGATAGGATTTGAAAAATAAGCAACATTTTGGAACTCAGCTATACTTTTTACATTTTGTATAAAACAATATACCGAAAAAGTGTCTGTTTAAGGCTTAGTGCAGCAGTTTTTCATTGCTTTGTTCCAAAATCAATCACGGAAGAAACCCATGTAGAAATCTTATGTTTGCCCCTAAGGACTACACTAACACCTGTTCTTTTTTACTGGTTCTCCCAGCCATGAAAAATTTTTGTATATGTGGTCATATAAGGCCAACGCTGTGGGAATTTTCACATCAATACTTCAAAAAGGCTGAGAAGAGTCATTCCATGGTTATGATCTAACCTGTAAGTCCACACTTGCAGGACGTTTACTGGTTGTCAGAGCAAAACAAAACATGGAAGAGAAAAATAAAGCTGGCCAAACATTCTATATGTAATTAGATGTGCAATATAAAAAAGCCCCTCATGCAGGTGAACTATAAGAAGGAGACTTTTTTTTAACATTTCCAATAAACACTTATATAATCAGCTACTGGAGAACTATCCACTTATACTCCTCCTCCACAAGAGAATATTTGCAGATTTTAACAATATTACTTAGTGGGCGATTTCATTTTCATCACTGTGCCACTATGATGTTCTTACAACAGTACTTCCCTAAAAACACTTACTTGTATAATTAGCTACTGAAGAACTATCCCCTTGTATTCCTTCTCCTACAAGAACAGAGACCAGGAATGTGTAATAATTCCCTGGAATCAAATTCTCAACTATAGCAGAGGTTGTGGTCACATTTGCACTGAATGTTGAATCTTCCAAGATTTTTATGTTATAGGAACTTGCATTTCCATCAGGGTGTTGCCAGCTTAGAGATACAGAAGTTGTGGTGTTGTTCTCTGCTATAAGGTTCTTCACTTTATCAGGTACTATTAGGAAAAAAAGAAGCAATATATTAAAAGGTGATTTATTTTGTAAAATCATTTAGAATGAGACTCAATCTTCCACTGCAATGTTTGGCTGCAGACATCATGATAGAATACGGTCGGCCAACATTGATAATTGTCCAACATAACTCTATGGAGTTATAGGGAAAATGATTGATGTTACTGGTCACAAAGTTACTTTGACTATTCTGGCAGATATTTTGTTGTAGAACTGTGCTCAAACCACTGTGTTTGGTTTGGCAAAACCTCCCTCAAATGTTATAATTTTGTTTTTGGCAAAGCAAACCTTAAGGGGTAAATTTACTTAAGTGAGAGTTTTTAGAAGTATGTTTTAAAAGTGATGTTGCCCAAAGCAACCTATCAGATTCTAGCTATTATCTTCCAGGAGGTGCTAGTTAAATGATGAGTAGAATCTGATTTGTTGCTATAGGCAACATCACTTCTAAAACTCACTTCTAAAAACTCTCACTTTAGTAATTTAACCCCCATGTGTTTTGGTTCTTTTCTGCTTTTGATTTCTGTAAAGTTGTTAAAAATCTGAAATTATGTAATTGGAACTATATACATGTAATCCAAACCCAAGGTTAATTTTTTAATCTGAGTTTTAAACATATAGCAATCCCTATCCAGGATTTAGTTCTATTTGCAACTCCAAAACTGATTCGTGTTTGGTCTCGAATAGATGTGGAACCAAAAGTTAGGTTTTTTTTTTAAGAAACTGAACCACATATTTCTAATTTGTGCCAATCACTTAGACTTGAATATCCATCCTAAAGTGTGCCATTTATTACAAAGAACTTGTAACATTTTGTTATAAAAATTTAGCTAATGTCACAGTTTCTAAAAAAATAACAACAAAAATCTTAACCACTCTAAAAGTCCACATTTGAATGCTCACAACATTTTATGAGTAATTAAGGACCAGTAGAACTCTAATGATGGGGGTGTGTTCCTATTGCCCAATCCATCAGAATAATGAGAGTCTCCCCTATATCATCAGATGGCATCTACAACATAGTTTAGAAAAGAAGGAGACCAATATATAATTGATCTAGAAGAATAAGAATGTGCAAACTGTTAGTTTGTATGCCTACACTGTTGCATGATCTGTGAGCCACTCATCTAGCACTGTAAGTGTGTCTGTGCCTTAGTTCTGTTTGTGTATTTTGAGTTCTGTGTATGTCTGTGTGTTCATCTTGTCTGGGTATCCTACAGTCCTGTTAGTGTCTTCTGCACAAAAGTTATTTTATGATACATAGTAGCAGTCCTCCTCAAAGCATGGTCATATGTAATATTTCTTGAATTTAAATACAGTATGTCAATTTAGAGTAATGATTCTAAGGGCTCAAAAACACTAGAAAACATGAAACAATGGCATTTTAGCTATCCAAACAATAGCTATGACCACATGTTGGATGCAAAACAAATTCCTTTCTTTTTGGTAAATGTATCTTGTCACATACTTACTAAAAAGGGAATGTATATAAAACACACATTGTGTAGCGTATGCAACTGACTTCATCTCAGGTAAAATATAGGTTATTGTATGTTGTATATGTTTTACCTTTAATTAGTATCTATTGATCTCAGTCTTTTTAGATAGGATTTGAAAAATAAGCAACATTTTGGATCTCAACTATGCTTTTTACATTTTGTATAAAACAATTAACCGAAAAAGTGTCTGTTTAAGGCTTAGTACAGCAGTTTTTCATTGCTTTGTTCCAAAATCAATCACGGAAGAAACCCATGTAGAAATCTGATGTTTGCCCCTAAGGACTACACTAACACCTGTTATTTTTTACTGGTTCTCCCAGCCATTAACAAGTTTTGTATATGTGGTCATATAAGGCCAACACTGTGGGAAATTTCACATCAATACTTCAAAAAGGCTGAGAAGAGTCATTCCATGGTTAAGATGTAACCTGTAAGTCCACACTTGCAGGACATTTACTGGTTGTCAGAGCAAAACAAAACATGGAAGAGAAAAATAAAGCTGGCCAAACATTCTATATGTAATTAGAAGTGCAATATAAAAAAGCCCCTCATGCAGGTGAACTATAAGAAGGAGACTTTTTTTTAACATTTCCAATAAACACTTATATAATCGGCTACTGGAGAACTATCCACTTACACTCCACCACCACAAGAGAATATTTGCAGATTTTAACAATATTACTTAGTGGGCGATTTCATTTTCATCACTGTGCCACTATGATGTTCTTACAACAGTACTTCCCTAAAACCACTTACTTGTATAATTAGCTACTGAAGAACTATCCCCTTGTATTCCTTCTCCTACAAGAACAGAGACCAGGAATGTGTAATAATTCCCTGGAATCAAATTCTCAACTATAGCAGAGGTTGTGGTCACATTTGCACTGAATGTTGAATCTTCCAAGATTTTTATGTTATAGGAACTTGCATTTCCATCAGGGTGTTGCCAGCTTAGAGATACAGAAGTTGTGGTGATGTTCTCTGCTATAAGGTTCTTCACTTTATCAGGTACTATTAGGAAAAAAAGAAGCAATATATTAAAAGGTGATTTATTTTGTAAAATCATTTAGTATGAGACTCAATCTTCCACTGCAATGTTTGGCTGCAGACATCATGATAGAATACGGTCAGCCAACATTGATAATTGTCCAACATAACTCTATGGAGTTATAGGGAAAATGATTGATGTTACTGGTCACAAAGTTACTTTGACTATTCTGGCAGATATTTTGTTGTAGAACTGTGCACAAACCACTGTGTTTGGTTTGGCAAAACCTCCCTCAAATGTTATAATTTTGTTTTTGGCAAAGCAAACCTTAAGGGGTAAATTTACTTAAGTGAGAGTTTTTAGAAGTATGTTTTAAAAGTGATGTTGCCCAAAGCAACCAATCAGATTCTAGCTATTATCTTCCAGGAGGTGCTAGTTAAATGATGAGTAGAATCTGATTTGTTGCTATAGGCAACATCACTTCTAAAACTCACTTCTAAAAACCCTCACTTTAGTAAATTAACCCCCATGTGTTTTGGTTCTTTTCTACTTTTGATTTCTGTAAAGTTGTTAAAAATCTGAAATTATGTAATTGGAACTATATACATGCAATCCAAACCCAAGGTTAATTTTTTAATCTGAGTTCTAAACATATAGCAATCCCTATCCAGGATTTAGTTCTATTTGCAACTCCAAAAGTGATTCGTGTTGGGTCTCGATTAGATGTGGAACCAAAAGTTAGTTTTATTTTAAGTGAAACTGAACCACATATTTCTAATTTGTGCCAATCACTTAGACTTGAATATCCATCCTAAAGTGTGCCATTTATTACAAAGAACTTGGAACATTTTATTATAAAAATTTAGCTAATGTCACAGTTTCTAAAAAAATAACAACAAAAATCTTAACCACTCTAAAAGTCCACATTTGAATGCTCACAACATTTTATGAGTAATTAAGGACCAGTAGAACTCTAATGATGGGGTGGGTTCCTATTGCCCAATCCATCAGAATAATGAGAGTCTCCCCTATATCATCAGATGGCATCTACAACATAGTTTAGAAAAGAAGGAGACCAATATATAATTGATCTAGAAGAATAAGAATGTGCAAACTGTTAGTATGTCTGCCTACACTGTTGCATGATCTGTGAGCCACTCATCTAGCACTGTAAGTGTGTCTGTGCCTTAGTTCTGTTTTTTGTATTTTGAGTTCTGTGTATGTCTGTGTGTTCATCCTGTCTGGGTATCCTACCGTCCTGTTAGTGTTTTCTGCACAAAAGTTATTTTATGATACATAGTAGCAGTCCACCTCAAAGCATGGTCATATGTAATATTTCTTGAATTTAAATACAGTATGTAAATTTAGAGTAATGATTCTAAGGGCTCAAAAACACTAGAAAACATGAAACAATGGCATTTTTCTTGCTATCCAAACAATAGCTATGACCACATGTTGGATGCAAACAAATTCCTTTCTTTTTGGTAAATGTATCTTGTCACATACTTACTAAAAATTGAATGTATATAAAACACACATTGTGTAGCGTATGCAACTGACTTCATCTCAGGTAAAATATAGGTTATTGTATGTTGTATATGTTTTACCTTTAATTAGTATCTATTGATCTCAGTCTTTTTAGATAGGATTTGAAAAATAAGCAACATTTTGGATCTCAACTATGCTTTTTACATTTTGTATAAAACAATTAACCGAAAAAGTGTCTGTTTAAGGCTTAGTGCAGCAGTTTTTCATTGCTTTGTTCCAAAATCAATCACGGAAGAAACCCATGTAGAAATCTGATGTTTGCCCCTAAGGACTACACTAACACCTGTTATTTTTTACTGGTTCTCCCAGCCATTAACAAGTTTTGTATATGTGGTCATATAAGGCCAACACTGTGGGAAATTTCACATCAATACTTCAAAAAGGCTGAGAAGAGTCATTCCATGGTTAAGATGTAACCTGTAAGTCCACACTTGCAGGACATTTACTGGTTGTCAGAGCAAAACAAAACATGGAAGAGAAAAATAAAGCTGGCCAAACATTCTATATGTAATTAGAAGTGCAATATAAAAAAGCCCCTCATGCAGGTGAACTATAAGAAGGAGACTTTTTTTTAACATTTCCAATAAACACTTATATAATCGGCTACTGGAGAACTATCCACTTACACTCCACCACCACAAGAGAATATTTGCAGATTTTAACAATATTACTTAGTGGGCGATTTCATTTTCATCACTGTGCCACTATGATGTTCTTACAACAGTACTTCCCTAAAACCACTTACTTGTATAATTAGCTACTGAAGAACTATCCCCTTGTATTCCTTCTCCTACAAGAACAGAGACCAGGAATGTGTAATAATTCCCTGGAATCAAATTCTCAACTATAGCAGAGGTTGTGGTCACATTTGCACTGAATGTTGAATCTTCCAAGATTTTTATGTTATAGGAACTTGCATTTCCATCAGGGTGTTGCCAGCTTAGAGATACAGAAGTTGTGGTGATGTTCTCTGCTATAAGGTTCTTCACTTTATCAGGTACTATTAGGAAAAAAAGAAGCAATATATTAAAAGGTGATTTATTTTGTAAAATCATTTAGTATGAGACTCAATCTTCCACTGCAATGTTTGGCTGCAGACATCATGATAGAATACGGTCAGCCAACATTGATAATTGTCCAACATAACTATATGGAGTTATAGGGAAAATGATTGATGTTACTGGTCACAAAGTTACTTTGACTATTCTGGCAGATATTTTGTTGTAGAACTGTGCACAAACCACTGTGTTTGGTTTGGCAAAACCTCCCTCAAATGTTATAATTTTGTTTTTGGCAAAGCAAACCTTAAGGGGTAAATTTACTTAAGTGAGAGTTTTTAGAAGTATGTTTTAAAAGTGATGTTGCCCAAAGCAACCAATCAGATTCTAGCTATTATCTTCCAGGAGGTGCTAGTTAAATGATGAGTAGAATCTGATTTGTTGCTATAGGCAACATCACTTCTAAAACTCACTTCTAAAAACCCTCACTTTAGTAAATTAACCCCCATGTGTTTTGGTTCTTTTCTACTTTTGATTTCTGTAAAGTTGTTAAAAATCTGAAATGATGTAATTGGAACTATATACATGCAATCCAAACCCAAGGTTAATTTTTTAATCTGAGTTCTAAACATATAGCAATCCCTATCCAGGATTTAGTTCTATTTGCAACTCCAAAAGTGATTCGTGTTGGGTCTCGATTAGATGTGGAACCAAAAGTTAGTTTTATTTTAAGTGAAACTGAACCACATATTTCTAATTTGTGCCAATCACTTAGACTTGAATATCCATCCTAAAGTGTGCCATTTATTACAAAGAACTTGTAACATTTTATTATAAAAATTTAGCTAATGTCACAGTTTCTAAAAAAATAACAACAAAAATCTTAACCACTCTAAAAGTCCACATTTGAATGCTCACAACATTTTATGAGTAATTAAGGACCAGTAGAACTCTAATGATGGGGGTGGGTTCCTATTGCCCAATCCATCAGAATAATGAGAGTCTCCCCTATATCATCAGATGGCATCTACAACATAGTTTAGAAAAGAAGGAGACCAATATATAATTGATCTAGAAGAATAAGAATGTGCAAACTGTTAGTATGTCTGCCTACACTGTTGCATGATCTGTGAGCCACTCATCTAGCACTGTAAGTGTGTCTGTGCCTTAGTTCTGTTTTTTGTATTTTGAGTTCTGTGTATGTCTGTGTGTTCATCCTGTCTGGGTATCCTACCGTCCTGTTAGTGTCTTCTGCACAAAAGTTATTTTATGATACATAGTAGCAGTCCACCTCAAAGCATGGTCATATGTAATATTTCTTGAATTTAAATACAGTATGTAAATTTAGAGTAATGATTCTAAGGGCTCAAAAACACTAGAAAACATGAAACAATGGCATTTTACTTGCTATCCAAACAATAGCTATGACCACATGTTGGATGCAAACAAATTCCTTTCTTTTTGGTAAATGTATCTTGTCACATACTTACTAAAAATTGAATGTATATAAAACACACATTGTGTAGCATATGCAACTGACTTCATCTCAGGTAAAATATAGGTTATTATATGTTGTATATGTTTTACCTTTAATTAGTATCTATTGATCTCTGTCTTTTTAGATAGGATTTGAAAAATAAGCAACATTTTGGATCTCAACTATACTTTTTACATTTTGTATAAAACAGTTAACCGAAAAAGTGTCTGTTTAAGGCTTAGTGCAGCAGTTTTTCATTGCTTTGTTCCAAAATCAATCACGGAAGAAACCCATGTAGAAATCTTATGTTTGCCCCTAAGGACTACACTAACACCTGTTCTTTTTTACTGGTTCTCCCAGCCATTAACAAGTTTTGTATATGTGGTCATATAAGGCCAACACTGTGGGAATTTTCACATCAATACTTCAAAAAGGCTGAGAAGAGTCATTCCATGGTTAAGATCTAACCTGTAAGTCCACACTTGCAGGACGTTTACTGGTTGTCAGAGCAAAACAAAACATGGAAGAGAAAAATAAAGCTGGCCAAACATTCTATATGTAATTAGAAGTGCAATATAAAAAAGCCCCTCATGCAGGTGAAATATAAGATGGAGACTTTTTTTTACCATTTCCAATAAACACTTATATAATCAGCTACTGGAGAACTATCCACTTATACTCCTCCTCCACAAGAGAATATTTGCAGATTTTAACAATATTACTTAGTGGGCGATTTCATTTTCATCACTGTGCCACTATGATGTTCTTACAACAGTACTTCCCTAAAAACACTTACTTGTATAATTAGCTACTGAAGAACTATCCCCTTGTATTCCTTCTCCTACAAGAACAGAGACCAGGAATGTGTAATAATTCCCAGGAATCAAATTCTCAACTATAGCAGAGGTTGTGGTCACATTTGCACTGAATGTTGAATCTTCCAAGATTTTTATGTTATAGGAACTTGCATTTCCATCAGGTTGTTGCCAGCTTAGAGATACAGAAGTTGTGGTGATGTTCTCTGCTATAATGTTCTTCACTTTATCAGGTACTATTAGGAAAAAAAGAAGCAATATATTAAAAAGTGATTTATTTTGTAAAATCATTTAGTATGAGACTCAATCTTCCACTGCAATGTTTGGCTGCAGACATCATGATAGAATACGGTCGGCCAACATTGATAATTGTCCAACATAACTCTATGGAGTTATAGGGAAAATGATTGATGTTACTGGTCACAAAGTTACTTTGACTATTCTGGCAGATATTTTGTTGTAGAACTGTGCACAAACCACTGTGTTTGGTTTGGCAAAACCTCCCTCAAATGTTATAATTTTGTTTTTGGCAAAGCAAACCTTAAGGGGTAAATTTACTTAAGTGAGAGTTTTTAGAAGTATGTTTTAAAAGTGATGTTGCCCAAAGCAACCAATCAGATTCTAGCTATTATCTTCCAGGAGGTGCTAGTTAAATGATGAGTAGAATCTGATTTGTTGCTATAGGCAACATCACTTCTAAAACTCACTTCTAAAAACTCTCACTTTAGTAAATTAACCCCCATGTGTTTTGGTTCTTTTCTGCTTTTGATTTCTGTAAAGTTGTTAAAAATCTGAAATTATGTAATTGGAACTATATACATGCAATCCAAACCCAAGGTTAATTTTTTAATCTGAGTTCTAAACATATAGCAATCCCTATCCAGGATTTAGTTCTATTTGCAACTCCAAAACTGATTCGTGTTTGGTCTCGATTAGATGTGGAACCAAAAGTTAGGGCTTTTTTTTAAGAAACTGAACCACATATTTCTAATTTGTGCCAATCACTTAGACTTGAATATCCATCCTAAAGTGTGCCATTTATTACAAAGAACTTGAAACATTTTATTATAAAAATTTAGCTAATGTCACAGTTTCTAAAAAAATAACAACAAAAATCTTAACCACTCTAAAAGTCCACATTTGAATGCTCACAACATTTTATGAGTAATTAAGGACCAGTAGAACTCTAATGATGGGGGTGGGTTCCTATTGCCCTATCCATCAGAATAATGAGAGTCTCCCCTATATCATCAGATGGCATCTACAACATAGTTTAGAAAAGAAGGAGACCAATATATAATTGATCAAGAAGAATAAGAGTGTGCAAACTGTTAGTATGTCTGCCTACACTGTTGCATGAGCTGTGAGCCACTCATCTAGCACTGTAAGTGTGTCTGTGTCTTAGTTCTGTTTGTGTATTTTGAGTTCTGTGTATGTCTGTGTGTTCATCTTGTCTGGGTATCCAACAGTTCTGTTAGTGTCTTCTGCACAAAAGTTATTGTATGATACATAGTAGCAGTCCACCTCAAAGCATGGTCATATGTAATATTTCTTGAATTTATATACAGTATGTAAATTTAGAGTAATGATTCTAAGGGCTCAAAAACACTAGAAAACATGAAACAATGGCATTTTACTTGCTATCCAAACAATAGCTATGACCACATGTTGGATGCAAAACAAATTCCTTTCTTTTTGGTAAATGTATCTTGTCACATACTTACTAAAAATTGAATGTATATAAAACACACATTGTGTAGCATATGCAACTGACTTCATCTCAGGTAAAATATAGGTTATTGTATGTTGTATATGTTTTACCTTTAATTAGTATCTATTGATCTCAGTCTTTTTAGATAGGATTTGAAAAATAAGCAACATTTTGGATCTCAACTATACTTTTTACATTTTGTATAAAACAATTAACCGAAAAAGTGTCTGTTTAAGGCTTAGTGCAGCAGTTTTTCATTGCTTTGTTCCAAAATCAATCACGGAAGAAACCCATGTAGAAATCTGATGTTTGCCCCTAAGGACTACACTAACACCTGTTCTTTTTTACTGGTTCTCCCAGCCATTAACAAGTTTTGTATATGTGGTCATATAAGGCCAACACTGTGGGAATTTTCACATCAATACTTCAAAAAGGCTGAGAAGAGTCATTCCATGGTTAAGATCTAACCTGTAAGTCCACACTTGCAGGACGTTTACTGGTTCTCAGAGCAAAACAAAACATGAAAGAGAAAAATAAAGCAGGCCAAACATTCTATATGTAATTAGAAGTGCAATATAAAAAAGCCCTCATGCAGGTGAACTATAAGAAGGAGACTTTTTTTTACCATTTCCAATAAACACTTATATAATCAGCTACTGGAGAACTATCCACTTATACTCCTCCTCCACAAGAGAATATTTGCAGATTTTAACAATATTAATTAGTGGGCGATTTCATTTTCATCACTGTGCCACTATGATGTTCTTACAACAGTACTTCCCTAAAACCACTTACTTGTATAATTAGCTACTGAATAACTATCCCCTTGTATTCTTTCTCCTACAAGAACAGAGACCAGGAATGTGTAATAATTCCCAGGAATCAAATTCTCAACTATAGCAGAGGTTGTGGTCACATTTGCACTGAATGTTGAATCTTCCAAGATTTTTATGTTATAGGAACTTGCATTTCCATCAGGGTGTTGCCAGCTTAGAGATACAGAAGTTGTGGTGATGTTCTCTGCTATAAGGTTCTTCACTTTATCAGGTACTATTAGGAAAAAAAGAAGCAATATATTAAAAGGTGATTTATTTTGTAAAATCATTTAGATTGAGACTCAATGTTCCACTGCAATGTTTGGCTGCAGACATCATGATAGAATATGGTCGGCCAACATTGATAATTGTCCAACATAACTCTATGGAGTTATAGGGAAAATGATTGATGTTACTGGTCACAAAGTTACTTTGACTATTCTGGCAGATATTTTGTTGTAGAACTGTGCACAAACCACTGTGTTTGGTTTGGCAAAACCTCCCTCAAATGTTATAATTTTGTTTTTGGCAAAGCAAACCTTAAGGGGTAAATTTACTTAAGTGAGAGTTTTTAGAAGTATGTTTTAAAAGTGATGTTGCCCAAAGCAACCAATCAGATTCTAGCTATTATCTTCCAGGAGGTGCTAGTTAAATGATGAGTAGAATCTGATTTGTTGCTATAGGCAACATCACTTCTAGAACTCACTTCTAAATACTCTCACTTTAGTAAATTAACCCCCATGTGTTTTGGTTCTTTTCTGCTTTTGATTTCTGTAAAGTTGTTAAAAATCTGAAATTATGTAATTGGAACTATATACATGCAATCCAAACCCAAGGTTAATTTTTTAATCTGAGTTCTAAACATATAGCAATCCCTATCCAGGATTTAGTTCTATTTGCAACTCCAAAACTGATTCGTGTTGGGTCTCGATTAGATGTGGAACCAAAAGTTAGTTGTTTTTTTTAGCGAAACTGAACCACATATTTCTAATTTGTGCCAATCACTTAGACTTGAATATCCATCCTAAAGTGTGCCATTTATTACAAAGAACTTGTAACATTTTATTATAAAAATTTAGCTAATGTCACAGTTTCTAAAAAAATAACAACAAAAATCTTAACCACTCTAAAAGTCCACATTTGAATGCTCACAACATTTTATGAGTAATTAAGGACCAGGAGAACTCTAATGATGGACGTGGGTTCCTATTGCCCAATCCATCAGAATAATGAGAGTCTCCCCTATATCATCAGATGGCATCTACAACATAGTTTAGAAATGAAGGAGACCAATATATAATTGATCTAGAAGAATAAGAATGTGCAAACTGTTAGTATGTCTGCCTACACTGTTGCATGATCTGTGAGCCACTCATCTAGCACTGTAAGTGTGTCTGTGCCTTAGTTCTGTTTTTTGTATTTTGAGTTCTGTGTATGTCTGTGTGTTCATCCTGTCTGGGTATCCTACAGTCCTGTTAGTGTCTTCTGCACAAAAGTTATTTTATGATACATAGTAGCAGTCCACCTCAAAGCATGGTCATATGTAATATTTCTTGAATTTAAATACAGTATGTAAATTTAGAGTAATGATTCTAAGGGCTCAAAAACACTAGAAAACATGAAACAATGGCATTTTACTTGCTATCCAAACAATAGCTATGACCACATGTTGGATGCAAACAAATTCCTTTCTTTTTGGTAAATGTATCTTGTCACATACTTACTAAAAATTGAATGTATATAAAACACACATTGTGTAGCATATGCAACTGACTTCATCTCAGGTAAAATATAGGTTATTATATGTTGTATATGTTTTACCTTTAATTAGTATCTATTGATCTCTGTCTTTTTAGATAGGATTTGAAAAATAAGCAACATTTTGGATCTCAACTATACTTTTTACATTTTGTATAAAACAGTTAACCGAAAAAGTGCCTGTTTAAGGCTTAGTGCAGCAGTTTTTCATTGCTTTGTTCCAAAATCAATCACGGAAGAAACCCATGTAGAAATCTTATGTTTGCCCCTAAGGACTACACTAACACCTGTTCTTTTTTACTGGTTCTCCCAGCCATTAACAAGTTTTGTATATGTGGTCATATAAGGCCAACACTGTGGGAATTTTCACATCAATACTTCAAAAAGGCTGAGAAGAGTCATTCCATGGTTAAGATCTAACCTGTAAGTCCACACTTGCAGGACGTTTACTGGTTGTCAGAGCAAAACAAAACATGGAAGAGAAAAATAAAGCTGGCCAAACATTCTATATGTAATTAGAAGTGCAATATAAAAAAGCCCCTCATGCAGGTGAACTATAAGATTGAGACTTTTTTTTACCATTTCCAATAAACACTTATATAATCAGCTACTGGAGAACTATCCACTTATACTCCTCCTCCACAAGAGAATATTTGCAGATTTTAACAATATTACTTAGTGGGCGATTTCATTTTCATCACTGTGCCACTATGATGTTCTAACAACAGTACTTCCCTAAAAACACTTACTTGTATAATTAGCTACTGAAGAACTATCCCCTTGTATTCCTTCTCCTACAAGAACAGAGACCAGGAATGTGTAATAATTCCCTGGAATCAAATTCTCAACTATAGCAGAGGTTGTGGTCACATTTGCACTGAATGTTGAATCTTCCAAGATTTTTATGTTATAGGAACTTGCATTTCCATCAGGGTGTTGCCAGCTTAGAGATACAGAAGTTGTGGTGATATTCTCTGCTATAAGGTTCTTCACTTTATCAGGTACTATTAGGAAAAAAAGAAGCAATATATTAAAAAGTGATTTATTTTGTAAAATCATTTAGTATGAGACTCAATCTTCCACTGCAATGTTTGGCTGCAGACATCATGATAGAATATCGTCGGCCAACATTGATAATTGTCCAACATAACTCTATGGAGTTATAGGGAAAATGATTGATGTTACTGGTCACAAAGTTACTTTGACTATTCTGGCAGATATTTTGTTGTAGAACTGTGCACAAACCACTGTGTTTGGTTTGGCAAAACCTCCCTCAAATGTTATAATTTTGTTTTTGGCAAAGCAAACCTTAAGGGGTAAATTTACTTAAGTGAGAGTTTTTAGAAGTATGTTTTAAAAGTGATGTTGCCCAAAGCAACCAATCAGATTCTAGCTATTATTTTCCAGGAGGTGCTAGTTAAATGATGAGTAGAATCTGATTTGTTGCTATAGGCAACATCACTTCTAAAACTCACTTCTAAAAACTCTCACTTTAGTAAATTAACCCCCATGTGTTTTGGTTCTTTTCTGCTTTTGATTTCTGTAAAGTTGTTAAAAATCTGAAATTATGTAATTGGAACTATATACATGCAATCCAAACCCAAGGTTAATTTTTTAATCTGAGTTCTAAACATATAGCAATCCCTATCCAGGATTTAGTTCTATTTGCAACTCCAAAACTGATTCGTGTTTGGTCTCGATTAGATGTGGAACCAAAAGTTAGGGCTTTTTTTTAAGAAACTGAACCACATATTTCTAATTTGTGCCAATCACTTAGACTTGAATATCCATCCTAAAGTGTGCCATTTATTACAAAGAACTTGGAACATTTTATTATAAAAATTTAGCTAATGTCACAGTTTCTAAAAAAATAACAACAAAAATCTTAACCACTCTAAAAGTCCACATTTGAATGCTCACAACATTTTATGAGTAATTAAGGACCAGGAGAACTCTAATGATGGACATGGGTTCCTATTGCCCAATCCATCAGAATAATGAGAGTCTCCCCTATATCATCAGATGGCATCTACAACATAGTTTAGAAAAGAAGGAGACCAATATATAATTGATCTAGAAGAATAAGATTGTGCAAACTGTTAGTATGTCTGCCTACACTGTTGCATGAGTTGTGAGTCACTCATCTAGCACTGTAAGTGTGTCTGTGTCTTAGTTCTGTTTGTGTATTTTGAATTCTGTGTATGTCTGTGTGTTCATCTTGTCTGGGTATCCTACAGTCCTGTTAGAGTCTTCTGCACAAAAGTTATTTTATGATACATAGTAGCAGTCCACCTCAAAGCATGGTCATATGTAATATTTCTTGAATTTAAATACAGTATGTAAATTTAGAGTAATGATTCTAAGGGCTCAAAAACACTAGAAAATATGAAACAATGGCATTTTAGCTATCCAAACAATAGCTATGACCACATGTTGGATGCAAAACAAATTCCTTTCTTTTTGGTAAATGTATCTTGTCACATACTTACTAAAAATTGAATGTATATAAAACACACATTGTGTAGCATATGCAACTGACTTCATCTCAGGTAAAATATAGGTTATTGTATGTTGTATATGTTTTACCTTTAATTAGTATCTATTGATCTCAGTATTTTTAGATAGGATTTGAAAAATAAGCAACATTTTGGATCTGAACTATACTTTTAACATTTTGTATAAAACAATTTCCTGAAAAAGTGTCTGTTTAAGGCTTAGTGCAGCAGTTTTTCATTGTTTTGTTCCAAAATCAATCACAGAAGAAACCCATGTAGAAATCTTATGTTTGCCCCTAAGGACTACACTAACACCTGTTCTTTTTTACTGGTTCTCCCAGCCACGAACAAGTTTTGTATATGTGGTCATATAAGGACAACGCTGTGGGAATTTTCACATCAATACTTCAAAAAGGCTGAGAAGAGTCATTCCATGGTTAAGATCTAACCTGTAAGTCCACACTTGCAGGTCGTTTACTGGTTGTCAGAGCAAAACAAAACATGGAAGAGAAAAATAAAGCTGGCCAAACATTCTATATGTAATTAGAAGTGCAATATAAAAAAGCCCCTCATGCAGGTGAACTATAAGATTGAGACTTTTTTTTACCATTTCCAATAAACACTTATATAATCAGCTACTGGAGAACTATCCACTTATACTCCTCCTCCACAAGAGAATATTTGCAGATTTTAACAATATTACTTAGTGGGCGATTTCATTTTCATCACTGTGCCACTATGATGTTCTAACAACAGTACTTCCCTAAAAACACTTACTTGTATAATTAGCTACTGAAGAACTATCCCCTTGTATTCCTTCTCCTACAAGAACAGAGACCAGGAATGTGTAATAATTCCCTGGAATCAAATTCTCAACTATAGCAGAGGTTGTGGTCACATTTGCACTGAATGTTGAATCTTCCAAGATTTTTATGTTATAGGAACTTGCATTTCCATCAGGGTGTTGCCAGCTTAGAGATACAGAAGTTGTGGTGATGTTCTCTGCTATAAGGTTCTTCACTTTATCAGGTACTATTAGGAAAAAAAGAAGCAATATATTAAAAAGTGATTTATTTTGTAAAATCATTTAGTATGAGACTCAATCTTCCACTGCAATGTTTGGCTGCAGACATCATGATAGAATACGGTCGGCCAACATTGATAATTGTCCAACATAACTCTATGGAGTTATAGGGAAAATGATTGATGTTACTGGTCACAAAGTTACTTTGACTATTCTGGCAGATATTTTGTTGTAGAACTGTGCACAAACCACTGTGTTTGGTTTGGCAAAACCTCCCTCAAATGTTATAATTTTGTTTTTGGCAAAGCAAACCTTAAGGGGTAAATTTACTTAAGTGAGAGTTTTTAGAAGTATGTTTTAAAAGTGATGTTGCCCAAAGCAACCAATCAGATTCTAGCTATTATCTTCCACGAGGTGCTAGTTAAATGATGAGTAGAATCTGATTTGTTGCTATAGGCAACATCACTTCTAAAACTCACTTCTAAAAACCCTCACTTTAGTAAATTAACCCCCATGTGTTTTGGTTCTTTTCTACTTTTGATTTCTGTAAAGTTGTTAAAAATCTGAAATTATGTAATTGGAACTATATACATGCAATCCAAACCCAAGGTTAATTTTTTAATCTGAGTTCTAAACATATAGCAATCCCTATCCAGGATTTAGTTCTATTTGCAACTCCAAAAGTGATTCGTGTTGGGTCTCGATTAGATGTGGAACCAAAAGTTAGTTTTATTTTAAGTGAAACTGAACCACATATTTCTAATTTGTGCCAATCACTTAGACTTGAATATCCATCCTAAAGTGTGCCATTTATTACAAAGAACTTGTAACATTTTATTATAAAAATTTAGCTAATGTCACAGTTTCTAAAAAAATAACAACAAAAATCTTAACCACTCTAAAAGTCCACATTTGAATGCTCACAACATTTTATGAGTAATTAAGGACCAGGAGAACTCTAATGATGGACGTGGGTTCCTATTGCCCACTCCATCAGAATAATGAGAGTCTCCCCTATATCATCAGATGGCATCTACAACATAGTTTAGAAAAGAAGGAGACCAATATATAATTGATCTAGAAGAATAAGAATGTGCAAACTGTTAGTATGTCTGCCTACACTGTTGCATGATCTGTGAGCCACTCATCTACCACTGTAAGTGTGTCTGTGCCTTAGTTCTGTTTTTTGTATTTTGAGTTCTGTGTATGTCTGTGTGTTCATCCTGTCTGGGTATCCTACAGTCCTGTTAGTGTCTTCTGCACAAAAGTTATTTTATGATACATAGTAGCAGTCCACCTCAAAGCATGGTCATATGTAATATTTCTTGAATTTAAATACAGTATGTAAATTTAGAGTAATGATTCTAAGGGCTCAAAAACACTAGAAAACATGAAACAATGGCATTTTACTTGCTATCCAAACAATAGCTATGACCACATGTTGGATCCAAACAAATTCCTTTCTTTTTGGTAAATGTATCTTGTCACATACTTACTAAAAATTGAATGTATATAAAACACACATTGTGTAGCATATGCAACTGACTTCATCTCAGGTAAAATATAGGTTATTATATGTTGTATATGTTTTACCTTTAATTAGTATCTATTGAACTCTGTCTTTTTAGATAGGATTTGAAAAATAAGCAACATTTTGGATCTCAACTATACTTTTTACATTTTGTATAAAACAGTTAACCGAAAAAGTGTCTGTTTAAGGCTTAGTGCAGCAGTTTTTCATTGCTTTGTTCCAAAATCAATCACGGAAGAAACCCATGTAGAAATCTTATGTTTGCCCCTAAGGATTACACTAACACCTGTTCTTTTTTACTGGTTCTCCCAGCCATTAACAAGTTTTGTATATGTGGTCATATAAGGCCAACACTGTGGGAATTTTCACATCAATACTTCAAAAAGGCTGAGAAGAGTCATTCCATGGTTAAGATCTAACCTGTAAGTCCACACTTGCAGGACGTTTACTGGTTGTCAGAGCAAAACAAAACATGGAAGAGAAAAATAAAGCTGGCCAAACATTCTATATGTAATTAGAAGTGCAATATAAAAAAGCCCCTCATGCAGGTGAACTATAAGATTGAGACTTTTTTTTACCATTTCCAATAAACACTTATATAATCAGCTACTGGAGAACTATCCACTTATACTCCTCCTCCACAAGAGAATATTTGCAGATTTTAACAATATTACTTAGTGGGCGATTTCATTTTCATCACTGTGCCACTATGATGTTCTAACAACAGTACTTCCCTAAAAACACTTACTTGTATAATTAGCTACTGAAGAACTATCCCCTTGTATTCCTTCTCCTACAAGAACAGAGACCAGGAATGTGTAATAATTCCCTGGAATCAAATTCTCAACTATAGCAGAGGTTGTGGTCACATTTGCACTGAATGTTGAATCTTCCAAGATTTTTATGTTATAGGAACTTGCATTTCCATCAGGGTGTTGCCAGCTTAGAGATACAGAAGTTGTGGTGATATTCTCTGCTATAAGGTTCTTCACTTTATCAGGTACTATTAGGAAAAAAAGAAGCAATATATTAAAAAGTGATTTATTTTGTAAAATCATTTAGTATGAGACTCAATCTTCCACTGCAATGTTTGGCTGCAGACATCATGATAGAATATCGTCGGCCAACATTGATAATTGTCCAACATAACTCTATGGAGTTATAGGGAAAATGATTGATGTTACTGGTCACAAAGTTACTTTGACTATTCTGGCAGATATTTTGTTGTAGAACTGTGCACAAACCACTGTGTTTGGTTTGGCAAAACCTCGCTCAAATGTTATAATTTTGTTTTTGGCAAAGCAAACCTTAAGGGGTAAATTTACTTAAGTGAGAGTTTTTAGAAGTATGTTTTAAAAGTGATGTTGCCCAAAGCAACCAATCAGATTCTAGCTATTATCTTCCAGGAGGTGCTAGTTAAATGATGAGTAGAATCTGATTTGTTGCTATAGGCAACATCACTTCTAAAACTCACTTCTAAAAACTCTCACTTTAGTAAATTAACCCCCATGTGTTTTGGTTCTTTTCTGCTTTTGATTTCTGTAAAGTTGTTAAAAATCTGAAATTATGTAATTGGAACTATATACATGCAATCCAAACCCAAGGTTAATTTTTTAATCTGAGTTCTAAACATATAGCAATCCCTATCCAGGATTTAGTTCTATTTGCAACTCCAAAACTGATTCGTGTTTGGTCTCGATTAGATGTGGAACCAAAAGTTAGGGCTTTTTTTTAAGAAACTGAACCACATATTTCTAATTTGTGCCAATCACTTAGACTTGAATATCCATCCTAAAGTGTGCCATTTATTACAAAGAACTTGTAACATTTTATTATAAAAATTTAGCTAATGTCACAGTTTCTAAAAAAATAACAACAAAAATCTTAACCACTCTAAAAGTCCACATTTGAATGCTCACAACATTTTATGAGTAATTAAGGACCAGGAGAACTCTAATGATGGACGTGGGTTCCTATTGCCCAATCCATCAGAATAATGAGAGTCTCCCATATATCATCAGATGGCATCTACAACATAGTTTAGAAAAGAAGGAGACCAATATATAATTGATCTAGAAGAATAAGAATGTGCAAACTGTTAGTATGTCTGCCTACACTGTTGCATGATCTGTGAGCCACTCATCTACCACTGTAAGTGTGTCTGTGCCTTAGTTCTGTTTGTGTTTTTTGAGTTCTGTGTATGTCTGTGTGTTCATCCTGTCTGGGTATCCTACAGTCCTGTTAGTGTCTTCTGCACAAAAATTATTTTATGATACATAGTAGCAGTCCACCTCAAAGCATGGTCATATGTAATATTTCTTGAATTTAAATACAGTATGTAAATTTAGAGTAATGATTCTAAGGGCTCAAAAACATTAGTAAACATGAAACAATGGCATTTTACTTGCTATCCAAACAATAGCTATGACCACATGTTGGATGCAAAACAAATTCCTTTCTTTTTGGTAAATGTATCTTGTCACATACTTACTAAATATTGAATGTATATAAAACACACATTGTGTAGCATATGCAACTGACTTCATCTCAGGTAAAATATAGGTTATTGTATGTTGTATATGTTTTACCTTTAATTAGTATCTATTGATCTCAGTATTTTTAGATAGGATTTGAAAAATAAGCAACATTTTGGATCTGAACTATACTTTTTACATTTTGTATAAAACAATTTACCGAAAAAGTGTCTGTTTAAGGCTTAGTGCAGCAGTTTTTCATTGTTTTGTTCCAAAATCAATCACGGAAGAAACCCATGTAGAAATCTTATGTTTGCCCCTAAGGACTACACTTACACCTGTTCTTTTTTACTGGTTCTCCCAGCCACGAACAAGTTTTGTATATGTGGTCATATAAGGACAACGCTGTGGGAATTTTCACATCAATACTTCAAAAAGGCTGAGAAGAGTCATTCCATGGTTAAGATCTAACCTGTAAGTCCACACTTGCAGGTCGTTTACTGGTTGTCAGAGCAAAACAAAACATGGAAGAGAAAAATAAAGCTGGCCAAACATTCTATATGTAATTAGAAGTGCAATATAAAAAAGCCCCTCATGCAGGTGAACTATAAGATTGAGACTTTTTTTTACCATTTCCAATAAACACTTATATAATCAGCTACTGGAGAACTATCCACTTATACTCCTCCTCCACAAGAGAATATTTGCAGATTTTAACAATATTACTTAGTGGGCGATTTCATTTTCATCACTGTGCCACTATGATGTTCTAACAACAGTACTTCCCTAAAAACACTTACTTGTATAATTAGCTACTGAAGAACTATCCCCTTGTATTCCTTCTCCTACAAGAACAGAGACCAGGAATGTGTAATAATTCCCTGGAATCAAATTCTCAACTATAGCAGAGGTTGTGGTCACATTTGCACTGAATGTTGAATCTTCCAAGATTTTTATGTTATAGGAACTTGCATTTCCATCAGGGTGTTGCCAGCTTAGAGATACAGAAGTTGTGGTGATGTTCTCTGCTATAAGGTTCTTCACTTTATCAGGTACTATTAGGAAAAAAAGAAGCAATATATTAAAAAGTGATTTATTTTGTAAAATCATTTAGTATGAGACTCAATCTTCCACTGCAATGTTTGGCTGCAGACATCATGATAGAATACGGTCGGCCAACATTGATAATTGTCCAACATAACTCTATGGAGTTATAGGGAAAATGATTGATGTTACTGGTCACAAAGATACTTTGACTATTCTGGCAGATATTTTGTTGTAGAACTGTGCACAAACCACTGTGTTTGGTTTGGCAAAACCTCCCTCAAATGTTATAATTTTGTTTTTGGCAAAGCAAACCTTAAGGGGTAAATTTACTTAAGTGAGAGTTTTTAGAAGTATGTTTTAAAAGTGATGTTGCCCAAAGCAACCAATCAGATTCTAGCTATTATCTTCCAGGAGGTGCTAGTTAAATGATGAGTAGAATCTGATTTGTTGCTATAGGCAACATCACTTCTAAAACTCACTTCTAAAAACCCTCACTTTAGTAAATTAACCCCCATGTGTTTTGGTTCTTTTCTTCTTTTGATTTCTGTAAAGTTGTTAAAAATCTGAAATTATGTAATTGGAACTATATACATGCAATCCAAACCCAAGGTTAATTTTTTAATCTGAGTTCTAAACATATAGCAATCCCTATCCAGGATTTAGTTCTATTTGCAACTCCAAAACTGATTCGTGTTGGGTCTCGATTAGATGTGGAACCAAAAGTTAGTTTTATTTTAAGTGAAACTGAACCACATATTTCTAATTTGTGCCAATCACTTAGACTTGAATATCCATCCTAAAGTGTGCCATTTATTACAAAGAACTTGTAACATTTTATTATAAAAATTTAGCTAATGTCACAGTTTCTAAAAAAATAACAACAAAAATCTTAACCACTCTAAAAGTCCACATTTGAATGCTCACAACATTTTATGAGTAATTAAGGACCAGGAGAACTCTAATGATGGACGTGGGTTCCTATTGCCCAATCCATCAGAATAATGAGAGTCTCCCCTATATCATCAGATGGCATCTACAACATAGTTTAGAAAAGAAGGAGACCAATATATAATTGATCTAGAAGAATAAGAATGTGCAAACTGTTAGTATGTCTGCCTACACTGTTGCATGATCTGTGAGCCACTCATCTAGCACTGTAAGTGTGTCTGTGCCTTAGTTCTGTTTTTTGTATTTTGAGTTCTGTGTATGTCTGTGTGTTCATCCTGTCTGGGTATCCTACAGTCCTGTTAGTGTCTTCTGCACAAAAGTTATTTTATGATACATAGTAGCAGTCCACCTCAAAGCATGGTCATATGTAATATTTCTTAAATTTAAATACAGTATGTCAATTTAGAGTAATGATTCTAAGGGCTCAAAAACACTAGAAAACATGAAACAATGGCATTTTACTTGCTATCCAAACAATAGCTATGACCACATGTTGGATGCAAACAAATTCCTTTCTTTTTGGTAAATGTATCTTGTCACATACTTACTAAAAATTGAATGTATATAAAACACACATTGTGTAGCATATGCAACTGACTTCATCTCAGGTAAAATATAGGTTATTATATGTTGTATATGTTTTACCTTTAATTAGTATCTATTGATCTCTGTCTTTTTAGATAGGATTTGAAAAATAAGCAACATTTTGGATCTCAACTATACTTTTTACATTTTGTATAAAACAATTAACCGAAAAAGTGTCTGTTTAAGGCTTAGTGCAGCAGTTTTTCATTGCTTTGTTCCAAAATCAATCACGGAAGAAACCCATGTAGAAATCTTATGTTTGCCCCTAAGGACTACACTAACACCTTTTCTTTTTTACTGGTTCTCCCTGCCATGAACAAGTTTTGTATATGTGGTCATATAAGGCCAACACTGTGGGAATTTTCACATCAATACTTCAAAAAGGCTGAGAAGAGTCATTCCATGGTTAAGATCTAACCTGTAAGTCCAAACTTGCAGGACGTTTACTGGTTGTCAGAGCAAAACAAAATATGGAAGAGAAAAATAAAGCTGGCCAAACATTCTATATGTAATTAGAAGTGCAATATAAAAAAGCCCCTCATGCAGGTGAACTATAAGAAGGAGACTTTTTTTTACCATTTCCAATAAACACTTATATAATCAGCTACTGGAGAACTATCCACTTATACTCCTCCTCCACAAGAGAATATTTGCAGATTTTAACAATATTACTTAGTGGGCGATTTCATTTTCATCACTGTGCCACTATGATGTTCTTACAACAGTACTTCCCTAAAAACACTTACTTGTATAATTAGCTACTGAAGAACTATCCCCTTGTATTCCTTCTCCTACAAGAACAGAGACCAGGAATGTGTAATAATTCCCTGGAATCAAATTCTCAACTATAGCAGAGGTTGTGGTCACATTTGCACTGAATGTTGAATCTTCCAAGATTTTTATGTTATAGGAACTTGCATTTCCATCAGGGTGTTGCCAGCTTAGAGATACAGAAGTTGTGGTGATGTTCTCTGCTATAAGGTTCTTCACTTTATCAGGTACTATTAGGAAAAAAAGAAGCAATATATTAAAAGGTGATTTATTTTGTAAAATCATTTAGAATGAGACTCAATCTTCCACTGCAATGTTTGGCTGCAGACATCATGATAGAATACGGTCGGCCAACATTGATAATTGTCCAACATAACTCTATGGAGTTATAGGGAAAATGATTGATGTTACTGGTCACAAAGTTACTTTGACTATTCTGGCAGATATTTTGTTGTAGAACTGTGCACAAACCACTGTGTATGGTTTGCAAAACCTCCCTCAAATGTTATAATTTTGTTTTTGGCAAAGCAAACCTTAAGGGGTAAATTTACTTAAGTGAGAGTTTTTAGAAGTATGTTTTAAAAGTGATGTTGCCCAAAGCAACCAATCAGATTCTAGCTATTATCTTCCAGGAGGTGCTAGTTAAATGATGAGTAGAATCTGATTTGTTGCTATAGGCAACATCACTTCTAAAACTCACTTCTAAAAACTCTCACTATAGTAAATTAACCCCCATGTGTTTTGGTTCTTTTCTGCTTTTGATTTCTGTAAAGTTGTTAAAAATCTGAAATTATGTAATTGGAACTATATACATGCAATCCAAACCCAAGGTTAATTTTTTAATCTGAGTTCTAAACATTTAGCAATCCCTATCCAGGATTTAGTTCTATTTGCAACTCCAAAACAGATTCGTGTTGGGTCTCGATTAGATGTGGAACCAAAAGTTAGGGGTTTTTTTTACGGAAACTGAATCACATATTTCTAATTTGTGCCAATCACTTAGACTTGAATATCCATCCTAAAGTGTGCCAGTTATTACAAAGAACTTGTAACATTTTATTATAAAAATTTAGCTAATGTCACAGTTTCTAAAAAAATAACAACAAAAAGCTTAACCACTCTAAAAGTCCACATTTGAATGCTCACAACATTTTAAGAGTAATTAAGGACCAGGAGAACTCTAATGATGGAGGTGGGTTCCTATTGCCCAATCCATCAGAATAATGAGAGTCTCCCCTATATCATCAGATGGCATCTACAACATAGTTTAGAAAAGAAGGAGACCAATATATAATTGATCTAGAAGAATAAGAGTGTGCAAACTGTTAGTATGTCTGCCTACACTGTTGCATGATCTGTGAGCCACTCACCTAGCACTGTAAGTGTGTCTGTGCCTTAGTTCTGTTTGTGTATTTTGAGTTCTGTGTATGTCTGTGTGTTCATCTTGTCTGGGTATCCTACAGTCCTGTTAGTGTCTTCCGCACAAAAGTTATTTTATGATACATAGTAGCAGTCCACCTCAAAGCATGGTCATATGTAATATTTCTTGAATTTAAATACAGTATGTAAATTTAGAGTAATGATTCTAAGGGCTCAAAAACACTAGAAAACATGAAACAATGGCATTTTAGCTATCCAAACAATAGCTATGACAACATGTTGGATACAAAACAAATTCCTTTCTTTTTGGTAAATGTATCTTGTCACATACTTACTAAAAAGGGAATGTATATAAAACACACATTGTGCAGCATATGCAACTGACTTCATCTCAGGTAAAATATAGGTTATTGTATGTTGTATATGTTTTACCTTTAATTAGTATCTATTGATCTCAGTCTTTTTAGATAGGATTTGAAAAATAAGCAACATTTTGGATTTCAACTATACTTTTTACATTTTGTATAAAACAATTAACCCAAAAAGTGTCTGTTTAAGGCTTAGTGTAGCAGTTTTTCATTGCTTTGTTCCAAAATCAATCATGGAAGAAACCCATGTAGAAATCTGATGTTTGCCCCTAAGGACTACACTAACACCTGTTATTTTTTACTGGTTCTCCCAGCCATTAACACGTTTTGTTTATGTGGTCATATAAGGCCAACACTGTGGGAATTTTCACATCAATACTTCAAAAAGGCTGAGAAGAGTCATTCCATGGTTAAGATCTAACCTGTAAGTCCAAACTTGCAGGACGTTTACTGGTTGTCAGAGCAAAACAAAATATGGAAGAGAAAAATAAAGCTGGCCAAACATTCTATATGTAATTAGAAGTGCAATATAAAAAAGCCCCTCATGCAGGTGAACTATAAGAAGGAGACTTTTTTTTACCATTTCCAATAAACACTTATATAATCAGCTACTGGAGAACTATCCACTTATACTCCTCCTCCACAAGAGAATATTTGCAGATTTTAACAATATTACTTAGTGGGCGATTTCATTTTCATCACTGTGCCACTATGATGTTCTTACAACAGTACTTCCCTAAAAACACTTACTTGTATAATTAGCTACTGAAGAACTATCCCCTTGTATTCCTTCTCCTACAAGAACAGAGACCAGGAATGTGTAATAATTCCCTGGAATCAAATTCTCAACTATAGCAGAGGTTGTGGTCACATTTGCACTGAATGTTGAATCTTCCAAGATTTTTATGTTATAGGAACTTGCATTTCCATCAGGGTGTTGCCAGCTTAGAGATACAGAAGTTGTGGTGATGTTCTCTGCTATAAGGTTCTTCACTTTATCAGGTACTATTAGGAAAAAAAGAAGCAATATATTAAAAGGTGATTTATTTTGTAAAATCATTTAGAATGAGACTCAATCTTCCACTGCAATGTTTGGCTGCAGACATCATGATAGAATACGGTCGGCCAACATTGATAATTGTCCAACATAACTCTATGGAGTTATAGGGAAAATGATTGATGTTACTGGTCACAAAGTTACTTTGACTATTCTGGCAGATATTTTGTTGTAGAACTGTGCACAAACCACTGTGTATGGTTTGCAAAACCTCCCTCAAATGTTATAATTTTGTTTTTGGCAAAGCAAACCTTAAGGGGTAAATTTACTTAAGTGAGAGTTTTTAGAAGTATGTTTTAAAAGTGATGTTGCCCAAAGCAACCAATCAGATTCTAGCTATTATCTTCCAGGAGGTGCTAGTTAAATGATGAGTAGAATCTGATTTGTTGCTATAGGCAACATCACTTCTAAAACTCACTTCTAAAAACTCTCACTATAGTAAATTAACCCCCATGTGTTTTGGTTCTTTTCTGCTTTTGATTTCTGTAAAGTTGTTAAAAATCTGAAATTATGTAATTGGAACTATATACATGCAATCCAAACCCAAGGTTAATTTTTTAATCTGAGTTCTAAACATTTAGCAATCCCTATCCAGGATTTAGTTCTATTTGCAACTCCAAAACAGATTCGTGTTGGGTCTCGATTAGATGTGGAACCAAAAGTTAGGTTTTTTTTTTACGGAAACTGAATCACATATTTCTATTTTGTGCCAATCACTTAGACTTGAATATCCATCCTAAAGTGTGCCAGTTATTACAAAGAACTTGTAACATTTTATTATAAAAATTTAGCTAATGTCACAGTTTCTAAAAAAATAACAACAAAAAGCTTAACCACTCTAAAAGTCCACATTTGAATGCTCACAACATTTTAAGAGTAATTAAGGACCAGGAGAACTCTAATGATGGAGGTGGGTTCCTATTGCCCAATCCATCAGAATAATGAGAGTCTCCCCTATATCATCAGATGGCATCTACAACATAGTTTAGAAAAGAAGGAGACCAATATATAATTGATCTAGAAGAATAAGAGTGTGCAAACTGTTAGTATGTCTGCCTACACTGTTGCATGATCTGTGAGCCACTCACCTAGCACTGTAAGTGTGTCTGTGCCTTAGTTCTGTTTGTGTATTTTGAGTTCTGTGTATGTCTGTGTGTTCATCTTGTCTGGGTATCCTACAGTCCTGTTAGTGTCTTCCGCACAAAAGTTATTTTATGATACATAGTAGCAGTCCACCTCAAAGCATGGTCATATGTAATATTTCTTGAATTTAAATACAGTATGTAAATTTAGAGTAATGATTCTAAGGGCTCAAAAACACTAGAAAACATGAAACAATGGCATTTTAGCTATCCAAACAATAGCTATGACAACATGTTGGATACAAAACAAATTCCTTTCTTTTTGGTAAATGTATCTTGTCACATACTTACTAAAAAGGGAATGTATATAAAACACACATTGTGCAGCATATGCAACTGACTTCATCTCAGGTAAAATATAGGTTATTGTATGTTGTATATGTTTTACCTTTAATTAGTATCTATTGATCTCAGTCTTTTTAGATAGGATTTGAAAAATAAGCAACATTTTGGATTTCAACTATACTTTTTACATTTTGTATAAAACAATTAACCCAAAAAGTGTCTGTTTAAGGCTTAGTGTAGCAGTTTTTCATTGCTTTGTTCCAAAATCAATCACGGAAGAAACCCATGTAGAAATCTGATGTTTGCCCCTAAGGACTACACTAACACCTGTTCTTTTTTACTGGTTCTCCCAGCCATTAACACGTTTTGTTTATGTGGTCATATAAGGCCAACACTGTGGGAATTTTCACATCAATACTTCAAAAAGGCTGAGAAGAGTCATTCCATGGTTAAGATCTAACCTGTAAGTCCAAACTTGCAGGACGTTTACTGGTTGTCAGAGCAAAACAAAATATGGAAGAGAAAAATAAAGCTGGCCAAACATTCTATATGTAATTAGAAGTGCAATATAAAAAAGCCCCTCATGCAGGTGAACTATAAGAAGGAGACTTTTTTTTACCATTTCCAATAAACACTTATATAATCAGCTACTGGAGAACTATCCACTTATACTCCTCCTCCACAAGAGAATATTTGCAGATTTTAACAATATTACTTAGTGGGCGATTTCATTTTCATCACTGTGCCACTATGATGTTCTTACAACAGTACTTCCCTAAAAACACTTACTTGTATAATTAGCTACTGAAGAACTATCCCCTTGTATTCCTTCTCCTACAAGAACAGAGACCAGGAATGTGTAATAATTCCCTGGAATCAAATTCTCAACTATAGCAGAGGTTGTGGTCACATTTGCACTGAATGTTGAATCTTCCAAGATTTTTATGTTATAGGAACTTGCATTTCCATCAGGGTGTTGCCAGCTTAGAGATACAGAAGTTGTGGTGATGTTCTCTGCTATAAGGTTCTTCACTTTATCAGGTACTATTAGGAAAAAAAGAAGCAATATATTAAAAGGTGATTTATTTTGTAAAATCATTTAGAATGAGACTCAATCTTCCACTGCAATGTTTGGCTGCAGACATCATGATAGAATACGGTCGGCCAACATTGATAATTGTCCAACATAACTCTATGGAGTTATAGGGAAAATGATTGATGTTACTGGTCACAAAGTTACTTTGACTATTCTGGCAGATATTTTGTTGTAGAACTGTGCACAAACCACTGTGTATGGTTTGCAAAACCTCCCTCAAATGTTATAATTTTGTTTTTGGCAAAGCAAACCTTAAGGGGTAAATTTACTTAAGTGAGAGTTTTTAGAAGTATGTTTTAAAAGTGATGTTGCCCAAAGCAACCAATCAGATTCTAGCTATTATCTTCCAGGAGTTGCTAGTTAAATGATGAGTAGAATCTGATTTGTTGCTATAGGCAACATCACTTCTAAAACTCACTTCTAAAAACTCTCACTATAGTAAATTAACCCCCATGTGTTTTGGTTCTTTTCTGCTTTTGATTTCTGTAAAGTTGTTAAAAATCTGAAATTATGTAATTGGAACTATATACATGCAATCCAAACCCAAGGTTAATTTTTTAATCTGAGTTCTAAACATTTAGCAATCCCTATCCAGGATTTAGTTCTATTTGCAACTCCAAAACAGATTCGTGTTGGGTCTCGATTAGATGTGGAACCAAAAGTTAGGGTTTTTTTTTACGGAAACTGAATCACATATTTCTAATTTGTGCCAATCACTTAGACTTGAATATCCATCCTAAAGTGTGCCAGTTATTACAAAGAACTTGTAACATTTTATTATAAAAATTTAGCTAATGTCACAGTTTCTAAAAAAATAACAACAAAAAGCTTAACCACTCTAAAAGTCCACATTTGAATGCTCACAACATTTTAAGAGTAATTAAGGACCAGGAGAACTCTAATGATGGAGGTGGGTTCCTATTGCCCAATCCATCAGAATAATGAGAGTCTCCCCTATATCATCAGATGGCATCTACAACATAGTTTAGAAAAGAAGGAGACCAATATATAATTGATCTAGAAGAATAAGAGTGTGCAAACTGTTAGTATGTCTGCCTACACTGTTGCATGATCTGTGAGCCACTCACCTAGCACTGTAAGTGTGTCTGTGCCTTAGTTCTGTTTTTTGTATTTTGAGTTCTGTGTATGTCTGTGTGTTCATCTTGTCTGGGTATCCTACAGTCCTGTTAGTGTCTTCTGCACAAAAGTTATTTTATGATACATAGTAGCAGTCCACCTCAAAGCATGGTCATATGTAATATTTCTTGAATTTAAATACAGTATGTAAATTTAGAGTAATGATTCTAAGGGCTCAAAAACACTAGAAAACATGAAACAATGGCATTTTAGCTATCCAAACAATAGCTATGACAACATGTTGGATACAAAACAAATTCCTTTCTTTTTGGTAAATGTATCTTGTCACATACTTACTAAAAAGGGAATGTATATAAAACACACATTGTGCAGCATATGCAACTGACTTCATCTCAGGTAAAATATAGGTTATTGTATGTTGTATATGTTTTACCTTTAATTAGTATCTATTGATCTCAGTCTTTTTAGATAGGATTTGAAAAATAAGCAACATTTTGGATTTCAACTATACTTTTTACATTTTGTATAAAACAATTAACCCAAAAAGTGTCTGTTTAAGGCTTAGTGTAGCAGTTTTTCATTGCTTTGTTCCAAAATCAATCACGGAAGAAACCCATGTAGAAATCTGATGTTTGCCCCTAAGGACTACACTAACACCTGTTATTTTTTACTGGTTCTCCCAGCCATTAACACGTTTTGTTTATGTGGTCATATAAGGCCAACACTGTGGGAATTTTCACATCAATACTTCAAAAAGGCTGAGAAGAGTCATTCCATGTTTAAGATCTAACCTGTAAGTCCAAACTTGCAGGACGTTTACTGGTTGTCAGAGCAAAACAAAATATGGAAGAGAAAAATAAAGCTGGCCAAACATTCTATATGTAATTAGAAGTGCAATATAAAAAAGCCCCTCATGCAGGTGAACTATAAGAAGGAGACTTTTTTTTACCATTTCCAATAAACACTTATATAATCAGCTACTGGAGAACTATCCACTTATACTCCTCCTCCACAAGAGAATATTTGCAGATTTTAACAATATTACTTAGTGGGCGATTTCATTTTCATCACTGTGCCACTATGATGTTCTTACAACAGTACTTCCCTAAAAACACTTACTTGTATAATTAGCTACTGAAGAACTATCCCCTTGTATTCCTTCTCCTACAAGAACAGAGACCAGGAATGTGTAATAATTCCCTGGAATCAAATTCTCAACTATAGCAGAGGTTGTGGTCACATTTGCACTGAATGTTGAATCTTCCAAGATTTTTATGTTATAGGAACTTGCATTTCCATCAGGGTGTTGCCAGCTTAGAGATACAGAAGTTGTGGTGATGTTCTCTGCTATAAGGTTCTTCACTTTATCAGGTACTATTAGGAAAAAAAGAAGCAATATATTAAAAGGTGATTTATTTTGTAAAATCATTTAGAATGAGACTCAATCTTCCACTGCAATGTTTGGCTGCAGACATCATGATAGAATACGGTCGGCCAACATTGATAATTGTCCAACATAACTCTATGGAGTTATAGGGAAAATGATTGATGTTACTGGTCACAAAGTTACTTTGACTATTCTGGCAGATATTTTGTTGTAGAACTGTGCACAAACCACTGTGTATGGTTTGCAAAACCTCCCTCAAATGTTATAATTTTGTTTTTGGCAAAGCAAACCTTAAGGGGTAAATTTACTTAAGTGAGAGTTTTTAGAAGTATGTTTTAAAAGTGATGTTGCCCAAAGCAACCAATCAGATTCTAGCTATTATCTTCCAGGAGTTGCTAGTTAAATGATGAGTAGAATCTGATTTGTTGCTATAGGCAACATCACTTCTAAAACTCACTTCTAAAAACTCTCACTATAGTAAATTAACCCCCATGTGTTTTGGTTCTTTTCTGCTTTTGATTTCTGTAAAGTTGTTAAAAATCTGAAATTATGTAATTGGAACTATATACATGCAATCCAAACCCAAGGTTAATTTTTTAATCTGAGTTCTAAACATTTAGCAATCCCTATCCAGGATTTAGTTCTATTTGCAACTCCAAAACAGATTCGTGTTGGGTCTCGATTAGATGTGGAACCAAAAGTTAGGGTTTTTTTTTACGGAAACTGAATCACATATTTCTAATTTGTGCCAATCACTTAGACTTGAATATCCATCCTAAAGTGTGCCAGTTATTACAAAGAACTTGTAACATTTTATTATAAAAATTTAGCTAATGTCACAGTTTCTAAAAAAATAACAACAAAAAGCTTAACCACTCTAAAAGTCCACATTTGAATGCTCACAACATTTTAAGAGTAATTAAGGACCAGGAGAACTCTAATGATGGAGGTGGGTTCCTATTGCCCAATCCATCAGAATAATGAGAGTCTCCCCTATATCATCAGATGGCATCTACAACATAGTTTAGAAAAGAAGGAGACCAATATATAATTGATCTAGAAGAATAAGAGTGTGCAAACTGTTAGTATGTCTGCCTACACTGTTGCATGATCTGTGAGCCACTCACCTAGCACTGTAAGTGTGTCTGTGCCTTAGTTCTGTTTGTGTATTTTGAGTTCTGTGTATGTCTGTGTGTTCATCTTGTCTGGGTATCCTACAGTCCTGTTAGTGTCTTCTGCACAAAAGTTATTTTATGATACATAGTAGCAGTCCACCTCAAAGCATGGTCATATATAATATTTCTTGAATTTAAATACAGTATGTAAATTTAGAGTAATGATTCTAAGGGCTCAAAAACACTAGAAAACATGAAACAATGGCATTTTAGCTATCCAAACAATAGCTATGACAACATGTTGGATACAAAACAAATTCCTTTCTTTTTGGTAAATGTATCTTGTCACATACTTACTAAAAAGGGAATGTATATAAAACACACATTGTGTAGCATATGCAACTGACTTCATCTCAGGTAAAATATAGGTTATTGTATGTTGTATATGTTTTACCTTTAATTAGTATCTATTGATCTCAGTCTTTTTAGATAGGATTTGAAAAATAAGCAACATTTTGGATTTCAACTATACTTTTTACATTTTGTATAAAACAATTAACCCAAAAAGTGTCTGTTTAAGGCTTAGTGTAGCAGTTTTTCATTGCTTTGTTCCAAAATCAATCACGGAAGAAACCCATGTAGAAATCTGATGTATGCCCCTAAGGACTACACTAACACCTGTTATTTTTTACTGGTTCTCCCAGCCATTAACACGTTTTGTTTATGTGGTCATATAAGGCCAACACTGTGGGAATTTTCACATCAATACTTCAAAAAGGCTGAGAAGAGTCATTCCATGGTTAAGATCTAACCTGTAAGTCCACACTTGCAGGACGTTTACTGGTTGTCAGAGCAAAACAAAACATGGAAGAGAAAAATGAAGCTGGCCAAACATTCTATATGTAATTAGAAGTGCAATATAAAAAAGCCCCTCATGCAGGTGAACTATAAGAAGGAGACTTTTTTTTACCATTTCCAATAAACACTTATATAATTAGCTACTGGAGAACTATCCACTTATACTCCTACTCCACAAGAGAATATTTGCAGATTTTAACAATATTACTTAGTGGGCGATTTCATTTTCATCACTGTGCCACTATGATGTTCTTACAACAGTACTTCCCTAAAAACACTTACTTGTATAATTAGCTACTGAAGAACTATTCCCTTGTATTCCTTCTCCTACAAGAACAGAGACCAGGAATGTGTAATAATTCCCTGGAATCAAATTCTCAACTATAGCAGAGGTTGTGGTCACATTTGCACTGAATGTTGAATCTTCCAAGATTTTTATGTTATAGGAACTTGCATTTCCATCAGGGTGTTGCCAGCTTAGAGATACAGAAGTTGTGGTGATGTTCTCTGCTATAAGGTTCTTCACTTTATCAGGTACTATTAGGAAAAAAAGAAGCAATATATTAAAAGGTGATTTATTTTGTAAAATCATTTAGAATGAGACTCAATCTTCCACTGCAATGTTTGGCTGCAGACATCATGATAGAATACGGTCGGCCAACATTGATAATTGTCCAACATAACTCTATGGAGTTATAGGGTAAATGATTGATGTTACTGGTCACAAAGTTGCTTTGACTATTCTGGCAGATATTTTGTTGTAGAACTGTGCACAAACCACTGTGTATGGTTTGCAAAACCTCCCTCAAATGTTATAATTTTGTTTTTGGCAAAGCAAACCTTAAGGGGTAAATTTACTTAAGTGAGAGTTTTTAGAAGTATGTTTTAAAAGTGATGTTGCCCAAAGCAACCAATCAGATTCTAGCTATTATCTTCCAGGAGGTGCTAGTTAAATGATGAGAAGAATCTGATTTGTTGCTATAGGCAACATCACTTCTAAAACTCACTTCTAAAAACTCTCACTATAGTAAATTAACCCCCATGTGTTTTGGTTCTTTTCTGCTTTTGATTTCTGTAAAGTTGTTAAAAATCTGAAATTATGTAATTGGAACTATATACATGCAATCCAAACCCAAGGTTAATTTTTTAATCTGAGTTCTAAACATTTAGCAATCCCTATCCAGGATTTAGTTCTATTTGCAACTCCAAAACAGATTCGTGTTGGGTCTCGATTAGATGTGGAACCAAAAGTTAGGTTTTTTTTTACGGAAACTGAACCACATATTTCTAATTTGTGCCAATCACTTAGACTTGAATATCCATCCTAAAGTGTGCCATTTATTACAAAGAACTTGTAACATTTTATTATAAAAATTTAGCTAATGTCACAGTTTCTAAAAAAATAACAACAAAAAGCTTAACCACTCTAAAAGTCCACATTTGAATGCTCACAACATTTTAAGAGTAATTAAGGACCAGGAGAACTCTAATGATGGAGGTGGGTTCCTATTGCCCAATCCATCAGAATAATGAGAGTCTCCCCTATATCATCAGATGGCATCTACAACATAGTTTAGAAAAGAAGGAGACCAATATATAATTGATCTAGAAGAATAAGAGTGTGCAAACTGTTAGTATGTCTGCCTACACTGTTGCATGAGCTGTGAGCCACTCATCTAGCACTGTAAGTGTGTCTGTGTCTTAGTTCTGTTTGTGTATTTTGAGTTCTGTGTATGTCTGTGTGTTCATCTTGTCTGGGTATCCTACAGTCCTGTTAGTGTCTTCTGCACAAAAGTTATTTTATGATACATAGTAGCAGTCCACCTCAAAGCATGGTCATATGTAATATTTCTTGAATTTAAATACAGTATGTAAATTTAGATTAATGATTCTAAGGGCTCAAAAACACTAGAAAACATGAAACAATGGCATTTTAACTATCCAAACAATAGCTATGACCACATGTTGGATGCAAAACAAATTCCTTTCTTTTTGGTAAATGTATCTTGTCACATACTTACTAAAAAGGGAATGTATATAAAACACACATTGTGTAGCGTATGCAACTGACTTCATCTCAGGTAAAATATAGGTTATTGTATGTTGTATATGTTTTACCTTTAATTAGTATCTATTGATCTCAGTCTTTTTAGATAGGATTTGAAAAATAAGCAACATTTTGGATCTCAACTATACTTTTTACATTTTGTATAAAACAATTAACCGAAAAAGTGTCTGTTTAAGGCTTAGTGCAGCAGTTTTTCATTGCTTTGTTCCAAAATCAATCACGGAAGAAACCCATGTAGAAATCTTATGTTTGCCCCTAAGGACTACACTAACACCTTTTCTTTTTTACTGGTTCTCCCTGCCATGAACAAGTTTTGTATATGTGGTCATATAAGGCCAACACTGTGGGAATTTTCACATCAATACTTCAAAAAGGCTGAGAAGAGTCATTCCATGGTTAAGATCTAACCTGTAAGTCCACACTTGCAGGACGTTTACTGGTTGTCAGAGCAAAACAAAACATGGAAGAGAAAAATAAAGCTGGCCAAACATTCTATATGTAATTAGAAGTGCAATATAAAAAAGCCCCTCATGCAGGTGAACTATAAGAAGGAGACTTTTTTTTACCATTTCCAATAAACACTTATATAATCAGCTACTGGAGAACTATCCACTTACACTCCTCCTCCACAAGAGAATATTTGCAGATTTTAACAATATTACTTAGTGGGCGATTTCATTTTCATCACTGTGCCACTATGATGTTCTTACAACAGTACTTCCCTAAAAACACTTACTTGTATAATTAGCTACTGAAGAAATATCCCTTGTATTCCTTCTCCTACAAGAACAGAGACCAGGAATGTGTAATAATTCCCTGGAATCAAATTCTCAACTATAGCAGAGGTTGTGGTCACATTTGCACTGAATGTTGAATCTTCCAAGATTTTTATGTTATAGGAACTTGCATTTCCATCAGGGTGTTGCCAGCTTAGAGATACAGAAGTTGTGGTGATGTTCTCTGCTATAAGGTTCTTCACTTTATCAGGTACTATTAGGAAAAAAAGAAGCAATATATTAAAAGGTGATTTATTTTGTAAAATCATTTAGAATGAGACTCAATCTTCCACTGCAATGTTTGGCTGCAGACATCATGATAGAATACGGTCGGCCAACATTGATAATTGTCCAACATAACTCTATGGAGTTATAGGGAAAATGATTGATGTTACTGGTCACAAACTTACTTTGACTATTCTGGCAGATATTTTGTTGTAGAACTGTGCACAAACCACTGTGTTTGGTTTGGCAAAACCTCCCTCAAATGTTATAATTTTGTTTTTGGCAAAGCAAACCTTAAGGGGTAAATTTACTTAAGTGAGAGTTTTTAGAAGTATGTTTTAAAAGTGATGTTGCCCAAAGCAACCAATCAGATTCTAGCTATTATCTTCCAGGAGGTGCTAGTTAAATGATGAGTAGAATCTGATTTGTTGCTATAGGCAACATCACTTCTAAAACTCACTTCTAAAAACTCTCACTATAGTAAATTAACCCCCATGTGTTTTGGTTCTTTTCTGCTTTTGATTTCTGTAAAGTTGTTAAAAATCTGAAATTATGTAATTGGAACTATATACATGCAATCCAAACCCAAGGTTAATTTTTTAATCTGAGTTCTAAACATTTAGCAATCCCTATCCAGGATTTAGTTCTATTTGCAACTCCAAAACAGATTCGTGTTGGGTCTCGATTAGATGTGGAACCAAAAGTTAGGTTTTTTTTTTACGGAAACTGAATCACATATTTCTAATTTGTGCCAATCACTTAGACTTGAATATCCATCCTAAAGTGTGCCATTTATTACAAAGAACTTGTAACATTTTATTATAAAAATTTAGCTAATGTCACAGTTTCTAAAAAAATAACAACAAAAAGCTTAACCACTCTAAAAGTCCACATTTGAATGCTCACAACATTTTAAGAGTAATTAAGGACCAGGAGAACTCTAATGATGGAGGTGGGTTCCTATTGCCCAATCCATCAGAATAATGAGAGTCTCCCCTATATCATCAGATGGCATCTACAACATAGTTTAGAAAAGAAGGAGACCAATATATAATTGATCTAGAAGAATAAGAGTGTGCAAACTGTTAGTATGTCTGCCTACACTGTTGCTTGATCTGTGAGCCACTCACCTAGCACTGTAAGTGTGTCTGTGCCTTAGTTCTGTTTGTGTATTTTGAGTTCTGTGTATGTCTGTGTGTTCATCTTGTCTGGGTATCCTACAGTCCTGTTAGTGTCTTCTGCACAAAAGTTATTTTATGATACATAGTAGCAGTCCACCTCAAAGCATGGTCATATGTAATATTTCTTGAATTTAAATACAGTATGTAAATTTAGAGTAATGATTCTAAGGGCTCAAAAACACTAGAAAACATGAAACAATGGCATTTTAGCTATCCAAACAATAGCTATGACAACATGTTGGATACAAAACAAATTCCTTTCTTTTTGGTAAATGTATCTTGTCACATACTTACTAAAAAGGGAATGTATATAAAACACACATTGTGTAGCGTATGCAACTGACTTCATCTCAGGTAAAATATAGGTTATTGTATGTTGTATATGTTTTACCTTTAATTAGTATCTATTGATCTCAGTCTTTTTAGATAGGATTTGAAAAATAAGCAACATTTTGGATTTCAACTATACTTTTTACATTTTGTATAAAACAATTAACCCAAAAAGTGTCTGTTTAAGGCTTAGTGTAGCAGTTTTTCATTGCTTTGTTCCAAAATCAATCACGGAAGAAACCCATGTAGAAATCTGATGTTTGCCCCTAAGGACTACACTAACACCTGTTATTTTTTACTGGTTCTCCCAGCCATTAACACGTTTTGTTTATGTGGTCATATAAGGCCAACACTGTGGGAATTTTCACATCAATACTTCAAAAAGGCTGAGAAGAGTCATTCCATGGTTAAGATCTAACCTGTAAGTCCACACTTGCAGGACGTTTACTGGTTGTCAGAGCAAAACAAAACATGGAAGAGAAAAATGAAGCTGGCCAAACATTCTATATGTAATTAGAAGTGCAATATAAAAAAGCCCCTCATGCAGGTGAACTATAAGAAGGAGACTTTTTTTTACCATTTCCAATAAACACTTATATAATCAGCTACTGGAGAACTATCCACTTACACTCCTCCTCCACAAGAGAATATTTGCAGATTTTAACAATATTACTTAGTGGGCGATTTCATTTTCATCACTGTGCCACTATGATGTTCTTACAACAGTACTTCCCTAAAAACACTTACTTGTATAATTAGCTACTGAAGAAATATCCCCTTGTATTCCTTCTCCTACAAGAACAGAGACCAGGAATGTGTAATAATTCCCTGGAATCAAATTCTCAACTATAGCAGAGGTTGTGGTCACATTTGCACTGAATGTTGAATCTTCCAAGATTTTTATGTTATAGGAACTTGCATTTCCATCAGGGTGTTGCCAGCTTAGAGATACAGAAGTTGTGGTGATGTTCTCTGCTATAAGGTTCTTCACTTTATCAGGTACTATTAGGAAAAAAAGAAGCAATATATTAAAAGGTGATTTATTTTGTAAAATCATTTAGAATGAGACTCAATCTTCCACTGCAATGTTTGGCTGCAGACATCATGATAGAATACGGTCGGCCAACATTGATAATTGTCCAACATAACTCTATGGAGTTATAGGGAAAATGATTGATGTTACTGGTCACAAACTTACTTTGACTATTCTGGCAGATATTTTGTTGTAGAACTGTGCACAAACCACTGTGTTTGGTTTGGCAAAACCTCCCTCAAATGTTATAATTTTGTTTTTGGCAAAGCAAACCTTAAGGGGTAAATTTACTTAAGTGAGAGTTTTTAGAAGTATGTTTTAAAAGTGATGTTGCCCAAAGCAACCAATCAGATTCTAGCTATTATCTTCCAGGAGGTGCTAGTTAAATGATGAGTAGAATCTGATTTGTTGCTATAGGCAACATCACTTCTAAAACTCACTTCTAAAAACTCTCACTATAGTAAATTAACCCCCATGTGTTTTGGTTCTTTTCTGCTTTTGATTTCTGTAAAGTTGTTAAAAATCTGAAATTATGTAATTGGAACTATATACATGCAATCCAAACCCAAGGTTAATTTTTTAATCTGAGTTCTAAACATTTAGCAATCCCTATCCAGGATTTAGTTCTATTTGCAACTCCAAAACAGATTCGTGTTGGGTCTCGATTAGATGTGGAATCAAAAGTTAGGTTTTTTTTTTACGGAAACTGAATCACATATTTCTAATTTGTGCCAATCACTTAGACTTGAATATCCATCCTAAAGTGTGCCATTTATTACAAAGAACTTGTAACATTTTATTATAAAAATTTAGCTAATGTCACAGTTTCTAAAAAAATAACAACAAAAAGCTTAACCACTCTAAAAGTCCACATTTGAATGCTCACAACATTTTAAGAGTAATTAAGGACCAGGAGAACTCTAATGATGGAGGTGGGTTCCTATTGCCCAATCCATCAGAATAATGAGAGTCTCCCCTATATCATCAGATGGCATCTACAACATAGTTTAGAAAAGAAGGAGACCAATATATAATTGATCTAGAAGAATAAGAGTGTGCAAACTGTTAGTATGTCTGCCTACACTGTTGCTTGATCTGTGAGCCACTCACCTAGCACTGTAAGTGTGTCTGTGCCTTAGTTCTGTTTGTGTATTTTGAGTTCTGTGTATGTCTGTGTGTTCATCTTGTCTGGGTATCCTACAGTCCTGTTAGTGTCTTCTGCACAAAAGTTATTTTATGATACATAGTAGCAGTCCACCTCAAAGCATGGTCATATGTAATATTTCTTGAATTTAAATACAGTATGTAAATTTAGAGTAATGATTCTAAGGGCTCAAAAACACTAGAAAACATGAAACAATGGCATTTTAGCTATCCAAACAATAGCTATGACAACATGTTGGATACAAAACAAATTCCTTTCTTTTTGGTAAATGTATCTTGTCACATACTTACTAAAAAGGGAATGTATATAAAACACACATTGTGTAGCGTATGCAACTGACTTCATCTCAGGTAAAATATAGGTTATTGTATGTTGTATATGTTTTACCTTTAATTAGTATCTATTGATCTCAGTCTTTTTAGATAGGATTTGAAAAATAAGCAACATTTTGGATTTCAACTATACTTTTTACATTTTGTATAAAACAATTAACCCAAAAAGTGTCTGTTTAAGGCTTAGTGTAGCAGTTTTTCATTGCTTTGTTCCAAAATCAATCACGGAAGAAACCCATGTAGAAATCTGATGTTTGCCCCTAAGGACTACACTAACACCTGTTATTTTTTACTGGTTCTCCCAGCCATTAACACGTTTTGTTTATGTGGTCATATAAGGCCAACACTGTGGGAATTTTCACATCAATACTTCAAAAAGGCTGAGAAGAGTCATTCCATGGTTAAGATCTAACCTGTAAGTCCACACTTGCAGGACGTTTACTGGTTGTCAGAGCAAAACAAAACATGGAAGAGAAAAATGAAGCTGGCCAAACATTCTATATGTAATTAGAAGTGCAATATAAAAAAGCCCCTCATGCAGGTGAACTATAAGAAGGAGACTTTTTTTTACCATTTCCAATAAACACTTATATAATTAGCTACTGGAGAACTATCCACTTATACTCCTCCTCCACAAGAGAATATTTGCAGATTTTAACAATATTACTTAGTGGGCGATTTCATTTTCATCACTGTGCCACTATGATGTTCTTACAACAGTACTTCCCTAAAAACACTTACTTGTATAATTAGCTACTGAAGAACTATCCCCTTGTATTCCTTCTCCTACAAGAACAGAGACCAGGAATGTGTAATAATTCCCTGGAATCAAATTCTCAACTATAGCAGAGGTTGTGGTCACATTTGCACTGAATGTTGAATCTTCCAAGATTTTTATGTTATAGGAACTTGCATTTCCATCAGGGTGTTGCCAGCTTAGAGATACAGAAGTTGTGGTGATGTTCTCTGCTATAAGGTTCTTCACTTTATCAGGTACTATTAGGAAAAAAAGAAGCAATATATTAAAAGGTGATTTATTTTGTAAAATCATTTAGAATGAGACTCAATCTTCCACTGCAATGTTTGGCTGCAGACATCATGATAGAATACGGTCGGCCAACATTGATAATTGTCCAACATAACTCTATGGAGTTATAGGGTAAATGATTGATGTTACTGGTCACAAAGTTGCTTTGACTATTCTGGCAGATATTTTGTTGTAGAACTGTGCACAAACCACTGTGTATGGTTTGCAAAACCTCCCTCAAATGTTATAATTTTGTTTTTGGCAAAGCAAACCTTAAGGGGTAAATTTACTTAAGTGAGAGTTTTTAGAAGTATGTTTTAAAAGTGATGTTGCCCAAAGCAACCAATCAGATTCTAGCTATTATCTTCCAGGAGGTGCTAGTTAAATGATGAGAAGAATCTGATTTGTTGCTATAGGCAACATCACTTCTAAAACTCACTTCTAAAAACTCTCACTATAGTAAATTAACCCCCATGTGTTTTGGTTCTTTTCTGCTTTTGATTTCTGTAAAGTTGTTAAAAATCTGAAATTATGTAATTGGAACTATATACATGCAATCCAAACCCAAGGTTAATTTTTTAATCTGAGTTCTAAACATTTAGCAATCCCTATCCAGGATTTAGTTCTATTTGCAACTCCAAAACAAATTCGTGTTGGGTCTCGATTAGATGTGGAACCAAAAGTTAGGGTTTTTTTTACGGAAACTGAACCACATATTTCTAATTTGTGCCAATCACTTAGACTTGAATATCCATCCTAAAGTGTGCCATTTATTACAAAGAACTTGTAACATTTTATTATAAAAATTTAGCTAATGTCACAGTTTCTAAAAAAATAACAACAAATAGCTTAACCACTCTAAAAGTCCACATTTGAATGCTCACAACATTTTAAGAGTAATTAAGGACCAGGAGAACTCTAATGATGGAGGTGGGTTCCTATTGCCCAATCCATCAGAATAATGAGAGTCTCCCCTATATCATCAGATGGCATCTACAACATAGTTTAGAAAAGAAGGAGACCAATATATAATTGATCTAGAAGAATAAGAGTGTGCAAACTGTTAGTATGTCTGCCTACACTGTTGCATGAGCTGTGAGCCACTCATCTAGCACTGTAAGTGTGTCTGTGTCTTAGTTCTGTTTGTGTATTTTGAGTTCTGTGTATGTCTGTGTGTTCATCTTGTCTGGGTATCCTACAGTCCTGTTAGTGTCTTCTGCACAAAAGTTATTTTATGATACATAGTAGCAGTCCACCTCAAAGCATGGTCATATGTAATATTTCTTGAATTTAAATACAGTATGTAAATTTAGATTAATGATTCTAAGGGCTCAAAAACACTAGAAAACATGAAACAATGGCATTTTAACTATCCAAACAATAGCTATGACCACATGTTGGATGCAAAACAAATTCCTTTCTTTTTGGTAAATGTATCTTGTCACATACTTACTAAAAAGGGAATGTATATAAAACACACATTGTGTAGCGTATGCAACTGACTTCATCTCAGGTAAAATATAGGTTATTGTATGTTGTATATGTTTTACCTTTAATTAGTATCTATTGATCTCAGTCTTTTTAGATAGGATTTGAAAAATAAGCAACATTTTGGATCTCAACTATACTTTTTACATTTTGTATAAAACAATTAACCGAAAAAGTGTCTGTTTAAGGCTTAGTGCAGTAGTTTTTCATTGCTTTGTTCCAAAATCAATCACGGAAGAAACCCATGTAGAAATCTTATGTTTGCCCCTAAGGACTACACTAACACCTTTTCTTTTTTACTGGTTCTCCCTGCCATGAACAAGTTTTGTATATGTGGTCATATAAGGCCAACACTGTGGGAATTTTCACATCAATACTTCAAAAAGGCTGAGAAGAGTCATTCCATGGTTAAGATCTAACCTGTAAGTCCACACTTGCAGGACGTTTACTGGTTGTCAGAGCAAAACAAAACATGGAAGAGAAAAATAAAGCTGGCCAAACATTCTATATGTAATTAGAAGTGCAATATAAAAAAGCCCCTCATGCAGGTGAACTATAAGAAGGAGACTTTTTTTTACCATTTCCAATAAACACTTATATAATCAGCTACTGGAGAACTATCCACTTACACTCCTCCTCCACAAGAGAATATTTGCAGATTTTAACAATATTACTTAGTGGGCGATTTCATTTTCATCACTGTGCCACTATGATGTTCTTACAACAGTACTTCCCTAAAAACACTTACTTGTATAATTAGCTACTGAAGAAATATCCCCTTGTATTCCTTCTCCTACAAGAACAGAGACCAGGAATGTGTAATAATTCCCTGGAATCAAATTCTCAACTATAGCAGAGGTTGTGGTCACATTTGCACTGAATGTTGAATCTTCCAAGATTTTTATGTTATAGGAACTTGCATTTCCATCAGGGTGTTGCCAGCTTAGAGATACAGAAGTTGTGGTGATGTTCTCTGCTATAAGGTTCTTCACTTTATCAGGTACTATTAGGAAAAAAAGAAGCAATATATTAAAAGGTGATTTATTTTGTAAAATCATTTAGAATGAGACTCAATCTTCCACTGCAATGTTTGGCTGCAGACATCATGATAGAATACGGTCGGCCAACATTGATAATTGTCCAACATAACTCTATGGAGTTATAGGGAAAATGATTGATGTTACTGGTCACAAACTTACTTTGACTATTCTGGCAGATATTTTGTTGTAGAACTGTGCACAAACCACTGTGTTTGGTTTGGCAAAACCTCCCTCAAATGTTATAATTTTGTTTTTGGCAAAGCAAACCTTAAGGGGTAAATTTACTTAAGTGAGAGTTTTTAGAAGTATGTTTTAAAAGTGATGTTGCCCAAAGCAACCAATCAGATTCTAGCTATTATCTTCCAGGAGGTGCTAGTTAAATGATGAGTAGAATCTGATTTGTTGCTATAGGCAACATCACTTCTAAAACTCACTTCTAAAAACTCTCACTATAGTAAATTAACCCCCATGTGTTTTGGTTCTTTTCTGCTTTTGATTTCTGTAAAGTTGTTAAAAATCTGAAATTATGTAATTGGAACTATATACATGCAATCCAAACCCAAGGTTAATTTTTTAATCTGAGTTCTAAACATTTAGCAATCCCTATCCAGGATTTAGTTCTATTTGCAACTCCAAAACAGATTCGTGTTGGGTCTCGATTAGATGTGGAACCAAAAGTTAGGTTTTTTTTTTACGGAAACTGAATCACATATTTCTAATTTGTGCCAATCACTTAGACTTGAATATCCATCCTAAAGTGTGCCATTTATTACAAAGAACTTGTAACATTTTATTATAAAAATTTAGCTAATGTCACAGTTTCTAAAAAAATAACAACAAAAAGCTTAACCACTCTAAAAGTCCACATTTGAATGCTCACAACATTTTAAGAGTAATTAAGGACCAGGAGAACTCTAATGATGGAGGTGGGTTCCTATTGCCCAATCCATCAGAATAATGAGAGTCTCCCCTATATCATCAGATGGCATCTACAACATAGTTTAGAAAAGAAGGAGACCAATATATAATTGATCTAGAAGAATAAGAGTGTGCAAACTGTTAGTATGTCTGCCTACACTGTTGCTTGATCTGTGAGCCACTCACCTAGCACTGTAAGTGTGTCTGTGCCTTAGTTCTGTTTGTGTATTTTGAGTTCTGTGTATGTCTGTGTGTTCATCTTGTCTGGGTATCCTACAGTCCTGTTAGTGTCTTCTGCACAAAAGTTATTTTATGATACATAGTAGCAGTCCACCTCAAAGCATGGTCATATGTAATATTTCTTGAATTTAAATACAGTATGTAAATTTAGAGTAATGATTCTAAGGGCTCAAAAACACTAGAAAACATGAAACAATGGCATTTTAGCTATCCAAACAATAGCTATGACAACATGTTGGATACAAAACAAATTCCTTTCTTTTTGGTAAATGTATCTTGTCACATACTTACTAAAAAGGGAATGTATATAAAACACACATTGTGTAGCGTATGCAACTGACTTCATCTCAGGTAAAATATAGGTTATTGTATGTTGTATATGTTTTACCTTTAATTAGTATCTATTGATCTCAGTCTTTTTAGATAGGATTTGAAAAATAAGCAACATTTTGGATTTCAACTATACTTTTTACATTTTGTATAAAACAATTAACCCAAAAAGTGTCTGTTTAAGGCTTAGTGTAGCAGTTTTTCATTGCTTTGTTCCAAAATCAATCACGGAAGAAACCCATGTAGAAATCTGATGTTTGCCCCTAAGGACTACACTAACACCTGTTATTTTTTACTGGTTCTCCCAGCCATTAACACGTTTTGTTTATGTGGTCATATAAGGCCAACACTGTGGGAATTTTCACATCAATACTTCAAAAAGGCTGAGAAGAGTCATTCCATGGTTAAGATCTAACCTGTAAGTCCACACTTGCAGGACGTTTACTGGTTGTCAGAGCAAAACAAAACATGGAAGAGAAAAATGAAGCTGGCCAAACATTCTATATGTAATTAGAAGTGCAATATAAAAAAGCCCCTCATGCAGGTGAACTATAAGAAGGAGACTTTTTTTTACCATTTCCAATAAACACTTATATAATCAGCTACTGGAGAACTATCCACTTACACTCCTCCTCCACAAGAGAATATTTGCAGATTTTAACAATATTACTTAGTGGGCGATTTCATTTTCATCACTGTGCCACTATGATGTTCTTACAACAGTACTTCCCTAAAAACACTTACTTGTATAATTAGCTACTGAAGAAATATCCCCTTGTATTCCTTCTCCTACAAGAACAGAGACCAGGAATGTGTAATAATTCCCTGGAATCAAATTCTCAACTATAGCAGAGGTTGTGGTCACATTTGCACTGAATGTTGAATCTTCCAAGATTTTTATGTTATAGGAACTTGCATTTCCATCAGGGTGTTGCCAGCTTAGAGATACAGAAGTTGTGGTGATGTTCTCTGCTATAAGGTTCTTCACTTTATCAGGTACTATTAGGAAAAAAAGAAGCAATATATTAAAAGGTGATTTATTTTGTAAAATCATTTAGAATGAGACTCAATCTTCCACTGCAATGTTTGGCTGCAGACATCATGATAGAATACGGTCGGCCAACATTGATAATTGTCCAACATAACTCTATGGAGTTATAGGGAAAATGATTGATGTTACTGGTCACAAACTTACTTTGACTATTCTGGCAGATATTTTGTTGTAGAACTGTGCACAAACCACTGTGTTTGGTTTGGCAAAACCTCCCTCAAATGTTATAATTTTGTTTTTGGCAAAGCAAACCTTAAGGGGTAAATTTACTTAAGTGAGAGTTTTTAGAAGTATGTTTTAAAAGTGATGTTGCCCAAAGCAACCAATCAGATTCTAGCTATTATCTTCCAGGAGGTGCTAGTTAAATGATGAGTAGAATCTGATTTGTTGCTATAGGCAACATCACTTCTAAAACTCACTTCTAAAAACTCTCACTATAGTAAATTAACCCCCATGTGTTTTGGTTCTTTTCTGCTTTTGATTTCTGTAAAGTTGTTAAAAATCTGAAATTATGTAATTGGAACTATATACATGCAATCCAAACCCAAGGTTAATTTTTTAATCTGAGTTCTAAACATTTAGCAATCCCTATCCAGGATTTAGTTCTATTTGCAACTCCAAAACAGATTCGTGTTGGGTCTCGATTAGATGTGGAATCAAAAGTTAGGTTTTTTTTTTACGGAAACTGAATCACATATTTCTAATTTGTGCCAATCACTTAGACTTGAATATCCATCCTAAAGTGTGCCATTTATTACAAAGAACTTGTAACATTTTATTATAAAAATTTAGCTAATGTCACAGTTTCTAAAAAAATAACAACAAAAAGCTTAACCACTCTAAAAGTCCACATTTGAATGCTCACAACATTTTAAGAGTAATTAAGGACCAGGAGAACTCTAATGATGGAGGTGGGTTCCTATTGCCCAATCCATCAGAATAATGAGAGTCTCCCCTATATCATCAGATGGCATCTACAACATAGTTTAGAAAAGAAGGAGACCAATATATAATTGATCTAGAAGAATAAGAGTGTGCAAACTGTTAGTATGTCTGCCTACACTGTTGCTTGATCTGTGAGCCACTCACCTAGCACTGTAAGTGTGTCTGTGCCTTAGTTCTGTTTGTGTATTTTGAGTTCTGTGTATGTCTGTGTGTTCATCTTGTCTGGGTATCCTACAGTCCTGTTAGTGTCTTCTGCACAAAAGTTATTTTATGATACATAGTAGCAGTCCACCTCAAAGCATGGTCATATGTAATATTTCTTGAATTTAAATACAGTATGTAAATTTAGAGTAATGATTCTAAGGGCTCAAAAACACTAGAAAACATGAAACAATGGCATTTTAGCTATCCAAACAATAGCTATGACAACATGTTGGATACAAAACAAATTCCTTTCTTTTTGGTAAATGTATCTTGTCACATACTTACTAAAAAGGGAATGTATATAAAACACACATTGTGTAGCGTATGCAACTGACTTCATCTCAGGTAAAATATAGGTTATTGTATGTTGTATATGTTTTACCTTTAATTAGTATCTATTGATCTCAGTCTTTTTAGATAGGATTTGAAAAATAAGCAACATTTTGGATTTCAACTATACTTTTTACATTTTGTATAAAACAATTAACCCAAAAAGTGTCTGTTTAAGGCTTAGTGTAGCAGTTTTTCATTGCTTTGTTCCAAAATCAATCACGGAAGAAACCCATGTAGAAATCTGATGTTTGCCCCTAAGGACTACACTAACACCTGTTATTTTTTACTGGTTCTCCCAGCCATTAACACGTTTTGTTTATGTGGTCATATAAGGCCAACACTGTGGGAATTTTCACATCAATACTTCAAAAAGGCTGAGAAGAGTCATTCCATGGTTAAGATCTAACCTGTAAGTCCACACTTGCAGGACGTTTACTGGTTGTCAGAGCAAAACAAAACATGGAAGAGAAAAATGAAGCTGGCCAAACATTCTATATGTAATTAGAAGTGCAATATAAAAAAGCCCCTCATGCAGGTGAACTATAAGAAGGAGACTTTTTTTTACCATTTCCAATAAACACTTATATAATTAGCTACTGGAGAACTATCCACTTATACTCCTCCTCCACAAGAGAATATTTGCAGATTTTAACAATATTACTTAGTGGGCGATTTCATTTTCATCACTGTGCCACTATGATGTTCTTACAACAGTACTTCCCTAAAAACACTTACTTGTATAATTAGCTACTGAAGAACTATCCCCTTGTATTCCTTCTCCTACAAGAACAGAGACCAGGAATGTGTAATAATTCCCTGGAATCAAATTCTCAACTATAGCAGAGGTTGTGGTCACATTTGCACTGAATGTTGAATCTTCCAAGATTTTTATGTTATAGGAACTTGCATTTCCATCAGGGTGTTGCCAGCTTAGAGATACAGAAGTTGTGGTGATGTTCTCTGCTATAAGGTTCTTCACTTTATCAGGTACTATTAGGAAAAAAAGAAGCAATATATTAAAAGGTGATTTATTTTGTAAAATCATTTAGAATGAGACTCAATCTTCCACTGCAATGTTTGGCTGCAGACATCATGATAGAATACGGTCGGCCAACATTGATAATTGTCCAACATAACTCTATGGAGTTATAGGGTAAATGATTGATGTTACTGGTCACAAAGTTGCTTTGACTATTCTGGCAGATATTTTGTTGTAGAACTGTGCACAAACCACTGTGTATGGTTTGCAAAACCTCCCTCAAATGTTATAATTTTGTTTTTGGCAAAGCAAACCTTAAGGGGTAAATTTACTTAAGTGAGAGTTTTTAGAAGTATGTTTTAAAAGTGATGTTGCCCAAAGCAACCAATCAGATTCTAGCTATTATCTTCCAGGAGGTGCTAGTTAAATGATGAGAAGAATCTGATTTGTTGCTATAGGCAACATCACTTCTAAAACTCACTTCTAAAAACTCTCACTATAGTAAATTAACCCCCATGTGTTTTGGTTCTTTTCTGCTTTTGATTTCTGTAAAGTTGTTAAAAATCTGAAATTATGTAATTGGAACTATATACATGCAATCCAAACCCAAGGTTAATTTTTTAATCTGAGTTCTAAACATTTAGCAATCCCTATCCAGGATTTAGTTCTATTTGCAACTCCAAAACAAATTCGTGTTGGGTCTCGATTAGATGTGGAACCAAAAGTTAGGGTTTTTTTTACGGAAACTGAACCACATATTTCTAATTTGTGCCAATCACTTAGACTTGAATATCCATCCTAAAGTGTGCCATTTATTACAAAGAACTTGTAACATTTTATTATAAAAATTTAGCTAATGTCACAGTTTCTAAAAAAATAACAACAAATAGCTTAACCACTCTAAAAGTCCACATTTGAATGCTCACAACATTTTAAGAGTAATTAAGGACCAGGAGAACTCTAATGATGGAGGTGGGTTCCTATTGCCCAATCCATCAGAATAATGAGAGTCTCCCCTATATCATCAGATGGCATCTACAACATAGTTTAGAAAAGAAGGAGACCAATATATAATTGATCTAGAAGAATAAGAGTGTGCAAACTGTTAGTATGTCTGCCTACACTGTTGCATGAGCTGTGAGCCACTCATCTAGCACTGTAAGTGTGTCTGTGTCTTAGTTCTGTTTGTGTATTTTGAGTTCTGTGTATGTCTGTGTGTTCATCTTGTCTGGGTATCCTACAGTCCTGTTAGTGTCTTCTGCACAAAAGTTATTTTATGATACATAGTAGCAGTCCACCTCAAAGCATGGTCATATGTAATATTTCTTGAATTTAAATACAGTATGTAAATTTAGATTAATGATTCTAAGGGCTCAAAAACACTAGAAAACATGAAACAATTTCATTTTAACTATCCAAACAATAGCTATGACCACATGTTGGATGCAAAACAAATTCCTTTCTTTTTGGTAAATGTATCTTGTCACATACTTACTAAAAAGGGAATGTATATAAAACACACATTGTGTAGCGTATGCAACTGACTTCATCTCAGGTAAAATATAGGTTATTGTATGTTGTATATGTTTTACCTTTAATTAGTATCTATTGATCTCAGTCTTTTTAGATAGGATTTGAAAAATAAGCAACATTTTGGATCTCAACTATACTTTTTACATTTTGTATAAAACAATTAACCGAAAAAGTGTCTGTTTAAGGCTTAGTGCAGTAGTTTTTCATTGCTTTGTTCCAAAATCAATCACGGAAGAAACCCATGTAGAAATCTTATGTTTGCCCCTAAGGACTACACTAACACCTTTTCTTTTTTACTGGTTCTCCCTGCCATGAACAAGTTTTGTATATGTGGTCATATAAGGCCAACACTGTGGGAATTTTCACATCAATACTTCAAAAAGGCTGAGAAGAGTCATTCCATGGTTAAGATCTAACCTGTAAGTCCACACTTGCAGGACGTTTACTGGTTGTCAGAGCAAAACAAAACATGGAAGAGAAAAATAAAGCTGGCCAAACATTCTATATGTAATTAGAAGTGCAATATAAAAAAGCCCCTCATGCAGGTGAACTATAAGAAGGAGACTTTTTTTTACCATTTCCAATAAACACTTATATAATCAGCTACTGGAGAACTATCCACTTACACTCCTCCTCCACAAGAGAATATTTGCAGATTTTAACAATATTACTTAGTGGGCGATTTCATTTTCATCACTGTGCCACTATGATGTTCTTACAACAGTACTTCCCTAAAAACACTTACTTGTATAATTAGCTACTGAAGAAATATCCCCTTGTATTCCTTCTCCTACAAGGACAGAGACCAGGAATGTGTAATAATTCCCTGGAATCAAATTCTCAACTATAGCAGAGGTTGTGGTCACATTTGCACTGAATGTTGAATCTTCCAAGATTTTTATGTTATAGGAACTTGCATTTCCATCAGGGTGTTGCCAGCTTAGAGATACAGAAGTTGTGGTGATGTTCTCTGCTATAAGGTTCTTCACTTTATCAGGTACTATTAGGAAAAAAAGAAGCAATATATTAAAAGGTGATTTATTTTGTAAAATCATTTAGAATGAGACTCAATCTTCCACTGCAATGTTTGGCTGCAGACATCATGATAGAATATCGTAGGCCAACATTGATAATTGTCCAACATAACTCTATGGAGTTATAGGGAAAATGATTGATGTTACTGGTCACAAACTTACTTTGACTATTCTGGCAGATATTTTGTTGTAGAACTGTGCACAAACCACTGTGTTTGGTTTGGCAAAACCTCCCTCAAATGTTATAATTTTGTTTTTGGCAAAGCAAACCTTAAGGGGTAAATTTACTTAAGTGAGAGTTTTTAGAAGTATGTTTTAAAAGTGATGTTGCCCAAAGCAACCAATCAGATTCTAGCTATTATCTTCCAGGAGGTGCTAGTTAAATGATGAGTAGAATCTGATTTGTTGCTATAGGCAACATCACTTCTAAAACTCACTTCTAAAAACTCTCACTATAGTAAATTAACCCCCATGTGTTTTGGTTCTTTTCTGCTTTTGATTTCTGTAAAGTTGTTAAAAATCTGAAATGATGTAATTGGAACTATATACATGCAATCCAAACCCAAGGTTAATTTTTTAATCTGAGTTCTAAACATTTAGCAATCCCTATCCAGGATTTAGTTCTATTTGCAACTCCAAAACAGATTCGTGTTGGGTCTCGATTAGATGTGGAACCAAAAGTTAGGTTTTTGTTTTACGGAAACTGAATCACATATTTCTAATTTGTGCCAATCACTTAGACTTGAATATCCATCCTAAAGTGTGCCATTTATTACAAAGAACTTGTAACATTTTATTATAAAAATTTAGCTAATGTCACAGTTTCTAAAAAAATAACAACAAAAAGCTTAACCACTCTAAAAGTCCACATTTGAATGCTCACAACATTTTAAGAGTAATTAAGGACCAGGAGAACTCTAATGATGGAGGTGGGTTCCTATTGCCCAATCCATCAGAATAATGAGAGTCTCCCCTATATCATCAGATGGCATCTACAACATAGTTTAGAAAAGAAGGAGACCAATATATAATTGATCTAGAAGAATAAGAGTGTGCAAACTGTTAGTATGTCTGCCTACACTGTTGCTTGATCTGTGAGCCACTCACCTAGCACTGTAAGTGTGTCTGTGCCTTAGTTCTGTTTGTGTATTTTGAGTTCTGTGTATGTCTGTGTGTTCATCTTGTCTGGGTATCCTACAGTCCTGTTAGTGTCTTCTGCACAAAAGTTATTTTATGATACATAGTAGCAGTCCACCTCAAAGCATGGTCATATGTAATATTTCTTGAATTTAAATACAGTATGTAAATTTAGAGTAATGATTCTAAGGGCTCAAAAACACTAGAAAACATGAAACAATGGCATTTTAGCTATCCAAACAATAGCTATGACAACATGTTGGATACAAAACAAATTCCTTTCTTTTTGGTAAATGTATCTTGTCACATACTTACTAAAAAGGGAATGTATATAAAACACACATTGTGTAGCGTATGCAACTGACTTCATCTCAGGTAAAATATAGGTTATTGTATGTTGTATATGTTTTACCTTTAATTAGTATCTATTGATCTCAGTCTTTTTAGATAGGATTTGAAAAATAAGCAACATTTTGGATTTCAACTATACTTTTTACATTTTGTATAAAACAATTAACCCAAAAAGTGTCTGTTTAAGGCTTAGTGTAGCAGTTTTTCATTGCTTTGTTCCAAAATCAATCACGGAAGAAACCCATGTAGAAATCTGATGTTTGCCCCTAAGGACTACACTAACACCTGTTATTTTTTACTGGTTCTCCCAGCCATTAACACGTTTTGTTTATGTGGTCATATAAGGCCAACACTGTGGGAATTTTCACATCAATACTTCAAAAAGGCTGAGAAGAGTCATTCCATGGTTAAGATCTAACCTGTAAGTCCACACTTGCAGGACGTTTACTGGTTGTCAGAGCAAAACAAAACATGGAAGAGAAAAATGAAGCTGGCCAAACATTCTATATGTAATTAGAAGTGCAATATAAAAAAGCCCCTCATGCAGGTGAACTATAAGAAGGAGACTTTTTTTTACCATTTCCAATAAACACTTATATAATTAGCTACTGGAGAACTATCCACTTATACTCCTCCTCCACAAGAGAATATTTGCAGATTTTAACAATATTACTTAGTGGGCGATTTCATTTTCATCACTGTGCCACTATGATGTTCTTACAACAGTACTTCCCTAAAAACACTTACTTGTATAATTAGCTACTGAAGAACTATCCCCTTGTATTCCTTCTCCTACAAGAACAGAGACCAGGAATGTGTAATAATTCCCTGGAATCAAATTCTCAACTATAGCAGAGGTTGTGGTCACATTTGCACTGAATGTTGAATCTTCCAAGATTTTTATGTTATAGGAACTTGCATTTCCATCAGGGTGTTGCCAGCTTAGAGATACAGAAGTTGTGGTGATGTTCTCTGCTATAAGGTTCTTCACTTTATCAGGTACTATTAGGAAAAAAAGAAGCAATATATTAAAAGGTGATTTATTTTGTAAAATCATTTAGAATGAGACTCAATCTTCCACTGCAATGTTTGGCTGCAGACATCATGATAGAATACGGTCGGCCAACATTGATAATTGTCCAACATAACTCTATGGAGTTATAGGGAAAATGATTGATGTTACTGGTCACAAACTTACTTTGACTATTCTGGCAGATATTTTGTTGTAGAACTGTACACAAACCACTGTGTTTGGTTTGGCAAAACCTCCCTCAAATGTTATAATTTTGTTTTTGGCAAAGCAAACCTTAAGGGGTAAATTTACTTAAGTGAGAGTTTTTAGAAGTATGTTTTAAAAGTGATGTTGCCCAAAGCAACCAATCAGATTCTAGCTATTATCATCCAGGAGGTGCTAGTTAAATGATGAGTAGAATCTGATTTGTTGCTATAGGCAACATCACTTCTAAAACTCACTTCTAAAAACTCTCACTATAGTAAATTAACCCCCATGTGTTTTGGTTCTTTTCTGCTTTTGATTTCTGTAAAGTTGTTAAAAATCTGAAATTATGTAATTGGAACTATATACATGCAATCCAAACCCAAGGTTAATTTTTTAATCTGAGTTCTAAACATTTAGCAATCCCTATCCAGGATTTAGTTCTATTTGCAACTCCAAAACAGATTCGTGTTGGGTCTCGATTAGATGTGGAACCAAAAGTTAGGTTTTTTTTTTACGGAAACTGAATCACATATTTCTAATTTGTGCCAATCACTTAGACTTGAATATCCATCCTAAAGTGTGCCATTTATTACAAAGAACTTGTAACATTTTATTATAAAAATTTAGCTAATGTCACAGTTTCTAAAAAAATAACAACAAAAAGCTTAACCACTCTAAAAGTCCACATTTGAATGCTCACAACATTTTAAGAGTAATTAAGGACCAGGAGAACTCTAATGATGGAGGTGGGTTCCTATTGCCCAATCCATCAGAATAATGAGAGTCTCCCCTATATCATCAGATGGCATCAACAACATAGTTTAGAAAAGAAGGAGACCAATATATAATTGATCTAGAAGAATAAGAGTGTGCAAACTGTTAGTATGTCTGCCTACACTGTTGCTTGATCTGTGAGCCACTCACCTAGCACTGTAAGTGTGTCTGTGCCTTAGTTCTGTTTGTGTATTTTGAGTTCTGTGTATGTCTGTGTGTTCATCTTGTCTGGGTATCCTACAGTCCTGTTAGTGTCTTCTGCACAAAAGTTATTTTATGATACATAGTAGCAGTCCACCTCAAAGCATGGTCATATGTAATATTTCTTGAATTTAAATACAGTATGTAAATTTAGAGTAATGATTCTAAGGGCTCAAAAACACTAGAAAACATGAAACAATGGCATTTTAGCTATCCAAACAATAGCTATGACAACATGTTGGATACAAAACAAATTCCTTTCTTTTTGGTAAATGTATCTTGTCACATACTTACTAAAAAGGGAATGTATATAAAACACACATTGTGTAGCATATGCAACTGACTTCATCTCAGGTAAAATATAGGTTATTGTATGTTGTATATGTTTTACCTTTAATTAGTATCTATTGATCTCAGTCTTTTTAGATAGGATTTGAAAAATAAGCAACATTTTGTATTTCAACTATACTTTTTACATTTTGTATAAAACAATTAACCCAAAAAGTGTCAGTTTAAGGCTTAGTGTAGCAGTTTTTCATTGCTTTGTTCCAAAATCAATCACGGAAGAAACCCATGTAGAAATCTTATGTTTGCCCCTAAGGACTACACTAACACCTTTTCTTTTTTACTGGTTCTCCCTGCCATGAACAAGTTTTGTATATGTGGTCATATAAGGCCAACACTGTGGGAATTTTCACATCAATACTTCAAAAAGGCTGAGAAGAGTCATTCCATGGTTAAGATCTAACCTGTAAGTCCACACTTGCAGGACGTTTACTGGTTGTCAGAGCAAAACAAAACATGGAAGAGAAAAATAAAGCTGGCCAAACATTCTATATGTAATTAGAAGTGCAATATAAAAAAGCCCCTCATGCAGGTGAACTATAAGAAGGAGACTTTTTTTTACCATTTCCAATAAACACTTATATAATCAGCTACTGGAGAACTATCCACTTACACTCCTCCTCCACAAGAGAATATTTGCAGATTTTAACAATATTACTTAGTGGGCGATTTCATTTTCATCACTGTGCCACTATGATGTTCTTACAACAGTACTTCCCTAAAAACACTTACTTGTATAATTAGCTACTGAAGAAATATCCCCTTGTATTCCTTCTCCTACAAGAACAGAGACCAGGAATGTGTAATAATTCCCTGGAATCAAATTCTCAACTATAGCAGAGGTTATGGTCACATTTGCACTGAATGTTGAATCTTCCAAGATTTTTATGTTATAGGAACTTGCATTTCCATCAGGGTGTTGCCAGCTTAGAGATACAGAAGTTGTGGTGATGTTCTCTGCTATAAGGTTCTTCACTTTATCAGGTACTATTAGGAAAAAAAGAAGCAATATATTAAAAGGTGATTTATTTTGTAAAATCATTTAGAATGAGACTCAATCTTCCACTGCAATGTTTGGCTGCAGACATCATGATAGAATACGGTCGGCCAACATTGATAATTGTCCAACATAACTCTATGGAGTTATAGGGAAAATGATTGATGTTACTGGTCACAAACTTACTTTGACTATTCTGGCAGATATTTTGTTGTAGAACTGTGCACAAACCACTGTGTTTGGTTTGGCAAAACCTCCCTCAAATGTTATAATTTTGTTTTTGGCAAAGCAAACCTTAAGGGGTAAATTTACTTAAGTGAGAGTTTTTAGAAGTATGTTTTAAAAGTGATGTTGCCCAAAGCAACCAATCAGATTCTAGCTATTATCTTCCAGGAGGTGCTAGTTAAATGATGAGTAGAATCTGATTTGTTGCTATAGGCAACATCACTTCTAAAACTCACTTCTAAAAACTCTCACTATAGTAAATTAACCCCCATGTGTTTTGGTTCTTTTCTGCTTTTGATTTCTGTAAAGTTGTTAAAAATCTGAAATTATGTAATTGGAACTATATACATGCAATCCAAACCCAAGGTTAATTTTTTAATCTGAGTTCTAAACATTTAGCAATCCCTATCCAGGATTTAGTTCTATTTGCAACTCCAAAACAGATTCGTGTTGGGTCTCGATTAGATGTGGAACCAAAAGTTAGGTTTTTTTTTTACAGAAACTGAATCACATATTTCTAATTTGTGCCAATCACTTAGACTTGAATATCCATCCTAAAGTGTGCCATTTATTACAAAGAACTTGTAACATTTTATTATAAAAATTTAGCTAATGTCACAGTTTCTAAAAAAATAACAACAAAAAGCTTAACCACTCTAAAAGTCCACATTTGAATGCTCACAACATTTTAAGAGTAATTAAGGACCAGGAGAACTCTAATGATGGAGGTGGGTTCCTATTGCCCAATCCATCAGAATAATGAGAGTCTCCCCTATATCATCAGATGGCATCTACAACATAGTTTAGAAAAGAAGGAGACCAATATATAATTGATCTAGAAGAATAAGAGTGTGCAAACTGTTAGTATGTCTGCCTACACTGTTGCTTGATCTGTGAGCCACTCACCTAGCACTGTAAGTGTGTCTGTGCCTTAGTTCTGTTTGTGTATTTTGAGTTCTGTGTATGTCTGTGTGTTCATCTTGTCTGGGTATACTACAGTCCTGTTAGTGTCTTCTGCACAAAAGTTATTTTATGATACATAGTAGCAGTCCACCTCAAAGCATGGTCATATGTAATATTTCTTGAATTTAAATACAGTATGTAAATTTAGAGTAATGATTCTAAGGGCTCAAAAACACTAGAAAACATGAAACAATGGCATTTTAGCTATCCAAACAATAGCTATGACAACATGTTGGATACAAAACAAATTCCTTTCTTTTTGGTAAATGTATCTTGTCACATACTTACTAAAAAGGGAATGTATATAAAACACACATTGTGTAGCGTATGCAACTGACTTCATCTCAGGTAAAATATAGGTTATTGTATGTTGTATATGTTTTACCTTTAATTAGTATCTATTGATCTCAGTCTTTTTAGATAGGATTTGAAAAATAAGCAACATTTTGGATTTCAACTATACTTTTTACATTTTGTATAAAACAATTAACCCAAAAAGTGTCTGTTTAAGGCTTAGTGTAGCAGTTTTTCATTGCTTTGTTCCAAAATCAATCACGGAAGAAACCCATGTAGAAATCTGATGTTTGCCCCTAAGGACTACACTAACACCTATTATTTTTTACTGGTTCTCCCAGCCATTAACACGTTTTGTTTATGTGGTCATATAAGGCCAACACTGTGGGAATTTTCACATCAATACTTCAAAAAGGCTGAGAAGAGTCATTCCATGGTTAAGATCTAACCTGTAAGTCCACACTTGCAGGACGTTTACTGGTTGTCAGAGCAAAACAAAACATGGAAGAGAAAAATGAAGCTGGCCAAACATTCTATATGTAATTAGAAGTGCAATATAAAAAAGCCCCTCATGCAGGTGAACTATAAGAAGGAGACTTTTTTTTACCATTTCCAATAAACACTTATATAATTAGCTACTGGAGAACTATCCACTTATACTCCTCCTCCACAAGAGAATATTTGCAGATTTTAACAATATTACTTAGTGGGCGATTTCATTTTCATCACTGTGCCACTATGATGTTCTTACAACAGTACTTCCCTAAAAACACTTACTTGTATAATTAGCTACTGAAGAACTATCCCCTTGTATTCCTTCTCCTACAAGAACAGAGACCAGGAATGTGTAATAATTCCCTGGAATCAAATTCTCAACTATAGCAGAGGTTGTGGTCACATTTGCACTGAATGTTGAATCTTCCAAGATTTTTATGTTATAGGAACTTGCATTTCCATCAGGGTGTTGCCAGCTTAGAGATACAGAAGTTGTGGTGATGTTCTCTGCTATAAGGTTCTTCACTTTATCAGGTACTATTAGGAAAAAAAGAAGCAATATATTAAAAGGTGATTTATTTTGTAAAATCATTTAGAATGAGACTCAATCTTCCACTGCAATGTTTGGCTGCAGACATCATGATAGAATATGGTCGGCCAACATTGATAATTGTCCAACATAACTCTATGGAGTTATAGGGTAAATGATTGATGTTACTGGTCACAAAGTTGCTTTGACTATTCTGGCAGATATTTTGTTGTAGAACTGTGCACAAACCACTGTGTATGGTTTGCAAAACCTCCCTCAAATGTTATAATTTTGTTTTTGGCAAAGCAAACCTTAAGGGGTAAATTTACTTAAGTGAGAGTTTTTAGAAGTATGTTTTAAAAGTGATGTTGCCCAAAGCAACCAATCAGATTCTAGCTATTATCTTCCAGGAGGTGCTAGTTAAATGATGAGTAGAATCTGATTTGTTGCTATAGGCAACATCACTTCTAAAACTCACTTCTAAAAACTCTCACTATAGTAAATTAACCCCAATGTGTTTTGGATCTTTTCTGCTTTTGATTTCTGTAAAGTTGTTAAAAATCTGAAATTATGTAATTGGAACTATATACATGCAATCCAAACCCAAGGTTAATTTTTTAATCTGAGTTCTAAACATTTAGCAATCCCTATCCAGGATTTAGTTCTATTTGCAACTCCAAAACAGATTCGTGTTGGGTCTCGATTAGATGTGGAACCAAAAGTTAGGTTTTTTTTTACGGAAACTGAACCACATATTTCATTTTGTGCCAATCACTTAGACTTGAATATCCATCCTAAAGTGTGCCATTTATTACAAAGAACTTGTAACATTTTATTATAAAAATTTAGCTAATGTCACAGTTTCTAAAAAAATAACAACAAAAAGCTTAACCACTCTAAAAGTCCACATTTGAATGCTCACAACATTTTAAGAGTAATTAAGGACCAGGAGAACTCTAATGATGGAGGTGGGTTCCTATTGCCCAATCCATCAGAATAATGAGAGTCTCCCCTATATCATCAGATGGCATCTACAACATAGTTTAGAAAAGAAGGAGACCAATATATAATTGATCTAGAAGAATAAGAGTGTGCAAACTGTTAGTATGTCTGCCTACACTGTTGCATGAGCTGTGAGCCACTCATCTAGCACTGTAAGTGTGTCTGTGTCTTAGTTCTGTTTGTGTATTTTGAGTTCTGTGTATGTCTGTGTGTTCATCTTGTCTGGGTATCCTACAGTCCTGTTAGTGTCTTCTGCACAAAAGTTATTTTATGATACATAGTAGCAGTCCACCTCAAAGCATTGTCATATGTAATATTTCTTGAATTTAAATACAGTATGTAAATTTAGAGTAATGATTCTAAGGGCTCAAAAACACTAGAAAACATGAAACAATGGCATTTTAGCTATCCAAACAATAGCTATGACAACATGTTGGATACAAAACAAATTCCTTTCTTTTTGGTAAATGTATCTTGTCACATACTTACTAAAAAGGGAATGTATATAAAACACACATTGTGTAGCGTATGCAACTGACTTCATCTCAGGTAAAATATAGGTTATTGTATGTTGTATATGTTTTACCTTTAATTAGTATCTATTGATCTCAGTCTTTTTAGATAGGATTTGAAAAATAAGCAACATTTTGGATTTCAACTATACTTTTTACATTTTGTATAAAACAATTAACCCAATAAGTGTCTGTTTAAGGCTTAGTGTAGCAGTTTTTCATTGCTTTGTTCCAAAATCAATCACGGAAGAAACCCATGTAGAAATTTGATGTTTGCCCCTAAGGACTACACTAACACCTGTTATTTTTTACTGGTTCTCCCAGCCATTAACACGTTTTGTTTATGTGGTCATATAAGGCCAACACTGTGGGAATTTTCACATCAATACTTCAAAAAGGCTGAGAAGAGTCATTCCATGGTTAAGATCTAACCTGTAAGTCCACACTTGCAGGACGTTTACTGGTTGTCAGAGCAAAACAAAACATGGAAGAGAAAAATGAAGCTGGCCAAACATTCTATATGTAATTAGAAGTGCAATATAAAAAAGCCCCTCATGCAGGTGAACTATAAGAAGGAGACTTTTTTTTACCATTTCCAATAAACACTTATATAATTAGCTACTGGAGAACTATCCACTTATACTCCTCCTCCACAAGAGAATATTTGCAGATTTTAACAATATTACTTAGTGGGCGATTTCATTTTCATCACTGTGCCACTATGATGTTCTTACAACAGTACTTCCCTAAAAACACTTACTTGTATAATTAGCTACTGAAGAACTATCCCCTTGTATTCCTTCTCCTACAAGAACAGAGACCAGGAATGTGTAATAATTCCCTGGAATCAAATTCTCAACTATAGCAGAGGTTGTGGTCACATTTGCACTGAATGTTGAATCTTCCAAGATTTTTATGTTATAGGAACTTGCATTTCCATCAGGGTGTTGCCAGCTTAGAGATACAGAAGTTGTGGTGATGTTCTCTGCTATAAGGTTCTTCACTTTATCAGGTACTATTAGGAAAAAAAGAAGCAATATATTAAAAGGTGATTTATTTTGTAAAATCATTTAGAATGAGACTCAATCTTCCACTGCAATGTTTGGCTGCAGACATCATGATAGAATATGGTCGGCCAACATTGATAATTGTCCAACATAACTCTATGGAGTTATAGGGTAAATGATTGATGTTACTGGTCACAAAGTTGCTTTGACTATTCTGGCAGATATTTTGTTGTAGAACTGTGCACAAACCACTGTGTATGGTTTGCAAAACCTCCCTCAAATGTTATAATTTTGTTTTTGGCAAAGCAAACCTTAAGGGGTAAATTTACTTAAGTGAGAGTTTTTAGAAGTATGTTTTAAAAGTGATGTTGCCCAAAGCAACCAATCAGATTCTAGCTATTATCTTCCAGGAGGTGCTAGTTAAATGATGAGTAGAATCTGATTTGTTGCTATAGGCAACATCACTTCTAAAACTCACTTCTAAAAACTCTCACTATAGTAAATTAACCCCAATGTGTTTTGGATCTTTTCTGCTTTTGATTTCTGTAAAGTTGTTAAAAATCTGAAATTATGTAATTGGAACTATATACATGCAATCCAAACCCAAGGTTAATTTTTTAATCTGAGTTCTAAACATTTAGCAATCCCTATCCAGGATTTAGTTCTATTTGCAACTCCAAAACAGATTCGTGTTGGGTCTCGATTAGATGTGGAACCAAAAGTTAGGTTTTTTTTTACGGAAACTGAACCACATATTTCTAATTTGTGCCAATCACTTAGACTTGAATATCCATCCTAAAGTGTGCCATTTATTACAAAGAACTTGTAACATTTTATTATAAAAATTTAGCTAATGTCACAGTTTCTAAAAAAATAACAACAAAAAGCTTAACCACTCTAAAAGTCCACATTTGAATGCTCACAACATTTTAAGAGTAATTAAGGACCAGGAGAACTCTAATGATGGAGGTGGGTTCCTATTGCCCAATCCATCAGAATAATGAGAGTCTCCCCTATATCATCAGATGGCATCTACAACATAGTTTAGAAAAGAAGGAGACCAATATATAATTGATCTAGAAGAATAAGAGTGTGCAAACTGTTAGTATGTCTGCCTACACTGTTGCATGAGCTGTGAGCCACTCATCTAGCACTGTAAGTGTGTCTGTGTCTTAGTTCTGTTTGTGTATTTTGAGTTCTGTGTATGTCTGTGTGTTCATCTTGTCTGGGTATCCTACAGTCCTGTTAGTGTCTTCTGCACAAAAGTTATTTTATGATACATAGTAGCAGTCCACCTCAAAGCATTGTCATATGTAATATTTCTTGAATTTAAATACAGTATGTAAATTTAGATTAATGATTCTAAGGGCTCAAAAACACTAGAAAACATGAAACAATTGCATTTTAACTATCCAAACAATAGCTATGACCACATGTTGGATGCAAAACAAATTCCTTTCTTTTTGGTAAATGTATCTTGTCACATACTTACTAAAAAGGGAATGTATATAAAACACACATTGTGTAGCGTATGCAACTGACTTCATCTCAGGTAAAATATAGGTTATTGTATGTTGTATATGTTTTACCTTTAATTAGTATCTATTGATCTCAGTCTTTTTAGATAGGATTTGAAAAATAAGCAACATTTTGGATCTCAACTATACTTTTTACATTTTGTATAAAACAATTAACCGAAAAAGTGTCTGTTTAAGGCTTAGTGCAGCAGTTTTTCATTGCTTTGTTCCAAAATCAATCACAGAAGAAACCCATGTAGAAATCTGATGTTTGCCCCTAAGGACTACACTAACACCTTTTCTTTTTTACTGGTTCTCCCAGCCATGAACAAGTTTTGTATATGTGGTCATATAAGGCCAACACTGTGGGAATTTTCACATCAATACTTCAAAAAGGCTGAGAAGAGTCATTCCATGGTTAAGATCTAACCTGTAAGTCCACACTTGCAGGACGTTTACTGGTTGTCAGAGCAAAACAAAACATGGAAGAGAAAAATAAAGCTGGCCAAACATTCTATATGTAATTAGAAGTGCAATATAAAAAAGCCCCTCATGCAGGTGAACTATAAGAAGGAGACTTTTTTTTACCATTTCCAATAAACACTTATATAATCAGCTACTGGAGAACTATCCACTTACACTCCTCCTCCACAAGAGAATATTTGCAGATTTTAACAATATTACTTAGTGGGCGATTTCATTTTCATCACTGTGCCACTATGATGTTCTTACAACAGTACTTCCCTAAAAACACTTACTTGTATAATTAGCTACTGAAGAAATATCCCCTTGTATTCCTTCTCCTACAAGAACAGAGACCAGGAATGTGTAATAATTCCCTGGAATCAAATTCTCAACTATAGCAGAGGTTGTGGTCACATTTGCACTGAATGTTGAATCTTCCAAGATTTTTATGTTATAGGAACTTGCATTTCCATCAGGGTGTTGCCAGCTTAGAGATACAGAAGTTGTGGTGATGTTCTCTGCTATAAGGTTCTTCACTTTATCAGGTACTATTAGGAAAAAAAGAAGCAATATATTAAAAGGTGATTTATTTTGTAAAATCATTTAGAATGAGACTCAATCTTCCACTGCAATGTTTGGCTGCAGACATCATGATAGAATACGGTCGGCCAACATTGATAATTGTCCAACATAACTCTATGGAGTTATAGGGAAAATGATTGATGTTACTGGTCACAAACTTACTTTGACTATTCTGGCAGATATTTTGTTGTAGAACTGTGCACAAACCACTGTGTTTGGTTTGGCAAAACCTCCCTCAAATGTTATAATTTTGTTTTTGGCAAAGCAAACCTTAAGGGGTAAATTTACTTAAGTGAGAGTTTTTAGAAGTATGTTTTAAAAGTGATGTTGCCCAAAGCAACCAATCAGATTCTAGCTATTATCTTCCAGGAGGTGCTAGTTAAATGATGAGTAGAATCTGATTTGTTGCTATAGGCAACATCACTTCTAAAACTCACTTCTAAAAACTCTCACTATAGTAAATTAACCCACATGTGTTTTGGTTCTTTTCTGCTTTTGATTTCTGTAAAGTTGTTAAAAATCTGAAATTATGTAATTGGAACTATATACATGCAATCCAAACCCAAGGTTAATTTTTTAATCTGAGTTCTAAACATTTAGCAATCCCTATCCAGGATTTAGTTCTATTTGCAACTCCAAAACAGATTCGTGTTGGGTCTCGATTAGATGTGGAACCAAAAGTTAGGTTTTTTTTTTACGGAAACTGAATCACATATTTCTAATTTGTGCCAATCACTTAGACTTGAATATCCATCCTAAAGTGTGCCATTTATTACAAAGAACTTGTAACATTTTATTATAAAAATTTAGCTAATGTCACAGTTTCTAAAAAAATAACAACAAAAAGCTTAACCACTCTAAAAGTCCACATTTGAATGCTCACAACATTTTAAGAGTAATTAAGGACCAGGAGAACTCTAATGATGGAGGTGGGTTCCTATTGCCCAATCCATCAGAATAATGAGAGTCTCCCCTATATCATCAGATGGCATCTACAACATAGTTTAGAAAAGAAGGAGACCAATATATAATTGATCTAGAAGAATAAGAGTGTGCAAACTGTTAGTATGTCTGCCTACACTGTTGCTTGATCTGTGAGCCACTCACCTAGCACTGTAAGTGTGTCTGTGCCTTAGTTCTGTTTGTGTATTTTGAGTTCTGTGCATGTCTGTGTGTTCATCTTGTCTGGGTATACTACAGTCCTGTTAGTGTCTTCTGCACAAAAGTTATTTTATGATACATAGTAGCAGTCCACCTCAAAGCATGGTCATATGTAATATTTCTTGAATTTAAATACAGTATGTAAATTTAGAGTAATGATTCTAAGGGCTCAAAAACACTAGAAAACATGAAACAATGGCATTTTAGCTGTCCAAACAATAGCTATGACAACATGTTGGATACAAAACAAATTCCTTTCTTTTTGGTAAATGTATCTTGTCACATACTTACTAAAAAGGGAATGTATATAAAACACACATTGTGTAGCATATGCAACTGACTTCATCTCAGGTAAAATATAGGTTATTGTATGTTGTATATGTTTTACCTTTAATTAGTATCTATTGATCTCAGTCTTTTTAGATAGGATTTGAAAAATAAGCAACATTTTGGAACTCAACTAAACTTTTTACATTTTGTATAAAACAATTTACCGAAAAAGTGTCTGTTTAAGGCTTAGTGCAGCAGTTTTTCATTGCTTTGTTCCAAAATCAATCACGGAAGAAACCCATGTAGAAATCTTATGTTTGCCCCTAAGGACAACACTAACACCTGTTCTTTTTTACTGGTTCTCCCAGCCATGAACAAGTTTTGTATATGTGGTCATATAAGGCCAACACTGTGGGAAATTTCACATCAATACTTCAAAAAGGCAGAGAAGAGTCATTCCATGGTTAAGATCTAACCTGTAAGTCCACACTTGCAGGACGTTTACTGGTTGTCAGAGCAAAACAAAACATGGAAGAGAAAAATAAAGCTGGCCAAACATTCTATATATAATTAGAAGTGCAATGTAAAAAAGCCCCTCATGCAGGTGAACTATAAGAAGGAGACTTTTTTTTACCATTTCCAATAAACACTTATATAATCAGCTACTGGAGAACTATCCACTTATACTCCTCCTCCACAAGAGAATATTTGCAGATTTTAACAATATTACTTAGTGGGCGATTTCATTTTCATCACTGTGCCACTATGATGTTCTTACAACAATACTTCCCTAAAAACACTTACTTGTATAATTAGCTACTGAAGAACTATCCCCTTGTATTCCTTCTCCTACAAGAACAGAGACCAGGAATGTGTAATAATTCCCTGGAATCAAATTCTCAACTATAGCAGAGGTTGTGGTCACATTTGCACTGAATGTTGAATCTTCCAAGATTTTTATGTTATAGGATCTTGCATTTCCATCAGGGTGTTGCCAGCTTATAGATACAGAAGTTGTGGTGATGTTCTCTGCTATAAGGTTCTTCACTTTATCAGGTACTATTAGGAAAAAAGAAGCAAAATATTAAAAGGTGATTTATTTTGTAAAATCATTTAGTATGAGACTCAATCTTCCACTGCAATGTTTGGCTGCAGACATCATGATAGAAAACGGTCGGCCAACATTGATAATTGTCCAACATAACTCTATGGAGTTATAGGGAAAATGATTGATGTTACTGGTCACAAAGTTACTTTGACTATTCTGGCAGATATTTTGTTGTAGAACTGTGCACAAACCACTGTGTTTGGTTTGGCAAAACCTCCCTCAAATGTTATAATTTTGTTTTTGGCAAAGCAAACCTTAAGGGGTAAATTTACTTAAGTGAGAGTTTTTAGAAGAATGTTTTAAAAGTGATGTTGCCCAAAGCAACCAATCAGATTTTAGCTATTATCTTCCAGGAGGTGCTAGTTAAATGATGAGTAGAATCTGATTTGTTGCTGTAGGCAACATCACTTCTAAAACTCACTTCTAAAAACTCTCACTTTAGTAAATTAACCCCCATGTGTTTTGGTTCTTTTCTGCTTTTGATTTCTGTAAAGTTGATAAAAATCTGAAATTATGTAATTGGAACTATATACATGCAATCCAAACCCAAGGTTATTTTTTTAATCTGAGTTCTAAACATATAGCAATCCCTATCCAGGATTTAGTTCTATTTGCAACTCCAAAAATGATTCGTGTTTGGTCTCGATTAGATGTGGAACCAAAAGTTAGTTTTTTTTTTAGGGAAACTGAACCACATATTTCTAATTTGTGCCAATCACTTAGACTTGAATATCCTTCCTAAAGTGTGCCATTTATTACAAAGAACTTGTAACATTTTATTATAAAAATTTAGCTAATGTCACAGTTTCTAAAAAAATAACAACAAAAATCTTAACCACTCTAAAAGTCCACATTTGAATGCTCACAACATTTTAAGAGTAATTAAGGACCAGTAGAACTCTAATGATGGGGGTGGGTTCCTATTGCCCAATCCATCAGAATAATGAGAGTCTCCCCTATATCATCAGATGGCATCTACAACATAGTTTAGAAAAGAAGGAGACCAATATATAATTGATCTAGAAGAATAAGAGTGTGCAAACTGTTAGTATGTCTGCCTACACTGTTGCATGAGTTGTGAGCCACTCATCTAGCACTGTAGGTGTGTCTGTGTCTTAGTTCTGTTTGTGTATTTTGAGTTCTGTGTATGTCTGTGTGTTCATCTTGTCTGGGTATCCTACAGTCCTGTTGGAGTCTTCTGCACAAAAGTTATTTTATGATACATAGTAGCGGTCCACCTCAAAGCATGGTCATATGTAATATTTCTTGAATTTAAATACAGTATGTAAATTTAGAGTAATGATTCTAAGGGCTCAAAAACACTAGAAAACATGAAACAATGGCATTTTAGCTATCCAAACAATAGCTATGACCACATGTTGGATGCAAAACAAATTCCTTTCTTTTTGGTAAATGTATCTTGTCACATACTTACTAAAAAGGGAATGTATATAAAACACACATTGTGTAGCATATGCAACTGACTTCATCTCAGGTAAAATATAGGTTATTGTATGTTGTATATGTTTTACCTTTAATTAGTATCTATTGATCTCAGTCTTTTTAGATAGGATTTGAAAAATAAGCAACATTTTGGATTTCAACTATACTTTTTACATTTTGTATAAAACAATTAACCCAAAAAGTGTCTGTTTAAGGCTTAGTGTAGCAGTTTTTCATTGCTTTGTTCCAAAATCAATCACGGAAGAAACCCATGTAGAAATCTGATGTTTGCCCCTAAGGACTACACTAACACCTGTTATTTTTTACTGGTTCTCCCAGCCATTAACACGTTTTGTTTATGTGGTCATTTAAGGCCAACACTGTGGGAATTTTCACATCAATACTTCAAAAAGGCTGAGAAGAGTCATTCCATGGTTAAGATCTAACCTGTAAGTCCACACTTGCAGGACGTTTACTGGTTGTCAGAGCAAAACAAAACATGGAAGAGAAAAATGAAGCTGGCCAAACATTCTATATGTAATTAGAAGTGCAATATAAAAAAGCCCCTCATGCAGGTGAACTATAAGAAGGAGACTTTTTTTACCATTTCCAATAAACACTTATATAATCAGCTACTGGAGAACTATCCACTTATACTCCTCCTCCACAAGAGAATATTTGCAGATTTTAACAATATTACTTAGTGGGCGATTTCATTTTCATCACTGTGCCACTATGATGTTCTTACAACAGTACTTCCCTAAAAACACTTACTTGTATAATTAGCTACTGAAGAACTATCCCCTTGTATTCCTTCTCCTACAAGAACAGAGACCAGGAATGTGTAATAATTCCCTGGAATCAAATTCTCAACTATAGCAGAGGTTGTGGTCACATTTGCACTGAATGTTGAATCTTCCAAGATTTTTATGTTATAGGAACTTGCATTTCCATCAGGGTGTTGCCAGCTTAGAGATACAGAAGTTGTGGTGATGTTCTCTGCTATAAGGTTCTTCACTTTATCAGGTACTATTAGGAAAAAAAGAAGCAATATATTAAAAGGTGATTTATTTTGTAAAATCATTTAGAATGAGACTCAATCTTCCACTGCAATGTTTGGCTGCAGACATCATGATAGAATACGGTCGGCCAACATTGATAATTGTCCAACATAACTCTATGGAGTTATAGGGTAAATGATTGATGTTACTGGTCACAAAGTTACTTTGACTATTCTGGCAGATATTTTGTTGTAGAACTGTGCACAAACCACTGTGTATGGTTTGCAAAACCTCCCTCAAATGTTATAATTTTGTTTTTGGCAAAGCAAACCTTAAGGGGTTAATTTACTTAAGTGAGAGTTTTTAGAAGTATGTTTTAAAAGTGATGTTGCCCAAAGCAACCAATCAGATTCTAGCTATTATCTTCCAGGAGGTGCTAGTTAAATGATGAGTAGAATCTGATTTGTTGCTATCGGCAACATCACTTCTAAAACTCACTTCTAAAAACTCTCACTATAGTAAATTAACCCCCATGTGTTTTGGTTCTTTTCTGCTTTTGATTTCTGTAAAGTTGTTAAAAATCTGAAATTATGTAATTGGAACTATATACATGCAATCCAAACCCAAGGTTAATTTTTTAACCTGAGTTCTAAACATATAGCAATCACTATCCAGAATTTAGTTCTATTTGCAACTCCAAAACTGATTCGTGTTGGGTCTCGATTAGATGTGGAACCAAAAGTTAGTTGTTTTTTATTACGGAAATTGAACCACATATTTCTAATTTGTGCCAATCACTTAGACTTGAATATCCATCCTAAAGTGTGCCATTTATTACAAAGAACTTGTAACATTTTATTATAAAAATTTAGCTAATGTCACAGTTTCAAAAAAAATAACAACAAAAATCTTAACCACTCTAAAAGTCCACATTTGAATGCTCACAACATTTTAAGAGTAATTAAGGACCAGGAGAACTCTAATGATGGAGGTGGGTTCCTATTGCCCAATCCATCAGAATAATGAGAGTCTCCCCTATATCATCAGATGGCATCTACAACATAGTTTAGAAAAGAAGGAGACCAATATATAATTGATCTAGAAGAATAAGAATGTGCAAACTGTTAGTATGTCTGCCTACACTATTGCATGAGTTGTGAGCCACTCATCTAGCACTGTAAGTGTGTCGGTGCCTTAGTTGTGTTTGTGTATTTTGAGTTCTGTGTATGTCTGTGTGTTCATCTTGTCTGGGTATACTACAGTCCTGTTAGTGTCTTCTGCACAAAAGTTATTTTATGATACATAGTAGCAGTCCACCTCAAAGCATGGTCATATGTAATATTTCTTGAATTTAAATACAGTATGTAAATTTAGAGTAATGATTCTAAGGGCTCAAAAACACTAGAAAACATGAAACAATGGCATTTTAGCTATCCAAACAATAGCTATGACCACATGTTGGATACAAAACAAATTCCTTTCTTTTTGGTAAATGTATCTTGTTACATACTTACTAAAAAGGGAATGTATATAAAACACACATTGTGTAGCGTATGCAACTGACTTCATCTCAGGTAAAATATAGGTTATTGTATGTTGTATATGTTTTACCTTTAATTAGTATCTATTGATCTCAGTCTTTTTAGATAGGATTTGAAAAATAAGCAACATTTTGGAACTCAACTATACTTTTTACATTTTGTATAAAACAATTTACCGAAAAAGTGTCTGTTTAAGGCTTAGTGCAGCAGTTTTTCATTGCTTTGTTCCAAAATCAATCACGGAAGAAACCCATGTAGAAATCTTATGTTTGCCCCTAAGGACAACACTAACACCTGTTCTTTTTTACTGGTTCTCCCAGCCATGAACAAGTTTTGTATATGTGGTCATATAAGGCCAACACTGTGGGAAATTTCACATCAATACTTCAAAAAGGCAGAGAAGAGTCATTCCATGGTTAAGATCTAACCTGTAAGTCCACACTTGCAGGACGTTTACTGGTTGTCAGAGCAAAACAAAACATGGAAGAGAAAAATAAAGCTGGCCAAACATTCTATATATAATTAGAAGTGCAATGTAAAAAAGCCCCTCATGCAGGTGAACTATAAGAAGGAGACTTTTTTTTACCATTTCCAATAAACACTTATATAATCAGCTACTGGAGAACTATCCACTTATACTCCTCCTCCACAAGAGAATATTTGCAGATTTTAACAATATTACTTAGTGGGCGATTTCATTTTCATCACTGTGCCACTATGATGTTCTTACAACAATACTTCCCTAAAAACACTTACTTGTATAATTAGCTACTGAAGAACTATCCCCTTGTATTCCTTCTCCTACAAGAACAGAGACCAGGAATGTGTAATAATTCCCTGGAATCAAATTCTCAACTATAGCAGAGGTTGTGGTCACATTTGCACTGAATGTTGAATCTTCCAAGATTTTTATGTTATAGGATCTTGCATTTCCATCAGGGTGTTGCCAGCTTATAGATACAGAAGTTGTGGTGATGTTCTCTGCTATAAGGTTCTTCACTTTATCAGGTACTATTAGGAAAAAAGAAGCAAAATATTAAAAGGTGATTTATTTTGTAAAATCATTTAGTATGAGACTCAATCTTCCACTGCAATGTTTGGCTGCAGACATCATGATAGAAAACGGTCGGCCAACATTGATAATTGTCCAACATAACTCTATGGAGTTATAGGGAAAATGATTGATGTTACTGGTCACAAAGTTACTTTGACTATTCTGGCAGATATTTTGTTGTAGAACTGTGCACAAACCACTGTGTTTGGTTTGGCAAAACCTCCCTCAAATGTTATAATTTTGTTTTTGGCAAAGCAAACCTTAAGGGGTAAATTTACTTAAGTGAGAGTTTTTAGAAGAATGTTTTAAAAGTGATGTTGCCCAAAGCAACCAATCAGATTTTAGCTATTATCTTCCAGGAGGTGCTAGTTAAATGATGAGTAGAATCTGATTTGTTGCTGTAGGCAACATCACTTCTAAAACTCACTTCTAAAAACTCTCACTTTAGTAAATTAACCCCCATGTGTTTTGGTTCTTTTCTGCTTTTGATTTCTGTAAAGTTGATAAAAATCTGAAATTATGTAATTGGAACTATATACATGCAATCCAAACCCAAGGTTATTTTTTTAAATCGGAGTTCTAAACATATAGCAATCCCTATCCAGGATTTAATTCTATTTGCAACTCCAAAAATGATTCGTGTTTGGTCTCGATTAGATGTGGAACCAAAAGTTAGTTTTTTTTTTAGGGAAACTGAACCACATATTTCTAATTTGTGCCAATCACTTAGACTTGAATATCCTTCCTAAAGTGTGCCATTTATTACAAAGAACTTGTAACATTTTATTATAAAAATTTAGCTAATGTCACAGTTTCTAAAAAAATAACAACAAAAATCTTAACCACTCTAAAAGTCCACATTTGAATGCTCACAACATTTTAAGAGTAATTAAGGACCAGTAGAACTCTAATGATGGGGGTGGGTTCCTATTGCCCAATCCATCAGAATAATGAGAGTCTCCCCTATATCATCAGATGGCATCTACAACATAGTTTAGAAAAGAAGGAGACCAATATATAATTGATCTAGAAGAATAAGAGTGTGCAAACTGTTAGTATGTCTGCCTACACTGTTGCATGAGTTGTGAGCCACTCATCTAGCACTGTAGGTGTGTCTGTGTCTTAGTTCTGTTTGTGTATTTTGAGTTCTGTGTATGTCTGTGTGTTCATCTTGTCTGGGTATCCTACAGTCCTGTTGGAGTCTTCTGCACAAAAGTTATTTTATGATACATAGTAGCGGTCCACCTCAAAGCATGGTCATATGTAATATTTCTTGAATTTAAATACAGTATGTAAATTTAGAGTAATGATTCTAAGGGCTCAAAAACACTAGAAAACATGAAACAATGGCATTTTAGCTATCCAAACAATAGCTATGACCACATGTTGGATGCAAAACAAATTCCTTTCTTTTTGGTAAATGTATCTTGTCACATACTTACTAAAAAGGGAATGTATATAAAACACACATTGTGTAGCATATGCAACTGACTTCATCTCAGGTATAATATAGGTTATTGTATGTTGTATATGTTTTACCTTTAATTAGTATCTATTGATCTCAGTCTTTTTAGATAGGATTTGAAAAATAAGCAACATTTTGGATTTCAACTATACTTTTTACATTTTGTATAAAACAATTAACCCAAAAAGTGTCTGTTTAAGGCTTAGTGTAGCAGTTTTTCATTGCTTTGTTCCAAAATCAATCACGGAAGAAACCCATGTAGAAATCTTATGTTTGCCCCTAAGGACTACACTAACACCTGTTATTTTTTACTGGTTCTCCCAGCCATTAACACGTTTTGTTTATGTGGTCATTTAAGGCCAACACTGTGGGAATTTTCACATCAATACTTCAAAAAGGCTGAGAAGAGTCATTCCATGGTTAAGATCTAACCTGTAAGTCCACACTTGCAGGACGTTTACTGGTTGTCAGAGCAAAACAAAACATGGAAGAGAAAAATGAAGCTGGCCAAACATTCTATATGTAATTAGAAGTGCAATATAAAAAAGCCCCTCATGCAGGTGAACTATAAGAAGGAGACTTTTTTTACCATTTCCAATAAACACTTATATAATCAGCTACTGGAGAACTATCCACTTATACTCCTCCTCCACAAGAGAATATTTGCAGATTTTAACAATATTACTTAGTGGGCGATTTCATTTTCATCACTGTGCCACTATGATGTTCTTACAACAGTACTTCCCTAAAAACACTTACTTGTATAATTAGCTACTGAAGAACTATCCCCTTGTATTCCTTCTCCTACAAGAACAGAGACCAGGAATGTGTAATAATTCCCTGGAATCAAATTCTCAACTATAGCAGAGGTTGTGGTCACATTTGCACTGAATGTTGAATCTTCCAAGATTTTTATGTTATAGGAACTTGCATTTCCATCAGGGTGTTGCCAGCTTAGAGATACAGAAGTTGTGGTGATGTTCTCTGCTATAAGGTTCTTCACTTTATCAGGTACTATTAGGAAAAAAAGAAGCAATATATTAAAAGGTGATTTATTTTGTAAAATCATTTAGAATGAGACTCAATCTTCCACTGCAATGTTTGGCTGCAGACATCATGATAGAATACGCTCGGCCAACATTGATAATTGTCCAACATAACTCTATGGAGTTATAGGGTAAATGATTGATGTTACTGGTCACAAAGTTACTTTGACTATTCTGGCAGATATTTTGTTGTAGAACTGTGCACAAACCACTGTGTATGGTTTGCAAAACCTCCCTCAAATGTTATAATTTTGTTTTTGGCAAAGCAAACCTTAAGGGGTTAATTTACTTAAGTGAGAGTTTTTAGAAGTATGTTTTAAAAGTGATGTTGCCCAAAGCAACCAATCAGATTCTAGCTATTATCTTCCAGGAGGTGCTAGTTAAATGATGAGTAGAATCTGATTTGTTGCTATCGGCAACATCACTTCTAAAACTCACTTCTAAAAACTCTCACTATAGTAAATTAACCCCCATGTGTTTTGGTTCTTTTCTGCTTTTGATTTCTGTAAAGTTGTTAAAAATCTGAAATTATGTAATTGGAACTATATACATGCAATCCAAACCCAAGGTTAATTTTTTAATCTGAGTTCTAAACATATAGCAATCACTATCCAGAATTTAGTTCTATTTGCAACTCCAAAACTGATTCGTGTTGGGTCTCGATTAGATGTGGAACCAAAAGTTAGTTGTTTTTTATTAGGGAAATTGAACCACATATTTCTAATTTGTGCCAATCACTTAGACTTGAATATCCATCCTAAAGTGTGCCATTTATTACAAAGAACTTGTAACATTTTATTATAAAAATTTAGCTAATGTCACAGTTTCAAAAAAAATAACAACAAAAATCTTAACCACTCTAAAAGTCCACATTTGAATGCTCACAACATTTTAAGAGTAATTAAGGACCAGGAGAACTCTAATGATGGAGGTGGGTTCCTATTGCCCAATCCATCAGAATAATGAGAGTCTCCCCTATATCATCAGATGGCATCTACAACATAGTTTAGAAAAGAAGGAGACCAATATATAATTGATCTAGAAGAATAAGAATGTGCAAACTGTTAGTATGTCTGCCTACACTATTGCATGAGTTGTGAGCCACTCATCTAGCACTGTAAGTGTGTCGGTGCCTTAGTTGTGTTTGTGTATTTTGAGTTCTGTGTATGTCTGTGTGTTCATCTTGTCTGGGTATACTACAGTCCTGTTAGTGTCTTCTGCACAAAAGTTATTTTATGATACATAGTAGCAGTCCACCTCAAAGCATGGTCATATGTAATATTTCTTGAATTTAAATACAGTATGTAAATTTAGAGTAATGATTCTAAGGGCTCAAAAACACTAGAAAACATGAAACAATGGCATTTTAGCTATCCAAACAATAGCTATGACCACATGTTGGATACAAAACAAATTCCTTTCTTTTTGGTAAATGTATCTTGTTACATACTTACTAAAAAGGGAATGTATATAAAACACACATTGTGTAGCGTATGCAACTGACTTCATCTCAGGTAAAATATAGGTTATTGTATGTTGTATATGTTTTACCTTTAATTAGTATCTATTGATCTCAGTCTTTTTAGATAGGATTTGAAAAATAAGCAACATTTTGGATCTCAACTATACTTTTTACATTTTGTATAAAACAATTAACCGAAAAAGTGTCTGTTTAAGGCTTAGTGCAGCAGTTTTTCATTGCTTTGTTCCAAAATCAATCACGGAAGAAACCCATGTAGAAATCTTATGTTTGCCCCTAAGGACTACACTAACACCTTTTCTTTTTTACTGGTTCTCCCAGCCATTAACAAGTTTTGTATATGTGGTCATATAAGGCCAACACTGTGGGAATTTTCACATCAATACTTCAAAAAGGCTGAGAAGAGTCATTCCATGGTTAAGATCTAACCTGTAAGTCCACACTTGCAGGACGTTTACTGGTTGTCAGAGCAAAACAAAACATGGATGAGAAAAATAAAGCTGGCCAAACATTCTATATGTAATTAGAAGTGCAATATAAAAAAGCCCCTCATGCAGGTGAACTATAAGAAGGAGACTTTTTTTTACCATTTCCAATAAACACTTATATAATCAGCTACTGGAGAACTATCCACTTACACTCCTCCTCCACAAGAGAATATTTGCAGATTTTAACAATATTACTTAGTGGGCGATTTCATTTTCATCACTGTGCCACTATGATGATCTTACAACAGTACTTCCCTAAAAACACTTACTTGTATAATTAGCTACTGAAGAAATATCCCCTTGTATTCCTTCTCCTACAAGAACAGAGACCAGGAATGTGTAATAATTCCCTGGAATCAAATTCTCAACTATAGCAGAGGTTGTGGTCACATTTGCACTGAATGTTGAATCTTCCAAGATTTTTATGTTATAGGAACTTGCATTTCCATCAGGGTGTTGCCAGCTTAGAGATACAGAAGTTGTGGTGATGTTCTCTGCTATAAGGTTCTTCACTTTATCAGGTACTATTAGGAAAAAAAGAAGCAATATATTAAAAGGTGATTTATTTTGTAAAATCATTTAGAATGAGACTCAATCTTCCACTGCAATGTTTGGCTGCAGACATCATGATAGAATACGGTCGGCCAACATTGATAATTGTCCAACATAACTCTATGGAGTTATAGGGAAAATGATTGATGTTACTGGTCACAAACTTACTTTGACTATTCTGGCAGATATTTTGTTGTAGAACTGTGCACAAACCACTGTGTTTGGTTTGGCAAAACCTCCCTCAAATGTTATAATTTTGTTTTTGGCAAAGCAAACCTTAAGGGGTAAATTTACTTAAGTGAGAGTTTTTAGAAGTATGTTTTAAAAGTGATGTTGCCCAAAGCAACCAATCAGATTCGAGCTATTATCTTCCAGGAGGTGCTAGTTAAATTATGAGTAGAATCTGATTTGTTGCTATAGGCAACATCACTTCTAAAACTCACTTCTAAAAACTCTCACTTTAGTAAATCAACCCCCATGTGTTTTGGTTCTTTTCTGCTTTTGATTTCTGTAAAGTTGTTAAAAATCTGAAATTATGTAATTGGAACTATATACATGCAATCCAAACCCAAGGTTAATTTTTTAATCTGAGTTCTAAACATATAGCAATCCCTATCCAGGATTTAGTTCTATTTGCAACTCCAAAACTGATTCGTGTTGGGTCTCGATTAGATGTGGAAGCAAAAGTTAAGTTTTTTTTTACGGAAACTGAACCACATATTTCTAATTTGTGCCAATCACTTAGACTTGAATATCCATCCTAAAGTGTGCCATTTATTACAAAGAACTTGTAACATTTTATTATAAAAATTTAGCTAATGTCACAGTTTCTACAAAAATAACAACAAAAATCTTAACCACTCTAAAAGTCCACATTGAATGCACACAACATTTTAAGAGTAATTAAGGACCAGGAGCACTCTAATGATGGAGGTGGGTTCCTATTGCCCAATCCATCAGAATAATGAGAGTCTCCCCTATATCATCAGATGGCATCTACAACATAGTTTAGAAAAGAAGGAGACCAATATATAATTGATCTAGAAGAATAAGAATGTGCAAACTGTTAGTATGTCTGCCTACACTGTTGCATGATCTGTGAGCCACTCATCTAGCACTGTAAGTGTGTCTGTGCCTTAGTTCTGTTTGTGTATTTTGAGTTCTGTGTATGTCTGTGTGTTCATCTTGTCTGGGTATCCTACTGTCCTGTTAGTGTCTTCTGCACAAAAGTTATTTTATGATACATAGTAGCAGTCCACCTCAAAGCATGGTCATATGTAATATTTCTTGAATTTAAATACAGTATGCAAATTTAGAGTAATGATTCTAAGGGCTCAAAAACACTAGAAAACATGAAACAATGGCATTTTACTTGCTATCCAAACAATAGCTATGACCACATGTTGGATGCAAAACAAATTCCTTTCATTTTGGTAAATGTATCTTGTCACATACTTACTACAAATTGAATGTATATAAAACACACATTGTGTAGCATATGGAACTGACTTCATCTCAGGTAAAATATAGGTTATTGTATGTTGTATATGTTTTACCTTTAATTAGTGTCTATTGATCTCAGTCTTTTTAGATAGGATTTGAAAAATAAGCAACATTTTGGAACTCAACTATACTTTTTACATTTTGTATAAAACAATTTACCGAAAAAGTGTCTGTTTAAGGCTTAGTGCAGCAGTTTTTCATTGCTTTGTTCCAAAATCAATCACGGAAGAAACCCATGTAGAAATCTTATGTTTGCCCCTAAGGACAACACTAACACCTGTTCTTTTTTACTGGTTCTCCCAGCCATGAACAAGTTTTGTATATGTGGTCATATAAGGCCAACACTGTGCGAAATTTCACATCAATACTTCAAAAAGGCAGAGAAGAGTCATTCCATGGTTAAGATCTAACCTGTAAGTCCACACTTGCAGGACGTTTACTGGTTGTCAGAGCAAAACAAAACATGGAAGAGAAAAATAAAGCTGGCAAAACATTCTATATATAATTAGAAGTGCAATGTAAAAAAGCCCCTCATGCAGGTGAACTATAAGAAGGAGACTTTTTTTTACCATTTCCAATAAACACTTATATAATCAGCTACTGGAGAACTATCCACTTATACTCCTCCTCCACAAGAGAATATTTGCAGATTTTAACAATATTACTTAGTGGGCAATTTCATTTTCATCACTGTGCCACTATGATGTTCTTACAACAGTACTTCCCTAAAAACACTTACTTGTATAATTAGCTACTGAAGAAATATCCCCTTGTATTCCTTCTCCTACAAGAACAGAGACCAGGAATGTGTAATAATTCCCTGGAATCAAATTCTCAACTATAGCAGAGGTTGTGGTCACATTTGCACTGAATGTTGAATCTTCCAAGATTTTTATGTTATAGGAACTTGCATTTCCATCAGGGTGTTGCCAGCTTAGAGATACAGAAGTTGTGGTGATGTTCTCTGCTATAAGGTTCTTCACTTTATCAGGTACTATTAGGAAAAAAGAAGCAAAATATTAAAAGGTGATTTATTTTGTAAAATCATTTAGAATGAGACTCAATCTTCCACTGCAATGTTTGGCTGCAGACATCATGATAGAATACGGTCGGCCAACATTGATAATTGTCCAACATAACTCTATGGAGTTATAGGGAAAATGATTGATGTTACTGGTCACAAACTTACTTTGACTATTCTGGCAGATATTTTGTTGTAGAACTGTGCACAAACCACTGTGTTTGGTTTGGCAAAACCTCCCTCAAATGTTATAATTTTGTTTTTGGCAAAGCAAACCTTAAGGGGTAAATTTACTTAAGTGAGAGTTTTTAGAAGAATGTTTTAAAAGTGATGTTGCCCAAAGCAACCAATCAGATTCTAGCTATTATCTTCCAGGAGGTGCTAGTTAAATGATGAGTAGAATCTGATTTGTTGCTGTAGGCAACATCACTTCTAAAACTCACTTCTAAAAACTCTCACTTTAGTAAATTAACCCCCATGTGTTTTGGTTCTTTTCTGCTTTTGATTTCTGTAAAGTTGATAAAAATCTGAAATTATGTAATTGGAACTATATACATGCAATCCAAACCCAAGGTTATTTTTTTAATCTGAGTTCTAAACATATAGCAATCCCTATCCAGGATTTAGTTCTATTTGCAACTCCAAAAATGATTCGTGTTTGGTCTCGATTAGATGTGGAACCAAAAGTTAGGTTTTTTTTTAGGGAAACTGAACCACATATTTCTAATTTGTGCCAATCACTTAGACTTGAATATCCATCCTAAAGTGTGCCATTTATTACAAAGAACTTGTAACATTTTATTATAAAAATTTAGCTAATGTCACAGTTTCTAAAAAAATAACAACAAAAATCTTAACCACTCTAAAAGTCCACATTTGAATGCTCACAACATTTTATGAGTAATTAAGGACCAGTAGAACTCTAATGATGGGGGTGGGTTCCTATTGCCCAATCCATCAGAATAATGAGAGTCTCCCCTATATCATCAGATGGCATCTACAACATAGTTTAGAAAAGAAGGAGACCAATATATAATTGATCTAGAAGAATAAGAGTGTGCAAACTGTTAGTATGTCTGCCTACACTGTTGCATGAGTTGTGAGCCACTCATCTAGCACTGTAGGTGTGTCTTTGTCTTAGTTCTGTTTGTGTATTTTGAGTTCTGTGTATGTCTGTGTGTTCATCTTGTCTGGGTATCCTACAGTCCTGTTAGAGTCTTCTGCACAAAAGTTATTTTATGATACATAGTAGCGGTCCACCTCCAAGCATGGTCATATGTAATATTTCTTGAATTTAAATACAGTATGTAAATTTAGAGTAATGATTCTAAGGGCTCAAAAACACTAGAAAACATGAAACAATGGCATTTTAGCTATCCAAACAATAGCTATGACCACATGTTGGATGCAAAACAAATTCCTTTCTTTTTGGTAAATGTATCTTGTCACATACTTACTAAAAAGGGAATGTATATAAAACACACATTGTGTAGCGTATGCAACTGACTTCATCTCAGGTAAAATATAGGTTATTGTATGTTGTATATGTTTTACCTTTAATTAGTATCTATTAATCTCAGTCTTTTTAGATAGGATTTGAAAAATAAGCAACATTTTGGATTTCAACTATACTTTTTACATTTTGTATAAAACAATTAACCCAAAAAGTGTCTGTTTAAGGCTTAGTGTAGCAGTTTTTCATTGCTTTGTTCCAAAATCAATCACGGAAGAAATCCATGTAGAAATCTGATGTTTGCCCCTAAGGACTACACTAACACCTGTTATTTTTTACTGGTTCTCCCAGCGATTAACACGTTTTGTTTATGTGGTCATTTAAGGCCAACACTGTGGGAATTTTCACATCAATTCTTCAAAAAGGCTGAGAAGAGTCATTCCATGGTTAAGATCTAACCTGTAAGTCCACACTTGCAGGACGTTTACTGGTTGTCAGAGCAAAACAAAACATGGAAGAGAAAAATAAAGCTGGCCAAACATTCTATATGTAATTAGAAGTGCAATATAAAAAAGCCCCTCATGCAGGTGAACTATAAGAAGGAGACTTTTTTTTACCATTTCCAATAAACAATTATATAATCAGCTACTGGAGAACTATCCACTTATACTCCTCCTCCACAAGAGAATATTTGCAGATTTTAACAATATTACTTAGTGGGCAATTTCATTTTCATCACTGTGCCACTATGATGTTCTTACAACAGTACTTCCCTAAAAACACTTACTTGTATAATTAGCTACTGAAGAACTATCCCCTTGTATTCCTTCTCCTACAAGAACAGAGACCAGGAATGTGTAATAATTCCCTGGAATCAAATTCTCAACTATAGCAGAGGTTGTGGTCACATTTGCACTGAATGTTGAATCTTCCAAGATTTTTATGTTATAGGAACTTGCATTTCCATCAGGGTGTTGCCAGCTTAGAGATACAGAAGTTGTGGTGATGTTCTCTGCTATAAGGTTCTTCACTTTATCAGGTACTATTAGGAAAAAAAGAAGCAATATATTAAAAGGTGATTTATTTTGTAAAATCATTTAGAATGAGACTCAATCTTCCACTGCAATGTTTGGCTGCAGACATCATGATAGAATACGGTCGGCCAACATTGATAATTGTCCAACATAACTCTGTGGAGTTATAGGGTAAATGATTGATGTTACTGGTCACAAAGTTACTTTGACTATTCTGGCAGATATTTTGTTGTAGAACTGTGCACAAACCACTGTGTATGGTTTGCAAAACCTCCCTCAAATGTTATAATTTTGTTTTTGGCAAAGCAAACCTTAAGGGGTAAATTTACTTAAGTGAGAGTTTTTAGAAGTATGTTTTAAAAGTGATGTTGCCCAAAGCAACCAATCAGATTCTAGCTATTATCTTCCAGGAGGTGCTAGTTAAATGATGAGTAGAATCTGATTTGTTGCTATAGGCAACATCACTTCTAAAACTCACTTCTAAAAACTCTCACTATAGTAATTTAACCCCCATGTGTTTTGGTTCTTTTCTGCTTTTGATTTCTGTAAAGTTGTTAAAAATCTGAAATTGTGCAATTGGAACTATATACATGGAATCCAAACCCAAGGTTAATTTTTTAATCTGAGTTCTAAACATTTAGTAATCCCTATCCAGGATTTAGTTCTATTTGCAACTCCAAAACAGATTCGTGTTGGGTCTCGATTAGATGTGGAACCAAAAGTTAGGTTTTTTTTTTACGGAAACTGAACCACATATTTCTAATTTGTGCCAATCACTTAGACTTGAATATCCATCCTAAAGTGTGCCATTTATTACAAAGAACTTGTAACATTTTATTATAAAAATTTAGCTAATGTCACAGTTTCTACAAAAATAACAACAAAAATCTTAACCACTCTAAAAGTCCACATTGAATGCACACAACATTTTAAGAGTAATTAAGGACAAGGAGCACTCTAATGATGGAGGTGGGTTCCTATTGCCCAATCCATCAGAATAATGAGAGTCTCCCCTATATCATCAGAAGGCATCTACAACATAGTTTAGAAAAGAAGGAGACCAATATATAATTGATCTAGAAGAATAAGAATGTGCAAACTGTTAGTATGTCTGCCTACACTGTTGCATGATCTGTGAGCCACTCATCTAGCACTGTAAGTGTGTCTGTGCCTTAGTTCTGTTTGTGTATTTTGAGTTCTGTGTATGTCTGTGTGTTCATCTTATCTGGGTATCTTACAGTCCTGTTAGTGTCTTCTGCACAAAAGTTATTTTATGATACATAGTAGCAGTCCACCTCAAAGCATGGTCATATGTAATATTTCTTGAATTTAAATACAGTATGCAAATTTAGAGTAATGATTCTAAGGGCTCAAAAACACTAGGAAACATGAAACAATGGCATTTTACTTGCTATCCAAACAATAGCTATGACCACATGTTGGATGCAAAACAAATTCCTTTCATTTTGGTAAATATATCTTGTCACATACTTACTAAAAATTGAATGTTTATAAAACACACATTGTGTAGCATATGCAACTGACTTCATCTCAGGTAAAATATAGGTTATTGTATGTTGTATATGTTTTACCTTTAATTAGTATCTATTGATCTCAGTCTTTTTAGATAGGATTTGAAAAATAAGCAACATTTTGGATCTCAACTATACTTTTTACATTTTGTATAAAACAATTAACCGAAAAAGTGTCTGTTTAAGGCTTAGTGCAGCAGTTTTTCATTGCTTTGTTCCAAAATCAATCACGGAAGAAACCCATGTAGAAATCTGATGTTTGCCCCTAAGGACTACACTAACACCTGTTATTTTTTACTGGTTCTCCAAGCCATTAACAAGTTTTGTATATGTGGTCATTTAAGGCCAACACTGTGGGAAATTTCACATCAATACTTCAAAAAGGCTGAGAAGAGTCATTCCATGGTTAAGATCTAACCTGTAAGTCCACACTTGCAGGACGTTTACTGGTTGTCATAGCAAAACAAAACATGGAAGAGAAAAATAAAGCTGGCCAAACATTCTATATGTAATTAGAAGTGCAATATAAAAAAGCCCGTCATGCAGGTGAACTATAAGAAGGAGACTTTTTTTTACCATTTCCAATAAACACTTATATAATCAGCTACTGGAGAACTATCCACTTATACTCCTCCTCCACAAGAGAATATTTGCAGATTTTAACAATATTACTTAGTGGGCAATTTCATTTTCATCACTGTGCCACTATGATGTTCTTACAACAGTACTTCCCTAAAAACACTTACTTGTATAATTAGCTACTGAAGAACTATCCCCTTGTATTCCTTCTCCTACAAGAACAGAGACCAGGAATGTGTAATAATTCCCTGGAATCAAATTCTCAACTATAGCAGAGGTTGTGGTCACATTTGCACTGAATGTTGAATCTTCCAAGATTTTTATGTTATAGGAACTTGCATTTCCATCAGGGTGTTGCCAGCTTAGAGATACAGAAGTTGTGGTGATGTTCTCTGCTATAAGGTTCTTCACTTTATCAGGTACTATTAGGAAAAAAAGAAGCAATATATTAAAAGGTGATTTATTTTGTAAAATCATTTAGTATGAGACTCAATCTTCCACTGCAATGTTTGGCTGCAGACATCATGATAGAATACGGTCGGCCAACATTGATAATTGTCCAACATAACTCTATGGAGTTATAGGGAAAATGATTGATGTTACTGGTCACAAAGTTACTTTGACTATTCTGGCAGATATTTTGTTGTAGAACTGTGCACAAACCACTGTGTTTGGTTTGGCAAAACCTCCCTCAAATGTTATAATTTTGTTTTTGGCAAAGCAAACCTTAAGGGGTAAATTTACTTAAGTGAGAGTTTTTAGAAGTATATTTTAAAAGTGATGTTGCCCAAAGCAACCAATCAGATTCTAGCTATTATCTTCCAGGAGGTGCTAGTTAAATGATGAGTACAATCTGATTTGTTGCTATAGGCAACATCACTTCTAAAACTCACTTCTAAAAACTCTCACTTTAGTAAATTAACCCCCATGTGTTTTGGTTCTTTTCTGCTTTTGATTTCTGTAAAGTTGTTAAAAATCTGAAATTATGTAATTGGAATTATATACATGCAATCCAAACCCAAGGTTCATTTTTAAATCTGAGTTCTAAACATATAGCAATCCCTATCCAGGATTTAGTTCTATTTGCAACTCCAAAACTGATTCGTGTTGGGTCTCGATTAGATGTGGAAGCAAAAGTTAGTTTTTTTTTTAGGGAAACTGAACCACATATTTCTAATTTGTGCCAATCACTTAGACTTGAATATCCATCCTAAAGTGTGCCATTTATTACAAAGAACTTGTAACATTTTATTATAAAAATTTAGCTAATGTCACAGTTTCTAAAAAAATAACAACAAAAATCTTAACCACTCTAAAAGTCCACATTGAATGCTCACAACATTTTAAGAGTAATTAAGTACCAGGAGCACTCTAATGATGGAGGTGGGTTCCTATTGCCCAATCCATCAGAATAATAAGAGTCTCCCCTATATCATCAAATGACATCTACAACATAGTTTAGAAAAGAAGGAGACCAATATATAATTGATCTAGAAGAATAAGAATGTGCAAACTGTTAGTATGTCTGCCTACACTGTTGCATGACCTGTGAGCCACTCATCTAACACTGTAAGTGTGTCTGTGCCTTAGTTCTGTTTGTGTATTTTGAGTTCTGTGTATGTCTGTGTGTTCATCTTGTCTGGGTATCCTACAGTCCTGTTAGTGTCTTCTGCACAAAAGTTATTTTATGATACATAGTAGCAGTCCACCTCAAAGCATGGTCATATGTAATATTTCTTGAATTTAAATACAGTATGTAAATTTAGAGTAATGATTCTAAGGGCTCAAAAACACTAGAAAATATGAAACAATGGCATTTTACTTGCTATCCAAACAATAGCTATGACCACATGTTGGATGCAAAACAAATTCCTTTCTTTTTGGTAAATGTATCTTGTCACATACTTACTAAAAATTGAATGTATATAAAACACACATTGTGTAGCATATGCAACTGACTTCATCTCAGGTAAAATATAGGTTATTGTATGTTGTATATGTTTTACCTTTAATTAGTATCTATTGATCTCAGTCTTTTTAGATAGGATTTGAAAAATAAGCAACATTTTGGAACTCAACTATACTTTTTACATTTTGTATAAAACAATTTACCGAAAAAGTGTCTGTTTAAGGCTTATTGCAGCAGTTTTTCATTGCTTTGTTCCAAAATCAATCACGGAAGAAACCCATGTAGAAATCTGATGTTTGCCCCTAAGGACTACACTAACACCTGTTATTTTTTACTGGTTCTCCAAGCCATTAACAAGTTTTGTATATGTGGTCATATAAGGCCAACACTGTGGGAAATTTCACATCAATACTTCAAAAAGGCTGAGAAGAGTCATTCCATGGTTAAGATCTAACCTGTAAGTCCACACTTGCAGGACGTTTACTGGTTGTCAGAGCAAAACAAAACATGGAAGAGAAAAATAAAGCTGGCCAAACATTCTATATGTAATTAGAAGTGCAATATAAAAAAGCCCCTCATGCAGGTGAACTATAAGAAGGAGACTTTTTTTTACCATTTCCAATAAACACTTATAGAATAAGCTACTGGAGAACTATCCACTTATACTCCTCCTCCACAAGAGAATATTTGCAGATTTTAACAATATTACTTAGTGGGCAATTTCATTTTCATCACTGTGCCACTATGATGTTCTTACAACAGTACTTCCCTAAAAACACTTACTTGTACAATAAACTACTGAAGAACTATACCCTTGTAATCCTTCTCCTACAAGAACAGAGACCAGGAATGTGTAATAATTCCCTGGAATTAAATTCTCAACTATAGCAGAGGTTGTGGTCACATTTGCACTGAATGTTGAATCTTCCAAGATTTTTATGTTATAGGAACTTGCATTTCCATCAGGGTGTTGCCAGCTTAGAGATACAGAAGTTGTGGTGATGTTCTCTGCTATAAGGTTCTTCACTTTATCAGGTACTATTAGGAAAAAAAGAAGCAATATATTAAAAGGTGATTTATTTTGTAAAATCATTTAGAATGAGACTCAATCTTCCACTGCAATGTTTGGCTGCAGACATCATGATAGAATACGGTCGGCCAACATTGATAATTGTCCAACATAACTCTGTGGAGTTATAGGGTAAATGATTGATGTTACTGGTCACAAAGTTACTTTGACTATTCTGGCAGATATTTTGTTGTAGAACTGTGCACAAACCACTGTGTATGGTTTGCAAAACCTCCCTCAAATGTTATAATTTTGTTTTTGGCAAAGCAAACCTTAAGGGGTAAATTTACTTAAGTGAGAGTTTTTAGAAGTATGTTTTAAAAGTGATGTTGCCCAAAGCAACCAATCAGATTCTAGCTATTATCTTCCAGGAGGTGCTAGTTAAATGATGAGTAGAATCTGATTTGTTGCTATAGGCAACATCACTTCTAAAACTCACTTCTAAAAACTCTCACTATAGTAATTTAACCCCCATGTGTTTTGGTTCTTTTCTGCTTTTGATTTCTGTAAAGTTGTTAAAAATCTGAAATTATGCAATTGGAACTATATACATGGAATCCAAACCCAAGGTTAATTTTTTAATCTGAGTTCTAAACATTTAGTAATCCCTATCCAGGATTTAGTTCTATTTGCAACTCCAAAACAGATTCGTGTTGGGTCTCGATTAGATGTGGAACCAAAAGTTAGGTTTTTTTTTTACGGAAACTGAACCACATATTTCTAATTTGTGCCAATCACTTAGACTTGAATATCCATCCTAAAGTGTGCCATTTATTACAAAGAACTTGTAACATTTTATTATAAAAATTTAGCTAATGTCACAGTTTCTACAAAAATAACAACAAAAATCTTAACCACTCTAAAAGTCCACATTGAATGCACACAACATTTTAAGAGTAATTAAGGACAAGGAGCACTCTAATGATGGAGGTGGGTTCCTATTGCCCAATCCATCAGAATAATGAGAGTCTCCCCTATATCATCAGAAGGCATCTACAACATAGTTTAGAAAAGAAGGAGACCAATATATAATTGATCTAGAAGAATAAGAATGTGCAAACTGTTAGTATGTCTGCCTACACTGTTGCATGATCTGTGAGCCACTCATCTAGCACTGTAAGTGTGTCTGTGCCTTAGTTCTGTTTGTGTATTTTGAGTTCTGTGTATGTCTGTGTGTTCATCTTATCTGGGTATCTTACAGTCCTGTTAGTGTCTTCTGCACAAAAGTTATTTTATGATACATAGTAGCAGTCCACCTCAAAGCATGGTCATATGTAATATTTCTTGAATTTAAATACAGTATGCAAATTTAGAGTAATGATTCTAAGGGCTCAAAAACACTAGGAAACATGAAACAATGGCATTTTACTTGCTATCCAAACAATAGCTATGACCACATGTTGGATGCAAAACAAATTCCTTTCATTTTGGTAAATATATCTTGTCACATACTTACTAAAAATTGAATGTTTATAAAACACACATTGTGTAGCATATGCAACTGACTTCATCTCAGGTAAAATATAGGTTATTGTATGTTGTATATGTTTTACCTTTAATTAGTATCTATTGATCTCAGTCTTTTTAGATAGGATTTGAAAAATAAGCAACATTTTGGATCTCAACTATACTTTTTACATTTTGTATAAAACAATTAACCGAAAAAGTGTCTGTTTAAGGCTTAGTGCAGCAGTTTTTCATTGCTTTGTTCCAAAATCAATCACGGAAGAAACCCATGTAGAAATCTGATGTTTACCCCTAAGGACTACACTAACACCTGTTATTTTTTACTGGTTCTCCAAGCCATTAACAAGTTTTGTATATGTGGTCATTTAAGGCCAACACTGTGGGAAATTTCACATCAATACTTCAAAAAGGCTGAGAAGAGTCATTCCATGGTTAAGATCTAACCTGTAAGTCCACACTTGCAGGACGTTTACTGGTTGTCATAGCAAAACAAAACATGGAAGAGAAAAATAAAGCTGGCCAAACATTCTATATGTAATTAGAAGTGCAATATAAAAAAGCCCGTCATGCAGGTGAACTATAAGAAGGAGACTTTTTTTTACCATTTCCAATAAACACTTATATAATCAGCTACTGGAGAACTATCCACTTATACTCCTCCTCCACAAGAGAATATTTGCAGATTTTAACAATATTACTTAGTGGGCAATTTCATTTTCATCACTGTGCCACTATGATGTTCTTACAACAGTACTTCCCTAAAAACACTTACTTGTATAATTAGCTACTGAAGAACTATCCCCTTGTATTCCTTCTCCTACAAGAACAGAGACCAGGAATGTGTAATAATTCCCTGGAATCAAATTCTCAACTATAGCAGAGGTTGTGGTCACATTTGCACTGAATGTTGAATCTTCCAAGATTTTTATGTTATAGGAACTTGCATTTCCATCAGGGTGTTGCCAGCTTAGAGATACAGAAGTTGTGGTGATGTTCTCTGCTATAAGGTTCTTCACTTTATCAGGTACTATTAGGAAAAAAAGAAGCAATATATTAAAAGGTGATTTATTTTGTAAAATCATTTAGTATGAGACTCAATCTTCCACTGCAATGTTTGGCTGCAGACATCATGATAGAATACGGTCGGCCAACATTGATAATTGTCCAACATAACTCTATGGAGTTATAGGGAAAATGATTGATGTTACTGGTCACAAAGTTACTTTGACTATTCTGGCAGATATTTTGTTGTAGAACTGTGCACAAACCACTGTGTTTGGTTTGGCAAAACCTCCCTCAAATGTTATAATTTTGTTTTTGGCAAAGCAAACCTTAAGGGGTAAATTTACTTAAGTGAGAGTTTTTAGAAGTATATTTTAAAAGTGATGTTGCCCAAAGCAACCAATCAGATTCTAGCTATTATCTTCCAGGAGGTGCTAGTTAAATGATGAGTACAATCTGATTTGTTGCTATAGGCAACATCACTTCTAAAACTCACTTCTAAAAACTCTCACTTTAGTAAATTAACCCCCATGTGTTTTGGTTCTTTTCTGCTTTTGATTTCTGTAAAGTTGTTAAAAATCTGAAATTATGTAATTGGAATTATATACATGCAATCCAAACCCAAGGTTCATTTTTAAATCTGAGTTCTAAACATATAGCAATCCCTATCCAGGATTTAGTTCTATTTGCAACTCCAAAACTGATTCGTGTTGGGTCTCGATTAGATGTGGAAGCAAAAGTTAGTTTTTTTTTTAGGGAAACTGAACCACATATTTCTAATTTGTGCCAATCACTTAGACTTGAATATCCATCCTAAAGTGTGCCATTTATTACAAAGAACTTGTAACATTTTATTATAAAAATTTAGCTAATGTCACAGTTTCTAAAAAAATAACAACAAAAATCTTAACCACTCTAAAAGTCCACATTGAATGCTCACAACATTTTAAGAGTAATTAAGTACCAGGAGCACTCTAATGATGGAGGTGGGTTCCTATTGCCCAATCCATCAGAATAATAAGAGTCTCCCCTATATCATCAAATGACATCTACAACATAGTTTAGAAAAGAAGGAGACCAATATATAATTGATCTAGAAGAATAAGAATGTGCAAACTGTTAGTATGTCTGCCTACACTGTTGCATGACCTGTGAGCCACTCATCTAACACTGTAAGTGTGTCTGTGCCTTAGTTCTGTTTGTGTATTTTGAGTTCTGTGTATGTCTGTGTGTTCATCTTGTCTGGGTATCCTACAGTCCTGTTAGTGTCTTCTGCACAAAAGTTATTTTATGATACATAGTAGCAGTCCACCTCAAAGCATGGTCATATGTAATATTTCTTGAATTTAAATACAGTATGTAAATTTAGAGTAATGATTCTAAGGGCTCAAAAACACTAGAAAATATGAAACAATGGCATTTTACTTGCTATCCAAACAATAGCTATGACCACATGTTGGATGCAAAACAAATTCCTTTCTTTTTGGTAAATGTATCTTGTCACATACTTACTAAAAATTGAATGTATATAAAACACACATTGTGTAGCATATGCAACTGACTTCATCTCAGGTAAAATATAGGTTATTGTATGTTGTATATGTTTTACCTTTAATTAGTATCTATTGATCTCAGTCTTTTTAGATAGGATTTGAAAAATAAGCAACATTTTGGAACTCAACTATACTTTTTACATTTTGTATAAAACAATTTACCGAAAAAGTGTCTGTTTAAGGCTTATTGCAGCAGTTTTTCATTGCTTTGTTCCAAAATCAATCACGGAAGAAACCCATGTAGAAATCTGATGTTTGCCCCTAAGGACTACACTAACACCTGTTATTTTTTACTGGTTCTCCAAGCCATTAACAAGTTTTGTATATGTGGTCATATAAGGCCAACACTGTGGGAAATTTCACATCAATACTTCAAAAAGGCTGAGAAGAGTCATTCCATGGTTAAGATCTAACCTGTAAGTCCACACTTGCAGGACGTTTACTGGTTGTCAGAGCAAAACAAAACATGGAAGAGAAAAATAAAGCTGGCCAAACATTCTATATGTAATTAGAAGTGCAATATAAAAAAGCCCCTCATGCAGGTGAACTATAAGAAGGAGACTTTTTTTTACCATTTCCAATAAACACTTATAGAATAAGCTACTGGAGAACTATCCACTTATACTCCTCCTCCACAAGAGAATATTTGCAGATTTTAACAATATTACTTAGTGGGCAATTTCATTTTCATCACTGTGCCACTATGATGTTCTTACAACAGTACTTCCCTAAAAACACTTACTTGTACAATAAACTACTGAAGAACTATACCCTTGTAATCCTTCTCCTACAAGAACAGAGACCAGGAATGTGTAATAATTCCCTGGAATTAAATTCTCAACTATAGCAGAGGTTGTGGTCACATTTGCACTGAATGTTGAATCTTCCAAGATTTTTATGTTATAGGAACTTGCATTTCCATCAGGGTGTTGCCAGCTTAGAGATACAGAAGTTGTGGTGATGCTCTCTGCTATAAGGTTCTTCACTTTATCAGGTACTATTAGGAAAAAAAGAAGCAATATATTAAAAGGTGATTTATTTTGTAAAATCATTTAGTATGAGACTCAATCTTCCACTGCAATGTTTGGCTGCAGACATCATGATAGAATACGGTCGGCCAACATTGATAATTGTCCAACATAACTCTATGGAGTTATAGGGAAAATGATTGATGTTACTGGTCACAAAGTTACTTTGACTATTCTGGCAGATATTTTGTTGTAGAACAGTGCACAAACCTCTGTGTTTGGTGTGGCAAAACCTCCCTCAAATGTTATAATTTTGTTTTTGGCAAAGCAAAACCTTAAGGGGTAAATTTACTTAAGTGAGAGTTTTTAGAAGAATGTTTTAAATGTGATGTTGCCCAGAGCAACCAATCAGATTCTAGCTATTATCTTCCAGGAGGTGCTAGTTAAATGATGAGTAGAATCTGATTTGTTGCTGTAGGCAACATCACTTCTAAAACTCACTTCTAAAAACTCTCACTTTAGTAAATTAACCCCCATGTGTTTTGGTTCTTTTCTGCTTTTGATTTCTGTAAAGTTGTTAAAAATCTGAAATTATGTAATTGGAACTATATACATGCAATCCAAACCCAAGGTTATTTTTTTAATCTGAGTTCTAAACATATAGCAATCCCTATCCAGGATTTAGTTCTATTTGCAACTCCAAAAATGATTCGTGTTTGGTCTCGATTAGATGTGGAACCAAAAGTTAGTTTTTTTTTTAGTGAAACTGAACCACATATTTCTAATTTGTGCCAATCACTTAGACTTGAATATCCATCCTAAAGTGTGCCATTTATTACAAAGAACTTGTAACATTTTATTATAAAAATTTAGCTAATGTTACAGTTTCTAAAAAAATAACAACAAAAATCTTAACCACTCTAAAAGTCCACATTTGAATGCTCACAACATTTTATGAGTAATTAAGGACCAGTAGAACTCTAATGATGGGGGTGGGTTCCTATTGCCCAATCCATCAGAATAATGAGAGTCTCCCCTATATCATCAGATGGCATCTACAACATAGTTTAGAAAAGGAGACCAATATATAAGTGATCTAGAAGAATAAGAGTGTGCAAACTGTTTGTATGTCTGCCTACACTGTTGCATGAGTTGTGAGCCACTCATCTTGCACTGTAGGTGTGTCTGTGTCTGAGTTTTGTTTGTGTATTTTGAGTTCTGTGTATGTCTGTGTGTTCATCTTGTCTGGGTATCCTACAGTCCTGTTAGAGTCTTCTGCACAAAAGTTATTTTATGATACATAGTAGCGGTCCACCTCAAAGCATGGTAATATGTAATATTTCTTGAATTTAAATACAGTATGTAAATTTAGAGTAATGATTCTAAGGGCTCAAAAACACTAGAAAACATGAAACAATGGCATTTTAGCTATCCAAACAATAGCTATGACCACATGTTGGATGCAAAACAAATTCCTTTCATTTTGGTAAATGTATCTTGTCACATACTTACTAAAAATTGAATGTATATAAAACACACATTGTGTAGCATATGCAACTGACTTCATCTCAGGTAAAATATAGGTTATTGTATGTTGTATATGTTTTACCTTTAATTAGTATCTATTGATCTCAGTCTTTTTAGATAGGATTTGAAAAATAAGCAACATTTTGGAACTCAACTATACTTTTTACATTTTGTATAAAACAATTTACCGAAAAAGTGTCTGTTTAAGGCTTAGTGCAGCAGTTTTTCATTGCTTTGTTCCAAAATCAATCACGGAAGAAACCCATGTAGAAATCTGATGTTTGACCCTAAGGACTACACTAACACCTGTTATTTTTTACTGGTTCTCACAGCCATTAACAAGTTTTGTATATGTGGTCATATAAGGCCAACACTGTGGGAAATTTCACATCAATACTTCAAAAAGGCTGAGAAGAGTCATTCCATGGTTAAGATCTAACCTGTAAGTCCACACTTGCAGGACGTTTACTGGTTGTCAGAGCAAAACAAAACATGGAAGAGAAAAATAAAGCTGGCCAAACATTCTATATGTAATTAGAAGTGCAATATAAAAAAGCCCGTCATGCAGGTGAACTATAAGAAGGAGACTTTTTTTTACCATTTCCAATAAACACTTATATAATCAGCTACTGGAGAACTATCCACTTATACTCCTCCTCCACAAGAGAATATTTGCAGATTTTAACAATATTACTTAGTGGGCGATTTCATTTTCATCACTGTGCCACTATGATGTTCTTACAACAGTACTTCCCTAAAAACACTTACTTGTACAATAAACTACTGAAGAACTATCCCCTTGTATTCCTTCTCCTACAAGAACAGAGACCAGGAATGTGTAATAATTCCCTGGAATCAAATTCTCAACTATAGCAGAGGTTGTGGTCACATTTGCACTGAATGTTGAATCTTCCAAAATTTTTATGTTATAGGAACTTGCATTTCCATCAGGGTGTTGCCAGCTTAGAGATACAGAAGTTGTGGTGATGTTCTCTGCTATAAGGTTCTTAACTTTATCAGGTACTATTAGGAAAAAAAGAAGCAATATATTAAAAGGTGATTTATTTTGTAAAATCATTTTAGTATGAGACTCAATCTTCCACTGCAATGTTTGGCTGCAGACATCATGATAGAATTCGGTCGGCCAACATTGATAATTGTCCAACATAACTCTATGGAGTTATAGGGAAAATGATTGATGTTACTGGTCACAAAGTTACTTTGACTATTCTGGCAGATATTTTGTTGTAGAACTGTGCACAAACCACTGTGTTTGGTTTGGCAAAACCTCCCTCAAATGTTATAATTTTGTTTTTGGCAAAGCAAACCTTAAGGGGTAAATTTACTTAAGTGAGAGTTTTTAGAAGTATGTTTTAAAAGTGATGTTCCCCAAAGCAACCAATCAGATTCTAGCTATTATCTTCCAGGAGGTGCTAGTTAAATGATGAGTACAATCTGATTTGTTGCTATAGGCAACATCACTTCTAAAACTCACTTCTAAAAACTCTCACTTTAGTAAATTAACCCCCATGTGTTTGGGTTCTTTTCTGCTTTTGATTTCTGTAAAGTTGTTAAAAATCTGAAATTATGTAATTGGAACTATATACATGCAATCCAAACCCAAGGTTCATTTTTAAATCTGAGTTCTAAACATATAGCAATCCCTATCCAGGATTTAGTTCTATTTGCAACTCCAAAACTGATTCGTGTTGGGTCTCGATTAGATGTGGAACCAAAAGTTAGTTTTTTAGGGAAACTGAACCACATATTTCTAATTTGTGCCAATCACTTAGACTTGAATATCCATCCTAAAGTGTGCCATTTATTACAAAGAACTTGTAACATTTTATTATAAAAATTTAGCTAATGTCACAGTTTCTAAAAAAATAGCAACAAAAATCTTAACCACTCTAAAAGTCCACATTGAATGCTCACAACATTTTAAGAGTAATTAAGTACCAGGAGCACTCTAATGATGGAGGTGGGTTCCTATTGCCCAATCCATCAGAATAATAAGAGTCTCCCCTATATCATCAAATGACATCTACAACATAGTTTAGAAAAGAAGGAGACCAATATATAATTGATCTAGAAGAATAAGAATGTGCAAACTGTTAGTATGTCTGCCTACACTGTTGCATGATCTGTGAGCCACTCATCTAGCACTGTAGGTGTGTCTGTGCCTTAGTTCTGTTTGTGTATTTTGAGTTCTGTGTATGTCTGTGTGTTCATCTTGTCTGGGTATCCTACAGTCCTGTTAGTGTCTTCTGCACAAAAGTTATTTTATGATACATAGTAGCAGTCCACCTCAAAGCATGGTCATATGTAATATTTCTTGAATTTAAATACAGTATGTAAATTTAGAGTAATGATTCTAAGGGCTCAAAAACACTAGAAAATATGAAACAATGGCATTTTACTTGCTATCCAAACAATAGCTATGACCACATGTTGGATGCAAAACAAATTCCTTTCATTTTGGTAAATGTATCTTGTCACATACTTACTAAAAATTGAATGTATATAAAACACACATTGTGTAGCATATGCAACTGACTTCATCTCAGGTAAAATATAGGTTATTGTATGTTGTATATGTTTTACCTTTAATTAGTATCTATTGATCTCAGTCTTTTTAGATAGAATTTGAAAAATAAGCAACATTTTGGAACTCAACTATACTTTTTACATTTTGTATAAAACAATTTACCGAAAAAGTGTCTGTTTAAGGCTTAGTGCAGCAGTTTTTCATTGCTTTGTTCCAAAATCAATCACGGAAGAATCCCATGTAGAAATCTGATGTTTGCCCCTAAGGACTACACTAACACCTGTTATTTTTTACTGCTTCTCCAAGCCATTAACAAGTTTTGTATATGTGGTCATATAAGGCCAACACTGTGGGAAATTTCACATCAATACTTCAAAAAGGCTGAGAAGAGTCATTCCATGGTTAAGATCTAACCTGTAAGTCCACACTTGCAGGACGTTTACTGGTTGTCAGAGCAAAACAAAACATGGAAGAGAAAAATAAAGCTGGCCAAACATTCTATATGTAATTAGAAGTGCAATATAAAAAAGCCCCTCATGCAGGTGAACTATAAGAAGGAGACTTTTTTTTACCATTTCCAATAAACACTTATAGAATCAGCTACTGGAGAACTATCCACTTATACTCCTCCTCCACAAGAGAATATTTGCAGATTTTAACAATATTACTTAGTGGGCAATTTCATTTTCATCACTGTGCCACTATGATGTTCTTACAACAGTACTTCCCTAAAAACACTTACTTGTACAATAAACTACTGAAGAACTATCCCCTTGTAATCCTTCTCCTACAAGAACAGAGACCAGTAATGTGTAATAATTCCCTGGAATCAAATTCTCAACTATAGCAGAGGTTGTGGTCACATTTGCACTGAATGTTGAATCTTCCAAGATTTTTATGTTATAGGAACTTGCATTTCCATCAGGGTGTTGCCAGCTTAGAGATACAGAAGTTGTGGTGATGTTCTCTGCTATAAGGTTCTTCACTTTATCAGGCACTATTAGGAAAAAAAGAAGCAATATATTAAAAGGTGATTTATTTTGTAAAATCATTTAGTATGAGACTCAATCTTCCACTGCAATGTTTGGCTGCAGACATCATGATAGAATACGGTCGGCCAACATTGATAATTGTCCAACATAACTCTGTGGAGTTATAGGGAAAAAGATTGATATTACTGGTCACAAAGTTACTTTGACTATTCTGGCAGATATTTTGTTGTAGAACTGTGCACAAACCACTGTGTTTGGTTTGGCAAAACCTCCCTCAAATGTTATAATTTTGTTTTTGGCAAAGCAAACCTTAAGGGGTAAATTTACTTAAGTGAGAGTTTTTAGAAGTATGTTTTAAAAGTGATGTTGCCCAAAGCAACCAATCAGATTCTAGCTATTATCTTCCAGGAGGTGCTAGTTAAATGATGAATAGAATCTGATTTGTTGCTATAAGCAACATCACTTCTAAAACTCACTTCTAAAAACTCTCACTTTAGTAAATTAACCCCCATGTGTTTTGGTTCTTTTCTGCTTTTGATTTCTGTAAAGTTGTTAAAAATTTGAAATTATGTAATTGGAACTATATACATGCAATCCAAACCCAAGGTTCATTTTTAAATCTGAGTTGTAAACATATAGCAATACCTATCCAGGATTTAGTTTTATTTGCAACTCCAAAACTGATTCGTGTTGGGTCTCGATTAGATGTGGAAGCAAAAGTTAGTTTTTTTTTAGGGAAACTGAACCACATATTTCTAATTTGTGCCAATCACTTAGACTTGAATATCCATCCTAAAGTGTGCCATTTATTACAAAGAACTTGTAACATTTTATTATAAAAATGTAGCTAATGTCACAGTTTCTAAAAAAATAACAACAAAACTCTTAACCACTCTAAAAGTTCACATTGAATGCTCACAACATTTTAAGAGTAATTAAGGACCAGGAGCACTCTAATGATGGAGGTGGGTTCCTATTGCCCAATCCATCAGAATAATGAGAGTCTCCCCTATATCATCAGATGGCATCTACAACATAGTTTAGAAAAGAAGGAGACCAATATATAATTGATCTAGAAGAATAAGAATGTGCAAACTGTTAGTATGTCTGCCTACACTGTTGCATGATCTGTGAGCCACTCATCTAGCACTGTAAGTGTGTCTGTGCCTTATTTCTGTTTGTGTATTTTGAGTTCTGTGTATGTCTGTGTGTTCATCTTGTCTGGGTATCCTACAGTCCTGTTAGTGTCTTCTGCACAAAAGTTATTTTATGATACATAGTAGCAGTCCACCTCAAAGCATGGTCATATGTAATATTTCTTGAATTTAAATACAGTATGTAAATTTTGAGTAATGATTCTAAGGGCTCAAAAACACTAGAAAACATGAATCAATGGCATTTTACTTGCTATCCAAACAATAGCTATGACCACATGTTGGATGCAAAACAAATTCCTTTCATTTTGGTAAATGTATCTTGTCACATACTTACTAAAAATTGAATGTATATAAAACACACATTGTGTAGCATATGCAAATGACTTCATCTCAGGTAAAATATAGGTTATTGTATGTTGTATATGTTTTACCTTTAATTAGTATCTATTGATCTCAGTCTTTTTAGATAGGATTTGAAAAATAAGCAACATTTTGTAACTCAACTATACTTTTTACATTTTGTATAAACAATTTACCGAAAAAGTGTCTGTTTAAGGCTTAGTGCAGCAGTTTTTCATTGCTTTGTTCCAAAATCAATCACGGAAGAAACCCATGTAGAAATCTTATGTTTGCCCCTAAGGACTACTCTAACACCTGTTCTTTTTTACTGGTTCTCCCAGCCATGAACAAGTTTTGTATATGTGGTCATATAAGGCCAACGCTGTGGGAATTTTCACATCAATACTTCAAAAAGGCAGAGAAGAGTCATTCCATGGTTAAGATATAACCTGTAAGTCCACACTTGCAGGACGTTTACTGGTTGTCAGAGCAAAACAAAACATGGAAGAGAAAAATAAAGCTTGCCAAACATTCTATATGTAATTAGAAGTGCAATATAAAAAAGCGCCTCATGCAGGTGAACTATAAGTAGGAGACTTTTTTTTACCATTTCCAATAAACACTTATATAATCAGCTACTGGAGAACTATCCACTTATACTCCTCCTCCACAAGAGAATATTTGCAGATTTTAACAATATTACTTAGTGGGCAATTTCATTTTCATCACTGTGCCACTATGATGTTCTTACAACAGTACTTCCCTAAAAACACTTACTTGTATAATTAGCTACTGAAGAACTATCCCCTTGTATTCCTTCTCCTACAAGAACAGAGACCAGGAATGTGTAATAATTCCCAGGAATCAAATTCTCAACTATAGCAGAGGTTGTGGTCACATTTGCACTGAATGTTGAATCTTCCAAGATTTTTATGTTATAGGAACTTGCATTTCCATCAGGGTGTTGCCAGCTTAGAGATACAGAAGTTGTGGTGATGTTCTCTGCTATAAGGTTCTTCACTTTATCAGGCACTATTAGGAAAAAAAGAAGCAATATATTAAAAGGTGATTTATTTTGTAAAATCATTTAGTATGAGACTCAATCTTCCACTGCAATGTTTGGATGCAGACATCATGATAGAAAACGGTCGGCCAACATTGATAATTGTCCAACATAACTCTGTGGAGTTATAGGGAAAATGATTGATATTACTGGTCACAAAGCTACTTTGACTATTCTGGCAGATATTTTGTTGTAGAACTGTGCACAAACCACTGTGTTTGGTTTGGCAAAACCTCCCTCAAATGTTATAATTTTGTTTTTGGCAAAGCAAACCTTAAGGGGTAAATTTACTTAAGTGAGAGTTTTTAGAAGTATGTTTTAAAAGTGATGTTGCCCAAAGCAACCAAACAGATTCTAGCTATTATCTTCCAGGAGGTGCTAGTTAAATGATGAGTTGAATCTGATTTGTTGCTATAGGCAACATCACTTCTAAAACTCACTTCTAAATACTCTCACACTAGTAAATTAATCCCCATGTGTTTTGGTTCTTTTCTGCTTTTGATTTCTGTAAAGTTGTTAAAAATCTGAAATTATGTAATTGGAACTATATACATGCTATCCAAACACAAGGTTAATTTTTTAATCTGAGTTCTAAACATATAGCAATCCCTATCCAGGATTTAGTTTTATTTGCAACTCCAAAACTGATTCGTATTGGGTCTCGATTAGATGTGGAAGCAAAAGTTAGTTTTTTTTTTAGGGAAACTGAACCACATATTTCTAATTTGTGCCAATCACTTAGACTTGAATATCCATCCTAAAGTGTGCCATTTATTACAAAGAACTTGTAACATTTTATTATAAAAATGTAGCTAATGTCACAGTTTCTAAAAAAATTACAACAAAAATCTTAACCACTCTAAAAGTCCACATTGAATGCTCACAACATTTTAAGAGTAATTAAGGACCAGGAGCACTCTAATGATGGAGGTGGGTTCCTATTGCCCAATCCATCAGAATAATGAGAGTCTCCCCTATATCATCAGATGGCATCTACAACATAGTTTAGAAAAGAAGGAGACCAATATATAATTGATCTAGAAGAATAAGAATGTGCAAACTGTTAGTATGTCTGCCTACACTGTTGCATGATCTGTGAGCCACTCATCTAGCACTGTAAGTGTGTCTGTGCCTTAGTTCTGTTTGTGTATTTTGAGTTCTGTGTATGTCTGTGTGTTCATCTTGTCTGGGTATCCTACAGTCCTGTTAGTGTCTTCTGCACAAAAGTTATTTTATGATACATAGTAGCAGTCCACCTCAAAGCATGGTCATATGTAATATTTCTTGAATTTAAATACAGTATGTAAATTTATAGTAATGATTCTAAGGGCTCAAAAACACTAGAAAACATGAAACAATGGCATTTTACTTGCTATCCAAACAATAGCTATGACCACATGTTGGATGCAAAACAAATTCCTTTCATTTTGGTAAATGTATCTTGTCACATACTTACTAAAAAGGGAATGTATATAAAACACACATTGTGTAGCGTATGCAACTGACTTCATCTCAGGTAAAATATAGGTTATTGTATGTTGTATATGTTTTACCTTTAATTAGTATCTATTGATCTCAGTCTTTTTAGATAGGATTTGAAAAATAAGCAACATTTTGTAACTCAACTATACTTTTTACATTTTGTATAAACAATTTACCGAAAAAGTGTCTGTTTAAGGCTTAGTGCAGCAGTATTTCATTGCTTTGTTCCAAAATCAATCACGGAAGAAACCCATGTAGAAATCTTATGTTTGCCCCTAAGGACTACTCTAACACCTGTTCTTTTTTACTGGTTCTCCCAGCCATGAACAAGTTTTGTATATGTGGTCATATAAGGCCAACACTGTGGGAAATTTCACATCAATACTTCAAAAAGGCTGAGAAGAGTCATTCCATGGTTAAGATCTAACCTGTAAGTCCACACTTGCGGGACGTTTACTGGTTGTCAGAGCAAAACAAAACATGGAAGAGAAAAAAAAAGCTGGCCAAACATTCTATATGTAATTAGAAGTGCAATATAAAAAAGCAGCCCCTCATGCAGGTGAACTATAAGAAGGAGACTTTTTTTTACCATTTCCAATAAACACTTATATAATCAGCTACTGGAGAACTATCCACTTATACTCCTCCTCCACAAGAGAATATTTGCAGATTTTAACAATATTACTTAGTGGGCAATTTCATTTTCATCACTGTGCCACTATGATGGTCTTACAACAGTACTTCCCTAAAAACACTTACTTGTATAATTAGCTACTGAAGAACTATCCCCTTGTATTCCTTCTCCTACAAGAACAGAGACCAGGAATGTGTAATAATTCCCAGGAATCAAATTCTCAACTATAGCAGAGGTTGTGGTCACATTTGCACTGAATGTTGAATCTTCCAAGATTTTTATGTTATAGGAACTTGCATTTCCATCAGGGTGTTGCCAGCTTAGAGATACAGAAGTTGTGGTGATGTTCTCTGCTATAAGGTTCTTCACTTTATCAGGTACTATTAGGAAAAAAAGAAGCAATATATTAAAAGGTGATTTATTTTGTAAAATCATTTAGTATGAGACTCAATCTTCCACTGCAATGTTTGGCTGCAGACATCATGATAGAATACGGTCGGCCAACATTGATAATTGTCCAACATAACTCTATGGAGTTATAGGGAAAATGATTGATGTTACTGGTCACAAAGTTACTTTGACTATTCTGGCAGATATTTTGTTGTAGAACTGTGCACAAACCACTGTGTTTGGTTTGGCAAAACCTCCCTCAAATGTTATAATTTTGTTTTTGGCAAAGCAAACCTTAAGGGGTAAATTTATTAAGTGAGAGTTTTTAGAAGTATGTTTTAAAAGTGATGTTGCCCAAAGCAACCAATCAGATTCTAGCTATTATCTTCCAGGAGGTGCTAGTTAAATGATGAGTAGAATCTGATTTGTTGCTATAGGCAACATCACTTCTAAAACTCACTTCTAAAAACTCTCACTTTAGTAAATTAACCCCCATGTGTTTTGGTTCTTTTCTGCTTTTGATTTCTGTAAAGTTGTTAAAAATCTGAAATTATGTAATTGGAACTATATACATGCAATCCAAACCCAAGGTTCATTTTTAAATCTGAGTTCTAAACATATAGCAATCCCTATCCAAGATTTAGTTCTATTTGCAACTCCAAAACTGATTCTTGTTGGGTCTCGATTAGATGTGGAAGCAAAAGTTAGTTTTTTTTTTTAGGGAAACTGAACCACATATTTCTAATTTGTGCCAATCACTTAGACTTGAATATCCATCCTAAAGTGTGCCATTTATTACAAAGAACTTGTAACATTTTATTATAAAAATTTAGCTAATGTCACAGTTTCTAAAAAAATAACAACAAAAATCTTAACCACTCTAAAAGTCCACATTGAATGCTCACAACATTTTAAGAGTAATTAAGGACCAGGAGCACTCTAATGATGGAGGTGGGTTCCTATTGCCCAATCCATCAGAATAATGAGAGTCTCCCCTATATCATCAGATGGCATCTACAACATAGTTTAGAAAAGAAGGAGACCAATATATAATTGATCTAGAAGAATAAGAATGTGCAAACTGTTAGTATGTCTGCCTACACTGTTGCATGATCTGTGAGCCACTCATCTAGCACTGTAAGTGTGTCTGTGCCTTAGTTCTGTTTGTGTATTTTGAGTTCTGTGTATGTCTGTGTGTTCATCTTGTCTGGGTATCCTACAGTCCTGTTAGTGTCTTCTGCACAAAAGTTATTTTATGATACATAGTAGCAGTCCACCTCAAAGCATGGTCATATGTAATATTTCTTGAATTTAAATACAGTATGTAAATTTAGAGTAATGATTCTAAGGGCTCAAAAACACTAGAAAACATGAAACAATGGCATTTTACTTGCTATCCAAACAATAGCTATGACCACATGTTGGATGCAAAACAAATTCCTTTCTTTTTGGTAAATGTATCTTGTCACATACTTACTAAAAATTGAATGTATATAAAACACACATTGTGTAGCATATGCAACTGACTTCATCTCAGGTAAAAGATAGGCTATTGTATGTTGTATATGTTTTATCTTTAATTAGTATCTATTGATCTCAGTCTTTTTAGATAGGATTTGAAAAATAAGCAACATTTTGTAACTCAACTATACTTTTTACATTTTGTATAAACAATTTACCGAAAGAGTGTCTGTTAAAGGCTTAGTGCAGCAGTTTTTCATTGCTTTGTTCCAAAATCAATCACGGAAGAAACCCATGTAGAAATCTTATGTTTGCCCCTAAGGACTACACTAACACCTTTTCTTTTTTACTGGTTCTCCCAGCCATGAACAAGTTTTGTATATGTGGTCATATAAGGCCAACGCTGTGGGAATTTTCACATCAATACTTCAAAAAGGCAGAGAAGAGTCATTCCATGGTTAAGATCTAGCCGGTAAGTCCACACTTGCAGGACGTTTACTGGTTGTCAGAGCAAAACAAAACATGGAAGAGAAAAATAAAGCTGGCCAAACATTCTATATATAATTAGAAGTGCAATATAAAAAAGCCCCTCATGCAGGTGAACTATAAGAAGGAGACTTTTTTTTACCATTTCCAATAAACACTTATATAATCAGCTACTGGAGAACTATCCACTTATACTCCTCCTCCACAAGAGAATATTTGCAGATTTTAACAATATTACTTAGTGGGCGATTTCATTTTCATCACTGTGCCACTATGATTTTCTTACAACAGTACTTCCCTAAAAACACTTACTTGTATAATTAGCTACTGATGAACTATCCCCTTGTATTCCTTCTCCTACAAGAACAGAGACCAGGAATGTGTAATAATTCCCAGGAATCAAATTCTCAACTATAGCAGAGGTTGTGGTCACATTTGCACTGAATGTTGAATCTTCCAAGATTTTTATGTTATAGGAACTTGCATTTCCATAAGGGTGTTGCCAGCTTAGAGATACAGAAGTTGTGGTGATGTTCTCTGCTATAAGGTTCTTCACTTTATCAGGTACTATTAGGAAAAAAGAAGCAAAATATTAAAAGGTGATTTATTTTGTAAAATCATTTAGTATGAGACTCAATCTTCCACTGCAATGTTTGGCTGCAGACTTCATGATAGAATACGGTTTTGCCAACATTGATAATTGTCCAACATAACTCTATGGAGTTATAGGGAGAATGATTGATGTTACTGGTCACAAAGTTACTTTGACTATTCTGGCAGATATTTTGTTGTAGAACTGTGCACAAACCACTGTGTTTGGTTTGGCAAAACCTCCCTCAAATGTTATAATTTTGTTTTTGGCAAAGCAAACCTTAAGGGGTAAATTTACTTAAGTGAGAGTTTTTAGAAGTATGTTTTAAAAGTGATGTTGCCAAAAGCAACCAATCAGATTCTAGCTATTATCTTCCAGGAGGTGCTAGTTAAATGATGAGTAGAATCTGATTTGTTGCTATAGGCAACATCACTTCTAAAACTCACTTCTAAAAACTCTCACTTTAGTAAATTAACCCCCATGTGTTTGGGTTCTTTTCTGCTTTTGATTTCTGTAAAGTTGTTAAAAATCTGAAATTATGTAATTGGAACTATATACATGCAATTCAAACCCAAGGTTCATTTTTTAATCTGAGTTCTAAACATATAGCAATCCCTATCCAGGATTTAGTTCTATTTGCAACTCCAAAAGTGATTCGTGTTTGGTCTCGATTAGATGTGGAACCAAAAGTTAGTTTTTTTTTTAGGGAAACTGACCACATATTTCTAATTTGTGCCAATCACTTAGACTTGAATATCCATCCTAAAGTGTGCCATTTATTACAAAGAACTTGTAACATTTTATTATAAAAATTTAGCTAATGTCACAGTTTCTAAAAAAATAACAACAAAAATCTTAACCACTCTAAAAGTCCACATTGAATGCTCACAACATTTTAAGAGTAATTAAGGACCAGGAGCACTCTAATGATGGAGGTGGGTTCCTATTGCCCAATCCATCAGAATAATGAGAGTCTCCCCTATATCATCAGATGGCATCTACAACATAGTTTAGAAAAGAAGGAGACCAATATATAATTGATCTAGAAGAATAAGAATGTGCAAACTGTTAGTATGTCTGCCTACACTGTTGCATGATCTGTGAGCCACTCATCTAGCACTGTAAGTGTGTCTGTGCCTTAGTTCTGTTTGTGTATTTTGAGTTCTGTGTATGTCTGTGTGTTCATCTTGTCTGGGTATCCTACAGTCCTGTTAGTGTCTTCTGCACAAAAGTTATTTTATGATACATAGTAGCAGTCCACCTCAAAGCATGGTCATATGTAATATTTCTTGAATTTAAATACAGTATGTAAATTTAGAGTAATGATTCTAAGGGCTCAAAAACACTAGAAAACATGAAACAATGGCATTTTACTTGCTATCCAAACAATAGCTATGACCACATGTTGGATGCAAAACAAATTCCTTTCATTTTGGTAAATGTATCTTGTCACATACTTACTAAAAAGGGAATGTATATAAAACACACATTGTGTAGCGTATGCAACTGACTTCATCTCAGGTAAAATATAGGTTATTGTATGTTGTATATGTTTTACCTTTAATTAGTATCTATTGATCTCAGTCTTTTTAGATAGGATTTGAAAAATAAGCAACATTTTGTAACTCAACTATACTTTTTACATTTTGTATAAACAATTTACCGAAAGAGTGTCTGTTAAAGGCTTAGTGCAGCAGTTTTTCATTGCTTTGTTCCAAAATCAATCACGGAAGAAACCCATGTAGAAATCTTATGTTTGCCCCTAAGGACTACACTAACACCTTTTCTTTTTTACTGGTTCTCCCAGCCATGAACAAGTTTTGTATATGTGGTCATATAAGGCCAACGCTGTGGGAATTTTCACATCAATACTTCAAAAAGGCAGAGAAGAGTCATTCCATGGTTAAGATCTAGCCGGTAAGTCCACACTTGCAGGACGTTTACTGGTTGTCAGAGCAAAACAAAACATGGAAGAGAAAAATAAAGCTGGCCAAACATTCTATATATAATTAGAAGTGCAATATAAAAAAGCCCCTCATGCAGGTGAACTATAAGAAGGAGACTTTTTTTTACCATTTCCAATAAACACTTATATAATCAGCTACTGGAGAACTATCCACTTATACTCCTCTTCCACAAGAGAATATTTGCAGATTTTAACAATATTACTTAGTGGGCAATTTCATTTTCATCACTGTGCCACTATGATGTTCTTACAACAGTACTTCCCTAAAAACACTTACTTGTATAATTAGCTACTGAAGAACTATCCCCTTGTATTCCTTCTCCTACAAGAACAGAGACCAGGAATGTGTAATAATTCCCAGGAATCAAATTCTCAACTATAGCAGAGGTTGTGGTCACATTTGCACTGAATGTTGAATCTTCCAAGATTTTTATGTTATAGGAACTTGCAGTTCCATCAGGGTGTTGCCAGCTTAGAGATACAGAAGTTGTGGTGATGTTCTCTGCTATAAGGTTCTTCACTTTATCAGGTACTATTAGGAAAAAAGAAGCAAAATATTAAAAGATGATTTATTTTGTAAAATCATTTAGTATGAGACTCAATCTTCTACTGCAATGTTTGGCTGCAGACATCATGATAGAATACGGTCGGCCAACATTGATAATTGTCCAACATAACTCTATGGAGTTATAGGGAAAATGATTGATGTTACTGGTCACAAAGTTACTTTGACTATTCTGGCAGATATTTTGTTGTAGAACTGTGCACAAACCACTGTGTTTGGTTTGGCAAAACCTCCCTCAAAGGTTATAATTTTGTTTTTGGCAAAGCAAACCTTAAGGGGTAAATTTACCTTAAGTGAGAGTTTTTAGAAGTATGTTTTAAAAGTGATGTTGCCCAAAGCAACCAATCAGATTCTAGCTATTATCTTCCAGGAGGTGCTAGTTAAATGATGAGTAGAATCTGATTTGTTGCTATAGGCAACATCACTTCTAAAACTCACTTCTAAAAACTCTCTCTTTAGTAAATTAACCCCCATGTGTTTTGGTTCTTTTCTGCTTTTGATTTCTGTAAAGTTGTTAAAAATCTGAAATTATGTAATTGGAACTATATACATGCAAGCCAAACCCAAGGTTAATTTTTGAATCTGAGTTCTAAACATATAGCAATCCCTATCCAGGATTTAGTTCTATTTGCAACTCCAAAAGTGATTCGTGTTTGGTCTCGATTAGATGTGGAACCAAAAGTTAGATTTTTTTTTAGGGAAACTGAACCACATATTTGTAATTTGTGCCAATCACTTAGACTTGAATATCCATCCTAAAGTGTGCCATTTATTACAAAGAACTTGTAACATTTTATTATAAAAAATTAGCTAATGTCACAGTTTCTAAAAAAATAACAACAAAAATCTTAACCACTCTAAAAGTCCACATTTGAATGCTCCCAACATTTTATGAGTAATTAAGGACCAGTAGAACTCTAATGATGGGGGTGGGTTCCTATTGCCCAATCCATCAGAATAATGAGAGTCTCCCCTATATCATCAGATGGCATCTACAACATAGTTTAGAAAAGAAGGAGACCAATATATAATTGATCTAGAAGAATAAGATTGTGCAAACTGTTAGTATGTCTGCCTACACTGTTGCATGAGTTGTGAGTCACTCATCTAGCACTGTAAGTGTGTCTGTGTCTTAGTTCTGTTTGTGTATTTTGAATTCTGTGTATGTCTGTGTGTTCATCTTGTCTGGGTATCCTACAGTCCTGTTAGAGTCTTCTGCACAAAAGTTATTTTATGATACATAGTAGCAGTCCACCTCAAAGCATGGTCATATGTAATATTTCTTGAATTTAAATACAGTATGTAAATTTAGAGTAATGATTCTAAGGGCTCAAAAACACTAGAAAATATGAAACAATGGCATTTTAGCTATCCAAACAATAGCTATGACCACATGTTGGATGCAAAACAAATTCCTTTCTTTTTGGTAAATGTATCTTGTCACATACTTACTAAAAAGGGAATGTATATAAAACACACATTGTGTAGCGTATGCAACTGACTTCATCTCAGGTAAAATATAGGTTATTGTATGTTGTATATGTTTTACCTTTAATTAGTATCTATTGATCTCAGTCTTTTTAGATAGGATTTGAAAAATAAGCAACATTTTGGATCTCAACTATACTTTTTACATTTTGTATAAAACAATTAACCGAAAAAGTGTCTGTTTAAGGCTTAGTGCAGCAGTTTTTCATTGCTTTGTTCCAAAATCAATCACGGAAGAAACCCATGTAGAAATCTGATGTTTGTCCGTAAGGACTACGCTAACACCTGTTATTTTTTACTGGTTCTCCAAGCCATTTACAAGTTTTGTATATGTGGTCATATAAGGCCAACACTGTGGGAAATTTCACATCAATACTTCAAAAAGGCTGAGAAGAGTCATTCCATGGTTAAGATCTAACCTGTAAGTCCACACTTGCGGGACGTTTACTGGTTGTCAGAGCAAAACAAAACATGGAAGAGAAAAATAAAGCTGGCCAAACATTCTATATGTAATTAGAAGTGCAATATAAAAAAGCAGCCCCTCATGCAGGTGAACTATAAGAAGGAGACTTTTTTTTACCATTTCCAATAAACACTTATATAATCAGCTACTGGAGAACTATCCACTTATACTCCTCCTCCACAAGAGAATATTTGCAGATTTTAACAATATTACTTAGTGGGCGATTTCATTTTCATCACTGTGCCACTATGATGTTCTTACAACAGTACTTCCCTAAAAACACTTACTTGTACAATAAACTACTGAAGAACTATCCCCTTGTATTCCTTCTCCTACATGAACAGAGACCAGGAATGTGTAATATTTCCCTGGAATCAAATTCTCAACTATAGCAGAGGTTGTGGTCACATTTGCACTGAATGTTGAATCTTCCATGATTTTTATGTTATAGGAACTTGCATTTCCATCAGGTTGTTGCCAGCTTAGAGATACAGAAGTTGTGGTGATGTTCTCTGCTATAAGGTTCTTCACTTTATCAGGTACTATTAGGAAAAAAAGAAGCAATATATTAAAAGGTGATTTATTTTGTAAAATCATTTAGTATGAGACTCAATCTTCCACTGCAATGTTTGGCTGCAGACATCATGATAGAATACGGTCGGCCAACATTGATAATTGTCCAACATAACTCTATGGAGTTATAGGGAAAATGATTGATGTTACTGGTCACAAAGTTACTTTGACTATTCTGGCAGATATTTTGTTGTAGAACTGTGCACAAACCACTGTGTTTGGTTTGGCAAAACCTCCCTCAAATGTTATAATTTTGTTTTTGGCAATGCAAACCTTAAGGGGTAAATTTACTTAAGTGAGAGTTTTTAGAAGTATGTTTTAAAAGTGATGTTGCCCAAAGCAACCAATCAGATTCTAGCTATTATCTTCCAGGAGGTGCTAGTTAAATGATGAGTACAATCTGATTTGTTGCTATAGGCAACATCACTTCTAAAACTCACTTCTAAAAACTCTCACTTTAGTAAATTAACCCCCATGTGTTTTGGTTCTTTTCTGCTTTTGATTTCTGTAAAGTTGTTAAAAATCTGAAATTATGTAATTGGAACTATATACATGCAATCCAAACCCAAGGTTCATTTTTAAATCTGAGTTCTAAACATATAGCAATCCCTATCCAGGATTTAGTTCTATTTGCAACTCCAAAACTGATTCGTGTTGGGTCTCGGTTAGATGTGGAACCAAAAGTTAGTTTTTTTTTAAGTTAAACTGAACCACATATTTCTAATTTGTGCCAATCACTTAGACTTGAATATCCATCCTAAAGTGTGCCATTTATTACAAAGAACTTGTAACATTTTATTATAAAAATTTAGCTAATGTCACAGTTTCTAAAAAAATAACAACAAAAATCTTAACCACTCTAAAAGTCCACATTGAATGCTCACAACATTTTAAGAGTAATTAAGTACCAGGAGCACTCTAATGATGGAGGTGGGTTCCTATTGCCCAATCCCTCAGAATAATGAGAGTCTCCCCTATATCATCAGATGGCATCTACAACATAGTTTAGAAAAGAAGGAGACCAATATATAATTGATCTAGAAGAATAAGAATGTGCAAACTGTTAGTATGTCTGCCTACACTGTTGCATGATCTGTGAGCCACTCATCTAGCACTGTAAGTGTGTCTGTGCCTTAGTTCTGTTTGTGTATTTTGAGTTCTGTGTATGTCTGTGTGTTCATCTTGTCTGGGTATCCTACAGTCCTGTTAGTGTCTTCTGCACAAAAGTTATTTTATGATACATAGTAGCAGTCCACCTCAAAGCATGGTCATATGTAATATTTCTTGAATTTAAATACAGTATGTAAATTTAGAGTAATGATTCTAAGGGCTCAAAAACACTAGAAAACATGAAACAATGGCATTTTACTTGCTATCCAAACAATAGCTATGACCACATGTTGGATGCAAAACAAATTCCTTTCATTTTGGTAAATGTATCTTGTCACATACTTACTAAAAAGGGAATGTATATAAAACACACATTGTGTAGCATATGCAACTGACTTCATCTCAGGTAACAGATAGGTTATTGTATGTTGTATATGTTTTACCTTTAATTAGTATCTATTGATCTCAGTCTTTTTAGATAGGATTTGAAAAATAAGCAACATTTTGGAACTCAACTATACTTTTTACATTTTGTATAAAACAATTTACCGAAAAAGTGTCTGTTTAAGGCTTATTGCAGCAGTTTTTCATTGCTTTGTTCCAAAATCAATCACGGAAGAAACCCATGAAGAAATCTTATGTTTGCCCCTAAGGACTACAATAACACCTGTTCTTTTTTACTGGTTCTCACAGCCATGAACAAGTTTTGTATATGTGGTCATATAAGGCCAACGCTGTCGGAATTTTCACATCAATACTTCAAAAAGGCTGAGAAGAGTCATTCCATGGTTAAGATCTAACCTGTAAGTCCACACTTGCAGGACGTTTACTGGTTGTCAGTGCAAAACAAAACATGGAAGAGAAAAATAAAGCTGGCCAAACATTCTATATGTAATTAGAAGTGCAATATAAAAAAGCCCCTCATGCAGGTGAACTATAAGAAGGAGACTTTTTTTTACCATTTCCAATAAACACTTATATAATCAGCTACTGGAGAACTATCCACTTATACTCCTCCTCCACAAGAGAATATTTGCAGATTTTAACAATATTACTTAGTGGGCGATTTCATTTTCATCACTGTGCCACTATGATGTTCTTACAACAGTACTTCCCTAAAAACACTTACTTGTATAATTAGCTACTGAAGAACTATCCCCTTGTATTCCTTCTCCTACAATAACAGAGACCAGGAATGTGTAATAATTCCCAGGAATCAAATTCTCAACTATAGCAGAGGTTGTGGTCACATTTGCACTGAATGTTGAATCTTCCAAGATTTTTATGTTATAGGAACTTGCATTTCCATCAGGGTGTTGCCAGCTTAGAGATACAGAAGTTGTGGTGATGTTCTCTGCTATAAGGTTCTTCACTTTATCAGGTACTATTAGGAAAAAAAGAAGCAATATATTAAAAGGTGATTTATTTTGTAAAATCATTTAGTATGAGACTCAATCTTCCACTGCAATGTTTGGCTGCAGACATCATGATAGAATACGGTCGGCCAACATTGATAATTGTCCAACATAACTCTATGGAGTTATAGGGAGAATGATTGATGTTACTGGTCACAAAGTTACTTTGACTATTCTGGCAGATATTTTGTTGTAGAACTGTGCACAAACCACTGTGTTTGGTTTGGCAAAACCTCCCTCAAATGTTATCATTTTGTTTTTGGCAAAGCAAACCTTAAGGGGTAAATTTATTAAGTGAGAGTTTTTAGAAGTATGTTTTAAAAGTGATGTTGCCCAAAGCAACCAATCAGATTCTAGCTATTATCTTCCAGGAGGTGCTAGTTAAATGATGAGTAGAATCTGATTTGTTGCTATAGGCAACATCACTTCTAAAACTCACTTCTAAAAACTCTCACTTTAGTAAATTAACCCCCATGTGTTTGGGTTCTTTTCTGCTTTTGATTTCTGTAAAGTTGTTAAAAATCAGAAATTATGTAATTGGAACTATATACATGCAATTCAAACCCAAGGTTCATTTTTTAATCTGAGTTCTAAACATATAGTAATCCCTATCCAGGATTTAGTTCTATTTGCAACTCCAAAACTGATTCGTGTTTGGTCTCGATTAGATGTGGAACCAAAAGTTAGTTTTTTTTTTAGGGAAACTGAACCACATATTTCTAATTTGTGCCAATCACTTAGACTTGAATATCCATCCTAAAGTGTGCCATTTATTACAAAGAACTTGTAACATTTTATTATAAAAATTTAGCTAATGTCACAGTTTCTAAAAAAATAACAACAAAAATCTTACCCACTCTAAAAGTCCACATTTGAATGCTCACAACATTTTAAGAGTAATTAAGGACCAGTAGCACTCTAATGATGGAGGTGGGTTCCTATTGCCCAATCCATCAGAATAATGAGAGTCTCCCCTATATCATCAGATGGCATCTACAACATAGTTTAGAAAAGAAGGAGACCAATATATAATTGATCTAGAAGAATAAGAATGTGCAAACTGTTAGTATGTCTGCCTACACTGTTGCATGATCTGTGAGCCACTCATCTAGCACTGTAAGTGTGTCTGTGCCTTAGTTCTGTTTGTGTATTTTGAGTTCTGTGTATGTCTGTGTGTTCATCTTGTCTGGGTATCCTACAGTCCTGTTAGTGTCTTCTGCACAAAAGTTATTTTATGAAACATAGTAGCAGTCCACCTCAAAGCATGGTCATATGTAATATTTCTTGAATTTAAATACAGTATGTAAATTTAGAGTAATGATTCTAAGGGCTCAAAAACACTAGAAAACATGAAACAATGGCATTTTACTTGCTATCCAAACAATAGCTATGACCACATGTTGGATGCAAAACAAATTCCTTTCTTTTTGGTAAATGTATCTTGTCACATACTTATTAAAAATTGAATGTATATAAAACACACATTGTGTAGCATATGCAACTGACTTCATCTCAGGTAAAAGATAGGCTATTGTATGTTGTATATGTTTTATCTTTAATTAGTATCTATTGATCTCAGTCTTTTTAGATAGGATTTGAAAAATAAGCAACATTTTGGAACTCAACTATACTTTTTACATTTTGTATAAAACAAGTTACCGAAAAAGTGTCTGTTTAAGGCTTAGTGCAGCAGTTTTTCATTGCTTTGTTCCAAAATCAATCACGGAAGAAACCCATGTAGAAATCTGATGTTTGCCCCTAATGACTACACTAACACCTGTTCTTTTTTACTGGTTCTCCCAGCCATGAACAAGTTTTGTATATGTGGTCATATAAGGCCAACGCTGTGGGAATTTTCACATCAATACTTCAAAAAGGCTGAGAAGAGTCATTCCATGGTTAAGATCTAACCTGTAAGTCCACACTTGCGGGACATTTACTGGTTGTCAGAGCAAAACAAAACATGGTAGAGAAAATTAAAGCTGGCCAAACATTCTATATGTAATTAGAAGTGCAATATAAAAAAGCCCCTCATGCAGGTGAACTATAAGAAGGAGACTTTTTTTTACCATTTCCAACAAACACTTATATAATCAGCTACTGGAGAACTATCCACTTATACTCCTCCTCCACAAGAGAATATTTGCATTTTTTAACAATATTACTTAGTGGGCGATTTCATTTTCATCACTGTGCCACTATGATTTTCTTACAACAGTACTTCCCTAAAAACACTTACTTGTATAATTAGCTACTGATGAACTATCCCCTTGTATTCCTTCTCCTACAAGAACAGAGACCAGGAATGTGTAATAATTCCCAGGAATCAAATTCTCAACTATAGCAGAGGTTGTGGTCACATTTGCACTGAATGTTGAATCTTCCAAGATTTTTATGTTATAGGAACTTGCATTTCCATAAGGGTGTTTCCAGCTTAGAGATACAGAAGTTGTGGTGATGTTCTCTGCTATAAGGTTCTTCACTTTATCAGGTACTATTAGGAAAAAAGAAGCAAAATATTAAAAGGTGATTTATTTTGTAAAATCATTTAGTATGAGACTCAATCGTCCACTGCAATGTTTGGCTGCAGACTTCATGATAGAATACGGTTTTGCCAACATTGATAATTGTCCAACATAACTCTATGGAGTTATAGGGAGAATGATTGATGTTACTGGTCACAAAGTTACTTTAACTATTCTGGCAGATATTTTGTTGTAGAACTGTGCACAAACCACTGTGTTTGGTTTGGCAAAACCTCCCTCAAAGGTTATAATTTTGTTTTTGGCAAAGCAAACCTTAAGGGGTAAATTTACTTAAGTGAGAGTTTTTAGAAGTATGTTTTAAAAGTGATGTTGCCAAAAGCAACCAATCAGATTCTAGCTATTATCTTCCAGGAGGTGCTAGTTAAATGATGAGTAGAATCTGATTTGTTGCTATAGGCAACATCACTTCTAAAACTCACTTCTAAAAACTCTCACTTTAGTAAATTAACCCCCATGTGTTTTGGTTCTTTTCTGCTTTTGATTTCTGTAAAGTTGTTAAAAATCTGAAATTATGTAATTGGAACTATATACATGCAATTCAAACCCAAGGTTCATTTTTTAATCTGAGTTCTAAACATATAGCAATCCCTATCCAGGATTTAGTTCTATTTGCAACTCCAAAAGTGATTCGTGTTTGGTCTCAATTAGATGTGGAACCAAAAGTTAGTTTTTTTTTTAGGGAAACTGAACCACATATTTCTAATTTGTGCCAATCACTTAGACTTGAATATCCATCCTAAAGTGTGCCATTTATAACAAAGAACTTGTAACATTTTATTATAAAAATTTAGCTAATGTCACAGTTTCTAAAAAAATAACAACAAAAATCTTTACCACTCTAAAAGTCCACATTTGAATGCTCACAACATTTTATGAGTAATTAAGGACCAGTAGAACTCTAATGATGGGGGTGGGTTCCTATTGCCCAATCCATCAGAATAATGAGAGTCTCCCCTATATCATCAGATGGCATCTACAACATAGTTTAGAAACGAAGGAGACCAATATATAATTGATGTAGAAGAATAAGAGTGTGCAAACTGTTAGTATGTCTGCCTACACTGTTGCATGAGTTGTGAGCCACTCATCTAGCACTGTAAGTGTGTCTGTGTCTTAGTTCTGTTTGTGTATTTTGAGTTCTGTGTATGTCTGTGTGTTCATTTTGTCTGGGTATCCTACAGTCCTGTTAGAGTCTTCTGCACAAAAGTTATTTTAAGATAAATAGTAGCAGTCCACCTCAAAGCATGGTCATATGTAATATTTCTTGAATTTAAATACAGTATGTAAATTTAGAGTAATGATTCTAAGGGCTCAAAAACACTAGAAAACATGAAACAATGGCATTTTACTTGCTATCCAAACAATAGCTATGACCACATGTTGGATGCAAAACAAATTCCTTTCATTTTGGTAAATGTATCTTGTCACATACTTACTAAAAAGGGAATGTATATAAAACACACATTGTGTAGCATATGCAACTGACTTCATCTCAGGTAAAAGATAGGCTATTGTATGTTGTATATGTTTTATCTTTAATTAGTATCTATTGATCTCAGTCTTTTTAGATAGGATTTGAAAAATAAGCAACATTTTGGAACTCAACTATACTTTTTACATTTTGTATAAAACAAGTTACAGAAAAAGTGTCTGTTTAAGGCTTAGTGCAGCAGTTTTTCATTGCTTTGTTCCAAAATCAATCACGGAAGAAACCCATGTAGAAATCTGATGTTTGCCCCTAATGACTACACTAACACCTGTTCTTTTTTACTGGTTCTCCCAGCCATGAACAAGTTTTGTATATGTGGTCATATAAGGCCAACGCTGTGGGAATTTTCACATCAATACTTCAAAAAGGCTGAGAAGAGTCATTCCATGGTTAAGATCTAACCTGTAAGTCCACACTTGCGGGACATTTACTGGTTGTCAGAGCAAAACAAAACATGGAAGAGAAAATTAAAGCTGGCCAAACATTCTATATGTAATTAGAAGTGCAATATAAAAAAGCCCCTCATGCAGGTGAACTATAAGAAGGAGACTTTTTTTTACCATTTCCAACAAACACTTATATAATCAGCTACTGGAGAACTATCCACTTATACTCCTCCTCCACAAGAGAATATTTGCATTTTTTAACAATATTACTTAGTGGGCGATTTCATTTTCATCACTGTGCCACTATGATTTTCTTACAACAGTACTTCCCTAAAAACACTTACTTGTATAATTAGCTACTGATGAACTATCCCCTTGTATTCCTTCTCCTACAAGAACAGAGACCAGGAATGTGTAATAATTCCCAGGAATCAAATTCTCAACTATAGCAGAGGTTGTGGTCACATTTGCACTGAATGTTGAATCTTCCAAGATTTTTATGTTATAGGAACTTGCATTTCCATAAGGGTGTTTCCAGCTTAGAGATACAGAAGTTGTGGTGATGTTCTCTGCTATAAGGTTCTTCACTTTATCAGGTACTATTAGGAAAAAAGAAGCAAAATATTAAAAGGTGATTTATTTTGTAAAATCATTTAATATGAGACTCAATCGTCCACTGCAATGTTTGGCTGCAGACTTCATGATAGAATACGGTTTTGCCAACATTGATAATTGTCCAACATAACTCTATGGAGTTATAGGGAGAATGATTGATGTTACTGGTCACAAAGTTACTTTAACTATTCTGGCAGATATTTTGTTGTAGAACTGTGCACAAACCACTGTGTTTGGTTTGGCAAAACCTCCCTCAAAGGTTATAATTTTGTTTTTGGCAAAGCAAACCTTAAGGGGTAAATTTACTTAAGTGAGAGTTTTTAGAAGTATGTTTTAAAAGTGATGTTGCCAAAAGCAACCAATCAGATTCTAGCTATTATCTTCCAGGAGGTGCTAGTTAAATGATGAGTAGAATCTGATTTGTTGCTATAGGCAACATCACTTCTAAAACTCACTTCTAAAAACTCTCACTTTATTAAATTAACCCCCATGTGTTTTGGTTCTTTTCTGCTTTTGATTTCTGTAAAGTTGTTAAAAATCTGAAATTATGTAATTGGAACTATATACATGCAATTCAAACCCAAGGTTCATTTTTTAATCTGAGTTCTAAACATATAGCAATCCCTATCCAGGATTTAGTTCTATTTGCAACTCCAAAAGTGATTCGTGTTTGGTCTCAATTAGATGTGGAACCAAAAGTTAGTTTTTTTTTTAGGGAAACTGAACCACATATTTCTAATTTGTGCCAATCACTTAGACTTGAATATCCATCCTAAAGTGTGCCATTTATAACAAAGAACTTGTAACATTTTATTATAAAAATTTAGCTAATGTCACAGTTTCTAAAAAAATAACAACAAAAATCTTTACCACTCTAAAAGTCCACATTTGAATGCTCACAACATTTTATGAGTAATTAAGGACCAGTAGAACTCTAATGATGGGGGTGGGTTCCTATTGCCCAATCCATCAGAATAATGAGAGTCTCCCCTATATCATCAGATGGCATCTACAACATAGTTTAGAAAAGAAGGAGACCAATATATAATTGATGTAGAAGAATAAGAGTGTGCAAACTGTTAGTATGTCTGCCTACACTGTTGCATGAGTTGTGAGCCACTCATCTAGCACTATAAGTGTGTCTGTGTCTTAGTTCTGTTTGTGTATTTTGAGTTCTGTGTATGTCTGTGTGTTCATTTTGTCTGGGTATCCTACAGTCCTGTTAGAGTCTTCTGCACAAAAGTTATTTTAAGATAAATAGTAGCAGTCCACCTCAAAGCATGGTCATATGTAATATTTCTTGAATTTAAATACAGTATGTAAATTTAGAGTAATGATTCTAAGGGCTCAAAAACACTAGAAAACATGAAACAATGGCATTTTACTTGCTATCCAAACAATAGCTATGACCACATGTTGGATGCAAAACAAATTCCTTTCATTTTGGTAAATGTATCTTGTCACATACTTACTAAAAAGGGAATGTATATAAAACACACATTGTGTAGCATATGCAACTGACTTCATCTCAGGTAAAAGATAGGCTATTGTATGTTGTATATGTTTTATCTTTAATTAGTATCTATTGATCTCAGTCTTTTTAGATAGGATTTGAAAAATAAGCAACATTTTGGAACTCAACTATACTTTTTACATTTTGTATAAAACAAGTTACCGAAAAAGTGTCTGTTTAAGGCTTAGTGCAGCAGTTTTTCATTGCTTTGTTCCAAAATCAATCACAGAAGAAACCCATGTAGAAATCTGATGTTTGCCCCTAATGACTACACTAACACCTGTTATTTTTTACTGGTTCTCCCAGCCATGAACAAGTTTTGTATATGTGGTCATATAAGGCCAACGCTGTGGGAATTTTCACATCAATACTTCAAAAAGGCTGAGAAGAGTCATTCCATGGTTAAGATCTAACCTGTAAGTCCACACTTGCGGGACATTTACTGGTTGTCAGAGCAAAACAAAACATGGTAGAGAAAATTAAAGCTGGCCAAACATTCTATATGTAATTAGAAGTGCAATATAAAAAAGCCCCTCATGCAGGTGAACTATAAGAAGGAGACTTTTTTTTACCATTTCCAACAAACACTTATATAATCAGCTACTGGAGAACTATCCACTTATACTCCTCCTCCACAAGAGAATATTTGCATTTTTTAACAATATTACTTAGTGGGCGATTTCATTTTCATCACTGTGCCACTATGATTTTCTTACAACAGTACTTCCCTAAAAACACTTACTTGTATAATTAGCTACTGATGAACTATCCCCTTGTATTCCTTCTCCTACAAGAACAGAGACCAGGAATGTGTAATAATTCCCAGGAATCAAATTCTCAACTATAGCAGAGGTTGTGGTCACATTTGCACTGAATGTTGAATCTTCCAAGATTTTTATGTTATAGGAACTTGCATTTCCATAAGGGTGTTTCCAGCTTAGAGATACAGAAGTTGTGGTGATGTTCTCTGCTATAAGGTTCTTCACTTTATCAGGTACTATTAGGAAAAAAGAAGCAAAATATTAAAAGGTGATTTATTTTGTAAAATCATTTAGTATGAGACTCAATCGTCCACTGCAATGTTTGGCTGCAGACTTCATGATAGAATACGGTTTTGCCAACATTGATAATTGTCCAACATAACTCTATGGAGTTATAGGGAGAATGATTGATGTTACTGGTCACAAAGTTACTTTAACTATTCTGGCAGATATTTTGTTGTAGAACTGTGCACAAACCACTGTGTTTGGTTTGGCAAAACCTCCCTCAAAGGTTATAATTTTGTTTTTGGCAAAGCAAACCTTAAGGGGTAAATTTACTTAAGTGAGAGTTTTTAGAAGTATGTTTTAAAAGTGATGTTGCCAAAAGCAACCAATCAGATTCTAGCTATTATCTTCCAGGAGGTGCTAGTTAAATGATGAGTAGAATCTGATTTGTTGCTATAGGCAACATCACTTCTAAAACTCACTTCTAAAAACTCTCACTTTAGTAAATTAACCCCCATGTGTTTTGGTTCTTTTCTGCTTTTGATTTCTGTAAAGTTGTTAAAAATCTGAAATTATGTAATTGGAACTATATACATGCAATTCAAACCCAAGGTTCATTTTTTAATCTGAGTTCTAAACATATAGCAATCCCTATCCAGGATTTAGTTCTATTTGCAACTCCAAAAGTGATTCGTGTTTGGTCTCAATTAGATGTGGAACCAAAAGTTAGTTTTTTTTTTAGGGAAACTGAACCACATATTTCTAATTTGTGCCAATCACTTAGACTTGAATATCCATCCTAAAGTGTGCCATTTATAACAAAGAACTTGTAACATTTTATTATAAAAATTTAGCTAATGTCACAGTTTCTAAAAAAATAACAACAAAAATCTTTACCACTCTAAAAGTCCACATTTGAATGCTCACAACATTTTATGAGTAATTAAGGACCAGTAGAACTCTAATGATGGGGGTGGGTTCCTATTGCCCAATCCATCAGAATAATGAGAGTCTCCCCTATATCATCAGATGGCATCTACAACATAGTTTAGAAACGAAGGAGACCAATATATAATTGATGTAGAAGAATAAGAGTGTGCAAACTGTTAGTATGTCTGCCTACACTGTTGCATGAGTTGTGAGCCACTCATCTAGCACTGTAAGTGTGTCTGTGTCTTAGTTCTGTTTGTGTATTTTGAGTTCTGTGTATGTCTGTGTGTTCATTTTGTCTGGGTATCCTACAGTCCTGTTAGAGTCTTCTGCACAAAAGTTATTTTAAGATAAATAGTAGCAGTCCACCTCAAAGCATGGTCATATGTAATATTTCTTGAATTTAAATACAGTATGTAAATTTAGAGTAATGATTCTAAGGGCTCAAAAACACTAGAAAACATGAAACAATGGCATTTTACTTGCTATCCAAACAATAGCTATGACCACATGTTGGATGCAAAACAAATTCCTTTCATTTTGGTAAATGTATCTTGTCACATACTTACTAAAAAGGGAATGTATATAAAACACACATTGTGTAGCATATGCAACTGACTTCATCTCAGGTAAAAGATAGGCTATTGTATGTTGTATATGTTTTATCTTTAATTAGTATCTATTGATCTCAGTCTTTTTAGATAGGATTTGAAAAATAAGCAACATTTTGGAACTCAACTATACTTTTTACATTTTGTATAAAACAAGTTACAGAAAAAGTGTCTGTTTAAGGCTTAGTGCAGCAGTTTTTCATTGCTTTGTTCCAAAATCAATCACGGAAGAAACCCATGTAGAAATCTGATGTTTGCCCCTAATGACTACACTAACACCTGTTCTTTTTTACTGGTTCTCCCAGCCATGAACAAGTTTTGTATATGTGGTCATATAAGGCCAACGCTGTGGGAATTTTCACATCAATACTTCAAAAAGGCTGAGAAGAGTCATTCCATGGTTAAGATCTAACCTGTAAGTCCACACTTGCGGGACATTTACTGGTTGTCAGAGCAAAACAAAACATGGAAGAGAAAATTAAAGCTGGCCAAACATTCTATATGTAATTAGAAGTGCAATATAAAAAAGCCCCTCATGCAGGTGAACTATAAGAAGGAGACTTTTTTTTACCATTTCCAACAAACACTTATATAATCAGCTACTGGAGAACTATCCACTTATACTCCTCCTCCACAAGAGAATATTTGCATTTTTTAACAATATTACTTAGTGGGCGATTTCATTTTCATCACTGTGCCACTATGATTTTCTTACAACAGTACTTCCCTAAAAACACTTACTTGTATAATTAGCTACTGATGAACTATCCCCTTGTATTCCTTCTCCTACAAGAACAGAGACCAGGAATGTGTAATAATTCCCAGGAATCAAATTCTCAACTATAGCAGAGGTTGTGGTCACATTTGCACTGAATGTTGAATCTTCCAAGATTTTTATGTTATAGGAACTTGCATTTCCATAAGGGTGTTTCCAGCTTAGAGATACAGAAGTTGTGGTGATGTTCTCTGCTATAAGGTTCTTCACTTTATCAGGTACTATTAGGAAAAAAGAAGCAAAATATTAAAAGGTGATTTATTTTGTAAAATCATTTAATATGAGACTCAATCGTCCACTGCAATGTTTGGCTGCAGACTTCATGATAGAATACGGTTTTGCCAACATTGATAATTGTCCAACATAACTCTATGGAGTTATAGGGAGAATGATTGATGTTACTGGTCACAAAGTTACTTTAACTATTCTGGCAGATATTTTGTTGTAGAACTGTGCACAAACCACTGTGTTTGGTTTGGCAAAACCTCCCTCAAAGGTTATAATTTTGTTTTTGGCAAAGCAAACCTTAAGGGGTAAATTTACTTAAGTGAGAGTTTTTAGAAGTATGTTTTAAAAGTGATGTTGCCAAAAGCAACCAATCAGATTCTAGCTATTATCTTCCAGGAGGTGCTAGTTAAATGATGAGTAGAATCTGATTTGTTGCTATAGGCAACATCACTTCTAAAACTCACTTCTAAAAACTCTCACTTTATTAAATTAACCCCCATGTGTTTTGGTTCTTTTCTGCTTTTGATTTCTGTAAAGTTGTTAAAAATCTGAAATTATGTAATTGGAACTATATACATGCAATTCAAACCCAAGGTTCATTTTTTAATCTGAGTTCTAAACATATAGCAATCCCTATCCAGGATTTAGTTCTATTTGCAACTCCAAAAGTGATTCGTGTTTGGTCTCAATTAGATGTGGAACCAAAAGTTAGTTTTTTTTTTAGGGAAACTGAACCACATATTTCTAATTTGTGCCAATCACTTAGACTTGAATATCCATCCTAAAGTGTGCCATTTATAACAAAGAACTTGTAACATTTTATTATAAAAATTTAGCTAATGTCACAGTTTCTAAAAAAATAACAACAAAAATCTTTACCACTCTAAAAGTCCACATTTGAATGCTCACAACATTTTATGAGTAATTAAGGACCAGTAGAACTCTAATGATGGGGGTGGGTTCCTATTGCCCAATCCATCAGAATAATGAGAGTCTCCCCTATATCATCAGATGGCATCTACAACATAGTTTAGAAAAGAAGGAGACCAATATATAATTGATGTAGAAGAATAAGAGTGTGCAAACTGTTAGTATGTCTGCCTACACTGTTGCATGAGTTGTGAGCCACTCATCTAGCACTATAAGTGTGTCTGTGTCTTAGTTCTGTTTGTGTATTTTGAGTTCTGTGTATGTCTGTGTGTTCATTTTGTCTGGGTATCCTACAGTCCTGTTAGAGTCTTCTGCACAAAAGTTATTTTAAGATAAATAGTAGCAGTCCACCTCAAAGCATGGTCATATGTAATATTTCTTGAATTTAAATACAGTATGTAAATTTAGAGTAATGATTCTAAGGGCTCAAAAACACTAGAAAACATGAAACAATGGCATTTTACTTGCTATCCAAACAATAGCTATGACCACATGTTGGATGCAAAACAAATTCCTTTCATTTTGGTAAATGTATCTTGTCACATACTTACTAAAAAGGGAATGTATATAAAACACACATTGTGTAGCATATGCAACTGACTTCATCTCAGGTAAAAGATAGGCTATTGTATGTTGTATATGTTTTATCTTTAATTAGTATCTATTGATCTCAGTCTTTTTAGATAGGATTTGAAAAATAAGCAACATTTTGGAACTCAACTATACTTTTTACATTTTGTATAAAACAAGTTACCGAAAAAGTGTCTGTTTAAGGCTTAGTGCAGCAGTTTTTCATTGCTTTGTTCCAAAATCAATCACGGAAGAAACCCATGTAGAAATCTGATGTTTGCCCCTAATGACTACACTAACACCTGTTCTTTTTTACTGGTTCTCCCAGCCATGAACAAGTTTTGTATATGTGGTCATATAAGGCCAACGCTGTGGGAATTTTCACATCAATACTTCAAAAAGGCTGAGAAGAGTCATTCCATGGTTAAGATCTAACCTGTAAGTCCACACTTGCGGGACATTTACTGGTTGTCAGAGCAAAACAAAACATGGAAGAGAAAATTAAAGCTGGCCAAACATTCTATATGTAATTAGAAGTGCAATATAAAAAAGCCCCTCATGCAGGTGAACTATAAGAAGGAGACTTTTTTTTACCATTTCCAACAAACACTTATATAATCAGCTACTGGAGAACTATCCACTTATACTCCTCCTCCACAAGAGAATATTTGCATTTTTTAACAATATTACTTAGTGGGCGATTTCATTTTCATCACTGTGCCACTATGATTTTCTTACAACAGTACTTCCCTAAAAACACTTACTTGTATAATTAGCTACTGATGAACTATCCCCTTGTATTCCTTCTCCTACAAGAACAGAGACCAGGAATGTGTAATAATTCCCAGGAATCAAATTCTCAACTATAGCAGAGGTTGTGGTCACATTTGCACTGAATGTTGAATCTTCCAAGATTTTTATGTTATAGGAACTTGCATTTCCATAAGGGTGTTTCCAGCTTAGAGATACAGAAGTTGTGGTGATGTTCTCTGCTATAAGGTTCTTCACTTTATCAGGTACTATTAGGAAAAAAGAAGCAAAATATTAAAAGGTGATTTATTTTGTAAAATCATTTAGTATGAGATTCAATCGTCCACTGCAATGTTTGGCTGCAGACTTCATGATAGAATACGGTTTTGCCAACATTGATAATTGTCCAACATAACTCTATGGAGTTATAGGGAGAATGATTGATGTTACTGGTCACAAAGTTACTTTAACTATTCTGGCAGATATTTTGTTGTAGAACTGTGCACAAACCACTGTGTTTGGTTTGGCAAAACCTCCCTCAAATGTTATAATTTTGTTTTTGGCAAAGCAAACCTTAAGGGGTAAATTTACTTAAGTGAGAGTTTTTAGAAGTATGTTTTAAAAGTGATGTTGCCAAAAGCAACCAATCAGATTCTAGCTATTATCTTCCAGGAGGTGCTAGTTAAATGATGAGTAGAATCTGATTTGTTGCTATAGGCAACATCACTTCTAAAACTCACTTCTAAAAACTCTCACTTTAGTAAATTAACCCCCATGTGTTTTGGTTCTTTTCTGCTTTTGATTTCTGTAAAGTTGTTAAAAATCTGAAATTATGTAATTGGAACTATATACATGCAATTCAAACCCAAGGTTCATTTTTTAATCTGAGTTCTAAACATATAGCAATCCCTATCCAGGATTTAGTTCTATTTGCAACTCCAAAAGTGATTCGTGTTTGGTCTCAATTAGATGTGGAACCAAAAGTTAGGTTTTTTTTTAGGGAAACTGAACCACATATTTCTAATTTGTGCCAATCACTTAGACTTGAATATCCATCCTAAAGTGTGCCATTTATAACAAAGAACTTGTAACATTTTATTATAAAAATTTAGCTAATGTCACAGTTTCTAAAAAAATAACAACAAAAATCTTTACCACTCTAAAAGTCCACATTTGAATGCTCACAACATTTTATGAGTAATTAAGGACCAGTAGAACTCTAATGATGGGGGTGGGTTCCTATTGCCCAATCCATCAGAATAATGAGAGTCTCCCCTATATCATCAGATGGCATCTACAACATAGTTTAGAAAAGAAGGAGACCAATATATAATTGATGTAGAAGAATAAGAGTGTGCAAACTGTTAGTATGTCTGCCTACACTGTTGCATGAGTTGTGAGCCACTCATCTAGCACTGTAAGTGTGTCTGTGTCTTAGTTCTGTTTGTGTATTTTGAGTTCTGTGTATGTCTGTGTGTTCATTTTGTCTGGGTATCCTACAGTCCTGTTAGAGTCTTCTGCACAAAAGTTATTTTAAGATAAATAGTAGCAGTCCACCTCAAAGCATGGTCATATGTAATATTTCTTGAATTTAAATACAGTATGTAAATTTAGAGTAATGATTCTAAGGGCTCAAAAACACTAGAAAACATGAAACAATGGCATTTTACTTGCTATCCAAACAATAGCTATGACCACATGTTGGATGCAAAACAAATTCCTTTCATTTTGGTAAATGTATCTTGTCACATACTTACTAAAAAGGGAATGTATATAAAACACACATTGTGTAGCATATGCAACTGACTTCATCTCAGGTAAAAGATAGGCTATTGTATGTTGTATATGTTTTATCTTTAATTAGTATCTATTGATCTCAGTCTTTTTAGATAGGATTTGAAAAATAAGCAACATTTTGGAACTCAACTATACTTTTAACATTTTGTATAAAACAAGTTACCGAAAAAGTGTCTGTTTAAGGCTTAGTGCAGCAGTTTTTCATTGCTTTGTTCCAAAATCAATCACGGAAGAAACCCATGTAGAAATCTGATGTTTGCCCCTAATGACTACACTAACACCTGTTCTTTTTTACTGGTTCTCCCAGCCATGAACAAGTTTTGTATATGTGGTCATATAAGGCCAACGCTGTGGGAATTTTCACATCAATACTTCAAAAAGGCTGAGAAGAGTCATTCCATGGTTAAGATCTAACCTGTAAGTCCACACTTGCGGGACATTTACTGGTTGTCAGAGCAAAACAAAACATGGAAGAGAAAATTAAAGCTGGCCAAACATTCTATATGTAATTAGAAGTGCAATATAAAAAAGCCCCTCATGCAGGTGAACTATAAGAAGGAGACTTTTTTTTACCATTTCCAACAAACACTTATATAATCAGCTACTGGAGAACTATCCACTTATACTCCTCCTCCACAAGAGAATATTTGCATTTTTTAACAATATTACTTAGTGGGCGATTTCATTTTCATCACTGTGCCACTATGATTTTCTTACAACAGTACTTCCCTAAAAACACTTACTTGTATAATTAGCTACTGATGAACTATCCCCTTGTATTCCTTCTCCTACAAGAACAGAGACCAGGAATGTGTAATAATTCCCAGGAATCAAATTCTCAACTATAGCAGAGGTTGTGGTCACATTTGCACTGAATGTTGAATCTTCCAAGATTTTTATGTTATAGGAACTTGCATTTCCATAAGGGTGTTTCCAGCTTAGAGATACAGAAGTTGTGGTGATGTTCTCTGCTATAAGGTTCTTCACTTTATCAGGTACTATTAGGAAAAAAGAAGCAAAATATTAAAAGGTGATTTATTTTGTAAAATCATTTAGTATGAGACTCAATCGTCCACTGCAATGTTTGGCTGCAGACTTCATGATAGAATACGGTTTTGCCAACATTGATAATTGTCCAACATAACTCTATGGAGTTATAGGGAGAATGATTGATGTTACTGGTCACAAAGTTACTTTAACTATTCTGGCAGATATTTTGTTGTAGAACTGTGCACAAACCACTGTGTTTGGTTTGGCAAAACCTCCCTCAAATGTTATAATTTTGTTTTTGGCAAAGCAAACCTTAAGGGGTAAATTTACTTAAGTGAGAGTTTTTAGAAGTATGTTTTAAAAGTGATGTTGCCAAAAGCAACCAATCAGATTCTAGCTATTATCTTCCAGGAGGTGCTAGTTAAATGATGAGTAGAATCTGATTTGTTGCTATAGGCAACATCACTTCTAAAACTCACTTCTAAAAACTCTCACTTTAGTAAATTAACCCCCATGTGTTTTGGTTCTTTTCTGCTTTTGATTTCTGTAAAGTTGTTAAAAATCTGAAATTATGTAATTGGAACTATATACATGCAATTCAAACCCAAGGTTCATTTTTTAATCTGAGTTCTAAACATATAGCAATCCCTATCCAGGATTTAGTTCTATTTGCAACTCCAAAAGTGATTCGTGTTTGGTCTCAATTAGATGTGGAACCAAAAGTTAGTTTTTTTTTTAGGGAAACTGAACCACATATTTCTAATTTGTGCCAATCACTTAGACTTGAATATCCATCCTAAAGTGTGCCATTTATAACAAAGAACTTGTAACATTTTATTATAAAAATTTAGCTAATGTCACAGTTTCTAAAAAAATAACAACAAAAATCTTTACCACTCTAAAAGTCCACATTTGAATGCTCACAACATTTTATGAGTAATTAAGGACCAGTAGAACTCTAATGATGGGGGTGGGTTCCTATTGCCCAATCCATCAGAATAATGAGAGTCTCCCCTATATCATCAGATGGCATCTACAACATAGTTTAGAAAAGAAGGAGACCAATATATAATTGATGTAGAAGAATAAGAGTGTGCAAACTGTTAGTATGTCTGCCTACACTGTTGCATGAGTTGTGAGCCACTCATCTAGCACTATAAGTGTGTCTGTGTCTTAGTTCTGTTTGTGTATTTTGAGTTCTGTGTATGTCTGTGTGTTCATTTTGTCTGGGTATCCTACAGTCCTGTTAGAGTCTTCTGCACAAAAGTTATTTTAAGATAAATAGTAGCAGTCCACCTCAAAGCATGGTCATATGTAATATTTCTTGAATTTAAATACAGTATGTAAATTTAGAGTAATGATTCTAAGGGCTCAAAAACACTAGAAAACATGAAACAATGGCATTTTACTTGCTATCCAAACAATAGCTATGACCACATGTTGGATGCAAAACAAATTCCTTTCATTTTGGTAAATGTATCTTGTCACATACTTACTAAAAAGGGAATGTATATAAAACACACATTGTGTAGCATATGCAACTGACTTCATCTCAGGTAAAAGATAGGCTATTGTATGTTGTATATGTTTTATCTTTAATTAGTATCTATTGATCTCAGTCTTTTTAGATAGGATTTGAAAAATAAGCAACATTTTGGAACTCAACTATACTTTTAACATTTTGTATAAAACAAGTTACCGAAAAAGTGTCTGTTTAAGGCTTAGTGCAGCAGTTTTTCATTGCTTTGTTCCAAAATCAATCACGGAAGAAACCCATGTAGAAATCTGATGTTTGCCCCTAATGACTACACTAACACCTGTTCTTTTTTACTGGTTCTCCCAGCCATGAACAAGTTTTGTATATGTGGTCATATAAGGCCAACGCTGTGGGAATTTTCACATCAATACTTCAAAAAGGCTGAGAAGAGTCATTCCATGGTTAAGATCTAACCTGTAAGTCCACACTTGCGGGACATTTACTGGTTGTCAGAGCAAAACAAAACATGGAAGAGAAAATTAAAGCTGGCCAAACATTCTATATGTAATTAGAAGTGCAATATAAAAAAGCCCCTCATGCAGGTGAACTATAAGAAGGAGACTTTTTTTTACCATTTCCAACAAACACTTATATAATCAGCTACTGGAGAACTATCCACTTATACTCCTCCTCCACAAGAGAATATTTGCATTTTTTAACAATATTACTTAGTGGGCGATTTCATTTTCATCACTGTGCCACTATGATTTTCTTACAACAGTACTTCCCTAAAAACACTTACTTGTATAATTAGCTACTGATGAACTATCCCCTTGTATTCCTTCTCCTACAAGAACAGAGACCAGGAATGTGTAATAATTCCCAGGAATCAAATTCTCAACTATAGCAGAGGTTGTGGTCACATTTGCACTGAATGTTGAATCTTCCAAGATTTTTATGTTATAGGAACTTGCATTTCCATAAGGGTGTTTCCAGCTTAGAGATACAGAAGTTGTGGTGATGTTCTCTGCTATAAGGTTCTTCACTTTATCAGGTACTATTAGGAAAAAAGAAGCAAAATATTAAAAGGTGATTTATTTTGTAAAATCATTTAGTATGAGACTCAATCGTCCACTGCAATGTTTGGCTGCAGACTTCATGATAGAATACGGTTTTGCCAACATTGATAATTGTCCAACATAACTCTATGGAGTTATAGGGAGAATGATTGATGTTACTGGTCACAAAGTTACTTTAACTATTCTGGCAGATATTTTGTTGTAGAACTGTGCACAAACCACTGTGTTTGGTTTGGCAAAACCTCCCTCAAATGTTATAATTTTGTTTTTGGCAAAGCAAACCTTAAGGGGTAAATTTACTTAAGTGAGAGTTTTTAGAAGTATGTTTTAAAAGTGATGTTGCCAAAAGCAACCAATCAGATTCTAGCTATTATCTTCCAGGAGGTGCTAGTTAAATGATGAGTAGAATCTGATTTGTTGCTATAGGCAACATCACTTCTAAAACTCACTTCTAAAAACTCTCACTTTAGTAAATTAACCCCCATGTGTTTTGGTTCTTTTCTGCTTTTGATTTCTGTAAAGTTGTTAAAAATCTGAAATTATGTAATTGGAACTATATACATGCAATTCAAACCCAAGGTTCATTTTTTAATCTGAGTTCTAAACATATAGCAATCCCTATCCAGGATTTAGTTCTATTTGCAACTCCAAAAGTGATTCGTGTTTGGTCTCAATTAGATGTGGAACCAAAAGTTAGTTTTTTTTTTAGGGAAACTGAACCACATATTTCTAATTTGTGCCAATCACTTAGACTTGAATATCCATCCTAAAGTGTGCCATTTATAACAAAGAACTTGTAACATTTTATTATAAAAATTTAGCTAATGTCACAGTTTCTAAAAAAATAACAACAAAAATCTTTACCACTCTAAAAGTCCACATTTGAATGCTCACAACATTTTATGAGTAATTAAGGACCAGTAGAACTCTAATGATGGGGGTGGGTTCCTATTGCCCAATCCATCAGAATAATGAGAGTCTCCCCTATATCATCAGATGGCATCTACAACATAGTTTAGAAAAGAAGGAGACCAATATATAATTGATGTAGAAGAATAAGAGTGTGCAAACTGTTAGTATGTCTGCCTACACTGTTGCATGAGTTGTGAGCCACTCATCTAGCACTATAAGTGTGTCTGTGTCTTAGTTCTGTTTGTGTATTTTGAGTTCTGTGTATGTCTGTGTGTTCATTTTGTCTGGGTATCCTACAGTCCTGTTAGAGTCTTCTGCACAAAAGTTATTTTAAGATAAATAGTAGCAGTCCACCTCAAAGCATGGTCATATGTAATATTTCTTGAATTTAAATACAGTATGTAAATTTAGAGTAATGATTCTAAGGGCTCAAAAACACTAGAAAACATGAAACAATGGCATTTTACTTGCTATCCAAACAATAGCTATGACCACATGTTGGATGCAAAACAAATTCCTTTCATTTTGGTAAATGTATCTTGTCACATACTTACTAAAAAGGGAATGTATATAAAACACACATTGTGTAGCATATGCAACTGACTTCATCTCAGGTAAAAGATAGGCTATTGTATGTTGTATATGTTTTATCTTTAATTAGTATCTATTGATCTCAGTCTTTTTAGATAGGATTTGAAAAATAAGCAACATTTTGGAACTCAACTATACTTTTTACATTTTGTATAAAACAAGTTACCGAAAAAGTGTCTGTTTAAGGCTTAGTGCAGCAGTTTTTCATTGCTTTGTTCCAAAATCAATCACGGAAGAAACCCATGTAGAAATCTGATGTTTGCCCCTAATGACTACACTAACACCTGTTCTTTTTTACTGGTTCTCCCAGCCATGAACAAGTTTTGTATATGTGGTCATATAAGGCCAACGCTGTGGGAATTTTCACATCAATACTTCAAAAAGGCTGAGAAGAGTCATTCCATGGTTAAGATCTAACCTGTAAGTCCACACTTGCGGGACATTTACTGGTTGTCAGAGCAAAACAAAACATGGAAGAGAAAATTAAAGCTGGCCAAACATTCTATATGTAATTAGAAGTGCAATATAAAAAAGCCCCTCATGCAGGTGAACTATAAGAAGGAGACTTTTTTTTACCATTTCCAACAAACACTTATATAATCAGCTACTGGAGAACTATCCACTTATACTCCTCCTCCACAAGAGAATATTTGCATTTTTTAACAATATTACTTAGTGGGCGATTTCATTTTCATCACTGTGCCACTATGATTTTCTTACAACAGTACTTCCCTAAAAACACTTACTTGTATAATTAGCTACTGATGAACTATCCCCTTGTATTCCTTCTCCTACAAGAACAGAGACCAGGAATGTGTAATAATTCCCAGGAATCAAATTCTCAACTATAGCAGAGGTTGTGGTCACATTTGCACTGAATGTTGAATCTTCCAAGATTTTTATGTTATAGGAACTTGCATTTCCATAAGGGTGTTTCCAGCTTAGAGATACAGAAGTTGTGGTGATGTTCTCTGCTATAAGGTTCTTCACTTTATCAGGTACTATTAGGAAAAAAGAAGCAAAATATTAAAAGGTGATTTATTTTGTAAAATCATTTAGTATGAGACTCAATCGTCCACTGCAATGTTTGGCTGCAGACTTCATGATAGAATACGGTTTTGCCAACATTGATAATTGTCCAACATAACTCTATGGAGTTATAGGGAGAATGATTGATGTTACTGGTCACAAAGTTACTTTAACTATTCTGGCAGATATTTTGTTGTAGAACTGTGCACAAACCACTGTGTTTGGTTTGGCAAAACCTCCCTCAAAGGTTATAATTTTGTTTTTGGCAAAGCAAACCTTAAGGGGTAAATTTACTTAAGTGAGAGTTTTTAGAAGTATGTTTTAAAAGTGATGTTGCCAAAAGCAACCAATCAGATTCTAGCTATTATCTTCCAGGAGGTGCTAGTTAAATGATGAGTAGAATCTGATTTGTTGCTATAGGCAACATCACTTCTAAAACTCACTTCTAAAAACTCTCACTTTATTAAATTAACCCCCATGTGTTTTGGTTCTTTTCTGCTTTTGATTTCTGTAAAGTTGTTAAAAATCTGAAATTATGTAATTGGAACTATATACATGCAATTCAAACCCAAGGTTCATTTTTTAATCTGAGTTCTAAACATATAGCAATCCCTATCCAGGATTTAGTTCTATTTGCAACTCCAAAAGTGATTCGTGTTTGGTCTCAATTAGATGTGGAACCAAAAGTTAGTTTTTTTTTTAGGGAAACTGAACCACATATTTCTAATTTGTGCCAATCACTTAGACTTGAATATCCATCCTAAAGTGTGCCATTTATAACAAAGAACTTGTAACATTTTATTATAAAAATTTAGCTAATGTCACAGTTTCTAAAAAAATAACAACAAAAATCTTTACCACTCTAAAAGTCCACATTTGAATGCTCACAACATTTTATGAGTAATTAAGGACCAGTAGAACTCTAATGATGGGGGTGGGTTCCTATTGCCCAATCCATCAGAATAATGAGAGTCTCCCCTATATCATCAGATGGCATCTACAACATAGTTTAGAAAAGAAGGAGACCAATATATAATTGATGTAGAAGAATAAGAGTGTGCAAACTGTTAGTATGTCTGCCTACACTGTTGCATGAGTTGTGAGCCACTCATCTAGCACTGTAAGTGTGTCTGTGTCTTAGTTCTGTTTGTGTATTTTGAGTTCTGTGTATGTCTGTGTGTTCATTTTGTCTGGGTATCCTACAGTCCTGTTAGAGTCTTCTGCACAAAAGTTATTTTAAGATAAATAGTAGCAGTCCACCTCAAAGCATGGTCATATGTAATATTTCTTGAATTTAAATACAGTATGTAAATTTAGAGTAATGATTCTAAGGGCTCAAAAACACTAGAAAACATGAAACAATGGCATTTTACTTGCTATCCAAACAATAGCTATGACCACATGTTGGATGCAAAACAAATTCCTTTCATTTTGGTAAATGTATCTTGTCACATACTTACTAAAAAGGGAATGTATATAAAACACACATTGTGTAGCATATGCAACTGACTTCATCTCAGGTAAAAGATAGGCTATTGTATGTTGTATATGTTTTATCTTTAATTAGTATCTATTGATCTCAGTCTTTTTAGATAGGATTTGAAAAATAAGCAACATTTTGGAACTCAACTATACTTTTTACATTTTGTATAAAACAAGTTACCGAAAAAGTGTCTGTTTAAGGCTTAGTGCAGCAGTTTTTCATTGCTTTGTTCCAAAATCAATCACGGAAGAAACCCATGTAGAAATCTGATGTTTGCCCCTAATGACTACACTAACACCTGTTCTTTTTTACTGGTTCTCCCAGCCATGAACAAGTTTTGTATATGTGGTCATATAAGGCCAACGCTGTGGGAATTTTCACATCAATACTTCAAAAAGGCTGAGAAGAGTCATTCCATGGTTAAGATCTAACCTGTAAGTCCACACTTGCGGGACATTTACTGGTTGTCAGAGCAAAACAAAACATGGAAGAGAAAATTAAAGCTGGCCAAACATTCTATATGTAATTAGAAGTGCAATATAAAAAAGCCCCTCATGCAGGTGAACTATAAGAAGGAGACTTTTTTTTACCATTTCCAACAAACACTTATATAATCAGCTACTGGAGAACTATCCACTTATACTCCTCCTCCACAAGAGAATATTTGCATTTTTTAACAATATTACTTAGTGGGCGATTTCATTTTCATCACTGTGCCACTATGATTTTCTTACAACAGTACTTCCCTAAAAACACTTACTTGTATAATTAGCTACTGATGAACTATCCCCTTGTATTCCTTCTCCTACAAGAACAGAGACCAGGAATGTGTAATAATTCCCAGGAATCAAATTCTCAACTATAGCAGAGGTTGTGGTCACATTTGCACTGAATGTTGAATCTTCCAAGATTTTTATGTTATAGGAACTTGCATTTCCATAAGGGTGTTTCCAGCTTAGAGATACAGAAGTTGTGGTGATGTTCTCTGCTATAAGGTTCTTCACTTTATCAGGTACTATTAGGAAAAAAGAAGCAAAATATTAAAAGGTGATTTATTTTGTAAAATCATTTAGTATGAGACTCAATCGTCCACTGCAATGTTTGGCTGCAGACTTCATGATAGAATACGGTTTTGCCAACATTGATAATTGTCCAACATAACTCTATGGAGTTATAGGGAGAATGATTGATGTTACTGGTCACAAAGTTACTTTAACTATTCTGGCAGATATTTTGTTGTAGAACTGTGCACAAACCACTGTGTTTGGTTTGGCAAAACCTCCCTCAAATGTTATAATTTTGTTTTTGGCAAAGCAAACCTTAAGGGGTAAATTTACTTAAGTGAGAGTTTTTAGAAGTATGTTTTAAAAGTGATGTTGCCAAAAGCAACCAATCAGATTCTAGCTATTATCTTCCAGGAGGTGCTAGTTAAATGATGAGTAGAATCTGATTTGTTGCTATAGGCAACATCACTTCTAAAACTCACTTCTAAAAACTCTCACTTTAGTAAATTAACCCCCATGTGTTTTGGTTCTTTTCTGCTTTTGATTTCTGTAAAGTTGTTAAAAATCTGAAATTATGTAATTGGAACTATATACATGCAATTCAAACCCAAGGTTCATTTTTTAATCTGAGTTCTAAACATATAGCAATCCCTATCCAGGATTTAGTTCTATTTGCAACTCCAAAAGTGATTCGTGTTTGGTCTCAATTAGATGTGGAACCAAAAGTTAGTTTTTTTTTTAGGGAAACTGAACCACATATTTCTAATTTGTGCCAATCACTTAGACTTGAATATCCATCCTAAAGTGTGCCATTTATAACAAAGAACTTGTAACATTTTATTATAAAAATTTAGCTAATGTCACAGTTTCTAAAAAAATAACAACAAAAATCTTTACCACTCTAAAAGTCCACATTTGAATGCTCACAACATTTTATGAGTAATTAAGGACCAGTAGAACTCTAATGATGGGGGTGGGTTCCTATTGCCCAATCCATCAGAATAATGAGAGTCTCCCCTATATCATCAGATGGCATCTACAACATAGTTTAGAAAAGAAGGAGACCAATATATAATTGATGTAGAAGAATAAGAGTGTGCAAACTGTTAGTATGTCTGCCTACACTGTTGCATGAGTTGTGAGCCACTCATCTAGCACTGTAAGTGTGTCTGTGTCTTAGTTCTGTTTGTGTATTTTGAGTTCTGTGTATGTCTGTGTGTTCATTTTGTCTGGGTATCCTACAGTCCTGTTAGAGTCTTCTGCACAAAAGTTATTTTAAGATAAATAGTAGCAGTCCACCTCAAAGCATGGTCATATGTAATATTTCTTGAATTTAAATACAGTATGTAAATTTAGAGTAATGATTCTAAGGGCTCAAAAACACTAGAAAACATGAAACAATGGCATTTTACTTGCTATCCAAACAATAGCTATGACCACATGTTGGATGCAAAACAAATTCCTTTCATTTTGGTAAATGTATCTTGTCACATACTTACTAAAAAGGGAATGTATATAAAACACACATTGTGTAGCATATGCAACTGACTTCATCTCAGGTAAAAGATAGGCTATTGTATGTTGTATATGTTTTATCTTTAATTAGTATCTATTGATCTCAGTCTTTTTAGATAGGATTTGAAAAATAAGCAACATTTTGGAACTCAACTATACTTTTTACATTTTGTATAAAACAAGTTACCGAAAAAGTGTCTGTTTAAGGCTTAGTGCAGCAGTTTTTCATTGCTTTGTTCCAAAATCAATCACGGAAGAAACCCATGTAGAAATCTGATGTTTGCCCCTAATGACTACACTAACACCTGTTCTTTTTTACTGGTTCTCCCAGCCATGAACAAGTTTTGTATATGTGGTCATATAAGGCCAACGCTGTGGGAATTTTCACATCAATACTTCAAAAAGGCTGAGAAGAGTCATTCCATGGTTAAGATCTAACCTGTAAGTCCACACTTGCGGGACATTTACTGGTTGTCAGAGCAAAACAAAACATGGAAGAGAAAATTAAAGCTGGCCAAACATTCTATATGTAATTAGAAGTGCAATATAAAAAAGCCCCTCATGCAGGTGAACTATAAGAAGGAGACTTTTTTTTACCATTTCCAACAAACACTTATATAATCAGCTACTGGAGAACTATCCACTTATACTCCTCCTCCACAAGAGAATATTTGCATTTTTTAACAATATTACTTAGTGGGCGATTTCATTTTCATCACTGTGCCACTATGATTTTCTTACAACAGTACTTCCCTAAAAACACTTACTTGTATAATTAGCTACTGATGAACTATCCCCTTGTATTCCTTCTCCTACAAGAACAGAGACCAGGAATGTGTAATAATTCCCAGGAATCAAATTCTCAACTATAGCAGAGGTTGTGGTCACATTTGCACTGAATGTTGAATCTTCCAAGATTTTTATGTTATAGGAACTTGCATTTCCATAAGGGTGTTTCCAGCTTAGAGATACAGAAGTTGTGGTGATGTTCTCTGCTATAAGGTTCTTCACTTTATCAGGTACTATTAGGAAAAAAGAAGCAAAATATTAAAAGGTGATTTATTTTGTAAAATCATTTAGTATGAGACTCAATCGTCCACTGCAATGTTTGGCTGCAGACTTCATGATAGAATACGGTTTTGCCAACATTGATAATTGTCCAACATAACTCTATGGAGTTATAGGGAGAATGATTGATGTTACTGGTCACAAAGTTACTTTAACTATTCTGGCAGATATTTTGTTGTAGAACTGTGCACAAACCACTGTGTTTGGTTTGGCAAAACCTCCCTCAAATGTTATAATTTTGTTTTTGGCAAAGCAAACCTTAAGGGGTAAATTTACTTAAGTGAGAGTTTTTAGAAGTATGTTTTAAAAGTGATGTTGCCAAAAGCAACCAATCAGATTCTAGCTATTATCTTCCAGGAGGTGCTAGTTAAATGATGAGTAGAATCTGATTTGTTGCTATAGGCAACATCACTTCTAAAACTCACTTCTAAAAACTCTCACTTTAGTAAATTAACCCCCATGTGTTTTGGTTCTTTTCTGCTTTTGATTTCTGTAAAGTTGTTAAAAATCTGAAATTATGTAATTGGAACTATATACATGCAATTCAAACCCAAGGTTCATTTTTTAATCTGAGTTCTAAACATATAGCAATCCCTATCCAGGATTTAGTTCTATTTGCAACTCCAAAAGTGATTCGTGTTTGGTCTCAATTAGATGTGGAACCAAAAGTTAGTTTTTTTTTTAGGGAAACTGAACCACATATTTCTAATTTGTGCCAATCACTTAGACTTGAATATCCATCCTAAAGTGTGCCATTTATAACAAAGAACTTGTAACATTTTATTATAAAAATTTAGCTAATGTCACAGTTTCTAAAAAAATAACAACAAAAATCTTTACCACTCTAAAAGTCCACATTTGAATGCTCACAACATTTTATGAGTAATTAAGGACCAGTAGAACTCTAATGATGGGGGTGGGTTCCTATTGCCCAATCCATCAGAATAATGAGAGTCTCCCCTATATCATCAGATGGCATCTACAACATAGTTTAGAAAAGAAGGAGACCAATATATAATTGATGTAGAAGAATAAGAGTGTGCAAACTGTTAGTATGTCTGCCTACACTGTTGCATGAGTTGTGAGCCACTCATCTAGCACTATAAGTGTGTCTGTGTCTTAGTTCTGTTTGTGTATTTTGAGTTCTGTGTATGTCTGTGTGTTCATTTTGTCTGGGTATCCTACAGTCCTGTTAGAGTCTTCTGCACAAAAGTTATTTTAAGATAAATAGTAGCAGTCCACCTCAAAGCATGGTCATATGTAATATTTCTTGAATTTAAATACAGTATGTAAATTTAGAGTAATGATTCTAAGGGCTCAAAAACACTAGAAAACATGAAACAATGGCATTTTACTTGCTATCCAAACAATAGCTATGACCACATGTTGGATGCAAAACAAATTCCTTTCATTTTGGTAAATGTATCTTGTCACATACTTACTAAAAAGGGAATGTATATAAAACACACATTGTGTAGCATATGCAACTGACTTCATATCAGGTAAAAGATAGGTTATTGTATGTTGTATATGTTTTACCTTTAATTAGTATCTATTGATCTCAGTCTTTTTAGATAGGATTTGAAAAATAAGCAACATTTTGGAACTCAACTATACTTTTTACATTTTGTATAAAACAATTTACCGAAAAAGTGTCTGTTTAAGGCTTATTGCAGCAGTTTTTCATTGCTTTGTTCCAAAATCAATCACGGAAGAAACCCATGAAGAAATCTTATGTTTGCCCCTAAGGACTACAATAACACCTGTTCTTTTTTACTGGTTCTCCCAGCCATGAACAAGTTTTGTATATGTGGTCATATAAGGCCAACGCTGTGGGAATTTTCACATCAATACTTCAAAAAGGCTGAGAAGAGTCATTCCATGGTTAAGATCTAACCTGTAAGTCCACACTTGCAGGACGTTTACTGGTTGTCAGTGCAAAACAAAACATGGAAGAGAAAAATAAAGCTGGCCAAACATTCTATATGTAATTAGAAGTGCAATATAAAAAAGCCCCTCATGCAGGTGAAGTATAAGAAGGAGACTTTTTTTTACCATTTCCAATAAACACTTATATAATCAGCTACTGGAGAACTATCCACTTATACTCCTCCTCCACAAGAGAATATTTGCAGATTTTAACAATATTACTTAGTGGGCGATTTCATTTTCATCACTGTGCCACTATGATGTTCTTACAACAGTACTTCCCTAAAAACACTTACTTGTATAATTAGCTACTGAAGAACTATCCCCTTGTATTCCTTCTCCTACAATAACAGAGACCAGGAATGTGTAATAATTCCCAGGAATCAAATTCTCAACTATAGCAGAGGTTGTGGTCACATTTGCACTGAATGTTGAATCTTCCAAGATTTTTATGTTATAGGAACTTGCATTTCCATCAGGGTGTTGCCAGCTTAGAGATACAGAAGTTGTGGTGATGTTCTCTGCTATAAGGTTCTTCACTTTATCAGGTACTATTAGGAAAAAAAGAAGCAATATATTAAAAGGTGATTTATTTTGTAAAATCATTTAGTATGAGACTCAATCTTCCACTGCAATGTTTGGCTGCAGACATCATGATAGAATACGGTCGGCCAACATTGATAATTGTCCAACATAACTCTATGGAGTTATAGGGAAAATGATTGATGTTACTGGTCACAAAGTTACTTTGACTATTCTGGCAGATATTTTGTTGTAGAACTGTGCACAAACCACTGTGTTTGGTTTGGCAAAACCTCCCTCAAATGTTATCATTTTGTTTTTGGCAAAGCAAACCTTAAGGGGTAAATTTATTAAGTGAGAGTTTTTAGAAGTATGTTTTAAAAGTGATGTTGCCCAAAGCAACCAATCAGATTCTAGCTATTATCTTCCAGGAGGTGCTAGTTAAATGATGAGTAGAATCTGATTTGTTGCTATAGGCAACATCACTTCTAAAACTCACTTCTAAAAACTCTCACTTTAGTAAATTAACCCCCATGTGTTTGGGTTCTTTTCTGCTTTTGATTTCTGTAAAGTTGTTAAAAATCTGAAATTATGTAATTGGAACTATATACATGCAATTCAAACCCAAGGTTCATTTTTTAATCTGAGTTCTAAACATATAGTAATCCCTATCCAGGATTTAGTTCTATTTGCAACTCCAAAACTGATTCGTGTTTGGTCTCGATTAGATGTGGAACCAAAAGTTAGTTTTTTTTTTAGGGAAACTGAACCACATATTTCTAATTTGTGCCAATCACTTAGACTTGAATATCCATCCTAAAGTGTGCCATTTATTACAAAGAACTTGTAACATTTTATTATAAAAATTTAGCTAATGTCACAGTTTCTAAAAAAATAACAACAAAAATCTTACCCACTCTAAAAGTCCACATTGAATGCTCACAACATTTTAAGAGTAATTAAGGACCAGTAGCACTCTAATGATGGAGGTGGGTTCCTATTGCCCAATCCATCAGAATAATGAGAGTCTCCCCTATATCATCAGATGGCATCTACAACATAGTTTAGAAAAGAAGGAGACCAATATATAATTGATCTAGAAGAATAAGAATGTGCAAACTGTTAGTATGTCTGCCTACACTGTTGCATGATCTGTGAGCCACTCATCTAGCACTGTAAGTGTGTCTGTGCCTTAGTTCTGTTTGTGTATTTTGAGTTCTGTGTATGTCTGTGTGTTCATCTTGTCTGGGTATCCTACAGTCCTGTTAGTGTCTTCTGCACAAAAGTTATTTTATGAAACATAGTAGCAGTCCACCTCAAAGCATGGTCATATGTAATATTTCTTGAATTTAAATACAGTATGTAAATTTAGAGTAATGATTCTAAGGGCTCAAAAACACTAGAAAACATGAAACAATGGCATTTTACTTGCTATCCAAACAATAGCTATGACCACATGTTGGATGCAAAACAAATTCCTTTCTTTTTGGTAAATGTATCTTGTCACATACTTATTAAAAATTGAATGTATATAAAACACACATTGTGTAGCATATGCAACTGACTTCATCTCAGGTAAAAGATAGGCTATTGTATGTTGTATATGTTTTATCTTTAATTAGTATCTATTGATCTCAGTCTTTTTAGATAGGATTTGAAAAATAAGCAACATTTTGGAACTCAACTATACTTTTTACATTTTGTATAAAACAAGTTACCGAAAAAGTGTCTGTTTAAGGCTTAGTGCAGCAGTTTTTCATTGCTTTGTTCCAAAATCAATCACGGAAGAAACCCATGTAGAAATCTGATGTTTGCCCCTAATGACTACACTAACACCTGTTCTTTTTTACTGGTTCTCCCAGCCATGAACAAGTTTTGTATATGTGGTCATATAAGGCCAACGCTGTGGGAATTTTCACATCAATACTTCAAAAAGGCTGAGAAGAGTAATTCCATGGTTAAGATCTAACCTGTAAGTCCACACTTGCGGGACATTTACTGGTTGTCAGAGCAAAACAAAACATGGAAGAGAAAATTAAAGCTGGCCAAACATTCTATATGTAATTAGAAGTGCAATATAAAAAAGCCCCTCATGCAGGTGAACTATAAGAAGGAGACTTTTTTTTACCATTTCCAACAAACACTTATATAATCAGCTACTGGAGAACTATCCACTTATACTCCTCCTCCACAAGAGAATATTTGCATTTTTTAACAATATTACTTAGTGGGCGATTTCATTTTCATCACTGTGCCACTATGATTTTCTTACAACAGTACTTCCCTAAAAACACTTACTTGTATAATTAGCTACTGATGAACTATCCCCTTGTATTCCTTCTCCTACAAGAACAGAGACCAGGAATGTGTAATAATTCCCAGGAATCAAATTCTCAACTATAGCAGAGGTTGTGGTCACATTTGCACTGAATGTTGAATCTTCCAAGATTTTTATGTTATAGGAACTTGCATTTCCATAAGGGTGTTTCCAGCTTAGAGATACAGAAGTTGTGGTGATGTTCTCTGCTATAAGGTTCTTCACTTTATCAGGTACTATTAGGAAAAAAGAAGCAAAATATTAAAAGGTGATTTATTTTGTAAAATCATTTAGTATGAGACTCAATCGTCCACTGCAATGTTTGGCTGCAGACTTCATGATAGAATACGGTTTTGCCAACATTGATAATTGTCCAACATAACTCTATGGAGTTATAGGGAGAATGATTGATGTTACTGGTCACAAAGTTACTTTAACTATTCTGGCAGATATTTTGTTGTACAACTGTGCACAAACCACTGTGTTTGGTTTGGCAAAACCTCCCTCAAATGTTATAATTTTGTTTTTGGCAAAGCAAACCTTAAGGGGTAAATTTACTTAAGTGAGAGTTTTTAGAAGTATGTTTTAAAAGTGATGTTGCCAAAAGCAACCAATCAGATTCTAGCTATTATCTTCCAGGAGGTGCTAGTTAAATGATGAGTAGAATCTGATTTGTTGCTATAGGCAACATCACTTCTAAAACTCACTTCTAAAAACTCTCACTTTAGTAAATTAACCCCCATGTGTTTTGGTTCTTTTCTGCTTTTGATTTCTGTAAAGTTGTTAAAAATCTGAAATTATGTAATTGGAACTATATACATGCAATTCAAACCCAAGGTTCATTTTTTAATCTGAGTTCTAAACATATAGCAATCCCTATCCAGGATTTAGTTCTATTTGCAACTCCAAAAATGATTCGTGTTTGGTCTCAATTAGATGTGGAACCAAAATTTAGTTTTTTTTTTAGGGAAACTGAACCACATATTTCTAATTTGTGCCAATCACTTAGACTTGAATATCCATCCTAAAGTGTGCCATTTATAACAAAGAACTTGTAACATTTTATTATAAAAATTTAGCTAATGTCACAGTTTCTAAAAAAATAACAACAAAAATCTTTACCACTCTAAAAGTCCACATTTGAATGCTCACAACATTTTATGAGTAATTAAGGACCAGTAGAACTCTAATGATGGGGGTGGGTTCCTATTGCCCAATCCATCAGAATAATGAGAGTCTCCCCTATATCATCAGATGGCATCTACAACATAGTTTAGAAAAGAAGGAGACCAATATATAATTGATGTAGAAGAATAAGAGTGTGCAAACTGTTAGTATGTCTGCCTAAACTGTTGCATGAGTTGTGAGCCACTCATCTAGCACTGTAAGTGTGTCTGTGTCTTAGTTCTGTTTGTGTATATTGAGTTCTGTGTATGTCTGTGTGTTCATTTTGTCTGGGTATCCTACAGTCCTGTTAGAGTCTTCTGCACAAAAGTTATTTTAAGATAAATAGTAGCAGTCCACCTCAAAGCATGGTCATATGTAATATTTCTTGAATTTAAATACAGTATGTAAATTTAGAGTAATGATTCTAAGGGCTCAAAAACACTACAAAACATGAAACAATGGCATTTTACTTGCTATCCAAACAATAGCTATGACCACATGTTGGATGCAAAACAAATTCCTTTCTTTTTGGTAAATGTATCTTGTCACATACTTACTAAAAATTGAATGTATATAAAACACACATTGTGTAGCATATGCAACTGACTTCATCTCAGGTAAAATATAGGTTATTGTATGTTGTATATGTTTTACCTTTAATTAGTATCTATTGATCTCAGTCTTTTTAGATAGGATTTGAAAAATAAGCAACATTTTGGAACTCAACTATACTTTTTACATTTTGTATAAAACAATTTACCGAAAAAGTGTCTGTTTAAGGCTTAGTGCAGCAGTTTTTCATTGCTTTGTTCCAAAATCAAACACGGAAGAAACCCATGTAGAAATCTTATGTTTGCCCCTAAGGACTACACTAACACCTGTTCTTTTTTACTGGTTCTCCCAGCCATGAACAAGTTTTGTATATGTGTTTATATAAGGCCAACACTGTGGGAATTTTCACAACAATACTTCAAAAAGGCTGAGAAGAGTCATTCCAGGGTTAAGATCTAGCCTGTAAGTCCACACTTGCAGGACGTTTACTGGTTGTCAGAGCAAAACAAAACATGGAAGAGAAAAATAAAGCTGGCCAATCATTCTATATGTAATTAGAAGTGCAATATAAAAAAGCCCCCTCATGCAGGTGAACTATAAGAAGGAGACTTTTTTTTAACCATTTCCAATAAACACTTATATAATCAGCTACTGGAGAACTATCCACTTATACTCCTCCTCTACAAGAGAATATTTGCAGATTTTAACAATATTACTTAGTGGACGATTTCATTTTCATCACTGTGCCACTATGATGTTCTTACAACAGTACTTCCCTAAAAACACTTACTTGTATAATTAGCTACTGAAGAACTATCCCCTTGTATTCCTTCTCCTACAAGAACAGAGACCAGGAATGTGTAATAATTCCCAGGAATCAAATTCTCAACTATAGCAGAGGTTGTGGTCACATTTGCACTGAATGTTGAATCTTCCAACATTTTTATGTTATAGGAACTTGCATTTCCATCAGGGTGTTGCCAGCTTAGAGATACAGAAGTTGTGGTGATGTTCTCTTCTATAAGGTTCTTCACTTTATCAGGTACTATTAGGAAAAAAAGAAGCAATATATTAAAAGGTGATTTATTTTGTAAAATCATTTTGGTATGAGACTCAATCTTCCACTGCAATGTTTGGCTGCAGACATCATGATAGAATACGGTCGGCCAACATTGATAATTGTCCAACATAACTCTATGGAGTTATAGGGAAAATGATTGATGTTACTGGTCACAAAGTTATTTTGACTATTCTGGCAGATATTTTGTTGTAGAACTGTGCACAAACCACTGTGTTTGGTTTGGCAAAACCACCCTCAAATGTTATAATTTTGTTTTTGGCAAAGCAAACCTTAAGGGGTAAATTTACTTAAGTGAGAGTTTTTAGAAGTATGTTTTAAAAGTGATGTTGCCCAAAGCAACCAATCAGATTCTAGCTATTATCTTCCAGGAGGTGCTAGTTAAATGATGAGTAGAATCTGATTTGTTGCTATAGGCAACATCACTTCTAAAACTCACTTCTAAAAACTCTCACTTTAGTAAATTAACCCCCATGTGTTTTGGTTCTTTTCTGCTTTTGATTTCTGTAAAGTTGTTAAAAATCTGAAATTATGTAATTGGAACTATATACATGCAATCCAAACCCAAGGTTCATTTTTAAATCTGAGTTCTAAACATATAGCAATCCCTATCCAGGATTTAGTTCTATTTGCAACTCCAAAACTGATTCGTGTTGGGTCTCGATTAGATGTGGAAGCAAAAGTTAGTTTTTTTTTTTAGGGAAACTGAACCACATATTTCTAATTTGTGCCAATCACTTAGACTTGAATATCCATCCTAAAGTGTGCCATTTATTACAAAGAACTTATAACATTTTATTATAAAAATGTAGCTAATGTCACAGTTTCTTAAAAAATAACAACAAAAATCTTAACCTCTCTAAAAGTCCACATTTGAATGCTCACAACATTTTAAGAGTAATTAAGGACCAGGAGAACTCTAATGATGGAGGTGGGTTCCTATTGCCCAATCCATCAGAATAATGAGAGTCTCCCCTATATCATCAGATGGCATCTACAACATAGTTTAGAAAAGAAGGAGACCAATATATAATTGATCTAGAAGAATAAGAATGTGCAAACTGTTAGTATGTCTGCCTACACTGTTGCATGATCTGTGAGCCACTCATCTAGCACTGTAAGTGTGTCTGTGCCTTAGTTCTGTTTGTGTATTTTGAGTTCTGTGTATGTCTGTGTGTTCATCTTGTCTGGGTATCCTACAGTCCTGTTAGTGTCTTCAGCACAAAAGTTATTTTATGATACATAGAAGCAGTCCACCTCAAAGCATGGTCATATGTAATATTTCTTGAATTTAAATACAGTATGTAAAGTTAGAGTAATGATTCTAAGGGCTCAAAAACACTAGAAAACATATAACAATGACATTTTACTTGCTATCCAAACAATAGCTATGACCCATGTTGGATGCAAAACAAATTCCTTTCTTTTTGGTAAATGTATCTTGTCACATACTTACTAAAAATTGAATGTATATAAAACACACATTGTGTAGCGTATGCAACTGACTTCATCTCAGGTAAAATATAGGTTATTGTATGTTGTATATGTTTACCTTTAATTAGTATCTATTGATCTCAGTCTTTTTAGATAGGATTTGAAAAATAAGCAACATTTTGTAACTCAACTTTACTTTTTACATTATGTATAAAACAATTTACCTAAAAAGTGTCTGTTTTAGGCTTATTGCAGCAGTTTTTCATTGCTTTGTTCCAAAATCAATCATGGAAGAAACCCATGCAGAAATCTTATGTTTGCCCCTAAGGACTACACTAATGCCTATTCTTTATTATTGGTTCTCCCAGCCATTAACAAGTTTTGTATATGTGGTCATATAAGGCCAACACTGTGGGAACTTTCACATCAATACTTAAAAAAGGCTGAGAAGAGTCATTCCAGGGTTAAGATCTAAGCTGTAATTCCACACTTGCAGGACATTTACTGGTTGTCTGAGACAAAACAAAACATGTAATTGGAAGAGACAAATAAAGTTGGACAAACATTCTATATGTAATTAGATGTGCAATATAAAAAAGACCATCATGCAGGTGAACTATAAGATCGAGTCTTTTTTTTACCTCTTCCAATAGACACTTATAGAATCAGCTACTGGAGAACTATCCACCTTTACTCCTCCTCCACAAGAGAATATTTGCAGATTTTAACAATAATACTTAGTGGGAGATTTCATTTTCATCACTGTGCCACTATGATGTTCTTACTACAGTACTTCCAAAAAACACTTACTTGTATAATTAGCTACTGAAGAACTATCCCCTTGTATTCCTTCTCCTACAAGAACAGAGACCAGGAATGTGTAATAATTCCCAGGAATCAAATTCTCAACTATAGCAGAGGTTGTGGTCACATTTGCACTGAATGTTGAATCTTCCAAGATTTTTATGTTATAGGAACTTGCATTTCCATCAGGGTGTTGCCAGCTTAGAGATACAGAAGTTGTGGTGATGTTTTCTGCTATAAGGTTCTTCACTTTATCAGGTACTATTAGGAAAAAAAGAAGCAATATATTAAAAGGTGATTTATTTTGTAAAATCATTTATTATGAGACTCAATGTTCCACTGCAATGTTTGGCTGCAGACATCATGATAGAATACGGTCGGCCAACATTGATAATTGTCCAACATAACTCTATGGAGTTATAGGGAAAATGATTGATGTTACTGGTCACAAAGTTACTTTGACTATTCTGGCAGATATTTTGTTGTAGAACTGTGCACAAACCACTGTGTTTGGTTTGGCAAAACCTCCCTCAAATGGTATAATTTTGTTTTTGGCAAAGCAAACCTTAAGGGGTAAATTTACTTAAGTGAGAGTTTTTAGAAGTATGTTTTAAAAGTGATGTTGCCCAAAGCAACCAATCAGATTCTAGCTATTATCTTCCAGGAGGTGCTAGTTAAATGATGAGTAGAATCTGATTTGTTGCTATAGGCAACATCACTTCTAAAACTCACTTCTAAAAACTCTCACTTTAGTAAATTAACCCCCATGTGTTTTGGTTCTTTTCTGCTTTTGATTTCTGTAAAGTTGTTAAAAATCTGAAATTATGTAATTGGAACTATATACATGCAATCCAAACCCAAGGTTCATTTTTAAATCTGAGTTCTAAACATATAGCAATCCCTATCCAGGATTTAGTTCTATTTGCAACTCCAAAACTGATTCGTGTTGGGTCTCGATTAGATGTGGAAGCAAAATTTAGTGTTTTTTTTTAGGGAAACTGAACCACATATTTCTAATTTGTGCCAATCACTTAGACTTGAATATCCATCCTAAAGTGTGCCATTTATTACAAAGAACTTATAACATTTTATTATAAAAATTTAGCTAATGTCACAGTTTCTTAAAAAATAACAACAAAAATCTTAACCACTCTAAAAGTCCACATTGAATGCTCACAACATTTTAAGAGTAATTAAGGACCAGGAGCACTCTAATGATGGAGGTGGGTTCCTATTGCCCAATCCATCAGAATAATGAGAGTCTCCCCTATATCATCAGATGGCATCTACAACATAGTTTAGAAAAGAAGGAGACCAATATATAATTGATCTAGTAGAATAAGAATGTGCAAACTGTTAGTATGTCTGCCTACACTGTTGCATGATCTGTGAGCCACTCATCTAGCACTATAAGTGTGTCTGTGTCTTAGTTCTGTTTGTGTATTTTGAGTTCTGTGTATGTCTGTGTGTTCATCTTGTCTGGGTATCCTACAGTCCTGTTAGTGTCTTCAGCACAAAAGTTATTTTATGATACATAGAAGCAGTCCACCTCAAAGCATGGTCATATGTAATATTTCTTGAATTTAAATACAGTATGTAAAGTTAGAGTAATGATTCTAAGGGCTCAAAAACACTAGAAAACATATAACAATGACATTTTACTTGCTATCCAAACAATAGCTATGACCACATGTTGGATGCAAAACAAATTCCTTTCTTTTTGGTAAATGTATCTTGTCACATACTTACTAAAAATTGAATGTATATAAAACACACATTGTGTAGCATATGCAACTGACTTCATCTCAGGTAAAATATAGGTTATTGTATGTTGTATATGTTTTACCTTTAATTAGTATCTATTGATCTAAGGGCCTGATTCAGACCCACTTGCGAGCGGCTGTCCACTCGCAAGTGGGTCGATGTTATGGACTGAGCATGCGCACGACGGAGGGAGCTCCGTCATGCGCATGCGCCAGATGCGACGAGCGAAGGAAAGTCCTTCGCTCGTTGTGTCCGATCAAAGGGGGCGTGCTGTCAATGTTGATTGACAGCATGCCCCCATTGGTGGGCGTGCCGGGGGCGTGCCTCCCTGACGGGGGCGTTCCCACGGGAACACCTCCCGTCAGAAGCCGGCCCACTGACATCACTAGTGATGCCAGTGGGAGTGATTGTGGCTCTGAGAGAGCCAAAATCACTCTGGAGCTTGCGCTTGAAAACCTCAACCGCAGGCTCCGGCTCGCAAATTCAATGGTCGCGTTGGTCTCGACCATCGCGGCCATCACAATGCACGCTCGTATAGCCTGTGGGTGGTGACCCACAGCTATACGAGCGTCCAGGAGGACGCTCCATGAAAATGGAGCCCGGCCCTCATTCAGAGCGTGCGCTCTGCTCAGAGCGTACGGCTCTGAATGAGGGCCTAAGTCTTTTTAGATAGGATTTGAAAAATAAGCAACATTTTGGAACTCAACTATACTTTTTACATTTTGTATAAAACAATTTACCGAAAAAGTGTCTGTATAAGGCTTAGTGCAGCAGTTTTTCATTGCTTTGTTCCAAAATCAATCACGGAAGAAACCCATGTAGAAATCTTATGTTTGCCCCTAAGGACTACACTAACACCTGTTCTTTTTTACTGGTTGTCCCAGCCATGAACAAGTTTTGTATATGTGGTCATATAAGGCCAACACTGTGGGAATTTTCACAACAATACTTCAAAAAGGCTGAGAAGAGTCATTCCATGGTTAAGATCTAACCTGTAAGTCCACACTTGCAGGACGTTTACTGGTTGTCAGAGCAAAACAAAACATGGAAGAGAAAAATAAAGCTGGCCAAACATTCTATATGTAATTAGAAGTGCAATATAAAAAAGCCCCCTCATGCAGGTGAACTATAAGAAGGAGACATTTTTTTACCATTTCCAATAAACACTTAAATAATCAGCTACTGGAGAACTATCCACCTTTACTCCTCCTCCACAAGAGAATATTTGCAGATTTTAACAATAATACTTAGTGGGAGATTTCATTTTCATCACTGTGCCACTATGATGTTCTTACTACAGTACTTCCTAAAAACACTTACTTGTATAATTAGCTACTGAAGAACTATCCCCTTGTATTCCTTCTCCTACAAGAACAGAGACCAGGAATGTGTAATAATTCCCAGCAATCAAATTCTCAACTGTAGCTGAGGTTGTGGTCACATTTGCACTGAATGTTGAATCTTCCAAGATTTTTATGTTATATGAACTTGCATTTCCATCAGAGTGTTGCCAGCTTAGAGATACAGAAGTTGTGGTGATGTTTTCTGCTATAAGGTTCTTCACTTTATCAGGTACTATTATGGAAAAAAGAAGCAATATATTAAAAGGTGATTTATTTTGTAAAATCATTTAGTATGAAACTCAATGTTCCCCTGCAATGTTTGGCTGCAGACATCATGATAGAAAACGGTCGGCCAACATTGATAATTGTCCAACATAACTCTATGGAGTTATAGAGAAAATGATTGATGTTACTGGTCACAAAGTTACTTTGACTATTCTGGCAGATATTTTGTTGTAGAACTGTGCACAAACCACTGTGTTTGGTTTGGCAAAACCTCCCTCAAATGGTATAATTTTGTTTTTGGCAAAGCAAACCTTAAGGGGTAAATTTACTTAAGTGAGAGTTTTTAGAAGTATGTTTTAAAAGTGATGTTGCCCAAAGCAACCAATCAGATTCTAGCTATTATCTTCCAGGAGGTGCTAGTTAAATGATGAGTAGAATCTGATTTGTTGCTATAGGCAACATCACTTCTAAAACTCACTTCTAAAAACTCTCACTTTAGTAAATTAACCCCCATGTGTTTTGGTTCTTTTCTGCTTTTGATTTCTGTAAAGTTGTTAAAAATCTGAAATTATGTAATTGGAACTATATACATGCAATCCAAACCCAAGGTTCATTTTTAAATCTGAGTTCTAAACATATAGCAATCCCTATCCAGGATTTAGTTCTATTTGCAACTCCAAAACTGATTCGTGTTGGGTCTCGATTAGATGTGGAAGCAAAATTTAGTTTTTTTTTTTAGGGAAACTGAACCACATATTTCTAATTTGTGCCAATCACTTAGACTTGAATATCCATCCTAAAGTGTGCCATTTATTACAAAGAACTTATAACATTTTATTATAAAAATTTAGCTAATGTCACAGTTTCTTAAAAAATAACAACAAAAATCTTAACCACTCTAAAAGTCCACATTGAATGCTCACAACATTTTAAGAGTAATTAAGGACCAGGAGCACTCTAATGATGGAGGTGGGTTCCTATTGCCCAATCCATCAGAATAATGAGAGTCTCCCCTATATCATCAGATGGCATCTACAACATAGTTTAGAAAAGAAGGAGACCAATATATAATTGATCTAGTAGAATAAGAATGTGCAAACTGTTAGTATGTCTGCCTACACTGTTGCATGATCTGTGAGCCACTCATCTAGCACTGTAAGTGTGTCTGTGCCTTAGTTCTGTTTGTGTATTTTGAGTTCTGTGTATGTCTGTGTGTTCATCTTGTCTGGGTATCCTACAGTCCTGTTAGTGTCTTCAGCACAAAAGTTATTTTATGATACATAGAAGCAGTCCACCTCAAAGCATGGTCATATGTAATATTTCTTGAATTTAAATACAGTATGTAAAGTTAGAGTAATGATTCTAAGGGCTCAAAAACACTAGAAAACATATAACAATGACATTTTACTTGCTATCCAAACAATAGCTATGACCACATGTTGGATGCAAAACAAATTCCTTTCTTTTTGGTAAATGTATCTTGTCACATACTTACTAAAAATTGAATGTATATAAAACACACATTGTGTAGCATATGCAACTGACTTCATCTCAGGTAAAATATAGGTTATTGTATGTTGTATATGTTTTACCTTTAATTAGTATCTATTGATCTAAGGGCCTGATTCAGACCCACTTGCGAGCGGCTGTCCGCTCGCAAGTGGGTCGATGTTATGGACTGAGCATGCGCACGACGGAGGGAGCTCCGTCATGCGCATGCGCCAGATGCGACGAGCGAAGGAAAGTCCTTCGCTCGTTGTGTCCGATCAAAGGGGGCGTGCTGTCAATGTTGATTGACAGCATGCCCCCATTGGTGGGCGTGCCGGGGGCGTGCCTCCCTGACGGGGGCGTTCCCACGGGAACACCTCCCGTCAGAAGCCGGCCCACTGACATCACTAGTGATGCCAGTGGGAGTGATTGTGGCTCTGAGAGAGCCAAAATCACTCTGGAGCTTGCGCTTGAAAACCTCAACCGCAGGCTCCGGCTCTCAAATTCAATGGTCGCGTTGGTCTCGACCATCGCGGCCATCACAATGCACGCTCGTATAGCCTGTGGGTGGTGACCCACAGCTATACGAGCGTCCAGGAGGACGCTCCATGAAAATGGAGCCCGGCCCTCATTCAGAGCGTGCGCTCTGCTCAGAGCGTACGGCTCTGAATGAGGGCCTAAGTCTTTTTAGATAGGATTTGAAAAATAAGCAACATTTTGGAACTCAACTATACTTTTTACATTTTGTATAAAACAATTTACCGAAAAAGTGTCTGTATAAGGCTTAGTGCAGCAGTTTTTCATTGCTTTGTTCCAAAATCAATCACGGAAGAAACCCATGTAGAAATCTTATGTTTGCCCCTAAGGACTACACTAACACCTGTTCTTTTTTACTGGTTGTCCCAGCCATGAACAAGTTTTGTATATGTGGTCATATAAGGCCAACACTGTGGGAATTTTCACAACAATACTTCAAAAAGGCTGAGAAGAGTCATTCCATGGTTAAGATCTAACCTGTAAGTCCACACTTGCAGGACGTTTACTGGTTGTCAGAGCAAAACAAAACATGGAAGAGAAAAATAAAGCTGGCCAAACATTCTATATGTAATTAGAAGTGCAATATAAAAAAGCCCCCTCATGCAGGTGAACTATAAGAAGGAGACATTTTTTTACCATTTCCAATAAACACTTAAATAATCAGCTACTGGAGAACTATCCACCTTTACTCCTCCTCCACAAGAGAATATTTGCAGATTTTAACAATAATACTTAGTGGGAGATTTCATTTTCATCACTGTGCCACTATGATGTTCTTACTACAGTACTTCCTAAAAACACTTACTTGTATAATTAGCTACTGAAGAACTATCCCCTTGTATTCCTTCTCCTACAAGAACAGAGACCAGGAATGTGTAATAATTCCCAGGAATAAAATTCTCAACTATAGCAGAGGTTGTGGTCACATTTGCACTGAATGTTGAATCTTCCAAGATTTTTATGTTATAGGAACTTGCATTTCCATCAGGGTGTTGCCAGCTTAGAGATACAGAAGTTGTGGTGATGTTTTCTGCTATAAGGTTCTTCACTTTATCAGGTACTATTAGGAAAAAAAGAAGCAATATATTAAAAGGTGATTTATTTTGTAAAATCATTTAGTATGAGACTCAATGTTCCACTGCAATGTTTGGCTGCAGACATCATGATAGAATACGGTCAGCCAACATTGATAATTGTCCAACATAACTCTATGGAGTTATAGGGAAAATGATTGATGTTACTGGTCACAAAGTTACTTTGACTATTCTGGCAGATATTTTGTTGTAGAACTGTGCACAAACCACTGTGTTTGGTTTGGCAAAACCTCCCTCAAATGGTATAATTTTGTTTTTGGCAAAGCAAACCTTAAGGGGTAAATTTACTTAAGTGAGAGTTTTTAGAAGTATGTTTTAAAAGTGATGTTGCCCAAAGCAACCAATCAGATTCTAGCTATTATCTTCCAGGAGGTGCAAGTTAAATGTTGAGTAGAATCTGATTTGTTGCTGTAGGCAACATCACTTCTAAAACTCACTTCTAAAAACTCACACTTTAGTAAATTAACCCCCATGTGTTTTGGTTCTTTTCTGCTTTTGATTTCTGTAAAGTTGTTAAAAATCTGAAATTATGTAATTGGAACTATATACATGCAATCCAAACCCAAGGTTAATTTTTTAATCTGAGTTCTAAACATATAGCAAACCCGATCCAGGACTTAGTTCTATTTGCAACTCCAAAACTGATTCGTGTTGGGTCTCGATTAGATGTGGAACCAAAAGTTAGTTTTTTTTTTAGGGAACCTGAACCACATATTTCTAATTTGTGCCAATCACTTAGAATTGAATATCCATCCTAAAGTGTGCCATTTATTACAAAGAACTTGTAACATTTGATTAAAAAAATTTAGCTAATGTTACAGTTTCTAAAAAAATAACAACAAAAATCTTAACCTCTGTAAAAGTCCACATTTGAATGCTCACAACATTTTAAGAGTAATTAAGGACCAGGAGAACTCTAATGATGGAGGTGGGTTCCTACTGCCCAATCCATCAGAATAATGAGAGTCTCCCCTATATCATCAGATGGCATCTACAACATAGTTTAGAAAAGAAGGAGACCAATATATAATTGATCTAGAAGAATAAGAGTGTGCAAACTGTTAGTATGTCTGCCTACACTGTTGCATGAGCTGAGAGCCACTCATCTAACACTGTAAGTGTGTCTGTGCCTTAGTTCTGTTTGTGTATTTTGAGTTCTGTGTATGTCTGTGTGTTCATCTTGTTTGGGTATCATACAGTCCTGTTAGTGTCTTCTGCACAAAAGTTATTTTATGATACATAGTAGCAGTCCACCTCAAAGCATGGTCATATGTAATATTTCTTGAATTTAAATACAGTATGTAAATTTAGAGTAATGATTCTAAGGGCTCAAAAACACTAGAAAACATGAAACAATGGCATTTTACTTGCTTTCCAAACAATAGCTATGACCACATGTTGGATACAAAACAAATTCCTTTCTTTTTGGTAAATGTATCTTGTCACATACTTACTAAAAAGGGAATGTATATAAAACACACATTGTGTAGCGTATGCAACTGACTTCATCTCAGGTAAAATATAGGTTATTGTATGTTGTATATGTTTACCTTTAATTAGTATCTATTTATCTCAGTCTTTTTAGACAGGATTTGAAAAATAAGCAACATTTTGGAACTCAACTATACTTTTTACATTATGTATAAAACAATTTACCTAAAAAGTGTCTGTTTTAGGCTTATTGCAGCAGTTTTTCATTAATTTGTTCCAAAATCAATCACGGAAGAAACCCATGTAGAAATCTTATGTTTGCCCCTAAGGACTACACTAATGCCTATTCTTTATTATTGGTTCTCCCAGCCATTAACAAGTTTTGTATATGTGGTCATATAAGGCCAACACTGTGGGAACTTTCACATCAATACTTAAAAAAGACTGAGAAGAGTCATTCCAGGGTTAAGATCTAACCTGTAAGTCCACACTTGCAGGACATTTACTGGTTGTCTGAGACAAAACAAAACATGGAATTGGAAGAGACAAATAAAGTTGGCCAAACTTTCTATTTGTAATTAGATGTGCAATATAAAAAAGACCCTCATGCAGGTGAACTATAAGATCGAGTCCATTTTTTATTTACCACTTCCAATAAACACTTATGTAATCAGCTATTGGAGAACTATCCACCTTTACTCCTCCTCCACAAGAGAATATTTGCAGATTTTAACAATAATACTTAGTGGGAGATTTCATTTTCATCACTGTGCCACTATGATGTTCTTACTACAGTACTTCCAAAAAACACTTACTTGTATAATTAGCTACTGATGAACTATCCCCTTGTATTCCTTCTCCTACAAGAACAGAGACCAGGAATGTGTAATAATTCCCAGGAATCAAATTCTCAACTATAGCAGAGGTTGTGGTCACATTTGCACTGAATGTTGAATCTTCCAAGATTTTTATGTTATAGGAACTTGCATTTCCATCAGGGTGTTGCCAGCTTAGAGATACAGAAGTTGTGGTGATGTTTTTTTCTATAAAGTTCTTCACTTTATCAGGTACTATTAGGAAAAAAAGAAGCAATATATTAAAAGGTGATTTATTTTGTAAAATCATTTAGTATGAGACTCAATGTTCCACTGCAATGTTTGGCTGCAGACATCATGATAGAATACGGTCGGCCAACATTGATAATTGTCCAACATAACTCTATGGAGTTATAGGGAAAATGATTGATGTTACTGGTCACAAAGTTACTTTGACTATTCTGGCAGATATTTTGTTGTAGAACTGTGCACAAACCACTGTGTTTGGTTTGGCAAAACCTCCCTCAAATGGTATAATTTTGTTTTTGGCAAAGCAAACCTTAAGGGGTAAATTTACTTAAGTGAGAGTTTTTAGAAGTATGTTTTAAAAGTGATGTTGCCCAAAGCAACCAATCAGATTCTAGCTATTATCTTCCAGGAGGTGCAAGTTAAATGTTGAGTAGAATCTGATTTGTTGCTATAGGCAACATCACTTCTAAAACTCACTTCTAAAAACTCACACTTTAGTAAATTAACCCCCATGTGTTTTGGTTCTTTTCTGCTTTTGATTTCTGTAAAGTTGTTAAAAATCTGAAATTATGTAATTGGAACTATATACATGCAATCCAAACCCAAGGTTAATTTTTTAATCTGAGTTCTAAACATATAGCAAACCCGATCCAGGACTTAGTTCTATTTGCAACTCCAAAACTGATTCGTGTTGGGTCTCGATTAGATGTGGAACCAAAATTTAGTTTTTTTTTTAGGGAACCTGAACCACATATTTCTAATTTGTGCCAATCACTTAGAATTGAATATCCATCCTAAAGTGTGCCATTTATTACAAAGAACTTGTAACATTTTATTATAAAAATTTAGCTAATGTTACAGTTTCTAAAAAAATAACAACAAAAATCTTAACCTCTGTAAAAGTACACTTTTGAATGCTCACAACATTTTTAGAGTAATTAAGGACCAGGAGAACTCTAATGATGGAGGTGGGTTCCTACTGCCCAATCCATCAGAATAATGAGAGTCTCCCCTATATCATCAGATGGCATCTACAACATAGTTTAGAAAAGAAGGAGACCAATATATAATTGATCTAGAAGAATAAGAGTGTGCAAACTGTTAGTATGTCTGCCTACACTGTTGCATGAGCTGTGAGCCACTCATCTAGCACTGTAAGTGTGTCTGTGCCTTAGTTCTGTTTGTGCATTTTGAGTTCTGTGTATGTCTGTGTGTTCATCTTGTCTGGGTATACTACAGTCCTGTTAGTGTCTTCTGCACAAAAGTTATTTTATGATACATAGTAGCAGTCCACCTCAAAGCATGGTCATATGTAATATTTCTTGAATTTAAATACAGTATGTAAATTTAGAGTAATGATTCTAAGGGCTCAAAAACACTAGAAAACATGAAACAATGGCATTTTACTTGCTTTCCAAACAATAGCTATGACCACATGTTGGATACAAAACAAATTCCTTTCTTTTTGGTAAATGTATCTTGTCACATACTTACTAAAAAGGGAATGTATATAAAACACACATTGTGTAGCGTATGCAACTGACTTCATCTCAGGTAAAATATAGGTTATTGTATGTTGTATATGTTTACCTTTAATTAGTATCTATTGATCTCAGTCTTTTTAGATAGGATTTGAAAAATAAGCAACATTTTGTAACTCAACTTTACTTTTTACATTATGTATAAAACAATTTACCTAAAAAGTGTCTGTTTTAGGCTTATTGCAGCAGTTTTTCATTGCTTTGTTCCAAAATCAATCATGGAAGAAACCCATGCAGAAATCTTATGTTTGCCCCTAAGGACTACACTAATGCCTATTCTTTATTATTGGTTCTCCCAGCCATTAACAAGTTTTGTATATGTGGTCATATAAGGCCAACACTGTGGGAACTTTCACATCAATACTTAAAAAAGGCTGAGAAGAGTCATTCCAGGGTTAAGATCTAAGCTGTAAGTCCACACTTGCAGGACATTTACTGGTTGTCTGAGACAAAACAAAACATGTAATTGGAAGAGACAAATAAAGTTGGACAAACATTCTATATGTAATTAGATGTGCAATATAAAAAAGACCATCATGCAGGTGAACTATAAGATCGAGTCTTTTTTTTACCTCTTCCAATAGACACTTATAGAATCAGCTACTGGAGAACTATCCACCTTTACTCCTCCTCCACAAGAGAATATTTGCAGATTTTAACAATAATACTTAGTGGGAGATTTCATTTTCATCACTGTGCCACTATGATGTTCTTACTACAGTACTTCCAAAAAACACTTACTTGTATAATTAGCTACTGAAGAACTATCCCCTTGTATTCCTTCTCCTACAAGAACAGAGACCAGGAATGTGTAATAATTCCCAGGAATCAAATTCTCAACTATAGCAGAGGTTGTGGTCACATTTGCACTGAATGTTGAATCTTCCAAGATTTTTATGTTATAGGAACTTGCATTTCCATCAGGGTGTTGCCAGCTTAGAGATACAGAAGTTGTGGTGATGTTTTCTGCTATAAGGTTCTTCACTTTATCAGGTACTATTAGGAAAAAAAGAAGCAATATATTAAAAGGTGATTTATTTTGTAAAATCATTTAGTATGAGACTCAATGTTCCACTGCAATGTTTGGCTGCAGACATCATGATAGAATACGGTCGGCCAACATTGATAATTGTCCAACATAACTCTATGGAGTTATAGGGAAAATGATTGATGTTACTGGTCACAAAGTTACTTTGACTATTCTGGCAGATATTTTGTTGTAGAACTGTGCACAAACCACTGTGTTTGGTTTGGCAAAACCTCCCTCAAATGGTATAATTTTGTTTTTGGCAAAGCAAACCTTAAGGGGTAAATTTACTTAAGTGAGAGTTTTTAGAAGTATGTTTTAAAAGTGATGTTGCCCAAAGCAACCAATCAGATTCTAGCTATTATCTTCCAGGAGGTGCAAGTTAAATGTTGAGTAGAATCTGATTTGTTGCTGTAGGCAACATCACTTCTAAAACTCACTTCTAAAAACTCACACTTTAGTAAATTAACCCCCATGTGTTTTGGTTCTTTTCTGCTTTTGATTTCTGTAAAGTTGTTAAAAATCTGAAATTATGTAATTGGAACTATATACATGCAATCCAAACCCAAGGTTAATTTTTTAATCTGAGTTCTAAACATATAGCAAACCCGATCCAGGACTTAGTTCTATTTGCAACTCCAAAACTGATTCGTGTTGGGTCTCGATTAGATGTGGAACCAAAAGTTAGTTTTTTTTTTAGGGAACCTGAACCACATATTTCTAATTTGTGCCAATCACTTAGAATTGAATATCCATCCTAAAGTGTGCCATTTATTACAAAGAACTTGTAACATTTTATTATAAAAATTTAGCTAATGTTACAGTTTCTAAAAAAATAACAACAAAAATCTTAACCTCTGTAAAAGTCCACATTTGAATGCTCACAACATTTTAAGAGTAATTAAGGACCAGGAGAACTCTAATGATGGAGGTGGGTTCCTACTGCCCAATCCATCAGAATAATGAGAGTCTCCCCTATATCATCAGATGGCATCTACAACATAGTTTAGAAAAGAAGGAGACCAATATATAATTGATCTAGAAGAATAAGAGTGTGCAAACTGTTAGTATGTCTGCCTACACTGTTGCATGAGCTTAGAGCCACTCATCTAACACTGTAAGTGTGTCTGTGCCTTAGTTCTGTTTGTGTATTTTGAGTTCTGTGTATGTCTGTGTGTTCATCTTGTCTGGGTATCATACAGTCCTGTTAGTGTCTTCTGCACAAAAGTTATTTTATGATACATAGTAGCAGTCCACCTCAAAGCATGGTCATATGTAATATTTCTTGAATTTAAATACAGTATGTAAATTTAGAGTAATGATTCTAAGGGCTCAAAAACACTAGAAAACATGAAACAATGGCATTTTACTTGCTTTCCAAACAATAGCTATGACCACATGTTGGATACAAAACAAATTCCTTTCTTTTTGGTAAATGTATCTTGTCACATACTTACTAAAAAGGGAATGTATATAAAACACACATTGTGTAGCGTATGCAACTGACTTCATCTCAGGTAAAATATAGGTTATTGTATGTTGTATATGTTTACCTTTAATTAGTATCTATTTATCTCAGTCTTTTTAGACAGGATTTGAAAAATAAGCAACATTTTGGAACTCAACTATACTTTTTACATTATGTATAAAACAATTTACCTAAAAAGTGTCTGTTTTAGGCTTATTGCAGCAGTTTTTCATTAATTTGTTCCAAAATCAATCACGGAAGAAACCCATGTAGAAATCTTATGTTTGCCCCTAAGGACTACACTAATGCCTATTCTTTATTATTGGTTCTCCCAGCCATTAACAAGTTTTGTATATGTGGTCATATAAGGCCAACACTGTGGGAACTTTCACATCAATACTTAAAAAAGACTGAGAAGAGTCATTCCAGGGTTAAGATCTAACCTGTAAGTCCACACTTGCAGGACATTTACTGGTTGTCTGAGACAAAACAAAACATGGAATTGGAAGAGACAAATAAAGTTGGCCAAACTTTCTATTTGTAATTAGATGTGCAATATAAAAAAGACCCTCATGCAGGTGAACTATAAGATCGAGTCCTTTTTTTTACCACTTCCAATAAACACTTATGTAATCAGCTATTGGAGAACTATCCACCTTTACTCCTCCTCCACAAGAGAATATTTGCAGATTTTAACAATAATACTTAGTGGGAGATTTCATTTTCATCACTGTGCCACTATGATGTTCTTACTACAGTACTTCCAAAAAACACTTACTTGTATAATTAGCTACTGAAGAACTATCCCCTTGTATTCCTTCTCCTACAAGAACAGAGACCAGGAATGTGTAATAATTCCCAGGAATCAAATTCTCAACTATAGCAGAGGTTGTGGTCACATTTGCACTGAATGTTGAATCTTCCAAGATTTTTATGTTATAGGAACTTGCATTTCCATCAGGGTGTTGCCAGCTTAGAGATACAGAAGTTGTGGTGATGTTTTTTGCTATAAAGTTCTTCACTTTATCAGGTACTATTAGGAAAAAAAGAAGCAATATATTAAAAGGTGATTTATTTTGTAAAATCATTTAGTATGAGACTCAATGTTCCACTGCAATGTTTGGCTGCAGACATCATGATAGAATACGGTCGGCCAACATTGATAATTGTCCAACATAACTCTATGGAGTTATAGGGAAAATGATTGATGTTACTGGTCACAAAGTTACTTTGACTATTCTGGCAGATATTTTGTTGTAGAACTGTGCACAAACCACTGTGTTTGGTTTGGCAAAACCTCCCTCAAATGGTATAATTTTGTTTTTGGCAAAGCAAACCTTAAGGGGTAAATTTACTTAAGTGAGAGTTTTTAGAAGTATGTTTTAAAAGTGATGTTGCCCAAAGCAACCAATCAGATTCTAGCTATTATCTTCCAGGAGGTGCAAGTTAAATGTTGAGTAGAATCTGATTTGTTGCTATAGGCAACATCACTTCTAAAACTCACTTCTAAAAACTCACACTTTAGTAAATTAACCCCCATGTGTTTTGGTTCTTTTCTGCTTTTGATTTCTGTAAAGTTGTTAAAAATCTGAAATTATGTAATTGGAACTATATACATGCAATCCAAACCCAAGGTTAATTTTTTAATCTGAGTTCTAAACATATAGCAAACCCGATCCAGGACTTAGTTCTATTTGCAACTCCAAAACTGATTCGTGTTGGGTCTCGATTAGATGTGGAACCAAAAGTTAGTTTTTTTTTTAGGGAACCTGAACCACATATTTCTAATTTGTGCCAATCACTTAGAATTGAATATCCATCCTAAAGTGTGCCATTTATTACAAAGAACTTGTAACATTTTATTATAAAAATTTAGCTAATGTTACAGTTTCTAAAAAAATAACAACAAAAATCTTAACCTCTGTAAAAGTCCACATTTGAATGCTCACAACATTTTAAGAGTAATTAAGGACCAGGAGAACTCTAATGATGGAGGTGGGTTCCTACTGCCCAATCCATCAGAATAATGAGAGTCTCCCCTATATCATCAGATGGCATCTACAACATAGTTTAGAAAAGAAGGAGACCAATATATAATTGATCTAGAAGAATAAGAGTGTGCAAACTGTTAGTATGTCTGCCTACACTGTTGCATGAGCTGTGAGCCACTCATCTAGCACTGTAAGTGTGTCTGTGCCTTAGTTCTGTTTGTGTATTTTGAGTTCTGTGTATGTCTGTGTGTTCATCTTGTCTGGGTATACTACAGTCCTGTTAGTGTCTTCTGCACAAAAGTTATTTTATGATACATAGTAGCAGTCCACCTCAAAGCATGGTCATATGTAATATTTCTTGAATTTAAATACAGTATGTAAATTTAGAGTAATGATTCTAAGGGCTCAAAAACACTAGAAAACATGAAACAATGGCATTTTACTTGCTTTCCAAACAATAGCTATGACCACATGTTGGATACAAAACAAATTCCTTTCTTTTTGGTAAATGTATCTTGTCACATACTTACTAAAAAGGGAATGTATATAAAACACACATTGTGTAGCGTATGCAACTGACTTCATCTCAGGTAAAATATAGGTTATTGTATGTTGTATATGTTTACCTTTAATTAGTATCTATTGATCTCAGTCTATATAGATAGGATTTGAAAAATAAGCAACATTTTGTAACTCAACTTTACTTTTTACATTATGTATAAAACAATTTACCTAAAAAGTGTCTGTTTTAGGCTTATTGCAGCAGTTTTTCATTGCTTTGTTCCAAAATCAATCATGGAAGAAACCCATGCAGAAATCTTATGTTTGCCCCTAAGGACTACACTAATGCCTATTCTTTATTATTGGTTCTCCCAGCCATTAACAAGTTTTGTATATGTGGTCATATAAGGCCAACACTGTCGGAACTTTCACATCAATACTTAAAAAAGGCTGAGAAGAGTCATTCCAGGGTTAAGATCTAACCTGTAAGTCCACACTTGCAGGACATTTACTGGTTGTCTGAGACAAAACAAAACATGTAATTGGAAGAGACAAATAAAGTTGGACAAACATTCTATATGTAATTAGATGTGCAATATAAAAAAGACCATCATGCAGGTGAACTATAAGATCGAGTCTTTTTTTTACCTCTTCCAATAGACACTTATAGAATCAGCTACTGGAGAACTATCCACCTTTACTCCTCCTCCACAAGAGAATATTTGCAGATTTTAACAATAATACTTAGTGGGAGATTTCATTTTCATCACTGTGCCACTATGATGTTCTTACTACAGTACTTCCAAAAAACACTTACTTGTAAAATTAGCTACTGAAGAACTATCCCCTTGTATTCCTTCTCCTACAAGAACAGAGACCAGGAATGTGTAATAATTCCCAGGAATCAAATTCTCAACTATAGCAGAGGTTGTGGTCACATTTGCACTGAATGTTGAATCTTCCAAGATTTTTATGTTATAGGAACTTGCATTTCCATCAGGGTGTTGCCAGCTTAGAGATACAGAAGTTGTGGTGATGTTTTCTGCTATAAGGTTCTTCACTTTATCAGGTACTATTAGGAAAAAAAGAAGCAATATATTAAAAGGTGATCTATTTTGTAAAATCATTTAGTATGAGACTCAATGTTCCACTGCAATGTTTGGCTGCAGACATCATGATAGAATACGGTCGGCCAACATTAATAATTGTCCAACATAACTCTATGGAGTTATAGGGAAAATGATTGATGTTACTGGTCACAAAGTTACTTTGACTATTCTGGCAGATATTTTGTTGTAGAACTGTGCACAAACCACTGTGTTTGTTTTGGCAAAACCTCCCTCAAATGGTATAATTTTGTTTTTGGCAAAGCAAACCTTAAGGGGTAAATTTACTTAAGTGAGAGTTTTTAGAAGTATGTTTTAAAAGTGATGTTGCCCAAAGCAACCAATCAGATTCTAGCTATTATCTTCCAGGAGGTGCAAGTTAAATGTTGAGTAGAATCTGATTTGTTGCTATAGGCAACATCACTTCTAAAACTCACTTCTAAAAACTCACACTTTAGTAAATTAACCCCCATGTGTTTTGGTTCTTTTCTGCTTTTGATTTCTGTAATGTTGTTAAAAATCTGAAATTATGTAATTGGAACTATATACATGCAATCCAAACCCAAGGTTAATTTTTTAATCTGAGTTCTAAACATATAGCAAACCCGATCCAGGACTTAGTTCTATTTGCAACTCCAAAACTGATTCGTGTTGGGTCTCGATTAGATGTGGAACCAAAAGTTAGTTTTTTTTTTATGGAACCTGAACCACATATTTCTAATTTGTGCCAATCACTTAGAATTGAATATCCATCCTAACGTGTGCCATTTATTACAAAGAACTTGTAACATTTTATTATAAAAATTTAGCTAATGTTACAGTTTCTAAAAAAATAACAACAACAATCTTAACCTCTCTAAAAGTCCACATTTGAATGCTCACAACATTTTAAGAGTAATTAAGGACCAGGAGAACTCTAATGATGGAGGTGGGTTCCTACTGCCCAATCCATCAGAATAATGAGAGTCTCCCCTATATCATCAGATGGCATCTACAAGATAGTTTAGAAAAGAAGGAGACCAATATATAATTGATCTAGAAGAATAAGAGTGTGCAAACTGTTAGTATGTCTGCCTACACTGTTGCATGAGCTGTGAGCCACTCATCTAGCACTGTAAGTGTGTCTGTGCCTTAGTTCTGTTTGTGTATTTTGAGTTCTGTGTATGTCTGTGTGTTCATGTTGTCTGGGTATCATACAGTCCTGTTAGTGTCTTCTGCACAAAAGTTATTTTATGATACATAGTAGCAGTCCACCTCAAAGCATGGTCATATGTAATATTTCTTGAATTTAAATACAGTATGTAAATTTAGAGTAATGATTCTAAGGGCTCAAAAACACTAGAAAACATGAAACAATGGCATTTTACTTGCTTTCCAAACAATAGCTATGACCACATGTTGGATACAAAACAAATTCCTTTCTTTTTGGTAAATGTATCTTGTCACATACTTACTAAAAAGGGAATGTATATAAAACACACATTGTGTAGCGTATGCAACTGACTTCATCTCAGGTAAAATATAGGTTATTGTATGTTGTATATGTTTACCTTTAATTAGTATCTATTGATCTCACTCTTTTTAGATAGGATTTGAAAAATAAGCAACATTTTGTAACTCAACTTTACTTTTTACATTATGTATAAAACAATTTACCTAAAAAGTGTCTGTTTTAGGCTTATTGCAGCAGTTTTTCATTGCTTTGTTCCAAAATCAATCATGGAAGAAACCCATGCAGAAATCTTATGTTTGCCCCTAAGGACTACACTAATGCCTATTCTTTATTATTGGTTCTCCCAGCCATTAACAAGTTTTGTATATGTGGTCATATAAGGCCAACACTGTGGGAACTTTCACATCAATACTTAAAAAAGGCTGAGAAGAGTCATTCCAGGGTTAAGATCTAACCTGTAAGTCCACACTTGCAGGACATTTACTGGTTGTCTGAGACAAAACAAAACATGTAATTGGAAGAGACAAATAAAGTTGGACAAACATTCTATATGTAATTAGATGTGCAATATAAAAAAGACCATCATGCAGGTGAACTATAAGATCGAGTCTTTTTTTTACCTCTTCCAATAGACACTTATAGAATCAGCTACTGGAGAACTATCCACCTTTACTCCTCCTCCACAAGAGAATATTTGCAGATTTTAACAATAATACTTAGTGGGAGATTTCATTTTCATCACTGTGCCACTATGATGTTCTTACTACAGTACTTCCAAAAAACACTTACTTGTATAATTAGCTACTGAAGAACTATCCCCTTGTATTCCTTCTCCTACAAGAACATAGACCAGGAATGTGTAATAATTCCCAGGAATCAAATTCTCAACTATAGCAGAGGTTGTGGTCACATTTGCACTGAATATTGAATCTTCCAAGATTTTTATGTTATAGGAACTTGCATTTCCATCAGGGTGTTGCCAGCTTAGAGATACAGAAGTTGTGGTGATGTTCTCTGCTGTAAGGTTCTTCACTTTATCAGGTACTATTAGGAAAAAAAGAAGCAATATATTAAAAGGTGATTTATTTTGTAAAATCATTTAGTATGAGACTCAATGTTCCACTGCAATGTTTGGCTGCAGACATCATGATAGAATACGGTCGGCCAACATTGATAATTGTCCAACATAAATCTATGGAGTTATAGGGAAAATGATTGATGTTACTGGTCACAAAGTTACTTTGACTATTCTGGCAGATATTTTGTTGTAGAACTGTGCACAAACCACTGTGTTTGGTTTGGCAAAACCTCCCTCAAATGTTATAATTTTGTTTTTGGCAAAGCAAACCTTAAGGGGTAAATTTACTTAAGTGAGAGTTTTTAGAAGTCTGTTTTAAAAGTGATGTTGCCCAAAGCAACCAATCAGATTCTAGCTATAATCATCCAGGAGGTGCAAGTTAAATGTTGAGTAGAATCTGATTTGTTGCTATTGGCAACATCACTTCTAAAACTCACTTCTAAAAACTCACACATTAGTAAATTAACCCCCATGTGTTTTGGGTCTTTTCTGCTTTTGATTTCTGTAAAGTTGTTAAAAATCTGAAATTATGTAATTGGAACTATATACATGCAATCCAAACCCAAGGTTAATTTTTTTAATCTGAGTTCTAAACATATAGCAAACCCAATCCAGGATTTAGTTCTATTTGCAACTCCAAAACTGATTCGTGTTGGGTCTCGATTAGATATGGAACCAAAAGTTAGTTTTTTTTTTAGGGAACCTGAACCACATATTTCTAATTTGTGCCAATCACTTAGAATTGAATATCCATCCTAAAGTGTGCCATTTATTACAAAGAACTTGTAACATTTTATTATAAAAGTTTAGCTAATGTTACAGTTATTAAAAAAACAACAACAAAAATCTTAACCTCTCTAAAAGTCCACATTTGAATGCTCACAACATTTTAAGAATAAATAAGGACCAGGAGAACTCTAATGATGGAGGTGGGTTCCTACTGCCCAATCCATCAGAATAATGAGAGTCTCCCCTATATCATCAGATGGCATCTACAACATAGTTTAGAAAAGAAGGAGACCAATATATAATTGATCTAGAAGAATAAGAGTGTGCAAACTGTTAGTATGTCTGCCTACACTGTTGCATGAGCTGTGAGCCACTCATCTAGCACTGTAAGTGTGTCTGTGCCTTAGTTCTGTTTGTGTATTTTGAGTTCTGTGTATGTCTGTGTGTTCATCTTGTCTGGGTATACTACAGTCCTGTTAGTGTCTTCTGCACAAAAGTTATTTTATGATACATAGTAGCAGTCCACCTCAAAGCATGGTCATATGTAATATTTCTTGAATTTAAATACAGTATGTAAATTTAGAGTAATGATTCTAAGGGCTCAAAAACACTAGAAAACATGAAACAATGGCATTTTACTTGCTTTCCAAACAATAGCTATGACCACATGTTGGATACAAAACAAATTCCTTTCTTTTTGGTAAATGTATCTTGTCACATACTTACTAAAAAGGGAATGTATATAAAACACACATTGTGTAGCGTATGCAACTGACTTCATCTCAGGTAAAATATAGGTTATTGTATGTTGTATATGTTTACCTTTAATTAGTATCTATTGATCTCAGTCTATTTAGATAGGATTTGAAAAATAAGCAACATTTTGTAACTCAACTTTACTTTTTACATTATGTATAAAACAATTTACCTAAAAAGTGTCTGTTTTAGGCTTATTGCAGCAGTTTTTCATTGCTTTGTTCCAAAATCAATCATGGAAGAAACCCATGCAGAAATCTTATGTTTGCCCCTAAGGACTACACTAATGCCTATTCTTTATTATTGGTTCTCCCAGCCATTAACAAGTTTTGTATATGTGGTCATATAAGGCCAACACTGTGGGAACTTTCACATCAATACTTAAAAAAGGCTGAGAAGAGTCATTCCAGGGTTAAGATCTAACCTGTAAGTCCACACTTGCAGGACATTTACTGGTTGTCTGAGACAAAACAAAACATGTAATTGGAAGAGACAAATAAAGTTGGACAAACATTCTATATGTAATTAGATGTGCAATATAAAAAAGACCATCATGCAGGTGAACTATAAGATCGAGTCTTTTTTTTACCTCTTCCAATAGACACTTATAGAATCAGCTACTGGAGAACTATCCACCTTTACTCCTCCTCCACAAGAGAATATTTGCAGATTTTAACAATAATACTTAGTGGGAGATTTCATTTTCATCACTGTGCCACTATGATGTTCTTACTACAGTACTTCCAAAAAACACTTACTTGTAAAATTAGCTACTGAAGAACTATCCCCTTGTATTCCTTCTCCTACAAGAACAGAGACCAGGAATGTGTAATAATTCCCAGGAATCAAATTCTCAACTATAGCAGAGGTTGTGGTCACATTTGCACTGAATGTTGAATCTTCCAAGATTTTTATGTTATAGGAACTTGCATTTCCATCAGGGTGTTGCCAGCTTAGAGATACAGAAGTTGTGGTGATGTTTTCTGCTATAAGGTTCTTCACTTTATCAGGTACTATTAGGAAAAAAAGAAGCAATATATTAAAAGGTGATCTATTTTGTAAAATCATTTAGTATGAGACTCAATGTTCCACTGCAATGTTTGGCTGCAGACATCATGATAGAATACGGTCGGCCAACATTAATAATTGTCCAACATAACTCTATGGAGTTATAGGGAAAATGATTGATGTTACTGGTCACAAAGTTACTTTGACTATTCTGGCAGATATTTTGTTGTAGAACTGTGCACAAACCACTGTGTTTGTTTTGGCAAAACCTCCCTCAAATGGTATAATTTTGTTTTTGGCAAAGCAAACCTTAAGGGGTAAATTTACTTAAGTGAGAGTTTTTAGAAGTATGTTTTAAAAGTGATGTTGCCCAAAGCAACCAATCAGATTCTAGCTATTATCTTCCAGGAGGTGCAAGTTAAATGTTGAGTAGAATCTGATATGTTGCTATAGGCAACATCACTTCTAAAACTCACTTCTAAAAACTCACACTTTAGTAAATTAACCCCCATGTGTTTTGGTTCTTTTCTGCTTTTGATTTCTGTAATGTTGTTAAAAATCTGAAATTATGTAATTGGAACTATATACATGCAATCCAAACCCAAGGTTAATTTTTTAATCTGAGTTCTAAACATATAGCAAACCCGATCCAGGACTTAGTTCTATTTGCAACTCCAAAACTGATTCGTGTTGGGTCTCGATTAGATGTGGAACCAAAAGTCAGTTTTTTTTTTAGGGAACCTGAACCACATTTTTCTAATTTGTGCCAATCACTTAGAATTGAATATCCATCCTAAAGTGTTCCATTTATTACAAAGAACTTGTAACATTTTATTATAAAAATTTAGCTAATGTTACAGTTTCTAAAAAAATAACAACAAAAATCTTAACCTCTCTAAAAGTCCACATTTGAATGCTCACAACATTTTAAGAGTAATTAAGGACCAGGAGAACTCTAATGATGGAGGTGGGTTCCTACTGCACAATCCATCAGAATAATGAGAGTCTCCCCTATATCATCAGATGGCATCTACAACATAGTTTAGAAAAGAAGGAGACCAATATATAATTGATCTAGAAGAATAAGAGTGTGCAAACTGTTAGTATGTCTGCCTACACTGTTGCATGAGCTGTGAGCCACTCATCTAGCACTGTAAGTGTGTCTGTGCCTTAGTTCTGTTTGTGTATTTTGAGTTCTGTGTATGTCTGTGTGTTCATCTTGTCTGGGTATCATACAGTCCTGTTAGTGTCTTCTGCACAAAAGTTATTTTATGATACATAGTAGCAGTCCACCTCAAAGCATGGTCATATGTAATATTTCTTGAATTTAAATACAGTATGTAAATTTAGAGTAATGATTCTAAGGGCTCAAAAACACTAGAAAATATGAAACAATGGCATTTTACTTGCTTTCCAAACAATAGCTATGTCCACATGTTGGATGCAAAACAAATTCCTTTCTTTTTGGTAAATGTATCTTGTCACATACTTACTAAAAAGGGAATGTATATAAAACACACATTGTGTAGCGTATGCAACTGACTTCATCTCAGGTAAAATATAGGTTATTGTATGTTGTATATGTTTACCTTTAATTAGTATCTATTGATCTCAGTCTTTTTAGACAGGATTTGAAAAATAAGCAACATTTTGGAACTCAACTATACTTTTTACATTATATATAAAACAATTTACCTAAAAAGTGTCTGTTTTAGGCTTATTGCAGCAGTTTTTCATTGCTTTGTTCCAAAATCAATCACGGAAGAAACCCATGTAGAAATCTTATGTTTGCCCCTAAGGACTACACTAATGCCTATTCTTTATTATTGGTTCTCCCAGCCATTAACAAGTTTTGTATATGTGGTCATATAAGGCCAACACTGTGGGAACTTTCACATCAATACTTAAATAAGACTCAGAAGAGTCATTCCAGGGTTAAGATCTAACCTGTAAGTCCACACTTGCAGGGTATTTACTGGTTGTCTGAGACAAAACAAAACATGGAATTGGAAGAGACAAATAAAGTTGGCCAAACATTCTATTTGTAATTAGATGTGCAATATAAAAAAGACGCTCATGCAGGTGAACTATAAGATCGAGTCCTTTTTTTTACCACTTCCAATAAACACTTATGTAATCAGCTATTGGAGAACTATCCACCTTTACTCCTCCTCCACAAGAGAATATTTGCAGATTTTAACAATAATACTTAGTGTGAGATTTCATTTTCATCACTGTGCCACTATGATATTCTTACTACAGTACTTCCAAAAAACACTTACTTGTATAATTAGCTACTGAAGAACTATCCCCTTGTATTCCTTCTCCTACAAGAACAGAGACAAGGAATGTGTAATAATTCCCAGGAATCAAATTCTCAACTATAGCAGAGGTTGTGGTCACATTTGCACTGAATGTTGAATCTTCCAAGATTTTTATGTTATAGGAACTTGCATTTCCATCAGGGTGTTGCCAGCTTAGAGATACAGAAGTTGTGGTGATGTTTTCTGCTATAAGGTTCTTCACTTTATCAGGTACTATTAGGAAAAAAAGAAGCAATATATTAAAAGGTGATTTATTTTGTAAAATCATTTAGTATGAGACTCAATGTTCCACTGCAATGTTTGGCTGCAGACATCATGATAGAATACGGTCGGCCAACATTGATAATTGTCCAACATAACTCTATGGAGTTATAGGGAAAATGATTGATGTTACTGGTCACAAAGTTACTTTGACTATTCTGGCAGATATTTTGTTGTAGAACTGTGCACAAACCACTGTGTTTGGTTAGGCAAAACCTCCCTCAAATGGTATAATTTTGTTTTTGGCAAAGCAAACCTTAAGGGGTAAATTTACTTAAGTGAGAGTTTTTAGAAGTATGTTTTAAAAGTGATATTGCCCAAAGCAACCAATCAGATTCTAGCTATTATCTTCCAGGAGGAGCAAGTTAAATGTTGAGTAGAATCTGATTTGTTGCTATAGGCAACATCACTTCTAAAACTCACTTCTAAAAACTCACACTTTAGTAAATTAACCCCCATGTGTTTTGGTTCTTTTCTGCTTTTGATTTCTGTAAAGTTGTTAAAAATCTGAAATTATGTAATTGGAACTATATACATGCAATCCAAACCCAAGGTTAATTTTTTAATCTGAGTTCTAAACATATAGCAAACCCGATCCAGGACTTAGTTCTATTTGCAACTCCAAAACTGATTCGTGTTGGGTCTCGATTAGATGTGGAACCAAAAGTTAGTTTTTTTTTTATGGAACCTGAACCACATATTTCTAATTTGTGCCAATCACTTAGAATTGAATATCCATCCTAACGTGTGCCATTTATTACAAAGAACTTGTAACATTTTATTATAAAAATTTAGCTAATGTTACAGTTTCTAAAAAAATAACAACAACAATCTTAACCTCTCTAAAAGTCCACATTTGAATGCTCACAACATTTTAAGAGTAATTAAGGACCAGGAGAACTCTAATGATGGAGGTGGGTTCCTACTGCACAATCCATCAGAATAATGAGAGTCTCCCCTATATCATCAGATGGCATCTACAACATAGTTTAGAAAAGAAGGAGACCAATATATAATTGATCTAGAAGAATAAGAGTGTGCAAACTGTTAGTATGTCTGCCTACACTGTTGCATGAGCTGTGAGCCACTCATCTAGCACTGTAAGTGTGTCTGTGCCTTAGTTCTGTTTGTGTATTTTGAGTTCTGTGTATGTCTGTGTGTTCATCTTGTCTGGGTATCATACAGTCCTGTTAGTGTCTTCTGCACAAAAGTTATTTTATGATACATAGTAGCAGTCCACCTCAAAGCATGGTCATATGTAATATTTCTTGAATTTAAATACAGTATGTAAATTTAGAGTAATGATTCTAAGGGCTCAAAAACACTAGAAAATATGAAACAATGGCATTTTACTTGCTTTCCAAACAATAGCTATGTCCACATGTTGGATGCAAAACAAATTCCTTTCTTTTTGGTAAATGTATCTTGTCACATACTTACTAAAAAGGGAATGTATATAAAACACACATTGTGTAGCGTATGCAACTGACTTCATCTCAGGTAAAATATAGGTTATTGTATGTTGTATATGTTTACCTTTAATTAGTATCTATTGATCTCAGTCTTTTTAGACAGGATTTGAAAAATAAGCAACATTTTGGAACTCAACTATACTTTTTACATTATATATAAAACAATTTACCTAAAAAGTGTCTGTTTTAGGCTTATTGCAGCAGTTTTTCATTGCTTTGTTCCAAAATCAATCACGGAAGAAACCCATGTAGAAATCTTATGTTTGCCCCTAAGGACTACACTAATGCCTATTCTTTATTATTGGTTCTCCCAGCCATTAACAAGTTTTGTATATGTGGTCATATAAGGCCAACACTGTGGGAACTTTCACATCAATACTTAAATAAGACTCAGAAGAGTCATTCCAGGGTTAAGATCTAACCTGTAAGTCCACACTTGCAGGGCATTTACTGGTTGTCTGAGACAAAACAAAACATGGAATTGGAAGAGACAAATAAAGTTGGCCAAACATTCTATTTGTAATTAGATGTGCAATATAAAAAAGACGCTCATGCAGGTGAACTATAAGATCGAGTCCTTTTTTTTACCACTTCCAATAAACACTTATGTAATCAGCTATTGGAGAACTATCCACCTTTACTCCTCCTCCACAAGAGAATATTTGCAGATTTTAACAATAATACTTAGTGTGAGATTTCATTTTCATCACTGTGCCACTATGATATTCTTACTACAGTACTTCCAAAAAACACTTACTTGTATAATTAGCTACTGAAGAACTATCCCCTTGTATTCCTTCTCCTACAAGAACAGAGACAAGGAATGTGTAATAATTCCCAGGAATCAAATTCTCAACTATAGCAGAGGTTGTGGTCACATTTGCACTGAATGTTGAATCTTCCAAGATTTTTATGTTATAGGAACTTGCATTTCCATCAGGGTGTTGCCAGCTTAGAGATACAGAAGTTGTGGTGATGTTTTCTGCTATAAGGTTCTTCACTTTATCAGGTACTATTAGGAAAAAAAGAAGCAATATATTAAAAGGTGATTTATTTTGTAAAATCATTTAGTATGAGACTCAATGTTCCACTGCAATGTTTGGCTGCAGACATCATGATAGAATACGGTCGGCCAACATTGATAATTGTCCAACATAACTCTATGGAGTTATAGGGAAAATGATTGATGTTACTGGTCACAAAGTTACTTTGACTATTCTGGCAGATATTTTGTTGTAGAACTGTGCACAAACCACTGTGTTTGGTTAGGCAAAACCTCCCTCAAATGGTATAATTTTGTTTTTGGCAAAGCAAACCTTAAGGGGTAAATTTACTTAAGTGAGAGTTTTTAGAAGTAAGTTTTAAAAGTGATATTGCCCAAAGCAACCAATCAGATTCTAGCTATTATCTTCCAGGAGGAGCAAGTTAAATGTTGAGTAGAATCTGATTTGTTGCTATAGGCAACATCACTTCTAAAACTCACTTCTAAAAACTCACACTTTAGTAAATTAACCCCCATGTGTTTTGGTTCTTTTCTGCTTTTGATTTCTGTAAAGGTGTTAAAAATCTGAAATTATGTAATTGGAACTATATACATGCAATCCAAACCCAAGGTTAATTTTTTAATCTGAGTTCTAAACATATAGCAAACCCGATCCAGGACTTAGTTCTATTTGCAACTCCAAAACTGATTCGTGTTGGGTCTCGATTAGATGTGGAACCAAAAGTTAGTTTTTTTTTTATGGAACCTGAACCACATATTTCTAATTTGTGCCAATCACTTAGAATTGAATATCCATCCTAACGTGTGCCATTTATTACAAAGAACTTGTAACATTTTATTATAAAAATTTAGCTAATGTTACAGTTTCTAAAAAAATAACAACAACAATCTTAACCTCTCTAAAAGTCCACATTTGAATGCTCACAACATTTTAAGAGTAATTAAGGACCAGGAGAACTCTAATGATGGAGGTGGGTTCCTACTGCCCAATCCATCAGAATAATGAGAGTCTCCCCTATATCATCAGATGGCATCTACAACATAGTTTAGAAAAGAAGGAGACCAATATATAATTGATCTAGAAGAATAAGAGTGTGCAAACTGTTAGTATGTCTGCCTACACTGTTGCATGAGCTGTGAGCCACTCATCTAGCACTGTAAGTGTGTCTGTGCCTTAGTTCTGTTTGTGTATTTTGAGTTCTGTGTATGTCTGTGTGTTCATGTTGTCTGGGTATCATACAGTCCTGTTAGTGTCTTCTGCACAAAAGTTATTTTATGATACATAGTAGCAGTCCACCTCAAAGCATGGTCATATGTAATATTTCTTGAATTTAAATACAGTATGTAAATTTAGAGTAATGATTCTAAGGGCTCAAAAACACTAGAAAACATGAAACAATGGCATTTTACTTGCTTTCCAAACAATAGCTATGACCACATGTTGGATACAAAACAAATTCCTTTCTTTTTGGTAAATGTATCTTGTCACATACTTACTAAAAAGGGAATGTATATAAAACACACATTGTGTAGCGTATGCAACTGACTTCATCTCAGGTAAAATATAGGTTATTGTATGTTGTATATGTTTACCTTTAATTAGTATCTATTGATCTCACTCTTTTTAGATAGGATTTGAAAAATAAGCAACATTTTGTAACTCAACTTTACTTTTTACATTATGTATAAAACAATTTACCTAAAAAGTGTCTGTTTTAGGCTTATTGCAGCAGTTTTTCATTGCTTTGTTCCAAAATCAATCATGGAAGAAACCCATGCAGAAATCTTATGTTTGCCCCTAAGGACTACACTAATGCCTATTCTTTATTATTGGTTCTCCCAGCCATTAACAAGTTTTGTATATGTGGTCATATAAGGCCAACACTGTGGGAACTTTCACATCAATACTTAAAAAAGGCTGAGAAGAGTCATTCCAGGGTTAAGATCTAACCTGTAAGTCCACACTTGCAGGGCATTTACTGGTTGTCTGAGACAAAACAAAACATGGAATTGGAAGAGACAAATAAAGTTGGCCAAACATTCTATTTGTAATTAGATGTGCAATATAAAAAAGACGCTCATGCAGGTGAACTATAAGATCGAGTCCTTTTTTTTACCACTTCCAATAAACACTTATGTAATCAGCTATTGGAGAACTATCCACCTTTACTCCTCCTCCACAAGAGAATATTTGCAGATTTTAACAATAATACTTAGTGTGAGATTTCATTTTCATCACTGTGCCACTATGATATTCTTACTACAGTACTTCCAAAAAACACTTACTTGTATAATTAGCTACTGAAGAACTATCCCCTTGTATTCCTTCTCCTACAAGAACAGAGACAAGGAATGTGTAATAATTCCCAGGAATCAAATTCTCAACTATAGCAGAGGTTGTGGTCACATTTGCACTGAATGTTGAATCTTCCAAGATTTTTATGTTATAGGAACTTGCATTTCCATCAGGGTGTTGCCAGCTTAGAGATACAGAAGTTGTGGTGATGTTTTCTGCTATAAGGTTCTTCACTTTATCAGGTACTATTAGGAAAAAAAGAAGCAATATATTAAAAGGTGATTTATTTTGTAAAATCATTTAGTATGAGACTCAATGTTCCACTGCAATGTTTGGCTGCAGACATCATGATAGAATACGGTCGGCCAACATTGATAATTGTCCAACATAACTCTATGGAGTTATAGGGAAAATGATTGATGTTACTGGTCACAAAGTTACTTTGACTATTCTGGCAGATATTTTGTTGTAGAACTGTGCACAAACCACTGTGTTTGGTTAGGCAAAACCTCCCTCAAATGGTATAATTTTGTTTTTGGCAAAGCAAACCTTAAGGGGTAAATTTACTTAAGTGAGAGTTTTTAGAAGTATGTTTTAAAAGTGATATTGCCCAAAGCAACCAATCAGATTCTAGCTATTATCTTCCAGGAGGAGCAAGTTAAATGTTGAGTAGAATCTGATTTGTTGCTGTAGGCAACATCACTTCTAAAACTCACTTCTAAAAACTCACACTTTAGTAAATTAACCCCCATGTGTTTTGGTTCTTGTCTGCTTTTGATTTCTGTAAAGTTGTTAAAAATCTGAAATTATGTAATTGGAACTATATACATGCAATCCAAACCCAAGGTTAATTTTTTAATCTGAGTTCTAAACATATAGCAAACCCGATCCAGGACTTAGTTCTATTTGCAACTCCAAAACTGATTCGTGTTGGGTCTCGATTAGATGTGGAACCAAAAGTTAGTTTTTTTTTTATGGAACCTGAACCACATATTTCTAATTTGTGCCAATCACTTAGAATTGAATATCCATCCTAACGTGTGCCATTTATTACAAAGAACTTGTAACATTTTATTATAAAAATTTAGCTAATGTTACAGTTTCTAAAAAAATAACAACAACAATCTTAACCTCTCTAAAAGTCCACATTTGAATGCTCACAACATTTTAAGAGTAATTAAGGACCAGGAGAACTCTAATGATGGAGGTGGGTTCCTACTGCCCAATCCATCAGAATAATGAGAGTCTCCCCTATATCATCAGATGGCATCTACAACATAGTTTAGAAAAGAAGGAGACCAATATATAATTGATCTAGAAGAATAAGAGTGTGCAAACTGTTAGTATGTCTGCCTACACTGTTGCATGAGCTGTGAGCCACTCATCTAGCACTGTAAGTGTGTCTGTGCCTTAGTTCTGTTTGTGTATTTTGAGTTCTGTGTATGTCTGTGTGTTCATCTTGTCTGGGTATCATACAGTCCTGTTAGTGTCTTCTGCACAAAAGTTATTTTATGATACATAGTAGCAGTCCACCTCAAAGCATGGTCATATGTAATATTTCTTGAATTTAAATACAGTATGTAAATTTAGAGTAATGATTCTAAGGGCTCAAAAACACTAGAAAACATGAAACAATGGCATTTTACTTGCTTTCCAAACAATAGCTATGACCACATGTTGGATACAAAACAAATTCCTTTCTTTTTGGTAAATGTATCTTGTCACATACTTACTAAAAAGGGAATGTATATAAAACACACATTGTGTAGCGTATGCAACTGACTTCATCTCAGGTAAAATATAGGTTATTGTATGTTGTATATGTTTACCTTTAATTAGTATCTATTGATCTCACTCTTTTTAGATAGGATTTGAAAAATAAGCAACATTTTGTAACTCAACTTTACTTTTTACATTATGTATAAAACAATTTACCTAAAAAGTGTCTGTTTTAGGCTTATTGCAGCAGTTTTTCATTGCTTTGTTCCAAAATCAATCATGGAAGAAACCCATGCAGAAATCTTATGTTTGCCCCTAAGGACTACACTAATGCCTATTCTTTATTATTGGTTCTCCCAGCCATTAACAAGTTTTGTATATGTGGTCATATAAGGCCAACACTGTGGGAACTTTCACATCAATACTTAAAAAAGGCTGAGAAGAGTCATTCCAGGGTTAAGATCTAACCTGTAAGTCCACACTTGCAGGACATTTACTGGTTGTCTGAGACAAAACAAAACATGTAATTGGAAGAGACAAATAAAGTTGGACAAACATTCTATATGTAATTAGATGTGCAATATAAAAAAGACCATCATGCAGGTGAACTATAAGATCGAGTCTTTTTTTTACCTCTTCCAATAGACACTTATAGAATCAGCTACTGGAGAACTATCCACCTTTACTCCTCCTCCACAAGAGAATATTTGCAGATTTTAACAATAATACTTAGTGGGAGATTTCATTTTCATCACTGTGCCACTATGATGTTCTTACTACAGTACTTCCAAAAAACACTTACTTGTATAATTAGCTACTGAAGAACTATCCCCTTGTATTCCTTCTCCTACAAGAACATAGACCAGGAATGTGTAATAATTCCCAGGAATCAAATTCTCAACTATAGCAGAGGTTGTGGTCACATTTGCACTGAATATTGAATATTCCAAGATTTTTATGTTATAGGAACTTGCATTTCCATCAGGGTGTTGCCAGCTTAGAGATACAGAAGTTGTGGTGATGTTCTCTGCTGTAAGGTTCTTCACTTTATCAGGTACTATTAGGAAAAAAAGAAGCAATATATTAAAAGGTGATTTATTTTGTAAAATCATTTAGTATGAGACTCAATGTTCCACTGCAATGTTTGGCTGCAGACATCATGATAGAATACGGTCGGCCAACATTGATAATTGTCCAACATAAATCTATGGAGTTATAGGGAAAATGATTGATGTTACTGGTCACAAAGTTACTTTGACTATTCTGGCAGATATTTTGTTGTAGAACTGTGCACAAACCACTGTGTTTGGTTTGGCAAAACCTCCCTCAAATGTTATAATTTTGTTTTTGGCAAAGCAAACCTTAAGGGGTAAATTTACTTAAGTGAGAGTTTTTAGAAGTCTGTTTTAAAAGTGATGTTGCCCAAAGCAACCAATCAGATTCTAGCTATAATCATCCAGGAGGTGCAAGTTAAATGTTGAGTAGAATCTGATTTGTTGCTATTGGCAACATCACTTCTAAAACTCACTTCTAAAAACTCACACATTAGTAAATTAACCCCCATGTGTTTTGGGTCTTTTCTGCTTTTGATTTCTGTAAAGTTGTTAAAAATCTGAAATTATGTAATTGGAACTATATACATGCAATCCAAACCCAAGGTTAATTTTTTTAATCTGAGTTCTAAACATATAGCAAACCCAATCCAGGATTTAGTTCTATTTGCAACTCCAAAACTGATTCGTGTTGGGTCTCGATTAGATATGGAACCAAAAGTTAGTTTTTTTTTTAGGGAACCTGAACCACATATTTCTAATTTGTGCCAATCACTTAGAATTGAATATCCATCCTAAAGTGTGCCATTTATTACAAAGAACTTGTAACATTTTATTATAAAAGTTTAGCTAATGTTACAGTTATTAAAAAAACAACAACAAAAATCTTAACCTCTCTAAAAGTCCACATTTGAATGCTCACAACATTTTAAGAATAAATAAGGACCAGGAGAACTCTAATGATGGAGGTGGGTTCCTACTGCCCAATCCATCAGAATAATGAGAGTCTCCCCTATATCATCAGATGGCATCTACAACATAGTTTAGAAAAGAAGGAGACCAATATATAATTGATTTAGAAGAATAAGAGTGTGCAAACTGTTAGTATGTCTGCCTACACTGTTGCATGAGCTGTGAGCCACTCATCTAGCACTGTAAGTGTGTCTGTGCCTTAGTTCTGTTTGTGTATTTTGAGTTCTGTGTATGTCTGTGTGTTCATCTTGTCTGGGTATACTACAGTCCTGTTAGTGTCTTCTGCACAAAAGTTATTTTATGATACATAGTAGCAGTCCACCTCAAAGCATGGTCATATGTAATATTTCTTGAATTTAAATACAGTATGTAAATTGAGAGTAATGATTCTAAGGGCTCAAAAACACTAGAAAACATGAAACAATGGCATTTTACTTGCTTTCCAAACAATAGCTATGACCACATGTTGGATACAAAACAAATTCCTTTCTTTTTGGTAAATGTAACTTGTCACATACTTACTAAAAAGGGAATGTATATAAAACACACATTGTGTAGCGTATGCAACTGACTTCATCTCAGGTAAAATATAGGTTATTGTATGTTGTATATGTTTTACCTTTAATTAGTATCTATTGATCTCAGTCTTTTTAGACAGGATTTGAAAAATAAGCAACATTTTGGAACTCAACTATACTTTTTACATTATGTATAAAACAATTTACCTAAAAAGTGTCTGTTTTAGGCTTATTGCAGCAGTTTTTCATTGCTTTGTTCCAAAATCAATCACGGAAGAAACCCATGTAGAAATCTTATGTTTGCCACTAAGGACTACACTAATGCCTATTCTTTATTATTGGTTCTCCCAGCCATTAACAAGTTTTGTATATGTGGTCATATAAGGCCAACACTGTGGGAACTTTCACATCAATACTTAAAAAAGACTGAGAAGAGTCATTCCAGGGTTAAGATCTAACCTGTAAGTCCACACTTGCAGGACATTTACTGGTTGTCAGAGCAAAACAAAACATGGAATTGGAAGAGACAAATAAAGTTGGCCAAACATTCTATTTGTAATTAGATGTGCAATATAAAAAAGACGCTCATGCAGGTGAACTATAAGATCGAGTCCTTTTTTTTACCACTTCCAATAAACACTTATGTAATCAGCTACTGGAGAACTATCCACCTTTACTCCTCCTCCACAAGAGAATATTTGCAGATTTTAACAATAATACTTAGTGGGAGATTTCATTTTCATCACTGTGCCACTATGATATTCTTACTACAGTACTTCCAAAAAACACTTACTTGTATAATTAGCTACTGAAGAACTATCCCCTTGTATTCCTTCTCCTACAAGAACAGAGACCAGGAATGTGTAATAATTCCCAGGAATCAAATTCTCAACTATAGCAGAGGTTGTGGTCACATTTGCACTGAATGTTGAATCTTCCAAGATTTTTATGTTATAGGAACTTGCATTTCCATCAGGGTGTTGCCAGCTTAGAGATACAGAAGTTGTGGTGATGTTTTCTGCTATAAGGTTCTTCACTTTATCAGGTACTATTAGGAAAAAAAGAAGCAATATATTAAAAGGTGATTTATTTTGTAAAATCATTTAGTATGAGACTCAATGTTCCACTGCAATGTTTGGCTGCAGACATCATGATAGAATACGGTCGGCCAACATTGATAATTGTCCAACATAACTCTATGGAGTTATAGGGAAAATGATTGATGTTACTGGTCACAAAGTTACTTTGACTATTCTGGCAGATATTTTGTTGTAGAACTGTGCACAAACCACTGTGTTTGGTTTGGCAAAACCTCCCTCAAATGGTATAATTTTGTTTTTGGCAAAGCAAACCTTAAGGGGTAAATTTACTTAAGTGAGAGTTTTTAGAAGTATGTTTTAAAAGTGATGTTGCCCAAAGCAACCAATCAGATTCTAGCTATTATCTTCCAGGTGGTGCAAGTTAAATGTTGAGTAGAATCTGATTTGTTGCTGTAGGCAACATCACTTCTAAAACTCACTTCTAAAAACTCACACTTTAGTAAATTAACCCCCATGTGTTTTGGTTCTTTTCTGCTTTTGATTTCTGTAAAGTTGTTAAAAATCTGAAATTATGTAATTGGAACTATATACATGCAATCCAAACCCAAGGTTAATTTTTTAATCTGAGTTCTAAACATATAGCAAACCCGATCCAGGACTTAGTTCTATTTGCAACTCCAAAACTGATTCGTGTTGGGTCTCGATTAGATGTGGAACCAAAAGTTAGTTTTTTTTTTAGGGAACCTGAACCACATATTTCTAATTTGTGCCAATCACTTAGAATTGAATATCCATCCTAAAGTGTGCCATTTATTACAAAGAACTTGTAACATTTTATTATAAAAATTTAGCTAATGTTACAGTTTCTAAAAAAATAACAACAAAAATCTTAACCTCTGTAAAAGTCCACATTTGAATGCTCACAACATTTTAAGAGTAATTAAGGACCAGGAGAACTCTAATGATGGAGGTGGGTTCCTACTGCCCAATCCATCAGAATAATGAGAGTCTCCCCTATATCATCAGATGGCATCTACAACATAGTTTAGAAAAGAAGGAGACCAATATATAATTGATCTAGAAGAATAAGAGTGTGCAAACTGTTAGTATGTCTGCCTACACTGTTGCATGAGCTGAGAGCCACTCATCTAACACTGTAAGTGTGTCTGTGCCTTAGTTCTGTTTGTGTATTTTGAGTTCTGTGTATGTCTGTGTGTTCATCTTGTCTGGGTATCATACAGTCCTGTTAGTGTCTTCTGCACAAAAGTTATTTTATGATACATAGTAGCAGTCCACCTCAAAGCATGGTCATATGTAATATTTCTTGAATTTAAATACAGTATGTAAATTTAGAGTAATGATTCTAAGGGCTCAAAAACACTAGAAAACATGAAACAATGGCATTTTACTTGCTTTCCAAACAATAGCTATGACCACATGTTGGTACAAAACAAATTCCTTTCTTTTTGGTAAATGTATCTTGTCACATACTTACTAAAAAGGGAATGTATATAAAACACACATTGTGTAGCGTATGCAACTGACTTCATCTCAGGTAAAATATAGGTTATTGTATGTTGTATATGTTTACCTTTAATTAGTATCTATTGATCTCAGTCTTTTTAGACAGGATTTGAAAAATAAGCAACATTTTGGAACTCAACTATACTTTTTACATTATGTATAAAACAATTTACCTAAATAGTGTCTGTTTTAGGCTTATTGCAGCAGTTTTTCATTAATTTGTTCCAAAATCAATCACGGAAGAAACCCATGTAGAAATCTTATGTTTGCCCCTAAGGACTACACTAATGCCTATTCTTTATTATTGGTTCTCCCAGCCATTAACAAGTTTTGTATATGTGGTCATATAAGGCCAACACTGTGGGAACTTTCACATCAATACTTAAAAAAGACTGAGAAGAGTCATTCCAGGGTTAAGATCTAACCTGTAAGTCCACACTTGCAGGACATTTACTGGTTGTCTGAGACAAAACAAAACATGGAATTGGAAGAGACAAATAAAGTTGGCCAAACTTTCTATTTGTAATTAGATGTGCAATATAAAAAAGACCCTCATGCAGGTGAACTATAAGATCGAGTCCTTTTTTTTACCACTTCCAATAAACACTTATGTAATCAGCTATTGGAGAACTATCCACCTTTACTCCTCCTCCACAAGAGAATATTTGCAGATTTTAACAATAATACTTAGTGGGAGATTTCATTTTCATCACTGTGCCACTATGATGTTCTTACTACAGTACTTCCAAAAAACACTTACTTGTATAATTAGCTACTGAAGAACTATCCCCTTGTATTCCTTCTCCTACAAGAACAGAGACCAGGAATGTGTAATAATTCCCAGGAATCAAATTCTCAACTATAGCAGAGGTTGTGGTCACATTTGCACTGAATGTTGAATCTTCCAAGATTTTTATGTTATAGGAACTTGCATTTCCATCAGGGTGTTGCCAGCTTAGAGATACAGAAGTTGTGGTGATGTTTTTTGCTATAAAGTTCTTCACTTTATCAGGTACTATTAGGAAAAAAAGAAGCAATATATTAAAAGGTGATTTATTTTGTAAAATCATTTAGTATGAGACTCAATGTTCCACTGCAATGTTTGTCTGCAGACATCATGATAGAATACGGTCGGCCAACATTGATAATTGTCCAACATAACTCTATGGAGTTATAGGGAAAATGATTGATGTTACTGGTCACAAAGTTACTTTGACTATTCTGGCAGATATTTTGTTGTAGAACTGTGCACAAACCACTGTGTTTGGTTTGGCAAAACCTCCCTCAAATGGTATAATTTTGTTTTTGGCAAAGCAAACCTTAAGGGGTAAATTTACTTAAGTGAGAGTTTTTAGAAGTATGTTTTAAAAGTGATGTTGCCCAAAGCAACCAATCAGATTCTAGCTATTATCTTCCAGGAGCTGCAAGTTAAATGTTGAGTAGAATCTGATTTGTTGCTATAGGCAACATCACTTCTAAAACTCACTTCTAAAAACTCACACTTTAGTAAATTAACCCCCATGTGTTTTGGTTCTTTTCTGCTTTTGATTTCTGTAAAGTTGTTAAAAATCTGAAATTATGTAATTGGAACTATATACATGCAATCCAAACCCAAGGTTAATTTTTTAATCTGAGTTCTAAACATATAGCAAACCCGATCCAGGACTTAGTTCTATTTGCAACTCCAAAACTGATTCGTGTTGGGTCTCGATTAGATGTGGAACCAAAAGTTAGTTTTTTTTTTAGGGAACCTGAACCACATATTTCTAATTTGTGCCAATCACTTAGAATTGAATATCCATCCTAAAGTGTGCCATTTATTACAAAGAACTTGTAACATTTTATTATAAAAATTTAGCTAATGTTACAGTTTCTAAAAAAATAACAACAAAAATCTTAACCTCTGTAAAAGTCCACATTTGAATGCTCACAACATTTTAAGAGTAATTAAGGACCAGGAGAACTCTAATGATGGAGGTGGGTTCCTACTGCCCAATCCATCAGAATAATGAGAGTCTCCCCTATATCATCAGATGGCATCTACAACATAGTTTAGAAAAGAAGGAGACCAATATATAATTGATCTAGAAGAATAAGAGTGTGCAAACTGTTAGTATGTCTGCCTACACTGTTGCATGAGCTGTGAGCCACTCATCTAGCACTGTAAGTGTGTCTGTGCCTTAGTTCTGTTTGTGTATTTTGAGTTCTGTGTATGTCTGTGTGTTCATCTTGTCTGGGTATACTACAGTCCTGTTAGTGTCTTCTGCACAAAAGTTATTTTATGATACATAGTAGCAGTCCACCTCAAAGCATGGTCATATGTAATATTTCTTGAATTTAAATACAGTATGTAAATTTAGAGTAATGATTCTAAGGGCTCAAAAACACTAGAAAACATGAAACAATGGCATTTTACTTGCTTTCCAAACAATAGCTATGACCACATGTTGGATACAAAACAAATTCCTTTCTTTTTGGTAAATGTATCTTGTCACATACTTACTAAAAAGGGAATGTATATAAAACACACATTGTGTAGCGTATGCAACTGACTTCATCTCAGGTAAAATATAGGTTATTGTATGTTGTATATGTTTACCTTTAATTAGTATCTATTGATCTCAGTCTTTTTAGATAGGATTTGAAAAATAAGCAACATTTTGTAACTCAACTTTACTTTTTACATTATGTATAAAACAATTTACCTAAAAAGTGTCTGTTTTAGGCTTATTGCAGCAGTTTTTCATTGCTTTGTTCCAAAATCAATCATGGAAGAAACCCATGCAGAAATCTTATGTTTGCCCCTAAGGACTACACTAATGCCTATTCTTTATTATTGGTTCTCCCAGCCATTAACAAGTTTTGTATATGTGGTCATATAAGGCCAACACTGTGGGAACTTTCACATCAATACTTAAAAAAGGCTGAGAAGAGTCATTCCAGGGTTAAGATCTAACCTGTAAGTCCACACTTGCAGTACATTTACTGGTTGTCTGAGACAAAACAAAACATGTAATTGGAAGAGACAAATAAAGTTGGACAAACATTCTATATGTAATTAGATGTGCAATATAAAAAAGACCATCATGCAGGTGAACTATAAGATCGAGTCTTTTTTTTACCTCTTCCAATAGACACTTATAGAATCAGCTACTGGAGAACTATCCACCTTTACTCCTCCTCCACAAGAGAATATTTGCAGATTTTAACAATAATACTTAGTGGGAGATTTCATTTTCATCACTGTGCCACTATGATGTTCTTACTACAGTACTTCCAAAAAACACTTACTTGTAAAATTAGCTACTGAAGAACTATCCCCTTGTATTCCTTCTCCTACAAGAACAGAGACCAGGAATGTGTAATAATTCCCAGGAATCAAATTCTCAACTATAGCAGAGGTTGTGGTCACATTTGCACTGAATGTTGAATCTTCCAAGATTTTTATGTTATAGGAACTTGCATTTCCATCAGGGTGTTGCCAGCTTAGAGATACAGAAGTTGTGGTGATGTTTTCTGCTATAAGGTTCTTCACTTTATCAGGTACTATTAGGAAAAAAAGAAGCAATATATTAAAAGGTGATCTATTTTGTAAAATCATTTAGTATGAGACTCAATGTTCCACTGCAATGTTTGGCTGCAGACATCATGATAGAATACGGTCGGCCAACATTAATAATTGTCCAACATAACTCTATGGAGTTATAGGGAAAATGATTGATGTTACTGGTCACAAAGTTACTTTGACTATTCTGGCAGATATTTTGTTGTAGAACTGTGCACAAACCACTGTGTTTGTTTTGGCAAAACCTCCCTCAAATGGTATAATTTTGTTTTTGGCAAAGCAAACCTTAAGGGGTAAATTTACTTAAGTGAGAGTTTTTAGAAGTATGTTTTAAAAGTGATGTTGCCCAAAGCAACCAATCAGATTCTAGCTATTATCTTCCAGGAGGTGCAAGTTAAATGTTGAGTAGAATCTGATTTGTTGCTATAGGCAACATCACTTCTAAAACTCACTTCTAAAAACTCACACTTTAGTAAATTAACCCCCATGTGTTTTGGTTCTTTTCTGCTTTTGATTTCTGTAATGTTGTTAAAAATCTGAAATTATGTAATTGGAACTATATACATGCAATCCAAACCCAAGGTTAATTTATTAATCTGAGTTCTAAACATATAGCAAACCCGATCCAGGACTTAGTTCTATTTGCAACTCCAAAACTGATTCGTGTTGGGTCTCGATTAGATGTGGAACCAAAAGTCAGTTTTTTTTTTAGGGAACCTGAACCACATTTTTCTAATTTGTGCCAATCACTTAGAATTGAATATCCATCCTAAAGTGTTCCATTTATTACAAAGAACTTGTAACATTTTATTATAAAAATTTAGCTAATGTTACAGTTTCTAAAAAAATAACAACAAAAATCTTAACCTCTCTAAAAGTCCACATTTGAATGCTCACAACATTTTAAGAGTAATTAAGGACCAGGAGAACTCTAATGATGGAGGTGGGTTCCTACTGCACAATCCATCAGAATAATGAGAGTCTCCCCTATATCATCAGATGGCATCTACAACATAGTTTAGAAAAGAAGGAGACCAATATATAATTGATCTAGAAGAATAAGAGTGTGCAAACTGTTAGTATGTCTGCCTACACTGTTGCATGAGCTGTGAGCCACTCATCTAGCACTGTAAGTGTGTCTGTGCCTTAGTTCTGTTTGTGTATTTTGAGTTCTGTGTATGTCTGTGTGTTCATCTTGTCTGGGTATCATACAGTCCTGTTAGTGTCTTCTGCACAAAAGTTATTTTATGATACATAGTAGCAGTCCACCTCAAAGCATGGTCATATGTAATATTTCTTGAATTTAAATACAGTATGTAAATTTAGAGTAATGATTCTAAGGGCTCAAAAACACTAGAAAATATGAAACAATGGCATTTTACTTGCTTTCCAAACAATAGCTATGTCCACATGTTGGATGCAAAACAAATTCCTTTCTTTTTGGTAAATGTATCTTGTTACATACTTACTAAAAAGGGAATGTATATAAAACACACATTGTGTAGCGTATGCAACTGACTTCATCTCAGGTAAAATATAGGTTATTGTATGTTGTATATGTTTACCTTTAATTAGTATCTATTGATCTCAGTCTTTTTAGACAGGATTTGAAAAATAAGCAATATTATGGAACTCAACTATACTTTTTACATTATATATAAAACAATTTACCTAAAAAGTGTCTGTTTTAGGCTTATTGCAGCAGTTTTTCATTGCTTTGTTCCAAAATCAATCACGGAAGAAACCCATGTAGAAATCTTATGTTTGCCCCTAAGGACTACACTAATGCCTATTCTTTATTATTGGTTCTCCCAGCCATTAACAAGTTTTGTATATGTGGTCATATAAGGCCAACACTGTGGGAACTTTCACATCAATACTTAAATAAGACTCAGAAGAGTCATTCCAGGGTTAAGATCTAACCTGTAAGTCCACACTTGCAGGGCATTTACTGGTTGTCTGAGACAAAACAAAACATGGAATTGGAAGAGACAAATAAAGTTGGCCAAACATTCTATTTGTAATTAGATGTGCAATATAAAAAAGACGCTCATGCAGGTGAACTATAAGATCGAGTCCTTTTTTTTACCACTTCCAATAAACACTTATGTAATCAGCTATTGGAGAACTATCCACCTTTACTCCTCCTCCACAAGAGAATATTTGCAGATTTTAACAATAATACTTAGTGTGAGATTTCATTTTCATCACTGTGCCACTATGATATTCTTACTACAGTACTTCCAAAAAACACTTACTTGTATAATTAGCTACTGAAGAACTATCCCCTTGTATTCCTTCTCCTACAAGAACAGAGACAAGGAATGTGTAATAATTCCCAGGAATCAAATTCTCAACTATAGCAGAGGTTGTGGTCACATTTGCACTGAATGTTGAATCTTCCAAGATTTTTATGTTATAGGAACTTGCATTTCCATCAGGGTGTTGCCAGCTTAGAGATACAGAAGTTGTGGTGATGTTTTCTGCTATAAGGTTCTTCACTTTATCAGGTACTATTAGGAAAAAAAGAAGCAATATATTAAAAGGTGATTTATTTTGTAAAATCATTTAGTATGAGACTCAATGTTCCACTGCAATGTTTGGCTGCAGACATCATGATAGAATACGGTCGGCCAACATTGATAATTGTCCAACATAACTCTATGGAGTTATAGGGAAAATGATTGATGTTACTGGTCACAAAGTTACTTTGACTATTCTGGCAGATATTTTGTTGTAGAACTGTGCACAAACCACTGTGTTTGGTTAGGCAAAACCTCCCTCAAATGGTATAATTTTGTTTTTGGCAAAGCAAACCTTAAGGGGTAAATTTACTTAAGTGAGAGTTTTTAGAAGTATGTTTTAAAAGTGATATTGCCCAAAGCAACCAATCAGATTCTAGCTATTATCTTCCAGGAGGAGCAAGTTAAATGTTGAGTAGAATCTGATTTGTTGCTATAGGCAACATCACTTCTAAAACTCACTTCTAAAAACTCACACTTTAGTAAATTAACCCCCATGTGTTTTGGTTCTTTTCTGCTTTTGATTTCTGTAAAGTTGTTAAAAATCTGAAATTATGTAATTGGAACTATATACATGCAATCCAAACCCAAGGTTAATTTTTTAATCTGAGTTCTAAACATATAGCAAACCCGATCCAGGACTTAGTTCTATTTGCAACTCCAAAACTGATTCGTGTTGGGTCTCGATTAGATGTGGAACCAAAAGTTAGTTTTTTTTTTATGGAACCTGAACCACATATTTCTAATTTGTGCCAATCACTTAGAATTGAATATCCATCCTAACGTGTGCCATTTATTACAAAGAACTTGTAACATTTTATTATAAAAATTTAGCTAATGTTACAGTTTCTAAAAAAATAACAACAACAATCTTAACCTCTCTAAAAGTCCACATTTGAATGCTCACAACATTTTAAGAGTAATTAAGGACCAGGAGAACTCTAATGATGGAGGTGGGTTCCTACTGCCCAATCCATCAGAATAATGAGAGTCTCCCCTATATCATCAGATGGCATCTACAACATAGTTTAGAAAAGAAGGAGACCAATATATAATTGATCTAGAAGAATAAGAGTGTGCAAACTGTTAGTATGTCTGCCTACACTGTTGCATGAGCTGTGAGCCACTCATCTAGCACTGTAAGTGTGTCTGTGCCTTAGTTCTGTTTGTGTATTTTGAGTTCTGTGTATGTCTGTGTGTTCATGTTGTCTGGGTATCATACAGTCCTGTTAGTGTCTTCTGCACAAAAGTTATTTTATGATACATAGTAGCAGTCCACCTCAAAGCATGGTCATATGTAATATTTCTTGAATTTAAATACAGTATGTAAATTTAGAGTAATGATTCTAAGGGCTCAAAAACACTAGAAAACATGAAACAATGGCATTTTACTTGCTTTCCAAACAATAGCTATGACCACATGTTGGATACAAAACAAATTCCTTTCTTTTTGGTAAATGTATCTTGTCACATACTTACTAAAAAGGGAATGTATATAAAACACAAATTGTGTAGCGTATGCAACTGACTTCATCTCAGGTAAAATATAGGTTATTGTATGTTGTATATGTTTACCTTTAATTAGTATCTATTGATCTCACTCTTTTTAGATAGGATTTGAAAAATAAGCAACATTTTGTAACTCAACTTTACTTTTTACATTATGTATAAAACAATTTACCTAAAAAGTGTCTGGTTTAGGCTTATTGCAGCAGTTTTTCATTGCTTTGTTCCAAAATCAATCATGGAAGAAACCCATGCAGAAATCTTATGTTTGCCCCTAAGTACTACACTAATGCCTATTCTTTATTATTGGTTCTCCCAGCCATTAACAAGTTTTGTATATGTGGTCATATAAGGCCAACACTGTGGGAACTTTCACATCAATACTTAAAAAAGGCTGAGAAGAGTCATTCCAGGGTTAAGATCTAACCTGTAAGTCCACACTTGCAGGACATTTACTGGTTGTCTGAGACAAAACAAAACATGTAATTGGAAGAGACAAATAAAGTTGGACAAACATTCTATATGTAATTAGATGTGCAATATAAAAAAGACCATCATGCAGGTGAACTATAAGATCGAGTCTTTTTTTTACCTCTTCCAATAGACACTTATAGAATCAGCTACTGGAGAACTATCCACCTTTACTCCTCCTCCACAAGAGAATATTTGCAGATTTTAACAATAATACTTAGTGGGAGATTTCATTTTCATCACTGTGCCACTATGATGTTCTTACTACAGTACTTCCAAAAAACACTTACTTGTATAATTAGCTACTGAAGAACTATCCCCTTGTATTCCTTCTCCTACAAGAACAGAGACCAGGAATGTGTAATAATTCCCAGGAATCAAATTCTCAACTATAGCAGAGGTTGTGGTCACATTTGCACTGAATGTTGAATCTTCCAAGATTTTTATGTTATAGGAACTTGCATTTCCATCAGGGTGTTGCCAGCTTAGAGATACAGAAGTTGTGGTGATGTTCTCTGCTGTAAGTTTCTTCACTTTATCAGGTACTATTAGGAAAAAAAGAAGCAATATATTAAAAGGTGATTTATTTTGTAAAATCATTTAGTATGAGACTCAATGTTCCACTGCAATGTTTGGCTGCAGACATCATGATAGAATACGGTCGGCCAACATTGATAATTGTCCAACATAAATCTATGGAGTTATAGGGAAAATGATTGATGTTACTGGTCACAAAGTTACTTTGACTATTCTGGCAGATATTTTGTTGTAGAACTGTGCACAAACCACTGTGTTTGGTTTGGCAAAACCTCCCTCAAATGTTATAATTTTGTTTTTGGCAAAGCAAACCTTAAGGGGTAAATTTACTTAAGTGAGAGTTTTTAGAAGTCTGTTTTAAAAGTGATGTTGCCCAAAGCAACCAATCAGATTCTAGCTATAATCATCCAGGTGGTGCAAGTTAAATGTTGAGTAGAATCTGATTTGTTGCTATTGGCAACATCACTTCTAAAACTCACTTCTAAAAACTCACACATTAGTAAATTAACCCCCATGTGTTTTGGGTCTTTTCTGCTTTTGATTTCTGTAAAGTTGTTAAAAATCTGAAATTATGTAATTGGAACTATATACATGCAATCCAAACCCAAGGTTAATTTTTTTAATCTGAGTTCTAAACATATAGCAAACCCAATCCAGGATTTAGTTCTATTTGCAACTCCAAAACTGATTCGTGTTGGGTCTCGATTAGATATGGAACCAAAAGTTAGTTTTTTTTTTAGGGAACCTGAACCACATATTTCTAATTTGTGCCAATCACTTAGAATTGAATATCCATCCTAAAGTGTGCCATTTATTACAAAGAACTTGTAACATTTTATTATAAAAGTTTAGCTAATGTTACAGTTATTAAAAAAACAACAACAAAAATCTTAACCTCTCTAAAAGTCCACATTTGAATGCTCACAACATTTTAAGAATAAATAAGGACCAGGAGAACTCTAATGATGGAGGTGGGTTCCTACTGCCCAATCCATCAGAATAATGAGAGTCTCCCCTATATCATCAGATGGCATCTACAACATAGTTTAGAAAAGAAGGAGACCAATATATAATTGATTTAGAAGAATAAGAGTGTGCAAACTGTTAGTATGTCTGCCTACACTGTTGCATGAGCTGTGAGCCACTCATCTAGCACTGTAAGTGTGTCTGTGCCTTAGTTCTGTTTGTGTATTTTGAGTTCTGTGTATGTCTGTGTGTTCATCTTGTCTGGGTATACTACAGTCCTGTTAGTGTCTTCTGCACAAAAGTTATTTTATGATACATAGTAGCAGTCCACCTCAAAGCATGGTCATATGTAATATTTCTTGAATTTAAATACAGTATGTAAATTGAGAGTAATGATTCTAAGGGCTCAAAAACACTAGAAAACATGAAACAATGGCATTTTACTTGCTTTCCAAACAATAGCTATGACCACATGTTGGATACAAAACAAATTCCTTTCTTTTTGGTAAATGTAACTTGTCACATACTTACTAAAAAGGGAATGTATATAAAACACACATTGTGTAGCGTATGCAACTGACTTCATCTCAGGTAAAATATAGGTTATTGTATGTTGTATATGTTTTACCTTTAATTAGTATCTATTGATCTCAGTCTTTTTAGACAGGATTTGAAAAATAAGCAACATTTTGGAACTCAACTATACTTTTTACATTATGTATAAAACAATTTACCTAAAAAGTGTCTGTTTTAGGCTTATTGCAGCAGTTTTTCATTGCTTTGTTCCAAAATCAATCACGGAAGAAACCCATGTAGAAATCTTATGTTTGCCACTAAGGACTACACTAATGCCTATTCTTTATTATTGGTTCTCCCAGCCATTAACAAGTTTTGTATATGTGGTCATATAAGGCCAACACTGTGGGAACTTTCACATCAATACTTAATAAAGACTGAGAAGAGTCATTCCAGGGTTAAGATCTAACCTGTAAGTCCACACTTGCAGGACATTTACTGGTTGTCAGAGCAAAACAAAACATGGAATTGGAAGAGACAAATAAAGTTGGCCAAACATTCTATTTGTAATTAGATGTGCAATATAAAAAAGACGCTCATGCAGGTGAACTATAAGATCGAGTCCTTTTTTTTACCACTTCCAATAAACACTTATGTAATCAGCTACTGGAGAACTATCCACCTTTACTCCTCCTCCACAAGAGAATATTTGCAGATTTTAACAATAATACTTAGTGGGAGATTTCATTTTCATCACTGTGCCACTATGATGTTCTTACTACAGTACTTCCAAAAAACACTTACTTGTATAATTAGCTACTGAAGAACTATCCCCTTGTATTCCTTCTCCTACAAGAACAGAGACCAGGAATGTGTAATAATTCCCAGGAATCAAATTCTCAACTATAGCAGAGGTTGTGGTCACATTTGCACTGAATGTTGAATCTTCCAAGATTTTTATGTTATAGGAACTTGCATTTCCATCAGGGTGTTGCCAGCTTAGAGATACAGAAGTTGTGGTGATGTTTTCTGCTATAAGGTTCTTCACTTTATCAGGTACTATTAGGAAAAAAAGAAGCAATATATTAAAAGGTGATTTATTTTGTAAAATCATTTAGTATGAGACTCAATGTTCCACTGCAATGTTTGGCTGCAGACATCATGATAGAATACGGTCGGCCAACATTGATAATTGTCCAACATAACTCTATGGAGTTATAGGGAAAATGATTGATGTTACTGGTCACAAAGTTACTTTGACTATTCTGGCAGATATTTTGTTGTAGAACTGTGCACAAACCACTGTGTTTGGTTTGGCAAAACCTCCCTCAAATGGTATAATTTTGTTTTTGGCAAAGCAAACCTTAAGGGGTAAATTTACTTAAGTGAGAGTTTTTAGAAGTATGTTTTAAAAGTGATGTTGCCCAAAGCAACCAATCAGATTCTAGCTATTATCTCCCTGGAGGTGCAAGTTAAATGTTGAGTAGAATCTGATTTGTTGCTATAGGCAACATCACTTCTAAAACTCACTTCTAAAAACTCACACTTTAGTAAATTAACCCCCATGTGTTCTGGTTCTTTTCTGCTTTTGATTTCTGTAAAATTGTTAAAAATCTGAAATTATGTAATTGGAACTAAATACATGCAATCCAAACCCAAGGTTAATTTTTTAATCTGAGTTCTAAACATATAGCAAACCCGATCCAGGACTTAGTTCTATTTGCAACTCCAAAACTGATTCGTGTTGGGTCTCGATTAGATGTGGAACCAAAAGTTAGTTTTTTTTTTAGGGAACCTGAACCACATATTTCTAATTTGTGCCAATCACTTAGAATTGAATATCCATCCTAAAGTGTTCCATTTATTACAAAGAACTTGTAACATTTTATTATAAAAATTTAGCTAATGTTACAGTTTCTAAAAAAATAACAACAAAAATCTTAACCTCTCTAAAAGTCCACATTTGAATGCTCACAACATTTTAAGAGTAATTAAGGACCAGGAGAACTCTAATGATGGAGGTGGGTTCCTAATGCCCAATCCATCAGAATAATGAGAGTCTCCCCTATATCATCAGATGGCATCTACAACATAGTTTAGAAAAGAAGGAGACCAATATATAATTGATCTAGAAGAATAAGAGTGTGCAAACTGTTAGTATGTCTGCCTACACTGTTGCATGAGCTGTGAGCCACTCATCTAGCACTGTAAGTGTGTCTGTGCCTTAGTTCTGTTTGTGTATTTTGAGTTCTGTGTATGTCTGTGTGTTCATCTTGTCTGGGTATCATACAGTCCTGTTAGTGTCTTCTGCACAAAAGTTATTTTATGATACATAGTAGCAGTCCACCTCAAAGCATGGTCATATGTAATATTTCTTGAATTTAAATACAGTATGTAAATTTAGAGTAATGATTCTAAGGGCTCAAAAACACTAGAAAATATGAAACAATGGCATTTTACTTGCTTTCCAAACAATAGCTATGTCCACATGTTGGATGCAAAACAAATTCCTTTCTTTTTGGTAAATGTATATAAAACACACATTGTGTAGCATATGCAACTGACTTCATCTCAGGTAAAATATAGGTTATTGTATGTTGTATATGTTTTACCTTTAATTAGTATCTATTGATCTCAGTCATTTTAGACAGGATTTGAAAAATAACAACATTTTGGAACTCAACTATACTTTTTACATTTTGTATAAAACAATTTACCGAAAAAGTGTCTGTTTAAGGCTTAGTGCAGCAGTTTTTCATTACTTTGTTCCAAAATCAATCACGGAAGAAACCCATGTAGAAATCTTATGTTTGCCCCTAAAGAACTACTTTAACACCTGTTCTTTTTTACTGGTTCTCCCAGCCATTAACAAGTTTTGTATATGTGGTCATATAAGGCCAACACTGTGGGAAATTTTCACGTCAATACTTCAAAAAGGCTGAGAGGAGTCATGCCAGGGTTAAGATCTAACCTGTAAGTCCACACTTGCAGAATGTTTACTGGTTGTCAAAGCAAAACAAAAAGTGGAATTGGAAGAGAAAAATAAAGCTGGCCAAACATTCTATAAGTAATTAGAAGATGCAATATAAAAAAGCCCCTCATGCAGGTGAACTATAAGAAGGAGACTTTTTTTACCACTTCCAATAAACACTTATATAACAGCTACTGGAGAACTCTCCACTTTTACTCCTCCTCCACAAGAGAATATTTACAGATTTTAACAATATTACTTAGTGGGAGATTTCATTTTCATCACTGTGCCACTATGATGTTCTTACTACAGTACTTCCAAAAAACACTTACTTGTATAATTAGCTACTGAAGAACTATCCCCTTGTATTCCTTCTCCTACAAGAACAGAGACCAGGAATGTGTAATAATTCCCAGGAATCAAATTCTCAACTATAGCAGAGGTTGTGGTCACATTTGCACTGAATGTTGAATCTTCCAAGATTTTTATGTTATAGGAACTTTCATTTCCATCAGGGTGTTGCCAGCTTAGAGATACAGAAGTTGTGGTGATATTCTCTGCTGTAAGTTTCTTCACTTTATCAGGTACTATTAGGAAAAAAAGAAGCAATATATTAAAAGGTGATTTATTTTGTAAACTAATTTAGTATTAGATTCAATGTTCCACTGCAATTTTTGGCTGCAGACATCACTATAGAATACGGTCAGCCAACATTGATAATTGTCCAACATAACTCTATGGAGTTATAGGGAAAATGATTGATGTTACCGGTCACAAAGTTACTTTGACTATTCTGGCAGATATTTTGAGGTAGAACTGCGCACAGACCACTGTGTTTGGTTTGGCAAAACCTCCCTCAAATGTTATAATTTTGTTTTTGGCAAAGCAAACCTTAATGGGTAAATTTACTAAAGTGAGATTTTTTAGAAGCGTGTTTTAAAAGTGATGTTGCCCAAAGCAACCAATCAGATTCTATCTGTTATCTTCTAGGAGGTGCTAGTTAAATTTTAAGTTGAATCTGATTGGTTGCTATGGGCAACATAACTTCTAAAACTCACTTCTAAAAACTCTCATTTTAGTAAATGTACCCCTAAGTCTTTTGGTTCTTTTCTGTTTTTAATTTCTGTAAAGTTGTTAAAAAATCTGAAATTATGTAATTGAACCTATATACATGCAAACCAAACCAAAGATTATTTTTCTAATCTGAGTTCTAAACAAATAGCAAACCCTATCCAGGATTTGGTTCTATTTGCAACTCCAAAAATGATTCGTGTTGGGTCTCGATTAGACGCGGAATCCCATATTTAGGTTATTTTTTTAGGAAAACTGAACCACATATTTATAACTTGTGCCAATCATTTAGACGTGAATATCCATCCTAAAGTGTACCATTTATTAAAAAGAACTTGTAACATATTAAAATAAAAATTTTGCTATTGTCACAGTTTCTAAAAAAAACAACAAAATTCTTAACTACTCTAAATGCTCACAACAGTTTAAGAGGAATTAAGGACCAGGAGTACTCTAATGATGGAGGTGGGTTCCTATTGCCCAATCCCTCAGAAGAATGAGAGTCTCTTCTATATCATCATGAGTCATCTAGAACATAGTTTAGAAAAGAAGGAGACCAATATTTACTTGATCTAGAAGAGTAAGAGCGTGCAAACTGTTAGTATGTCTACCTACACTGTTGCATGATCTGTGAGCCTCTCATCTAGCACTGTAAGTGTGTCTGTGCCTTAGTTCTGTTAGTATATTTTGAGTTCTGTTTATGTCTGTGTCTTTCTCTCATCTATCTAGTTGTAACTGCTCAGTTATTGTCTAAAGCCTAGAATTTAGTTCATGGCTTAAGACCTCATTGTGGAATAATCAACAATTTCAATACAGGCCTAAATCCACCTATTTTGTCTGAAAGGACTTGAGGTGAGTGTCCAATTGTTCTAGCCCCATACAATATTTCCCATCATTTGTGGACATTTAATTGTGATTTCAGATTTTTATTCCTTCCCACTAACACTATATACAATGTACATATTTTTAGGCCACATTACCTTGAATTCACTTTAACCCCCCCTTTACTTCCCTTATTATTCTATTCTATGGACAAGGAACTACCTCTTGGGGGACCACCTCAATATTTTTATTTTAAAACATGAACAATCACATAAGGATACACATGAGCTGAGCCGGAGGAGAAAATGGAAAAATTTTCAATCATGAAGACTAGTAGAAAATATGAATTAATCTATATAACATCTTAATTTGTTTTAGAATCATGAAGAATGCCCTGAAAATCTATTATCACTGGTAGCTTGTCTATAAGTGACTCAAATCTATACAGTATTTCTAAGTAGCTCCCAATAATGCTAGCTATGGTCATAAGGACATTATATCTCATGTTTGGTGACATTATTCAAGCATCCTATATTTAACTTATAATAGAATATGAATGATATTTAATACATCAACTTACCACTACTCATAGACACTTACTTGTGTAATTGGCTACTAATGAACTATCCCCTTTTACTTCTCCTCCAACAAGAGCAGACACCAGGAATGTGTAATAATTCCCAGGTATAAGATTCGGAACTGTAGTAAATGTTGTGTACACTGTTGCACTGAATGTTGAATTTCCCAAGATTTCTATGATATAGGAACTTGCATTTCCATCAGGAGGCTGCCATCTCAGAGATACAGAAGTGGTGGTGATATTCTCTGCAGTTAGGTCCTTCACTTTTTCAGGTACTATTTGAAAACATAAGAGCAATATCTTAAAGGAGTACATGCTGTACACTTTAATCTTGGCATATTTTAACATAGGCAACAAGGGCCTTTATTAAGATATTCAAAAGATTAGTGCTTTTCACATATTTGACAATACCTATTTTTTAACCAATATGCCCATACAGGTATGGACCACAATGATAACCTTACAATAAATTAAGAAGTAAGTGAAAACAATATCTCCCCTGTTCTTTGTCAGATGTCCCAAACATTAAATATCTTTGTACTGTATATTTAGTTATAGAGCAGCTGCACCTACAGTACTTCACTTTCATTCAAATACTTTAATAAGGTAGACCAGAATATCTTTTGTTCTAGACTATATCCTATACTTCGGCATTTCCAGCAGTTTTTACTGTTTGGGTCAGCTGACAAAAAAGGGGTTGGTTAGAAGATAGAAACAGCACTGCCCATTTGTACTACATTGCTGTCAATCTAGTGGGTTAAGAGGTAGAAGATTACCTTATTATTTTTAACATACTGCTTAAAAATTAGAAAACATTCAGTAAATAAGTAAACCCTTATATAAGTACTGAGGACAGACCTTAGTTTCATTTGGCTTTGTTTAATTTCAAGAGATTTTGCTTTTATAGCAATGGCTACTATAACATAGTATGGTCCAGAGAGTTTTTTTTATCATATTGTAGCCATTTATAAAATATTGCTTTATTTAGGACTGTTGTGAAAAATAAAATAAAGAAGTCTAAATATCTTAAGTACTGTAGATAGAATGATCATTTTAAATATGAATGTACCACCACACATGATCTTACTATTTCAAACACTTCCACGTATGATCATAGCTAATACCTTCAAACTCCATCAACAACAAGCTAATAAACTTATTTGATCTGCAAAAAAACCTAGAATCTGAATATGCCTTACAGAACCAATTTAGGAAAGGTGACATGGGGTTCCCAATGTTTTTAAACAAAAAAGTTGACTAATGTCATTTAGTGCATCCTACTGCATTCAAACCCCAATACAAGAACTTGGGAAGACATCAAGACTAAAGCAACTAGTCTGCTATGGCTTAAACCTCAGCACAGAAAAGGGAAATGAAACATCAGCTTACCTCTCTTTCTCTCATCTATCTAGTTGTAACTGCTCAGTTAATGTCTAAAGCCTAGGATTTAGTTCATGGCTTATGACCTCATTGTGGAATAATCAACAATTTCTACAATCCTAAATGCACCCATTTTGTCTGAATGGACTTGAAGTGAGTGTTCACTTGTTCAGAGTTCTAGCGCCATACAATATTTCCCATCATTTGTAGACATTTAATTGTGATTTCAGATTTTTATTCCTTCCCACTAACACTATATACAATGTAAATATTTTTATGCCACATTACACTGAATTCACTGTAACCCCCCCTTTACTTCCCTTATTATTCTGTTCTATGGACAAGGAACTACCTCTTGGGGGACCACCTCAACATTTTTATTTTAAAACATGAGCAATCACATAAGGATACACATGAGCTGAGCCAGAGGAGGACAAGGGAAAATTTTCAATCATGAAGACTAGTAGAAAATATGAATTAATCTATATAACATCTTAATTTGTTTTAGAATCATGAAGAATGCCCTAAAAATCTATTATCACTGGTAGCTTGTCTATAAGCGACTCAAATCTATACAATATTTCTAAGTAGCTCCCAATAATGCTAGCTAGGTTCCTAAGGACATTATTACTCATGTTTGGTGACATTATTCGAACATCCACTATTTACCTTATAATAGAATATGAATGATATTTAATACATCAATTTACCACTTCCCATAGATACTTACTTGTATAATTAGCTACTAATGAACTGTCCCATTTTTCTACTCATCCAACAAGAGCAGATACCAGGAATGTGTAATAATTCCCAGGTATAAGATTCTGAACTGTAGTAAAGTGTGTGTACACTGTTGCACTTAATGTTGAACTTCCCAATATTTCTATGATATAGGAACTTGCATTTCCATCAGGTGGCCGCCAGCTCAGGGATACAGAAGTCTTGGTGATATTCTCTGCTGTTAGATCATTCACAGTTTCAGGTTCTATGTGAAAACATAGTACAGGTTGAGTCTCCCATATCCAAATATTCCGAAATACGGAATATTCCGAAATACGTAATATTTTTAGCATGACTAAGAAAATGAAACCTTTGATTTTTGATGGTTCGATGTACACAAACTTTGTCTAAGGCACCAATTGGTTCAAATATAGTAAAAAATTATATGTGTATATAAGGTATATATGAAACATACCTGAATTTTATGTTTGTACACAAACTTTGTTTGAGCCACAAAATTATTGAAAATATTGTATAAAATTACCTGAAGGCTGTGTGTATAAGGGGTATATAACACATAATGCATTCTGGGTGTATATTTGGGTCCCATTCCCAAGATATCTCATTATGGTATGCAATTATTCCAAAATATGGAATATTCCGATATTCAAAATACCCCTGGTCCAAAGCATTTTGGATATCAGAGACTCAACCTGTAGCAATATCTTAAAGGAGTACATGCTGTACACTTTAATCTTGCCACATTTTAACATAGGCATATCCAAAAGATTAGCACTTTTAACATTTTATACAATACATATTTTTTAACCAATATGTTCATACAGGTATGGACCACAATGATAACCTTACAATAAAGTAAGAAGTAAGTGAAAACATTATTTCCTTTGTTCTTTGTCAGTGGTCCCAAACATTAAATATCTTTGTACTGTATATTTAGTTATAAAACAGCTGCACCTACTTCACTTTCATGCAAATACTTTAATAAGGCAGACCAAAGTTTCTTTTGTTGTAGACTCTATTCTATCCATCACCATTTTCACCAAATTTTACTGTTTGGGTCAGCTGACAAAAAAGGGGTGGGTTCAAAAATAGAAACAGCACTGCCCATTTTTGGGATGTACTACATTGCTGTCAATCTAGTGGGTTAACAGGTAGACGAATACATTATTATTTTTAACACACTGCTTAAAAATTAGAGGACAGGCCTCAGTTTCATTTGGCTTTGATTAATTTCAAGACATTTTGTTTTTATAGCAATGGCTACTGAAACATAGTATGGTCCAGAGATTTTTTTTTTATCATATTGTAGCCATTAATTACATTTTACTTTATTTAGGATTGTTGTCATAAATAAAATATAGAAGTCTAAATATCTTAAGTAGATAGAATTACCATTTTAAATATGAATATACAATCATACATGATCTTACTTTTTCAAACACTTCCCCTTATGATCACAGCTACTGTAACACTATCAACAACCAGCTATTAAACTTGTATGATCTGCAATAAAACCTACAATCTGGACATGCCTTATATAACCAGTTTTGGAGGAGAGACATGGGGTTCCCTAATCTCATTCAGTGCATCCTACTGCATTCAAACCCCAACACAAGAACTTGGGTAGAGATCAGGACTTGTGCAACTAGTCTGCTATATCCATCAATGCTGCTATAGCTTAAACCCCAGCACAGTACCAGCCAAGCTTGTCTACCTCCTGTTTTCCCATCTATCTTGTTGTAAATGCTCATTCCTTACACAGAGCATCACATACTAATGTTTTTTTGCACTATTGTGATTTTTTTATGCCCACTTATTTTTTATATTTTTAAAATAAAAGTTCCTGAAATGTTAACAATGGGTTGGGTACAGGATGCTGGCACTCGGGTTCTAGGTGGTCAAAATCCCAACACTGGTATCCTGAAAGGCTTAGGATACCAAAACTTGTTGGTCAGTATCCTATATCTCCCCTCTCCCTAGCCCTAACCCTCCCTCCCTGGTGTTTAAACCAAACTCCCTCCTAGTGCCTAAACCTAACTTTTCCCTCCTGCACCATAAATCCACCACTTTCCCCTTTTTGCCTAACCCTAACCCTCTCCCTAGTGCCTAACCTTAACCTTCATCCTAACCCCTGCAATTACTATCAGGATGCTAGCATCAGAATTCTGACAGGTGTCGGGATTCCGGCACCGGCATTCTAAGCTCTGGCATCCCGACTGTTGGTATTTTGACCAGATCCCATTATCAATATAGGCCAACAAAATGGCAATATATTGCTTAATTGTTTTCCTTCCTTTATTACACAGTAAACATGACAGTCCAATAAGCTTAATACTGATGATAGCAGGCATTCAGACCTTCAACAAACCTATATAAAGGTTTAAGTATATATGAAATTCAGCACACAAAATAAACTTAATTACCCCCTCTTAAGTTATGACTTATACAAAAATGTTTATCTTCAGGTGCGGTGGCAGGTAAACTAGAATGTTATCCCCTAGAGGGAGGTTATCAAATTTTGTCTGGTACCAGAAATCTGCTACCTGTTGTAAATACCTCAATATGGAAGTGTGAAACTTGTCTTCAAGAAATGCATAAAGAAAAGGAAATGTATAAAGAAAAGGAAATGTATAGAACTCTTGAATATACTTACTTGTATAGGATGATATGTTTACACTTTTCCCATTGCGATCACCAGCTACAGCATATACCAAAAATATATAATAACCCCCAGGTGCCAGATCTCCATATATATAATTTGTCTGAAAGGTGTTGAATGTTGAATTTCCCAGGATCTGTATTATATAATATGTTGTATTCCCTTCTGGTGGTTGCCAGTTTACAGAGATAGAGGTTGTTGTTGCATTGAATGTTGTAATGTTTTGGACTATTCCAGGTTCTAAAATTGAAATTAAACATCAGTAGATTCCTCCATCACACAGTATAGTTAATGCAGTTAATTGAAGTCAAAAGCTTATCCATTATTATTATTATTATTATTATTATTATTATTATTATTATTATTACCAGTTATTTATATAGTGTACACATATTCCACAGCGCTTTACAAAGAATATTTGGCCATTCACATTAGTGGAGCTTACAATCTATGTTCCCTATCACATGTGCACACACACTAGGGTTAATTTTTGTTGGGAGCAATTTAACCTAATATATTTTTGGAGTGTGGGAGGAAACCGGAGTACACGAAGGAAACCCATGCAAGCACAGGGAGAATACACAAACTCCGCACATATCAGGGAGTAGCTGCCAGCTAAAGATGCATCATCCTTGTGTTTTCCAGGTGGTCTCCCTCCACCCAGATTCTCTAAGATCTCAGAGTAAGACACCTTAGGATTCTAATTCTTTATACTTTTTCATTTACTGTAAATCATCCTGTGCAATTGTATGTATGTCTTGTTTATTTACCTATTTTTCTTGTAATTTAACCCTGGAGATATTTCACAATAAATCCTAAAACTTTATCAGCGTTATCTCTTTGCTCTAATGAATTCATGTGCCTGGAGAGGCCCATGCTATATTTGTGTAATAACTGTGATTTTAAGTGATATTTAAGTGTCTGGTGAACGTAAGAGCATCACAATCACCCAGCCAAGTCAGGATGGCATACCTGAGCGCAACCTGGACACGGTGTCGTGACAAACTGAAACATGAAATATCAAATCTTCTGTTGGCATATATGTGGAAGTATGGGTTATCTTATCAGGAAACTAATTATACTGGAATACTTTGTGATAATGCCATACACACAGATAGGGTCACCAAGTTCCTCCTGCCACAGTTGTGGAGAGACCTGTTAAAACACATTATACAGGCTGTCCATAAGGACAATCCCACTGTCAGGGTTCAGCCTAGGATCGGCCTCTCTCACCTCCTTGCCGGCTTCCCCTGACTTCTGTCGAAACCCTATAAATTGGTAGCGATCACTTAATTGCGCACAAATCGCAACACGACATCCATTGGACGATTTGATCGTCCACGGCCATTTTATGTGAACACACGCTCCCGCCGCATTCACACACGCACTTGCGCATGCGCAATTGCACATGCTCGCTATACATGCACACGCATCCCATGCCCCCGCAACTCGCCATATTGTGAATGGCGAGCCATGCTTCTGTGCTCACAACGGTTAAGCGCCATTTTGCATTACATAAACACATAACAAAGTTAGTACAGCAATACTGTTTAAATACTGTTTTGCGTTTTAATCGCATAGCCAGCTTTTAAGTATTATTGTCGGAAACCTTTCCCCAATGGACAGCAGCCTTTCCTTACAATAAACTTATATCTCATTTAACCCTAAACTGACTGAGATACGCACAATGCTATGTGTTTTAAAGGTGTACAGTGAATGTTACATGTTAAATAGCAGTTATATGATATCTGGGATTAGGAATAAGATAAATGGGTCATGAGTAGTATCTACCAATTTCCCTCTGTCTCAACAGGAATATGGAACCAACAGAATGAATATGGAAGGGATCACTATCGAGTTATGAAGACCTGCCAAGAATTATACTCTATACTATAAAAATCACTGTACACATCCCCTGTAGATTTGCATGCCAAATGTTAGGACAAAGGGATTTTCTAACACAGTTCAACCTCCAGTGACGTCAACCATCTACTAACCAATGAATAGCAACAACCATTGTGACTCAGTAATAAAGGGCCAATAGGGAACCCCTCTGAGTATTCAGCTTATGTTCAAAGGAAATTGTACACCTATAAATTCCTATGCAGTCTGGATCCCAACCCCCTTTCTTTCCTTCCTTTTTCTCTGCCTGACCCTAAAGAAACATGCAGCAATCCTGATGGACAGCTGTTAGTCTAGGATCCAGATCGCATGGCAAAATATTGGTAATTGTATCTTTGTCTTTATCCTGTATATAGCTGCTTTGTATAGATTAAGGCTGATTATACCCTTTTTACAATATAGTACCTTTGTGTGTGTTGGAACCGCAAACTGTTTCTGTGTGACAAAGTTATTTTATATTGAAATTGGAGGTATGGGCAATCTGGTCTGTGCAATCAAATCTCTCTAATATCGATGCTGTTCAAACGGTATCAATACTTCCTTGTGGTCAGACGTCTGGTGCAGTGATGGATGTGGGCTGAGTATTCTGCCTTAGGTGCTTTTTGCGAGCTTCCATGGTCGGCTGTGTGTGCTGGGGATCGGAGTTCCCATCATGGGCACCGCCATGACAGTTCCTCTCATGTGACAGTACTCCTAACCTATGGTAGCATGATTTCAGTCAGCTGATGCTGTGCTCCAGTAATCTGCTACTCCTGGGTATAAATCCGCCTCCAGAACTCCAGGAAGATGCTGTTCAAATTCGTTATTCCAAGTGCCGGTGTTACTTTCACTGTTGCTCTGTGCTAAATCCTTCAGCGTGTTGCTTCAGCCTGCTCACAGTTTTCCAGTTTCCTGTATTAGCTTCCATGCTAACCCTTACTCTGAGACTTTAGCTTTCTCACAGTACTTCTGTGTTTCATGTCCCTTCCCTGTGTGTCTTTGTATATGTGCTGCTAATTCTATTGCAGCTTTCCTGTGGCTATTACCCTGTGTCACTGAGGTGTCAGATTACCTGCTAGTTCTATTAGCTCACAGCTGGACCTCCAGAACTCTCCTAGTAATTGCCTTTGTCCAGTACCAGCATTACTAGCTTCCCCAGTTCATTCCTGTCTTTCCTCTGTGTTTTACTGTGTTTATCAGCTCCAGAATCTGTTACAGTTCCTGTACATTCTTCTGTGTTTCCAAGCTAGCCTGCGATTGGGATTACTACATGTGCCTGTGTCCACTTCTCTGTGTTTTGTCTGTGCAGTCAACACCTACATTTATAACTTTCCAGTGCATGTTTGTGTTCTTGCTCTGTGTCTTGTGTCTGCAAATCAGCTCCAAACATATCTAGCAATTCCCAATATATGCCTCTGTTTTTCTGTGCAATCAGCACTTGGATTTCTTAGTGATTCTCAGTACACTTTCCAGTATACCTATGCTAGCCTGTGATTAGGATCCCTAACAGCGTTCAATATCTAAACTTCCAGTTTACCTCCTGTGCTCTAGCATTTGCTGCATTAAATATAGTTTCCGGTCTTCTACCATTCCCAGGTACCTGTACAGAGGGCCGCGACCTGCTCACTTGGTGCAGCGGAAAACCAAATCCCAATTGGAGGGGTCACTGGAGAAAACCTCCAAGTGAGTTAGACTCCATGCCTCTGGGCAGGTCTAGCCAAACCTGTGTTTGGCCGCAACTAGGAGACCTAGTCCAGTCACTTCCCAGGTCACCCGAACCCCCCGGCTTACCGTCCTCCACAGAGGAACATTTGCACCGGATCGTGACACCCACCTTAATATAAAATATACCCCATATAGCAAATAGTGTGGTTTTTTTGTGTTACCTGAAACAAGGAGCCAGATTGCACTAAGCTTGTCCATCATCCAGTCCTCTTCAATAATGCTTTACAGAGCTCTATTGAAGAGCTACGGATGGTTAGAGGTGACCAGTGTTGTGTGCTTATTCTATTCCAAGCTAACAAATGAGCAGGGGCGTATGTATAATGGGTGCTGGGTGTGAGGCCCCTGGGTCTAGGGGGGGTCCACAACGCACACCTTGCACCCATATTACACTTACCTCTCTGGAGTGTCTGTGCTGTAAAAATGGCTTGAATATGGCAAACCGCGGTCATTTTCCCATCGTTTTGCACATGCACAGTACAGGGAAAATGGCCACAGCAGCCATTTTCCTGGTGACCTGTGCATGCGCTATAGACTCTGGGCACACTCTAATGCACAGATTCTATCAGTGCTCAGTGCGCTGCCGGCCACCAGTTTGAGAGGATGGGGCCCATCACAGAGACTGCGCACAGGCCCCCTCCATGCTTGAAATGCCCCTGCAAATGAGGTATGCATGAGTCAGTGAGGGAATGTCAGGATTAGTGTGATGAAAGACAGGGTTATTTCTAAATGTATTTTTAGTCATTGTGCTCTAAAATACTTACAATTCTTTTCATATAATATATGCATAGCAATGAAGAAAGCACATATCAGCTTCAGCAGTGTTTAATCAGAAATGCTCATCAACATCTGAGTTTAACTTGCACACCACACAGGCACCTGCGACTGATACATTTTTTACAAATATATATGCTGTCTGTGTCTGCATCTGTTCACAATTACATTAACATACACTTACTACTGTATACTCAGACTAGATTATTCATATCCTTCATTCCACAGTCCTACCCTTCCAGTCACAACTGGGCACAACGGTCTGATTTGCATATGTGCATTTGTGTGTGGCCAGTTTTCTGGGCATAGACAGATTCATTTTCTGTATTGGCAATTTAGCATCAGCTGTGTGAGCACCACAAAAACAGCCACACCAGTTTGTCAAATTAGCATAAGTTATTTTTTTATCATATACATACATTTATGACTTACTGCTAAGATAATGTTCAAACCATTACAGGCATTGATACTACTCTGAAATCTTGTAAAATATAAAAAGAGTTTTCAACAGAGTGCTTCACACTGCTGCCGCACCTAACACTAGCACCCGACAGCTAGATGCAAAATATGACTAATATGCAGATGGTGTATGAACACCCTGTTAGACCATACAGCGCTGTGTTTTTAATGTTCAAATCCAATATGATATCAATATATCAGATCATAGCGTTCATAAACAACATCAGAAAAGAAAAAGGGAATAATGTATCCGTCAAACCAGTCACTCAAAAAGATAAAAAATTTAAAATGATTCTTGTAGCACAACACCATATAAAGTCTTACAGTGCTATATTGGTAATGTTTGAATACAATACAGCTCCCATGTATCACTCCATAGCCGTCCTGGGTGATTTCAAAATCACAAAAAAAAGGGGGTCTACATTCCTCAAACCAATTTTTCAATGTAGATCCTAAAGGGCATATTAGATTATTATAGTTCACCAAGGAATGAATATGTAAATCTCAATAATCTCCAAAAAAATACTTTTAATTAAAAATTCAAAAACAAACACAATAAAAAACAAAAACAAAGTTTCAGAAAGATCTTCCTTAAAAAAGGGTAAATCTCCTTCAAACCAAACTTATACCATTCAATGATGTGAGCTCCGTGCACTACAAAATTGGAGTACCTTTCTGGACCTGCAGGGACCCAGTAATTAGCAGCGTAATTAGCTCCGTCTGTGATGGTAAGAGTATATCCACAGAAGAAATTCTATATGACCTGATAATACCAGGTTGGTAAATCCTCTGGGCAGTAGATGATACTGAGGGCTCGTCTCTCACCCGGGACCTATCTGATCTCCCCACACTTTCCGACGTACTCCTGAGCTTTTACTCGTGGCTCTCACCCGCGGCTCATGCGCTGTGTATGACAATCAGATTGTATGGGTCTCAGCTGCTCCGGTATCCAGCAGACATCTGCCACCTGTCTGCTGAGTTCTCCTTATCTCGTGCAACTCTGATGGCTAATAGTGTCAGAATCTCCGTTTCCAAGTCAGCTGCCAACGCGTTTCTACCCTACACGGGTCTTTTTCAAGGCATAGCTGACTTGGACACATCCCCTTCCTTTTATATTCCCATAGATCCGGTAAGCAGATTCCCAGTACCTTATACAAAATACATCTTACAGGGATATGAAAGCCGAGCTCTTCCTTCCTTAATAGTGAATAGTTTGGATACTACTAAACTCTAATTAAACAACACCTGTATGTACATATATGAGCACTGCACTAGTGCTATAGTTCACCAACTATACATGAATTCTATAAATTCAACACCAACTAAAAAATTCACATACAGAAAAATGTTAACAAAGGGTGGCTTTGTTAACATATAATACCTACAGTATACATACAAAATAAAATAATATAGTTCCTGTATATGCAATCAAATATATGTGCCCGTTTGATGAGGGAAAAACATGTTATCATGTGGTACCTATACATAACATAACCAGATATAATAATTGTTATATCCACAATCATGATACCAAATATGTGTGTGCCTGTTGACGAAGAAGATTACATGAACCACTTTGTCTCAAAATCTCCATTGAAACCTCTCGGTTGTAGGGTCCTAAGTTCATGAATCTACTTAATTTCGGCTCTGGCTAACATGGCTTTAAGATCACCCTGTCTCAGCTTTTTCTCCACTCCCTCAACAGCTTTAAAGCTTACTATATTTTCAAAGGACCAATTATGAGTATCTTTAAAATGTGCTGACATATGGTGAATTTCCAGCCCCTTGCGAACATTTCTCAAATGTTCTTATATTCGAATTTTAAAGGGGCGGCTAGTTCTGCCAACATATTGTTTGTTGCAATTACATTGTTTAACATATACAATGTTGCTGCTATTACAAGTCAGAAAGTGGTTAATTTTGTAGTTCTTCTTGGTAACACATGAAAAGTTACCGTATATACTCTAGTATAAGCTGAATTTTTCAGCACATTTTTCGTGCTGAAAAAGTACCCCCTCGGCTTATACTCGAGTGAAGTGTAGCACTGACCGGACGGAGTTTGGTCAGCGCTACACAGCACAAACACACAGCTGCCGGAGCCAGCAGCTGTGTGTTTGCTGTAATCAGCAGCCGCTGAGAGTCTGTCAGACTCTCATCGGCTGCTGCTGCTTCCACTGCGGGAGCCATCTTCTACTGGGGGCACTACCAGCTGCTGCATTTCCCACCCTAGGCTTATACTTGAGTCAATAAGTTTTCCCAGTTTTTTATTATCTTTACTTGGAGCCGATACACCAGGATTTATCTTCAATATTTATTTCATACTTTTAATTTTAATTTCTTTATGTTTTGGGTTTTTTTCTGAGCACATCTATTATCTGAGCACCTGTCTGAACGGAGGTGTTGGCAATGGATTCTATGGAGGGTATCTCCACCCTTATACAGTTACAAATTGGTGACACATTCAGCTATTCAGAAGCAGAAGCTGAACAAATTTTGCATGTGGAACGCTTGGTAGAACAACACACTGCTTCTAATGAGGATTTATACAAGGAATGGATCAAATTGAAAAAACGGGAAACGGATTACAGATATCATTGCATTACATTATCGGATTATTACAAATCCAAGAAAATTCCCTGTGGATTTCGCATTAAAAATATCCCTACAATTGGACGTCATGATGTTAATTTTTGTAAAAAATGGGTTGTCATTCTTAACAAATGCTCCCTAGATTTAATCTTGCTCGTGATAGAGGAGGCGACTAAAGAACTTAACATTACCAAAACCAACTTGGCAGAGTTTGAAGTTAAACATAAAACAACCTTGGCCCTCATTCAGAGCCACTCGTTAACAGCAGTAAGCTCGTTGCGTTCCGATGTTGAATAACCGCGCATGCGTCGGTGTAACACTGCGCATGTGCGTACTGCAGATTGCGAGTTTTTTGGGACTCGTTCCTAAAATAGCGTACAGGAAGTGACATGTCAAATGTGATTGACAGAACAGGGCGTTTTAGGGTGTTGACGAGGGTGGAGATGGAAAAACGCAGGCGTGGCGAGGCGTTTTTGGGGCGTACATACATTAGCAGATGCGAGCGTAAAATGTGTACGGACCGACTCCTACGTCACTGGATGATCCTCTTTCCCTTCCAAATGCTCGCACAGCTTAGGGTCTGGATTACTCGACCACATTGGCGATGGCCTTCTCCTCCGTCCCTGGACTCCACGATGTTGTTGCGATTAATCGCGGGCGGGCAGAAAAGCAATTAGTGTTGGATTGAGAACCGGCTTGGTATGTGTTTTGAAATCAGTTTTTTGGGATAGCACAAAACGTACGCAGGTGGAACTCAGAGCTGCTAATGTCAGGATGACACAGTCAATTTGCGTACATTTGGGGGGGTTTATTTGGGCAGCAATTTGTTGGTTAGGGCCTATTGTAACAATAATTTCATCATGTTTTCAGTTTCGCACCATTTTATTTGTGCCTCTTGAATTTGCCGAATTATATGAATTTTTATACGTTCCTTAAAGAGCCCTTTTTATTTTTTTTATTTTTTTGGGCCGAGTTTTTGCCTTTTGGCCCAGGATTAAATGTAACCCATTTGTACAATAATTTCACAATCCAATGTCATTGTTTAATTTCCAATTTATTGCTCAAGCAAAAAAACTTATTTTAAAAATTTTGGGGACATCTTTTTTGCCCAAAGATATGTTCCCAAATCAAACAAATTGTCCCAACATAACTGTTGACATAAACATACATCAAAAAAATAAAAACATTTCACAAGAAAGGAGAGGGAAGTTTTGACCCGAAAGGAATATGAGCCAAGCACAGAAGCATTGTGGGAAAAGTCACCATTGCTGTCACCATTTTTTCACCCATTTGGATGGGGGAGGGAGGGCGCCAGACCGGGTCCGGGATGTCATCGGGCTGGCCTGTCCAGAGGCAGATGTTGTGGCCTCTGGTCTAGGCACAGGGCTAGGCACATTTGGAGGATTGGCTGATGTTGTGCCAGAGGTGGAGGATCCTGATGTTCCGGCAGGAAGGGAGGTCGGCTCCACCATGTGCTGGCGAACGAGCTGCTCCAGGGCATTGGCGATGTGGATGTTGGCCCTGGTATTTTCCGCCAGGGCATGACCAATGGTCTCGTTGGCCGCAGCATTTTGCTCCAGGGCCTCAGCCACCCGTAGCAGACTGGCGTCCATCCTCTGCAGAATCTCCGTATGGGAATCCGATTTGAAATTGAGTTCTGTGAGGAGGGCCACTGCCTGCGAGGGGGATTGTCCTGGACTGGCTTCTGCAGGGTCCTCAGCTGGATGTACTGGTTCCTCCCCTGCAGAGCCAGCAGAAATTCGGCGGCCAAGGCTCCCCTCTGGAGCAGACTCATCCACCTGTGTCTCTGTTAGGAAAAAAGAGAAAAGCCTCACATTACAATCTACATATTGGCACAATAACATTTCAGAGTTGATGACATCCAAAGATTTACCTGGGACAACATGAGGAGCCGCAAAGTCTGGCATGTCCGTATCCATGTTGGACACGCCAAACACCTCCACAGGCTGCACACACCCCTGTGCCAGCTCTTCTAAATCCATCAACTCCAATGACACAGGGGTGGGACCCCCACCTGTCCCCCTTGCATGCCTAGCCCTGTCCGCGAATTTTTGTTTTAAGTGATATTTGAAGTCGCCCCATCTGTGGGAAAAAATGGAAGCCATTATCCTTTGGTTTAAAATGGGGTTTGTTTTTAGGGGGGCAAGGGTTTACTTACCGCCGTTTGACATCCCGGGCTAGACGGACATAATCACCCACCCTATTGACAGCAATGGCTACCTCTTCCCACATTCTCCACTTCTGGCTTAGACTCATATTCCTGTCTGCCTGTGGCAGGATGTCCACACACTTCTGGATCAAAACCTCCATCTCCTTTCTTGTGAAATGTGGCTGCCTTTTTTTTTTTGCCGCTTTGGCCGGAATACTCGGCCCAGCAGCCTCTTCCATGTCATTCTCCTCACCTATTTGTGTAAATTTACAGAATTCACAAAATCACAACTTGCCTAATCTTATGTTTCAAATTAATCATTGATACAAAATGCATGAAAGACTTACCGCCTGACTCTTGGGCATTTTTTCCCTGGTCTGTCGCCATGTCTGAGGTCCAAACAAGAAATACACCAGAATTTGAATGTGTTTTCGTGACGTATTTATACATGCGTCCTTATTTTGCGGCCGCATCATTGATTGTGCGGCCCTATGATCCCTCCTTAATTTGTGCGGGAAACGAAACACTATTTATGGCTTGGTGTGTCTCAAGTCGAGGTGGCGTTTTTGGATTGTTGGAGGTTATCTTGGCTGGAGTTTATTGATTGCGTAGAAAGGAGTTGGCGGTTGGAGATTCGTTTGTTGGTTAGATTTGAGTTTTTTTTTTCCGTTATCTTTGTTGGTTTATATTTTTGGGACCTCGTTTCTTGATTTGGTAAGTTTTGTGAAGTCTAACTTTTGTTCAATTGTTGTTTCATTGTGTTTCTTATTTTTTGTAAATGTTGGATCCATAATTTCTTCTATTTTAGATTTTGTTTATTTTCGACCCAAAAGACCTTTTGATTTTGACTCTTATATATTTGCTCTTGGTAAGTCCATTTTTTATCTTGTATTTGCAAACTAATTAGCGCATTTTTAGTAGTTACTCTTGTGACTTGTATTAGCGAACTAATTAGCGCATTTTTAGTAGTTACTCTTGTTACTTGTATTAGCGAACTAATTAGCGCATTTTTAGTAGTTACTCTTGTGACTTGTATTAGCGAACTAATTAGCGCATTTTTAGTAGTTACTCTTGTGACTTGTATTAGCGAACTAATTAGCGCATTTTTAGTAGTTACTCTTGTGACTTGTATTAGCAAACTAATTAGCGCATTTTTAACAGCTTAATAATCATTCTAACTTTTTGGTGGTTTCTCTTTCGCTTTTTGTGCCAACATTTCGACCCATTTTGATGTACTGTGTTAAATGTCGCTTTGCTGTTTTGCTAAATGGGTGTTTGGCATATTTTAACTTTGGTCTAGCACAAAATTTGTAAACAAAAATGAACAGAGTGAAATGTGTCAAGTAATTTTGGTGTTTATTTTTGGTTTGGACGTATCATGACAATACCCCAGCATGTAAGCAGCAATGGATGGTATCATCAAGCTAAGTTGTTTTAATATAGTTTTGGGAGGGGTCAAAAGCCTTACTTTAAAATCTTTGAATTTCAGGTTGATCTGGGGCGGATTGTTCTGGCCATGCTCCCGGAAGCTGACCAACCTCAATCTCGTCCCAGGTGTAGGCATCGTAGGCATGCAAGGCCCCAGATATTTCGAACACGTGTCACCCTTTTTGGAATGCCTGATGATGAGGTTTTAAGACGCTACCGTCTACCTCCCAAAATCATCATAGACACTCTCTCATTAATAGAAAGTGATCTTGAGCGGCAAATTGACAGTCCAACAGCAATACCACCACTTACGCAATTTATGGCGGTGTTACATTTCTGTGCCTCAGGATCGTTTCAAACAACGGTGGGAATAGTGGCGGGCATCTCCCAATCCTCCTTTTCCCGGATCCTGAGGGCAGTGATGGAGGCACTTTTCAAGCACCTCCATCATTTTATTCAAATGCCTTTGGATATGGGTGCCCTTAGTGTGGCCAAGGCCAATTTTTACCAAATAGCTGCCTTCCCACACATCATAGGGGTTGTGGATGGTACTCACATACCACTTCAGCCTCCAGCCCGGCTGGAGGCCATATTTAGAAACAGGAAACACTATCACTCCCTGAATGTAATGGTGGTATGTGATGCCTCCCTCCAGATCCTGTCCCTGAATGCTAAATTACCCGGAAGTGCACATGACTCCTTCGTCATCCGGCAATCAGGGATATGGCACAAATTAACCAACCTACAAGCTGGTGATGCGTGGCTTCTGGGTAAGTGGAGACCTTTAGTACATAACAATGTTAAGCTTGATACACAGTGTTCCTGATGTTGTCTCTTATTTTTCACAGGAGACAGTGGATACCCTTGCATGTCCTGGCTGCTCACTCCTTATTTGGCTCCCACACCAGGCCCACAAAGTGCATTTAATTCCGCACTTACAGCCACCAGGCAAGAGGTGGAGTGCTGTATCGGCCTTTTAAAAGGCCAATTCAGATGCCTCCACCGCTCTGGTGGCGAGCTCATGTATTTGCCGGATATGGTGTTGAAAATTGTGGTCCTGTGTGGGATATTTCACAACATCGCCATAAGGAGTGGTGTCCCAATGCAGCCAGAGGATGCCTTACCTGAGGATGGCCCCCCCGAGGTTGGTCGGAGGTCAGTATGTGGGGGGGCCATACGCGATGATGTGGTGGCCAGATTTTTTAGGTAAGTTTGAACAAAACAGTGTTTTAACCTAATGTGTTTGTGTTTGTTTGCGAACATCTAATTTTGTTTTCTTTTTTTCAACATCTTCGGTTTGTTCACATAATCTTTGGCACTACAACGCTCACTACTTCATGCTACCCTTACCAAACCTGGATCTGCTCATTTTGGGAATATATTCTGGAACCCATATCGCAACGCCATGTTTGTGGAATCATTTTGGCATGGTCCTTCCTCAACCAGTTCTTGATTTGTTTTTTTTGGTTTTTTTTTTATTGGGTATGTGTTGTATTTGAGATTCTCACTGTGTGTTTTTTTTGTGAGTGACCACTTTGATTTCTCAGTTATGTTGTGAATAAATGTTTGGAGAGTTAAATGTTCTTCCTTTTTTTGGACGTTACCAGCAAGTTTAACCAGGTTAACACACCTTACATTTGACTAAGGGGTAATCCAGTACTGACGCCAGTTGAGCAAAAATGAAATATGTTTTCAGATTCCCAACTCACACCAAAAGGAAGCCTGTCCAATCATTTGGCTTTGTAAGATTCGCCTAAGCAGCTTGCCCACCAACTAGGAACCTGTAAAATGTAGAAATATCTAATTGCCACTACACACAAAAAGGGAAATGACATTGTTACTGTTATGTGTTTCTTGAGGGTGTTTTACATACAAATACAAAACCCAATCTAATTTTAAAAAAATGCAAAACCTTGCAGGAACAGTCTACTTATGTCAGGGTTAACTATCTTTGGTTCTGAAAAAACGAATGTGGCAGAACGTATATTAGAAATAAACAATTTATTTTGAAAAAGATAAAAACAAAAAAAAACTACTGCCGAAGGATGCCAGACAGCCGGTCAAGGGCCACAAGCACCCCAATTACATTTTGGCGCATGTGTGCCACACAATGTTCGACCTCTTGCCGACGCCTCTGTTCCTCTGTGGGTGAGAAAAGTGTGTGGATTAATCAAACAATAGGGAATCCACATTAAAAAAACAAAAACACAACGAAATCACTCCAAAACCAAAATTTAAAAAAAAGGGGTGCTGCAAAAATTACAAGGCCTATGTAGAAATACCCACAGGTGTGATATGTGTATGTTGAAATCAGCAGGAAGAGGTAAAGGCAAACTGCTAAATCACCAAAAAAGAACCCAAAAATCACGAATAAAGGAACGACACATGATTACATACAAACAGTTTGTGGTTAAAAAAAACGCAAAAGAAAAACATATCGGTAGCCAAAATGGCAGATCCCGAAGTCCCTCCATCTTCATCCTCGGAGGAGCCTTCATTCCCCAAAGAATGGGGCGGGGTTATCACGGACTCCTGGAGGGGGTAATTGGAAGAGGGGTGGTTGGAGGAGAGGGGGAAGGGGGACGGAGGGGAAGGAGGCCCGACAGTTCCGGGAGAGGCTCTTGGAAGGCTTGGGAGGAGGGGGGAATAGGGGAATTATTTGGGGTGGAGTGTTGGCTGGGGGTGGGTGAGAGTGGGCGGGACCGCCGTCTGGCCGGACGGTGACGGCGTAGTCTTGCCTGTCCCCCTAAAAGATGTCAAACAAATTGTGGTTAGTTTCTGGCCAAATCCTGCCCAAATAACATTTTAAAATCACCCACCACCAACAAAAAACATGCAAATATGAGTAGAATGAATATATCAGAAATAGAGGGAAAACATGGTCATGCAGATATGAGGAGAATGAATAAATAGGACAGACATAAAAACATGCACACGCAGATATGATGAGAATGAAAAAATAGGACAGACATGAAAACATGCACACGCAGTTTGCCCCACAAAGACAAACATGAAAACCACAATACATGACTTACTTTCCAATATCTGCATGCGAAAGCATGCCAGCAAGCGGGGCGTTCGCCGTTGCAGGTCAGACCACCTGCGCTCCAGCTGGCCGATGTTGCGGCGAGAGCTGAAGGAGCCCGTGCCTCCGCATACGCGATCCAGCACCTCCGTTAGCACCAGCAGCTCGCGCCTGGTGAATGCGGAGGCTCTCATGATGGCAATGGTGTTTTTCTTAAAATTCATTTTTGATAAAGTGTGCCAAAAATTTCTGATTGGCTAATGTAGCTTGGAAATTAACAGGAGCAATTTGATTGGTTAGTGTATGAGTCATGTGTTCAACAGGGCCAGAAATCTCTGGAGAGTTATGATAGGCTTGATGCAGTGACATGCGTAAGCAAATTTAAATAAAGAAATGAACCCCGGAAAATATGCGGGGATCCACAGCAATAGAACAATTGTCTCATTGTGGCTAACATGTTTTTTGAGCAATAAATGCGAATGTTTAAGCCGTACGTATTCTGCGGGTAAACACAAACACGGACAAGAGTAAAGTTTCTTGCATTGTGTTGAAAAAAAAAAACATTAAGCTAATTGATACATTGATTGGCATGATACGATTGATGGAGGTAGGCAGAATAAAGGAGCAGGTAATCGACATCTGACATGGCCACTTCCGGTTTATACTTGTGCGTGCATTCCCTTCAAGCCATTTCGGGGATGTACGCTCGCTATTTCGCACGCTCGTTAGTTAGAGGAGGGGTCGTCTGAGTTTGGGGAGGATTTTTAGATGCGATCGAAAATACGAGCGAGCCCTTGAATTTAAATATTTTTGTACGTACGCCTAACGTACGTGCGCCCGCTTGCGAGTGGCTCTGAATGAGGGCCCTTATCTGGAGATAGTAATACCAATTGGCTTGACAAATTAAACAGCCAACTGGATCAATACACGAAAGAACTTATCAAATTCAAATGAAACAAGATGGATATAGTCAACAGAGACTATGATACACATCAAGTCTATAATTGGCTGACGGGAACCAGATATCAAAATCGACATCCACAGAAAGCACGTAGATATAGGAACTATATCACCAATACGGAATCCTCCGCAGATTCGACCAATTCAGTCAGCGATGGTGAGTTTGTTTCTACTCCGACACATCAGCTACAACACCCTTTAGGTGTAACAACACGGGCCCTGGCATCCGGATCAAGAGAAATCGCATGAGGAGGTCACAACAAAACAAAAGGGAAAGGAGGAAGGAAACCACCGACACAACCGAAAATTTGATTTTCAATTTATCGGATCGACCATTATCGGAAGCAGAAACATCAGTATTGAACAAAGGCCTTTCATTCGTCCCCACGGTAAATTTTGACCCATTCCATTGGCAAGTGGAGAATTTCAAACTAAATAGATCCTTACGCATTATGGAATTTTTTTCTAGAGAACCAGCAAATAAAACTGTTAAGGAATTCATTCCGCCAAAATTAAAAGCAATACAATCAATATCGAAGTTCGATCCGCTATCCAATAATCCCACGTTAGCAACTTTCTCCAGATTATTGGGAGATTCAGTACAACGACATAATCTAAAAGATCCTAAGATTCATAAAAATTTGACTAGGAATGAAAGATTAGCTATCGATTCTCTACGCAAAGATGAAAACATCGTTATCAGACCCTCAGATAAGGGAGGGTCAATTGTCATACAAAATATGTCGGATTATAAATCAGAGATTGAACATCAATTGGAGGATAAGTCTACCTATGTACAGCTCAAGGGAGATCCAACTACCACATATAAAAAAGAATTGGAATTGATTATTGACACGGCAGTGAAAGAGGGTTTACTATCAACTGAACTACAAAAGCACTTATTTGTGAATATCCCATTATTCCACTGCTCTACACGGTACCAAAAGTACAAAAATCCTTGTCACAACCCCCTGGCAGACCAATCATCTCTGCCAGGGGGTCGTTATTTCAACCAATTTCTATATATTTAGATTTCTTTCTACAGGAATGTGTACAAGAACAACCCACTTTCCTAAAAGACACGAGCACGTTGCTTAATATTTTGGAACATCTACCTCCATTACCACCGGGTCTGCTATTGTGTACTGTGGATGTGAGGAATCTTTACACCTGTATTCCACAAAAAGCGGGGATCCAAGCAGTGCGAGAACTAATTACTAATAATCCCTTATACAAAGGACCGGATGTAGGTTTATTCCTACAACTATTAGAACTTACGTTGCTTAGGAATTATTTTTATTATGATGGCAGGTTTTTTCTCCAAGTAGCAGGGTGTGCAATGGGGTCGGCGGTCGCACCTTCGTTTGCTAACAGTTTATGTTTACAGTTGAACATAATGTCTTTTTTTCTAATTCTAACATCAGTCAAAAATAATTTTTGTTTCTAAGGTACATAGATGACTTATTAATTTTGTGGACGGGTACCAGGGATGAGTTTCAACATCTCATAGAAGAGCACAATTTAAGAGATCATCCAGTCAAATTCACTTTTGAGATCAGCACTAGCCACATTAATTATCTAGATGTTTTAATTCAAATTAAACAGGGTAAATTATGTACCACGCTTTACAAAAAACCCACAGATAGGAACAACTGTCTACATAGTGGAAGCTGCCATCCAAAAAACCTTAAATATAGCTTGCCTTATTCTCAGTTTTTGAGAATCTGTCGTATCACCTCAGACAGATTGGAAACAGTTAAATTATGTGATGATTTATGTATTAAGTTTCAACAATGTGGTTACAATATAGATACATTAGAAACACAGAAAGAGAAAGCTTTATCTATACCTAGACGAGATCTATTGAGACCCGTCATTAAAAATAAAAATAAAGCAACCAATTGATTGACATGGGTCAATAAATTTAATAACAGCAGCACCATTGTATCAATCCAAACTAAACAACTGTGGCCATTAATCTCAGGAGACCCTTCACTAAAAGGTCTGCATAACTATAAAATAATGCATAGTTATCAAAGAGGTAGTAACCTCAGGGACCTGTTAGTTAAAACAGATGTCACCAGTAAAAACGTGACTGCAAAGGGTTTCTTAAGCAAAAAGAAAGGTTGTTTCAAATGTATAAACTGTACCACGTGCAATTATATGATCAGCGGAGATTCTTTCCCACATCCTCAATCCGGTAAATTAATAAACATCTTACATCATGTGACATGCACTAGTAAGTATGTTATCTACCTTATTAATTGCCCCTGCAGTAAGTACTATGTAGGGAAAACATCGAGGATGTTCAAGGAGAGGATGGCTCTCCACAGGAGCGCTATCCGTTTAGCGTTGACTAGAGGAAATTCAGATCAGCCGGTTGCCAAGCATTTCGTAGAAGCAAATCATAGCTTGGCAGCATTAATGTATAGAATCATAGATCATGTCCCTCCACCTAAGCGAGGTGGGGATCGTTCAAAATTATTACTCCAAAAGGAATCCCAATGGATCTTTAAATCAGATACAATGTTTCCAAAGGGGTTAAATGAACAGCTCGGTCTTAATTGTTTTCTATGAAGTGGGTTTATACCTAAGATAATATACACATCTTAGTATACAGCTTTACATCCATGTTTCTTTATTTATAGTGTCACATACGTAATGTTTATATGGGTGTAAGAGTTACCTCATTGAAGTAAAACTATTCATCAATGTTACTAATACTTTAATGCCTTTTCAGATAAACTTTGCTATAACATGCTCTGCTATGGTGAAGGGGTTAATGTAGTCACTGACTTTGATAGTGACGTCATCTCCAGCCGCGTCTGCGACGGGTAGGTGGGCGTCTTTGCACGTGTGGTGTATACAGCTTAAAAGGTAAGCTTGTTTTTTATTGTACTTCTGTATCCTGACAAAAGAACATATTAAAGTTCTGAAACATTAACAAGAAACAGCGGGCTGTAAAGTGTTTATTATAAGTCGTCCTGAGTGCCGCCGGGTGGAATCCTATATATATATATATATATATATATATATTATATATATAAGCAACAATGATCCTCATGTGTGAGGAGCAAAGACCCCACAGAATCTGAACAAAAAAGGAGGCACTCCCTTGTTAATAAGAAAAAAAAATCATGTAATTATAACATGGTGAGAATTAGTACAGAGGCATGTCAACGTTTCAAGGACCGCAGACCTTTTCGTCAGGACTGTACAACTATTGATGCTAGTTGTACAGTACTGATGAATAGGTCTGCGGTCCTTGAAACGTTGATATGCCTCTGTACTAATTCTCACCATGCTATAATTACATGATATATTTCTTATTTACAAAGGGAGTGCCTCCTTTTTTTGTTCCGAATCTGTGGGGTCTTTGCATCTAACACAGGAGGATCATTGTTGCTTATATTAATTATTTAGGAGGGCACCCCAGTTTTTGCACCTTTATCCAGAGTGCCGAACCTCTGCACCATATATATATATATATATATATATATAACAAACAATACTTAGAGGGTGCAATGAATATCCAGATGTAAATAGTCAATTTATAAAATAATGTCCAGTCTTAGTCCTTTTTGGATAAACCTCATTTTTTATATAGCAATTGTTGTCCAAAATCGTCCTTTTAGATAGACCTCTTTACTTTAAAAACCTTCAAACACGGTTGATAGTAGATTCCATAGGCTCCCAATGATAATTTTTCTAAAAAAGACCCACTCACCGAAAAAACACCCAAGAGATGGCCCAATGGCCTACTATTAGGTATTGTAGATAATATATTTATTAAAACAATTAACTGTCCCAAATGACATCAAAATAAATCCATAAAATTGCTTACACAGTTTAAGATTAAGCAGTGAAAGATAACATTTAGTTGTCCTGCTATTTCCCCTTATAGGGTAAGACTTCACGACAGGTTTCTCCCTGCTGACATATATATATGTGTGCTCTCTGACCCCAGTCAAGATTCTTCTTGCTGTGCTGTTGACGGAGGTTTCTATTTCTGATGCCGGTATCTGGGTCCAGAGCGCATGCGTATGTAACAACTGTACCTCCTTGGGTCTGTATGATTTACTTGCGCTAATTGTATTTAGATCACAGCGTGTAACCATCTGTTTTTATATTGAATAATATCTTTTTGTGCTTTGGAACCACACTCAAAGTCTGAAAGCATTTATTTCTTGTGCGTCTCATAACGCTGAATAGCAACAATTTTAGTAGGTATAGGAAGGAATATTGTTAGAAGGTATAGGCAGGAATCGGTTTTTAGAAGGTATAGATAGGCAGGAATTGATAGTTGGGGGCTCGCAGTGTGAAACCACGCTACCGAGCCTTGGTGACACTCGGTAGCGATCTCTCAGCAAAAGCGTGAAGGCGCCATAGCAGGAGAATGCATTTTGCCTTCAAAATCTGCTACCACATGGTTGCTGAGAGTCAACTACCTGTTACTGTGGCTTTAGGAGCACTGATTAAGAATCCAGGGACGAGGGAGGAAAAAGTTTGTCTTCCTTCATCGATAGTTTTTTTGTTTGTTACAAAGGGGAGGTCGCATTATTGTGTATGTGACCAGTCGCACTATAGCATAAAAGTCATAATACGTGTTGTGCAGTAGTCGCATTATTGTGTATGTGACTAGTTGCACAACAGCGTATACGGTATTGCTGCCACATGTTTTAAACAAAGCCATTGAGAGCACATTGATAGATAACATTGATGTAAGCATCTTGATCAGTGTTGCCATAGTCTGGGAAAACGTGTATTTTTCTGCACAGGAAAAGGGTGTGTAACAGTGAGTATTTGTTGATAGGGACAACTGTTTCCTAGTTAAGCGTATCGTAACATCCTTAAGGACTAGGCACAAGGGGACGACCTAGTAGCTCGGTAGTAGATACCGTTCTATACACATAAGCAGGTGTAGCTGTTGTCTTTGTTGTAGGTTCAGCTCCCAGTGTGATTACAGTATTCAGTGATCAGTTAGGGTTATTTGAGCATTGTAATTGAACCACGCAGTTTTGGCTAAATTGTGATTGTGAACTGGGTAGAGGGTGGATGAAATCACAGAAAAGGGTAGGTGTTATTGGAATGCCTACATGCTAGCAGTTGAAACGTAGTCAAAAAGGGATTAGGTGCGTGGAAGCAGCCTGGTTATTCTTCCATAGGTGTGTGGGCGCATCCTGTTAATATCGTCTGCAGGTAAGTGAAAGTATCTTGACTGTCTTTCACCAGTTTAAATCTTTATTAAAAAGCTTAAGGTTCTCCTAGTATGGGGGCCAAGCAAATGGTAGAGATGTTAGATGATGTGCTGCTGTTGGAAGCGCCGCTTGGGTCAGCACAACATATACATACTAGGTACGGTGCTTATGCAACTAGGTACTGTGATGTATGGTTTAAAATGATGATGAAGAGTCTTAGGCATTACCCCAGAATTGGTAGCTTTGACAAGGAGGTATTGAACAATGTCCGAGAGAGCATCTGTATGGTGCGTTCTCGAATGAAAAAGGTAAAATATAATGAATGTTTAAATTTATGGCAGCATGAGGGGGATGCGTGGCTTAAAGGTGTGCACGCGACGCAAACTAGTGTCGCGAGCACACTACAGGAGAGCGCACCCGCAGCGCTAAACTGCGATGCGTGCACACCGCGAAATAGCGTGCACGTGCAGCAAGGTAGCATTGTGGAAGGTATTGCCAGTGGTTCACATGCACCACCTCCACCCCATATGGATAGGGGTGCAGGTACAGTTGTTGTAAATACCCATAAAAATGTAACAAGTAACTTGTACCCTCTCTTAATTAATCATAAAGAAAATGTTTATGATGCGGATTATGAGCCTATTGTTTTGTCTGCCATTTCCCATGCTGTACACATGTTAGATGCTCCACCACAACAAGCACAAATGGTGGCCCCATCTCCATCAGTGACAGTACCTGATGTGTTAACATCCCCTGCACCCGTACATGAAGTTGTTAACCATATACGTAGCAGTAATAAACTAAATTTCCAGCCAGGTAACAAGGTCAAAAGTAGCAGTGCAGCCGGTCTGCATCCCATTAGGACAATAACTGTTCTGAATGGGAATGCAGATGCAAAAGGTGTAGGGCCCACAAGGGAGGTAGGTTTGCATTGTCCTTGGACAAGAGCAGAGTTAAATTCCACAATGAATGATTTCCACGATCCTAAAAAGGAATTAGCCAAATGCCAAAGATTTTTTTAAAATTTGGGTAGTGCTCACGAGCCAACCAATAAAGATTGGCGAGTGGTGTTAAGGGCTTGTCTTCCATGCAATACCGATGTGACAAAGTTTATCACGGATTGTGTATTGGATGGAGATGTTCCCTTAACAGACGAAATTAACCAAGGTAACATTACCCGCATATTAACTCAATTGGGTGTATATTTTCCAGTAGTAGTTAACTGGAGCAAAATTTTCACCATAAAACAAAAAGAGAGTGAATCTGCAGAGGATTATTGTAACTGAGCTCTGCAGGCTATCACCCAGTACACTGGGTTAGAGGATATAAAAGATAGCACTCATCACAGGGGAATGATCATCACTGTTCTTATGGATGGTCTAAAAGAGAACCAAAAGACCCAAGTTCAGACCTCACTACCTGGCTGGAGGGGAGTCACTGTAGACACCCTCATAGAATCCGCTATTGAACATGATAAGAACATCCTTAAAAAGAGAGAGACCCAGAGCGAGAAGCTAATGGCTGTTAGTATTCAAGCTCTAGAAGGAATGACTATAACATCACAGCCAGCAGACACACATGCATCTGCACAGCTACACATTCTCACCAATCCTGCACCACCACAATTACAACCCTACCCCACTTATCACACAGGCACAGTACCCATACTATCCACAATCACCATATTACCCTCCAGCTCCTTATACACACCCACAATCTTTCCCTACCACTCAACCCACACAACAACCCTTTCAACCACCCCATTTACAAAGGTGCTTCAACTGCAATCAGTTGGGACACCTAAGTAAGAACTGTAAAGTGAAGAGGGCGGGACCCCCTAACCAGGGAGTACCTGGATATCTTCATAAGGGATATACACAGAGTACAGGACATTTCCAACAGTCACCAGCTCCAAATGTGGCCGAAAATGCTGTATTGGAGGCTGAGAGTCAACGCTAGGGGTCGGGTCATACCTGTAGTCTACAGATAGTCAGGTTAACAGGAAGTACTAGGGAAGAACCGGTGATGATGGTTATTGTAGCTGGTACTAAATATCCTTTTTTTGTAGACACAGGGGTGACCAGGTCAGTGATAAAATCTCCCGGTAACTTACAGGTGACCAGCGAGACAGTACCAGCAATGGGTGTAATGGGTAAAGTGCAACATTATCCTTTAACAAAATCCACAGAGGTCACTATCGGGCCATTGCATACCAGGCATTCTTTCCTCATGGCAGCAGCGGCTCCTACTAACCTACTGGGAAGAGATTTGTTATGTAAGATGGGATGTGTCATATATTGTACCCCTGATGGTATATTTCTAGATATCCCAGATAGAGCTACAAACAAAGTGAGGGATATGTTGGACACTCCCCAAAAGATAATGTATCACTATACTGGTTCAGGTAAAAATCCATCTCAGGGAGATCAAATGTTATCCCAAATTCCAGATTCGCTTTGGACCAAGGATGGACAGGACACTGGATTAATGGCAAATGTAAGTCCCGTAATGGTAAATCTAAAAAGTGGTAGACATGCTCCTAAAATTCCCCAGTACCCATTAAAACAGGAAGTAGAATTAGGGGTTTATCCCATAATTGAGCGATTGTTACAGCAGGGAATTTTAGTTCGTACAGCAACTAAGTAGCCAACAGTCCCATCTTTCCTGTAAAGAAGAGTGGTGGGAGGGGTTATAGGCTGGTACAAGACCTTAGAGGGGTTAATAAAGTGGTAGAGAGCCAATTTCCCATAGTGCCAAATCCAGCTGTCATTCTTATGCAGATCCTACCAAATGCAACCCATTTCACTGTCATTGACCTCTGTTCTGCTTTCTTCTCTGTACCTCTTCATCCTGACTGTCAGTACTTATTCGCCTTCACATACAGGGGTGTACAATACACATGGACACGATTGACCCAGGGTTTCATAGACAGCCCCAGTATCTTCTCCCAGGCCTTACACGACTGTTTACAATCTTTTCAACCTGCCAATGGATCTGTTTTAATCCAATATGTGGCCGATTTATTGTTATGTTCTGATTCGTTTATGTCATGTTTAAATGATACTAAACTTTTATTACTCCATCTCTCACAAACAGGACACAAGGTTGCTAAGGACAAACTACAGTCATGCCAGTCCAGGGTTAAATGTTTGGTACAGTGCCTAACCCAGGGGTTACGACTTCTCACAAATGACAGAATCCAGGCCATACAGAACATGACACTGCCACAGAACCAACAGCAAATGTGTACCTTCTTGGGAATGTGTTGATACTGCAGAATGTGGATCCCAGGTTTTTCTATTTTGGCCTTTCCATTACAGGACTTGGGACCTCATTCAGAGGCGGTCATTAGATGCAAGCAGTCACACAGGGAAGCCGCTTGCATCCTGAACGGCTACCTCCTTTTCGATCGTTAAGCTGTGGGCTGATGGATGTTATGGTGATCACCATCGTGACCATTGGGGCTTATAACCAGACCCTAGGGTAGGGTCTGGGCACTCATAAGCCCCAGTGAGCTTTCTGCTCTGATGGAGCAGGAAGCTCCCCACTGACATCACTGATGATGTCAGTACGGCCGCCCACAATACAGTAGGCATTCGTAAAGGGAAGCCTCCTTTTTGGAAACAACCCCCCCCGGCCCGCCTGCCAAATGGGGGCAGCTGTCGATCAACATCTGGGGCTTGCGCACGTGCAATGCGGCTGCGGCACATGTGCAGGCCAAACCATCGAGTCGGTTACGAGCGATTCGGTGCTCGTGACTGACTCTGAATGGGGTCCTTAGTCTCTTCCTCAAAGCCCGATCGTGTCATACACACAGAGGAATCAGAGCAGGCTTTCCTTAATCTTAAGGATAATCTGACAAGAGCACCTGCATTGGGAATACCGGACTATGAAAAACCTTTTGATTTGTATTGTACGGAAGCTGAGGGTTGTGCAGCAGGTGTCCTAACACAAAAACATGGATGGTGATGCCAGTAGGCCCATAGTATACTACAGTGCACAATTGGACACTGTGGTAAGATCACTCCCAACATGTTTAAGAAGTGTAGCAGCAACTGCTCTATTGGTCAGTATGAGTGAGGATGTGGTATTAGGCCATGATATGATTGTGTATACTCCCCATGCTGTATCTGCTTTGCTAAACACTCTGCCCAAACCAGACATGTCTCCTCAGCTAGGTTCACAAAATGGGAACTGGCCTTAATAGCTCCTGCAAACATCACCATCAAAAGGTGCAGTATGTTAAATCCAGCTACATATTTACCATATGTGCAACATGATGCACAAAGAGTGGAGAGAGGTGAACCGCTGGTGACAGGTGAGTTCTGCAGGTATATTGATGCACATGATTGTATGGAATATCTGAATCAAACTTTTATGGCAAGACCTGACATACAGGATACACCTTTAGAAAATGTAGATGTGACATTTTACATGGATGGGAGTTGTCATAGACAAACTGACATTGGAGAGTTATGTACAGGTTATGCAGGGGTAAATGACGAGGACGTTATAGAAGCCAAACCTTTAGGCCCGCCACACTTGGCCCAAGAGGCAGAACTGGTGGCACTAAAGAGAGCGTATGAATTAGCGGAAGGTAAATCTGCTACTATCTACACTGACTCTAGGTATGCCTTTGGGGTAGTACACGATTTCAGTGCCCTATGTGTCTGAGAAAGTTTATGACAGCAGCAGGCACACCAATTGCACATTCCAAACATATAAAAGGACTAATAACAGCAATCCAATTGCCAAAGGCAGTGGCAGTAATAAAGTGTAAAGTCCATACATGTGAAGATGATCCGGTGTCACTGGGCAACAATAGGACAGACGAAGCTGCAAAATGGGCAGCGGGGTTAAAAATGAATGTACCAACTGAACAAATCATGACTTTTCAAACAATTGATATGCTGAAATTAATTGAGATGCAAAATTTGTGTTCAATCCAGGAAAAGTCAATCTGGAGGTCCAAGGGATGTGGGCAAGAGTTCTCTGGACTCTGGAGAGACAGACAAGGTAAGCCAGTGGCTCCCAAGGCATACTACCCAAGCCTGGCTGAGGCAGCGCACGGTCTGACTCATTTGGGAAAGCAAGGTATGTGCAAGTTGGGGAGAGCATACAGGTGCGCACCGGGTTTTTCTACTCAAGTCGAAAAGAGAGCAATGTCCTGTCTGACTTGCTTGAGGAAAAACATTGGGAAAACGATCCCTACCAAACCATCCCACATTCCTCTGACTGATGGACCTTTCCAGGTAATACAAATTGATTTCACCCAATTACCACCCTGCAGGAATCTCAAGTATGTATTAGTGTGCACTGATGTGTTTTCCAATTGGGTTGAGGCATACCCAGCTGCTGCTAATACTGCTGCGTTCACTGCCAAGAAAATTGTCCAAGAGTTTGTATGCAGATACGGTATCCCTAAAAGTATCGAGAGTGATAGGGGTACTCATTTCACAGGTGATGATTTTCAAAATATGTGTAAACTGATGGGTATTAATAGTCGACCACACACCCCCTACCAACCGCAAGCCAGTGCCAAGGTGGAGAGGATGACGGTACTATTAAAAATAAATTAAGCAAGATCATGGCAGAAACTGGACTGGGATGGCCAGAAGCACTACCGTTGGTCCTACATAGCATAAGGACCACTCCTAGACCCCCTCTAAATCTGTCCCCCTTTTGAAATACTGTTTGGTAGACAACCTCATTTGATTATAAGTCCACAGGAAGATTTGAAAGGTAACAACAAGGTAACTGTAAGGTATCTTCTAACAATGAGTAAACAGTTAAAACAGCAACAGCAGAAACTGAAATTGTTGTCCCGTGATATGCCTGAAACAAACTGTCATGATGTTGAACCTGGAGAATATGTTATGATCAGAAATGTCTTGCATCCAGGTTGTTTGACTGATCGGTTGGAAGGTCCGTATCAGGTGTTGCTGAAGAGTACCGCATCTTTGAATGTGGCTGAGAGAGATACCTGGGTCCATTCCACTCACTGGAGAAACAAGGTGGAGACGAGGCTGATAACGTGAACCTGTCAATCGCGAGCTTGTTCAGGGAGGGTTAAAAGGTAGCAGTGAGATATCTGAGCTAAAAGAAATTTGTAGGTCCTTGCTACAGCAATGTCTGTGTTCATTTTTGTATTCTCTACCAGAGTTTCCATCATCCTGGTTTGTTTGGGGATTTCTGGATTCTGTGATGGGGGACCAAAAGAGGAGATGGGAGCTGATGGCAGTATTGATGGAGTGGAGTCGAGAGGAGGAGTGCTATGCCAATCAGGGGGTGTCTGACCAATATTAGTACAGTAATTGATAAGAGATCTGCTATTTTGGATACCCGGAGACAGTGTGAAGGTCTATCGTTTGAGGATTATTGTATGCTGGAGTTCTGTGGGTCCGTAGTCAATGAGAGATGCATCCAACAGTGCCAACCCAAGTATAATCAGTATTGGGGTGGGTATCCTTTAGAGGCTTATCACACCATGGTGGTCAAAATTTTTAATCAAACCGACTTTTGGGTGTGCTCTCACATGTCCCAAGGACAGCATAATGAAAGATTAGTGCCATTCCCATTAAATGTCTCTGAAATTATAGAATCACAAAGAGGGCATGCACTAGATGGAACATTTCTTAAGTCCAAACTACCTCATTTTAAACTCCACCAGTACCAAGTAGATAAATCATTTTTATGTTTAAACATCACCAACTCCAATGAACCCAGAAGTTGGGAGGTGACTGGGAATAATCAGACCATGACCTTCTAACTAAGAGCTGACCATGAGCCTATGAATCATGAACTGTTACACACAATTAGGTCAGGTGGAAGACACTTCCGGTATAAATATACACTAAGTTCCACCAAAGAAATGATTGGTAGGGTACCAGAAGGGTATTGTGACAAGATATTACAATGGGAAACTTGTATGAGTCAAATGGGAGAACCTGAAGTAGGATCACTTGCTAGGGAAATGTGTTTGACGATAATGATGTTTACTATTCCTTATGTTCTCCCCAATGATGTGTATGTTATATGTGGAAGGAAAGCGTATAAGTCGCTCTATACGAGTTCCGAAGGTTTGTGTTACCTGGGAAGAGTAGTGCCAGAGGTTATGACCCTTACACATGGTGAAAGGCTTGGTATTCATAAAGACACCCCATCACCATATCTTCACACACAGTATGGACACAGAGACAAAAGAAATATGATACCTGGTGACATGCATAAAGCCACTCAGTTAATTAGTGAAACAACATGCTTTGAAGTTTTAGTAGCATTGGATCCAACCAGGATCGCTTGGGGTACACTAAATTTTAGATATATCCAAGACCTTGCTAAATTAATAGATAATATCACCGAGATGTATGATGACACATTCAGGTATACAGGCAGGGAATTGCAAGCGTACAAGAAAGAACTGGTGCAACACAGATTAGTCTTAAATTATTTAACAGCTGTCACTGGAGGGTATTGCGTAACTTTGGCCACCCAATTTGGTGTAAAGTGTTGCACTTATATTACAAATGATACCAGCGATCCCAAGGAGGTAATAGACCGGAAGATGGATGAAATTCTGCAGTTAAAATGGGAATTTCAAAAGAACCATAATGCTTCAGTGGCTGAAGTAGAGGAGAAGGTAGAGGAATGGGTTTCATGGTTGAACCCAGTGAAATGATTCTCAGGTCTAGGAGAATGGGCCCAGGAAATGATTGCGAGCATAGGTAAACTACTGATCCTTATACTGGGTGTCATCATAGTAATTGGCATATGTGTCAGGTGTGTTCCTACTGTGTTGATATATGGAAAATGTAAAGACAAGGAGAATCAAAGGAATGAGATCATGATGGTGGTCAGTAGTAACAATATGAATACTGAGGTAAATGTAGGACTGCATTACAACCCTGAACTAGGAAATACCATCATATAATGTATAATACTTAGACATGCATAAAATGTGTTCTTAAAATGTTATTTTAAATAATGTAAGTCCCTATTCCCCCCCCCTCAAGACTTCCTTTATAGGATTGGTGCATCCCCACACCTTTCCCATGATCTCCCAAGATCCACGGTGTGCGTATAGGGGTAGATTTATATCCCCTCGTAGAGACACATTATTGATGGATTAAGAAACACCTTGTGCCATCTCATAATATAACATTGAATGATATGTCGTAATGTAAGCCTAAATTAATTTTCAGATTAGAGTATGATAGCATGTTGTTTGCTATCAAAGGTTGGACTGCCGAAGCCGGATAATTGGCTGAGACAGGATCGGTTTAAAATTAGATCGAGGCAACGCCATTTTGTGAATGGCAATGAGACGCCATTTCGCGACTGGCCGCCCAGCGCCATTTTAGTGAAACTCATCATTATAAGTACATACGGCGATGCTATTATTTAGCGTCGTGCGATTCCCATGCAGTAGAAAGAAGTTAAAAGTCCTCACCATACACATACAGACAGTCATTAAAACATATGAAATTATTAACCCTGCAAAACACGTATCTTGGTGTACTCCACAAAACAAATAGTCGCACAACGCTAACTAGCATCTTTTCCCAATTCCCCAATACTTACACACTGCACACTTACATAAAAGGTTCCTTAACATTAAAGGGTAATATTCAAGGTTTATTCAGTAAAGATTAATGTTGTGAAATAAAGATTATTTGATATCTAAGGTTTAGTACATGATAAGCGGACAGTGTTTGGTGTTGTACTGATCCACTGTGTCTCAACAGATTTCCGGTATCATCGGTGAGAAGATCGCAACATGTGTCTGCAAATTATGGACTATAGAGAGTTTAAACATTAAAATGTACTCTGTAATGTTAGCAGCTTAGATTAGCATGCAGCGGAAAAAAGGACACAAAGGGCTGTCGGAGGCTGACTTGTGTCCATTTGAATTAGCCTACGAACTATCCTGTGACAGAAGCATCATGACAGAGAACCAATGAAATCATGACAATATGTTCTATTATATTGCCTATCCCTGTAAGAGTATATATTTGTGCTCTCTCACCCCAGTCGAGAGACTTCTTGCTGTGCTGTTGACGGAGGTTTCTATTGCTGATGCCGGTATCTGGGTCCAGAGCATGTGCTTATGTAACAACTGTACCTTGGGTCTGTATGATTTACTTGCGCTAATTGAATTTAGATCACAGCGTGTAACCATCTGTTTTTATATTGAATAATATCTTTTTGTGCTTTGAAACCACACTCAAAGTCTGAATGAATTTATTTCTTGTGCGACTCATAACTCTGAATAGCGACAATTTTAGAAGGTATAGGAAGGAATATTGTTAGAAGGTATAGGCAGGAATTGATTGTTAGAAGGTATAGACAGGCAGGAATCAATAAGACAATCTCGTTTATTGATGTCATTAATGACATTGTCATGTTCTTCTGGTGTTCCCTTCCATAATAGAAATATGTCGTCCATGTAGCGACAATAACCACATATGTTTTGCGCAATATGCGGATCAGAAAAGAAAAACTCCTCCTCAATGGCAAACATAAAAATATTAGCAAAGCTCGGGGCTACACATGATCCCAGGGCAATATACATACTTCCCTCTATTATAAAAACACAGACAGAAATACCCTCCTAGCATCAGACAGTCAACATCCTAGATGTCTCAAATTTGGGCTTCCTTTCTCTCAATTTTGGAGAGTGGTAAAAATTTGCAGTGACGCCTATGATGCCCAGTTACAAATTCAGAAAATGATGATCAACTTCCTTAAATGAGGATATCACCGTAATGCCCTTATTAGAGCGAGAGATCGTGCATTGGCAGTGACCTGTAAGGATGTTCTTTCAACTGCTTCACAGAAGGAATTTAAGAATCAAGTGGTCTAGACACAAACATACTCCACGGGCAGCCATAATTTGATGCAAACTGCTAAGGCTATGTGGCCCATAATCTCTACAGACAAACAAATTACAGCTCTGTTAGGGTCACCTGCATCACCTGTAGCTTTCTGGAAACAGGGGATTCATTTACACACCCCCGATCAGGTAAAACATTTCCCATTAATCATACATTGACTTGTTCTAGCAAATATGTAGTTTACTACATCAGATGTCCATGCAGCATGCTTTACATTGGCAAAACCACTCGTCAATTCAAGGAACGAATGGCTTTACACCGTTCTAGCATCAGGGCTGCGCTAAAGGGCAAGGGATGCGATCAACCGGTCGCACGTCATTTTCGTGAACAGCAGCACAATCTCTCTAGCATCAGATATAAGATGATTGATTGGATACCTCCTGTCACCAGAGGCGGTGACAGGGGTCCCATTCTCATACAGAGGGAGGCCAAATGGATTTACACATTACAAACTGTATACCCTCGGGCCTCAATGAGAATTTCTCTCTTACTTGCTACCTTTAATTTTGTTATTGATTTTATATTTTGCTAACAAGCGTTAATTGTTTATTGTTGTTTGATGCCGTATGTTATTTTGGTTATTTTGATGTTATACTTTTTTCATCTACATACATTGTTTGCTTGCATTTATAGGCGTCTATACGCATTGTCTGTAGGGTCCAGTGCTTCCCTCTACTGGACCAGTAAGTTCATTTGTCTATATTCCATATTTTACACTTTAAGATTTACATGTTACTACACTGCTGGTATGTTCTATTACACCTGCCTCAGGAGTCTGGTGCGGTTGCGCGCACTCCTGTCTTTTGTTACAGTCCTTATGTGTACCGTCTTGTGTTTGTTTGTAGTCATGGTGACGGCACGGGTGTTTGACCATGCCCCCTCAGCAAGCACGAGCGCTGGTGTGATGTTATCCAGTGGATTCCCGTGGAGGTGATGGACACAGGGTGAGTCTCTATATATTTTGCATATATATTGCATATGTTTTTCTAAATCTGTATGTCTTGATAAATGCATTAAATTGCTGAAACGTTGACCTATATATACTGTATGCTGTGAATGCTTAAGATCTGCAGTAAACCTTGATCCTTACTAATGTACATTTATTATTTAAAATTAGGTCAAGCTAAAATGTTTCCTTAATTAAGTCGTACTATACAGGGGCCTATTTGCACTATTTTGTACAGGCAGTTTGGTTTCTAGAATTATTTTATACATAAATGCATTATGTACATACAAGTAATATTACTGAATTGATATTAATGTAATTATGTGCTTTTGGTAGGGAAATTAGCATGTGAGTTCCTAGGGCAGGGTTTCCCAACCACGGTCCTCAAGGCACACTAACAGTTCAGGTTTTAAGTATAGCCATACTTGAGCACATGTGACTTAATTAGTAGCTCAGGTGTTTTGATTTAACCATCTGTGCTTGAGCCTGGATATCACTAAAACCAGGACTGTTAGTGTGCCTTGAGAACCGAGGTTGAATATCACTGTCCTAGGGCAAGGACTGAACATTCGTTGCACAGAACTGCATGACATGTTCGTGCTATATAAATAATGAGTAATTATAATGATTATTGTTAGACATACTGTACATGCATATAATATAAAAGTTGCCATGCTGAGGAAGTCATACGTTACCTGTAAAGAAGTATATGCTCACTGGTTCATTATTTGCAGAGACAACAACACTATAGTAGTTTCCAGGTATAAGATTTGTCAAATTAACTGTTGTTGTTGAATCAAGACTGAATGCAGATGAAGGGCTTCCGGTCACTACCACAGTGTAATTTGTGGAATCAGCTATTGGTTGAATCCATCTTATAGTTGCAGTTGACGTTGACACCTCAGTGACATTAAGGTTCTGGATAATTCTATGGTCTAAAATAAAGCCAAAGAAGTAATGAGTGTAATATTTCTAATTATCAGCTAAACTAAATAGGATGAGATGATGCACAAAATATAGGTGGCAGTATGCTCCATGTATATGGTGTTGAAAATATTGGCATCTTGTGAGACACGGTCCTACAGCAGGTGAGGCAGAGATTACTTTGTATCTATGGTTTATTGTCAACTGTATGTGACTCAGTGTTATTGGTGTCCGATCACCAACAGGAGGAATTGTCAAATGTAACAACAATTTGGAAGACAGAGGCATTTACACAGATATATATTATATATACATAGATGAATAAAAATAAACCTTTAATCAATATTGATTCATTAAATATGTTTATGAAACATAATTAATATAAATCTGCCGTAATCAGTTTTGGCTTTTGTCAGTAATGACTGAGACACATAACTTTTGGCTGGTGTTTTTGTAAATTTCCCATTTAATGTAACATAATTATTAGCTCATTATATAAAAATATAACACATGGCAATGATCAGGTCATATTTCTTAGTATACTCACATAACTGAAGCAAGACCATTGGTCCACAGAAAGCGTACACTTAATGTCTTCAGTGCAGAATCAGGTAAGACTATTCCATCATATAAACAAAAATAGGTTTAGAATAACACAAATAGATTATAAATTAAATAAATAATCGAAATAGATCATTACATGGCATCATTTTCGATGGAAATAACACAGAATTACAAATTTGTTGGTTTATCATCTTTATTGGTTATAAAACAGCACAGTGCTTGAGTGCTAATTGATGGAGATAAGGCATTGACGATGTTAACTTGTTTCTGTGTAAAGGAAAATATAAAATTAAAATGATGGATATTTTTCACTATCCATGCAGTACAAAACTATGTACAACCAGTTGTGCATTAAGGGGCAACTATAATCTTTAATAAATTACTACAGATGAATGCTATTATTGTATGTTGAAGTATCTTTGTTCCCTTTAGGCCACCTGAACATAACCATAACCTTAATGTTTCTCTAGTTGCACTCACTACAAGTGCTACATCACAGAAGCCTTTATTCCATACTGTGCATTTATGAAACTGAATAAGCTATGTGCAAGTTGGACATTGTTCTACATATCCTGGATATATTTTAGCCATATATGACATATAGGGAATTTGCATATCACTGCCAAAAATTCCTTAAGTGAATGCTTCATCTATCGGTTTTGTGAGGTAGTTTTATATTTAATAGCAGAAACATTATTAGAGCCTTGCTACAACAAATACTGTTGTTCGATGCATAAATACACTTACAATATTGTTGCTCTCAAGTCCCCTATAATCTAATTAGATACAAATTGCCCTTTTTACATGAAGGCCAGTATCAAATTAGCAGCAGTAAATTAACCCTGAAGTCGGGACAAACACTGGCATTTATCTGTGATTTATTTCGGGGCCCGATGAGTCCCGAAAAATAATCTCCAGAAAGTGCAGTGTTTTCACAGGCACAATGGCGAAAACACATGGGTCCATGAACTTATCACAGATCCTATGTATTTTCGGCAGAATTATAAGGGTGATAAAAAAATCATCGAAAAATGGGGATTATTGTAAAAAATCCCAGTTTTTTGCCACTGAAAATATATCAGGGCTAATTAAATATCAGCCGTAGTGTGTTCACTCTATCAATGTCTTACTAAATTGTTTTGTTGTAAAATGTATTGTACAGTACCCAGCACCGTAACTGGATATTATGGCACCCTGTGCCGGCCACGCCCACTGAGCTCATGATGTCATGATGTTATGCATCCAGGAGAACAGCAGTGCCCGGAGCATCCTCAGGATGATCCGGGGGGGGAGGGCTGTACAGACTACAGTGTCCACGTCTTGAGCATCCAGAGGATGCTACTGGTGGCACTGCACCAATGATTCTGGCTGCTGGGTGCTGTTCCAGGTACCCTGCTAGCCAGATTCAGGGACCATGGGGCAGCTCGCACACCCCTACTTACAGCTCTGACTGCACCTTACAAAGAATACCCATTGGTATGTTTATTGTACTGCAGTTTGCTTTCACATTTAGGATTCCATTCATGCCGAATACAGGGTGCAGGATGGTAAATATCACTATATATTGCATCATAATAAAGTTGACATTCAAGATAACTTTCCAGAAAAGACCACTGCACAGACCCCTCGTGATCCATCCAATCACTGCAGAGACTAAAATACAGTGATTCTGGAAAATCTTCTGCAATATGCACATGTGCCGGCAGTGCCTTGTGTGCTACCATCTGTCATGGCAGAGGGAGTAAAGAGGAATGGAGTAAGTTGCGAGATCGGAGAGGAGCAGTGGCGGAACTCCCGGAGAAAATGGAGTCATTTGCCGTCGGGCTCCAGCCCTTAACGGGGCACCTGGCTCCATTGTCCCCTTAAGGGCCATTTTGGGCACTGCTATGGAGATGGAGCGCTGCTGATTGGTGCTCCATCTCCAGCGGCGTCAATACAGGGGGTGCGGTCGCGCCCCCTATTTGCCGGGCGCCCAGCTCCTTCTTTCCCCCCGGCGGTAGCCGGAGGAACGGAGCTCACTCCTGAGCTCCGCTTCCGGGTCAAGCAATGCACTATGGAATTGACATCATGACATCACTCTCATAGTTCCGAGGAGCGGGCGCCAGGGACGAAAGGCAGGAGCACTGGAGCAGGGTTTCAGGTAAGTATTGTTGTTGGGTTTTTTTGTATGTGTGTGCACTCGCGCGGGGGTGCTCACTACAGGGGGCATTATTGGTGGCTCACTACAAGGGGCATTATTGGGGGCTCACTATAGGGGGCATTACTGGGGGATCATTACAGGGGGCTCACTACAGGGGACATTACTGGGGGCTCACTACAGGGGGCATTACTGGGGGCTTACTACTGGGAGCACTACAGGGGGCTTACTACTGGGGGCACTACAGGGGCCCTTACTACTGGGGCACTGCAAAAGGGGACCACTGCTGGAGGTACTGCATAGGGGGACCACTACTGGGGGGGACTACAAAGGCAGCTCTGCATAGGGGAACCTCTACAGAGGGCACTGCACAGGGGAACCACTACTAGGGGAACTGCATAGGGGGCGGCAGCTGGGGCTGGCATAGGTGCTGGGGAGGTGGTACATTTTAATTTTGGGGGGGCACCAACATTTATCTGCCTCCGGGCACCTGGGATGAAGTTATACCACTGGAGAAGAGGCAGGGAAATATTAAACTTTCCTGCTCATTTCCCTCAATGGGGCAAGTTTCCCGTCATTATGCCATCCAGAGATGGTAATATTTATTTTGAGAAGAGAAACAAAAAGCATAGCTCCTCTGAATCGCTTTCCGATGCCCCTGATTTTTACTCTAACAAGGGGCATCATTTAGAGTTCTCCACAATAACCCCTTCTCTGAATATGACGAAGACTTGAAAAGCCCTGTCATCAGTAAACAGTAAAACAAGGCTTTTCACTTCTTCATGAATAAAGACCATAGTCATGTTATAAAATGGTATACATGTATTATTAGTTATTATAGAATATGCAAATTTATCTGACAACCAATTACTAGGAGAATATAGTTGGTTGTAATTTAGACGATTTTTCAGTTATATAGAAAACTTATTTCTTAGGATATCCGGTCATAATACCAACAGCTGGGTTGCCAGTGCAGGAATCCTGACACCTGTCAAAATCTCGATGCCAGCATGCCGACAGTAAGTACTGGGGTTAGGGGGAGGGTTAGGGGTTAGGGTTAGGCACTAAGGGGAGGGTTAGGGTTAGGCACTAAGAGGGGAGGGTTAGGTTTAGGGTGCGTACCCAACCCATTTCTCAGAAACCATTGAAGATTATACTTAGCAATAGTAATTATTCCAAAATGTAGGAGATAATTACCATTCACAAATGAACGGATAGTACAATAATGAATGGCTACTGGGAAATAAGTTGTTTCTATATAACCGGAAAATTGGCTGAATTACAACCAACTGTAGACTCCTAGTAATTGACTGTCAGTAATTAAACACAAAAATGCATATCATATTATAAGTAATTACTAAGAATACATGTATACCATTGTATAATAATCACCATAAGATCCTAACACTGATATCAGATATCCCTGATGAGATATATTATTCCTAATATCAAAGAAATGTGAACATGACTAATAGGTGTATTCAATATGGAGCGAAAACTCAGTTTTTGCAATGTTTTCGCACCTATGACGTTATTATCGCAGGTTTTGGTTTTACACCGTATTCAATTTCAAAGACTTTTCGCAGGTTCGAAAAGTCTTTGAAAAAAACGGGGATAACTTTTCACCACTGAATTGGTGTCGAAAAAAAGTGCAGAATTGGGGTTTAGGGGAGCAGGCTTAAAAAAAATAGCCTGCACCCCTGGGAATGACATTTAAAAAATAACTGTGTCAAAAAAAGTTTAAAAAAAAATAGGGACACCCCAAAAAATTAAATAAAAAATTGGGGTGAAAAAAAAAGTGGGAAAAAATTGTTTAAAACTAGGGAAATAGGTTCAGGGCTATTCTGTGAGTATGCGGCAGGTGTATTCTAGAATAGATTAATAGCGGCAGGTGCATAGTTGCAGAATTTTTACAAAATTACTTTAGGGATATAAAAATATGCTTGTACCCATTTTCATGTACCCCAAATTTGATGGGACCACTTAAAATAATGAAAAAAATAACCTAAGTGTTCTTCTGCATCACTTCTTCAATGTCGGGATAAAAACACCTGCCGCGGCTAATTAAATCCCCGACTTTCATTTGCAGGCTAAAACGGGGTACCCATAGTGATCCCCCATGTTTTTACAGTTTTAGGGGGGTCCTACAATTTTTTCCAGATAAATTTAGTTTTTATTCGCAAATCCCACTACGCTGGGTCCCGTTTTTGTAGGTTTTATATTGAATATGGAGATAAAGCGGGCGCGTGCCCGATACTTTATCCCAGGAAAATCTCCGATATGCATATATAATACTGAAGGGTATACTCTATAACAGTGGTTCCCAAACTTTCTTGAATCACAGCGCCCTAGAGTATCAGTATTTTTTTCATGGCACCCTTAGGCCAAAAGTTTCTTATTGAGAAATTCTGCAAAAATTATTAAATTAAGTCAATTGTGCTTAGCTTTCATCCATATGTTCAGTTATGAGCCTGTAGCAGGGGCAGTTTAAGAGAGGAGGGGGCTTGTGTGCAAAATACTCCATGCTGGCCCCCTCCTCTCTGTTGTGCAGTAGACTCACACAGGTCTCTGCTAGCATGACATCTGCACCATGGTCCCAGAGACACTTCTACGGCGCATGTGCAAATCTCTGGGAAAATGGCCGTCGCGCCATTTACCTAGTGATTTGAGCTGATACTGCAGTGCTGACACAGGGCCTCGCACAGGTCAGTATAAAACATGTGTGCAGGGTGTACAGTGTGCGCCCTGCTGGGTCCAGGGGCCCATAAGCACTGCACACCCTGCACCCATTATAGATACACCAATAGGCCTTAGATTCAGTTAAGTGGTGGTGGAAAGGGTTGTGCTTCTGTTTGCACACATATTTTATGATAGGCAAAATGTAGAGCTGGTGGCTGCCAATCACATGGATCATAAATAATTTAATTCAAGGCCACCAACCTGTGGCACCCCAGCAAGTGCCCCAAGTCACCCTAGGGTGCTTTAGCACCAGGTTTAGGAACCACTGCTATATAAATGTACTGCTTCACATATTTTGCAACAATGTTATTAACACATTGATAGTGTGACCCCACTTCATAGCATATTTATCACAATCTGCATCTGAAATGCGGATGCAATGTGATAAATTCACCCAAAATCGATATTTTAATGCATCCCAAGGATACAGTATATCAAATACCGCATACAGGGACAGAGCTTGCGAGAAAGCTATGTGCCGGCAAATTTCTCCCATGCACTTATCAGGGTATTTTTAACAAAAAAATCCCTGGAGAGTGTGACCACCCATATACAGCTTGATACTCCCTCCCAATGTATAGTGATAAAAGTTATATTTTACCTAATTACTGCTAAAAGTGTGTGCTCAATCGAACTTTGTGGAATAACCAATTTAATTTGTCTTGATCAACGTTTCCATTTTGTTTAATTAAATTCTCTGACCTTAGTCAGGTTAATTAATGTAAATCAAGCCTCTGATATCAATTAGTGAATTGGTCTAAGTTGAATTATTTAAAAAAGAGCAGTGTGGGTCATGTTGGCGTGTCTGGCATTTTATCAGTCAAAGACATAGGACATGGGAAATAGAAGGAATTTGCACTATTTCTCGCAATAACTAACTACATACTGTAATGGCCACAAGTAATAGCAATTATAAGTGACCTTTCTGGCGAGATCACACATGACAGAAAATGCGTGCTACAAACCTTTGCAACATTATAATCTGCTTGTGTAGCAATCTTTAAATCTGCAAAACAAAATGCAAATAAATATCAAATAAAATGAAACTTTATTTCAACATGAATAAATACTATATTCTATGAAAAAAACATTGTACCTGTTCCGAAGTGTCATGCAGTTGTTCACTTTGAAAGAAGAGATTCATCTTTATTAGTTGCTCTTATGGTATGTTAAGTAATAGGTGTATTCATGCCAAGGAAACACACACAAATAAACCTCAAAACATATAGATTTTATATATTTTTTTTTATTTAAAATGAGTATACAAGTTATATACATAAACATCTGACGTTCTTCTGAGTAACACATTTTAGCAACAAATGACCATATGAAAGACTAATGCAAATGTAATTTTTTAGGCTATGCACTTAGCCACAATGTGTGTACGACAGTGGTTCTCAGACTCTGTCCTCAGGACCCCACACAGGTCACATTTTCCAGGTCCCCCAGCAGGTGCACAGGTGTGTTCATTACTCACTGACACATTTTAAAAGATCCACAGATGGAGCCAATTATTTCACTTGTGATTCTGTGAGGAGACCTGGAAAACATGCACTGTTTGGGGTCCAGAGGACCGAGTTCGAGAACCTGTGGTCTATGGGTTGGGTACATTAGGTCGACACACTATGGGAAAGATTCAGAGCCGCTCGCTGCTGGCAACTGCTCCCTCTGAATCAGGGCCTTTTTTTTTTCTTTTTTCCACCTCCAGGCCACTCGCAAAGCTGTGAGTGACCACCCACAGCTTGTGCGAGCGGCCTGGCGATGGTCGCATTATCGTGACCATTGGGCTTGCGACGAGACCCTGTGGTAGGGTCTCGGCTCCCGCAAGCCCGAGGGGACTTCCTGCTCTAATAGAGCAGGAAGTCCACTGCTGACATCAAGAGTGATGTCAGTAGGGCCGCACACAAACACAGGCGTTCCTAAGAGAATGCCTTCGTTTGTGCTGCCACCCCCCTTCCAGCCTACAAAACGGGGCGAGCTGTCAATCAACATCACCAGCCGCCCCGTCTTGTAGCGAGCCCTGAAGCGACTGAACTTCAGTCGCTCGCTAGGGCTCGCGCATGCGCACCCGGACGCGGCGCATGTGCAGGGGCCAAACATTGACCCACTTGCGAGAGCAATGCGTTTGCGAGCTGGTCTGAATCAGCCCCTATATCCACAATAAAAATGTTAACAGGGCATTTGAACCATGTGGGGCTTGTAACTTTAAGCAGGCTGTTCACTGGCATGTTTAAAGTTTTAATACCTGCACAGTTAAATGCTGTAAGTAGCATTACATCGATGATGTTGATGCCAACATTGTCATGTCGACATACTCATTGAGGGGTATTCAATATGAAACGTTAACTTCACTGTCGAAGTTAACGTTTCATATCGGATTTTTTTTCTGCGTTAAGTGCGTTCAATATAAAATTAACGAAAACGGGAAACTCCGAAGTTGGATTTGCGTAAAGTTCCGAATTTTTCCTTCAAATAATTGTAAGACCCCCCTAAAGTTGTAAAAACATGGGGGAACACTATGGGTACCCCCGTTTTAGCCTTTAATTAAAAGTCGGGGATTTAAATAGCCGCAGCAGGTGTTTTTTTCCCGACATTGAAGAAGTGATGCAGAAGAGCTCTTAGGTTATTTTTTTCATTTTTTTAAGTGGTCCCATCAAATTTGGGGTAAATGAAAATGGGTACTAGCATATTTTGATGTCCCTAAAGAAAGTTTTTAAAAATCCTGCATTTGTGCACCTGCCGCTATAATTCTATTCTTCAAAACACCTGCCGCATACATGCAGAATAGCCCAGAACCTATTTTGCTATTGTTTAACAATTTTTCCCAATTTTTTTTTTTTGCACCCCAATTTTTAAGTTAATTTTTTGGGGTGTCCCTATTTTTTTTTAAACTTTTTTTGACACAGTTCTTTTTTAAATGTCATTCTCAGGGGTGCAGGCTATTTTTTTTAAGCCTGCACCCCTAAACCCCAATTCTGCACTTTTTTTCGACACCTATTCAATGGTGAAATCTTATCACCGTTTTTTATCAAAGACTTGTCAAAGCTGCGATAATTGAATAGGGTGTAAAACTAAAACCTGCGATAATGACTTCATAATTGCGATATCAACGCAAAAACGATGTTATCGCACCCATATTGAATACCCCTGATTGTGCCTTTATATTAATACGATGCAAGCACAAAGTTCAGATGTTGCTGTAACCCATAGCAACCAATCAGATTTTAGCTCAAAAAATGACATGTAGAATTTTCACTTTGCAAATATACATGAAAAATATTCATCACAACCACATGTACATTAAAAATGCAGATTGTGACAAATATGCCATTAAATATGCAGACTGATACTAAGGAGGTGGGTCAATTATAACAGACTAGAAAATAAGACAAAACCATGTTTTTATTTAATTCATTATATTCTAATTAGAAGGATAAGATCATTTATCTCATTATTGACAATTATTTTCCTGATTGAGGAATACTGTATTAGTTGTGGCTTTATGCTTCTCTTAACATCCTAGTGCAGTTACTTGAGCTCAATTAATTAATTCATATTTAATTGACTGATGTCTTTAAAATCAATAAAGTTATTTCCTTAATTATTGTGTTATCTTCTACTGCTTCTTTTTGTAAATACTGTATAAATGTCTTGGGATTACAAGATTTACATATCTTTCAAATTTTGATTCATAGCATCATAGAGGATCATTGTCTCTGAGAATTGGCAAACTGTATCGGGAAAGACACATAGGGGCCTATTTATCAAATGAATTGTCTTTAAAATATGCCTAAACCTCTGTTTCTGTAGGTTTAAAGCAAGAATGAGCATCACAGCTACTTAAGAATCTGTTGTACAGTATAATTACTATATGTAGATGAGCGGTCCAGTTTTACTCGGATCTCAAAACCGGCAACATATTGGCTATCCAGCACTTGTGTGTTTTGGATAGCCAATAAGATTAGTCCGAACTGATCCGAACTTGCGCTAACTTGGCGAAAAGAAACTAGAAAAAAAATGAACTGCTCATCTCTATGTAGAATTATCTAGAACTCATAGCTTAATAGCAATGAAGCATCAAAAGTTAACTGTCCAGGAGTCCTTGTGAGTTTGAAGAAGGATTATGAGTCAGGAGAAACTTTCTCAGTTCCTGAAGACAAAATGGAAAATAATTAATATAATGACTTGCAAGTAAATATAATGGGTTTGGTGCTAAATAGGTAGTATGTCATCATTTAATCTTAAAATACACATATCTGTACAGAAGATGCACACAGTACAAAAATAAATGTTGTTTAATAGCGACTAAATCACACATGGGGCCGCAAATAACGACATAGATATAATAAAGTTCAACTTGTGGTTTAGCCTCTATTAACCAACCAGAGTGGCTTTCTCATTCACTAATCAGACAGAGCAGAGCCACTCGTACTTACAGACAGGTCTCCTGGATCATCATTTGTTGCATCCTGCAAGGAAGAAGTATGCAACATCTATAACAATCCCCTCCATGGACTTGGATGAATAATCAATTAATAAAAGAGATTATGGTGTTATATGATTGTTTTCCCATGTTTTTAAGATTCTTTTTTAATGTGGCACTTCAGGCCCCAACAGTTCTACAAGGGCCAGCATGCTCTAACAGCCTTGTGTATGCTGGAACTTGTAGTTCTACAAGTACCTAAACAGCTTATGGTTGCCCAGGCTTCCTGATATCAGTAGTGCAACACATAAAACTGCTAATTTGTAATATTCAACTATTTATTGAAGGGGGGTAATTTTTTGCAGGCCTGAGTGTGCTGGGACTGTTTGATATTACAAGACGATCCATGCTGTGGATTTCTTTTTTATATCAGGGGTGCAGAGAGAGATGGGGCGAGTACAGATTACCCGGACCAGGCCTTTCTGATAAGTAAGAGTAAGGCTCACCACCCCCGTGTTGGCACACGCTGTCGTACATTATGACTAATAGATATTCTTCAGAGTGGGACATGCTCACACAGCCATGACTGGCTACGCACCCATGTTAGCATCAGGGACTAACGGATGTCTCGGTGGCCCTATTTATAGTGTCTCCAGCGCATCCTTTGGTTGCGACTTTTGTGGGGGAACCGCTTGCTTTCTTAAATTGCAGCAACCAGCCCAGGCTATGGTGCACTGGTGCAAGACCACTTTTGATGAGGTGATATTTATTTGTTACTTCTACATAAAAACACCTACATGAAGTTGTTGATGATGATGATGACTGGTACACTCTAATAATATAGATATATTTAACATAGTATGCTGAGTCTCCTTGGGCGGGATGCAGCAAAGGTAAACACCCGTTCCATTGAACTGGCGATATATCTATAGTGCATTGCCACGTGTGTACAGTGGATATGTCTGTGAATGACGTAGTTCACAGATATATCCAATCTGCTGTGTAGCATAGCAGATGGCCGATATATCTGATGGTGTGTGCGGGCTGAGGAGACCAGGCGGTGATTGACAGCTCAACTAGGTGGGCAAATTAGATGCCCGTCCATTTAAGCTGTCGAACCGGCACATCGGGCAGACGAATTGGTAAGTGAGTATACACTTACCAATCATCAAATAGTTCTGCAGGTTGGCCGAAAGGCCCACCCATCGAACTAGTGTCTACCCAGCTTAAGACAGTCAGACAATCTCTTCAGAAAGATAATCATAATTAATTTTCTTAAATGAAAATTGAGTTTAATTGCAGTAAATAAACTGTACCTTAATATAATAAAATTTATATATATATATATATATATATATATATTTATATATACACACATATTTATATATATATATATATATATATATATATATATATATACACTAAATTTTAAACACAACTACACAATTTTTTCCACTACATATACTATGAGAAAGATATCACAAATTAAATAAATTATTTATGATAGTAGTTATGTGGTTTTTACCATATACTTTTAATGAACATTAAGATTAGGAACCCATTAACATTTCAGAATATGTTTTACAACACTGTTGTTTTCATCACAGTACACCTGCAAAATCAAAGCACAAAACACAGTTATTATCTTCTGGAACTTGCATCAAAACACAGAGTTCTTTCAGCAAATGACTAATCCAACCTTCAAGCTAAATTCATAGAAACACCAAGTTCAAACTTGTTCGATTTTCTAAAAAGAGAAAACTGTCGGAGACAATGGAGGCTGTCGCCTCCGGGTGCTAGCCCTGAAGGGGGCACCTGTTACTCTAGCCCTCTTCTTTCCTTCCCCCCCACAGCTCCAATCTCCCATCTGTGGTACCCCGATCCCCTCACCCACACAGGTTCCCCTTTTACTGCTATCTCTCCTCTCACAGCTCCAAACTATCCCCCACATCCACAGCACCCCTGACCCCCCCACACACAGGTTCCCCTTTCCTGATCTCTCTCCCCTCACAACTCCAAATTCCCCCTCCCCATATGAAGCACCCCCAACCCCCACACAGGTTCCCCTTTCCTGATCCTTATTTTCCCTCTCAGCTCCAAACCCCCCACCCATCCACTGCACCCCTGACCACTTCAACCACACAGGTTCCCCATGCCTGCTTTCTCATCCCTCACAGCTCCAAACTATCCCCCCCACCAGTGGCACCTCCGACCCTTCCACACACACAGGTTCCTCTTTCCTGCTCTCTCTCTCCCCTCACAGCTCCAAACCCAGCATCCATGGCTCCCTGACCCCACACAGACACACACACAGGATCCCCTTTCCTGTTCTCTCTTCCCTCACAGCTCCAAACCTCCCATCTTTGACACACACCACACAGGTTCCCCTTTCCTGCTCTCTCTCCCTTCCCATCCACAGCAACCCCACCCACCTCCACCACTCAGGTTCCCATTTCCTACGCTCTCTCCCCTAACAGCTCAAAACTCCCCCTACCCATCTGCAGCACCCCAACCCCCCCTCCTTCACACAGGTTCCCCTTTCCTTCTCTCTGTCCCTTCACAGCTCCAAAACCCCCATCTATCCATGGTACCCCTGACCCCCTCACCCACACAGGTTCCCTTTTCCTGTTCTCTCTCTCCTCACCATTCCAAACTACCTCCCACCCATGACACCCCCGACCATCCAACACAAACAGGTTCCTCTTTCCTGCTCCACAAAGATTCCTCTTCCCTCACAGCTCCAAACTTCCCTACCCCATCCATGGCTCCCTGACCACCACTCTCCACACAGGTTCCCCTTTTCGCTCCCTCATGGCTCCAAATGCCCCATCTGTGGCACACAACACTCAGGTTCTCATTTCCTGTTCTCTCTCTCCCCCTCACACAGTTCTAAACTCACCCCATCCACAACACTACTCCTCCCCACACAGGTTCCCTTTTCCTGATCTCTTTCCCCTCACAGCTCCTAACTCTCCCTCTCCATCCGCAGCACCCCCTCCACCACACAAGTTTCCCTTTCCTGATCTCCTCTCCTCTAACAGTTTAAAACTCCCCCTACCCATCTGCAACACCCCAGCACCCCCCTCACACATATTCCCCTTTCCTGCTCTCTCCTCAGCTCTAGACATTCCTTCCCCATCCGTGACACCACCCTCCCCCACACCAGTTCAACTTAACACTGAAAGAGGGAAGAGCCAAGCATCATCATGACCTTCCATACACCCTCAGCCTGGGTGGGAGCTACAGTACCATCCTGTTCTTCCACAATGAAGGTAAGTCACTTACTGTACATGTTACACTTATGATTTATTAATAACATGTAGTAACAATATATTAGAAATGGAGAGCACTGGAGGTTACGTAGTTGTCAAGTTGACATTTAGAATGTTGACACCAAAATGTCAACATTCAGGATGTCAACATGTGCATAATGTTAACATTCATAATGTTGTCATTATGAATGTCCACAGCCAGAATGTCAACACATGAATTTAGGATTAGGCTGCAGTTTGGTTTAGGCTGCAGTTTGGGTTAGGCTGCAGTTAAGGTAGGGCTAAGATTAGGCTGTGGTTATGGTTAGGATGCAGTGAAAGTTAGGATGCAGCTAGGGTAGGGTTATGATGAGGTTGTGATTAGGGTTAGGCTGAAGTTAGGGTAAAGTTAGGATTAGGCTGTGGTTACAGTTAGGATGTGGTTTGGGTTGGGCTGCAGTTAGAGTCGGGTTAGAATTAGGCTGTGGTTAGGGCTAGGTTGTAGTTAGGGTTGGGATAGGATTAGGCTGCAGTTAGGATTAGGCTGCAATTAGGGTAGGGTTAGGCTTCAGTTAGGGCAAAGTTAGGATTAGGCAGTGATTAGTATTAGGGTGCAGTTAGGGTTAGGCTGCAGTTAGGGAAGGGTTAGGATTAGGCCATAGTTAGGGTAGGGTTAGGATTAGGCCACAGTTAGGGTAGGGTTAGGATTAAGCCACAGTTAGGGTAGGGTTAAGGTCGAGCTGCTTTTAGAGTTTAATTAGGGTTATGGTGCAATTTGGGTGAAGGTTAAGATGAAATTGCATTGTCAACATTTTGACTGTTGACATCCGAAAGCATTAAGAGGTAGAGCGTTGCAGATAGAGGTTTATCTCTAGGAGTATTAGGGGTCCTTCAACATTTTTATAGGGGACTGACAAAGTCCTAGCTATGACCTTGCATGGAAGCTCAGGCTGGCATGTGAGGGGTCGATATTACGGTAATTACTGTCTGGAGTGGGGTATCTGGACCACTTTAAAATACAGTAGGTAGCCACTGAATGACACAGTGGGAGGTGAGGGGAAAAGGACAAAACATAGAGAGGGGTTGAGTAGCACAAGAAATGAAAAACAATGGGATGGGGGGTTAAGAGCTAATTTTGGAAAGCCCCAATGGAGGCGGTTAACTTATTTACTATTGGGGGTGAGGAGTTTATTATAATAACTACTTGTTAACTATTTCTTGAAGTGAGATTGGCATAAGTACTATACTTAATATTTTATCCTTATGCTTGCAGCTGCTGAATGGTTTTCTTAAGATTTTCTCTCTAGCAATCAAAAAATATATACAATAATACTGACAGCTTCATGTTCATTTAAAGAATTGTGCATACTGTGGCTATCATCTAGTTAAACAGTGTCCATCATGTTTTATTTCTCAATAGCAACAATACGTAATCATACGTGGGCCTGGATGGTTGAAATCCTCATCGTAAATTATTATGTATCCATTAAAATCTCCATCTGTCTGAATGGTGTTCGATGCATCTGTGTCCCTGTATGGAAGAAAAGGTAACCAAATCTTTTAAATCTCATTACAGACTTATAATAATGCATATTTTTAGCACTGAAAACAGCATCAGCAGCAATGACCTACAGTAATAGCAATAGACACACTCTCCTTATGATTAAACACATTCACTTTCAAAACCTGCTGGAAAAATGTTTTAATTTAGTATTTGCCTGTATAAAGTCACAGAAATAAAACATAATGATTATGGTTTGTTATAGCATCTTTTGTTCTGCATCTTATATTTCATAGACCCCAACTATTCTCTATTTCACAATTGGCACTTAAAATCCTTATTTCTTTAAAATGATATTTAATTTTATCCCTATTTGTGCCCCAAAGCATTAATAACATTCTCCTATTTACCAACGTTCTATGCACTACTGAGCAGTGGATTTCTCTTTTTTATTATTATTATTACACTTTATAGGGTGTCACAAGGGCATCGCAGTGCCCTACCTTGGGCAAACAATCGGACAGCACAAGGTGAAACAGTATAGTACAGTAACAGTATGAATAAATAGCAAAAAAAAACATTACACATCTTAAAAATCACCTTGATTATATAAAAGCACCATGCCTGCAGACTCAAACAGTTATCAGCATGTATAGGTTCCCTGTGACTTGTAATATGCTTTCTCTAATTTACAGTATCAGTTACACTAAAGTGCCAAAAGTCATGGGATAGATGCCTAGCATTGTGTAGGATCCACTCTAGCCTGGCTAAGTGCAGCAACTCAAAGTGGCATGGATTCCACAAGTGGACGTAAGACCACTTGAGAGATGTTGACCCATGCCATCTGGATAGCTTCCCATAGCTCCCTGATATTTATAGGTGCAGGATCTTGGGTGTGAAATTGTGAATTGACTGACGCAACTCACTAATGGATAATAGATGCTAACCCATACTTAGGGATTGATGAGACCCAGTACTGAGGCGCAGAGTCCACTGTGCCAGAAGTATTCACCAGGGATCCCTGCAGGAAGGTTTGGACTTAGCTGCGTCCGACATGCAGGTCACAGCCCTCAGACTTGGTTCCCTTGTACAGGTACTGGTGTTCTCTAGACAAAAGTAGGGTACGATGAAGACGTACTGCGAAGTTGACAAGCCAGGTCAGAACCAAACGGACAAGCCTGTAACAGTGTGATCCTGGGATCAGAGTGTACCACAGTTGGAGACCAGTTGAATAAGTCCTTCTTAGGGACAACAACACGTCAGGTGTCGATTGGATCATACACATAAATGATTTTGGTCCTTCACAAAGATAATATTTCGGCAGTGCTACACTGGATGAAGGGAGAAACCTGCCGTGAAGTTTTACCCTATAAAGGGGAAATAGCAGGACAACTAAATGTTATCTTCCACTGCTTAATCTTAAACTGTGTAAGCAATTTTATGGATTTATTTTGATGTTATTTGGACAGTTAATTGTTTTAATAAAAATATTATCTACAATACCTAATAGTAGGCAATTAGGCAATCTCTTGGGTGTTTTTTCGGTGAGTGGGTCTTTTTTAGAAAAATTATCATTGGGAGCCTATGGAATCTACTATCAACTGTGTTTGAAGGTTTTTAAAGTGAAGAGGTCTATCTAAAAGGACGATTTTGGACAACAATTGCTATATAAAAAAAGAGGTTTATCCAAAAAGGACTAAAACTGGACATTATTTTATAAATTGACTAATTACATCTGGATATTCATTGCACCCTCTAAGTAATGTTTGTTGTATCTAATTTGTCAGGTTCCCACTAACAGGGGTTCCAATTGAGGTGCAGCAATCTCTGTACATCACAGCGCAAGATAAGGGCATCATCTATTCCCATATATATATATATATATATATATAACCCTGAGTAAATGGTCCAGCACTCACATAAAAACAGAAGCAAATTGCCTAGGTGCACAGCCAGAAGAATGATGCATACGGGGTGTATTGGAAGGCACTCTACAGGACTAAACAACAATATGAGAAAATGAAGCCAGATGGAGCCGGCTTCTTGGATAAACCTCTTTTTTTATCAGGTCAATGTTTAAGCAATTGAATGCTTTTATCAAGTCATATAGATTTAGAAAAAGTTTGAACATGTGCAATATATATAGGGTCTCACCCTGTGTCCATCACCTCCATGGGAACCCCAGCCGCTGCGCCGCTGGATTACGTCACCACCTGGGACACACCAGCGCTCGTGCTTGCTGAGGGGGCATGGTCAAACACCCGTGCCGTCACCATGACTACAAACAAACACAAGACGGTACACATAAGGACTGTAACAAGAGACAGGAGTGCGTGCAACCGCACCAGACTCCTGAGGTGGGTGTAATAGAACATACCAGCACTGTAATAACATGTAAATCTTAAAGTGTAAAATATGGAATATAGACAAATAAACTAACTGGTCTAGTAGAGGGAAACACCGGACCCTACAGACAATGCGTATAGACACCTATAAATGCAATCAAACAGTTAATGTATGTAGATGAAAAAAGTATAACATCAAAATAACCAAAATAACATACGGCATCAAACAACAATAAACAATTAACGCTTGTTAGCAAAATATAAGACCAATAACAAAATTAAAGGTAGCAAGTAAAAGAGAAATTCTCATTGAGGCCCGAGGGGTATACAGTTTGTAATGTGTAAATCCATTTGTACTCCCTCTGTAGGAGAATGCGACCCCTGTCACCGCCTCTGGTGACAGGAGGTATCCAATCAATCATCTTATATCTGATGCTAGAGAGATTGTGCTGCTGTTCACGAAAATGACGTGCGACCGGTTGATCGCATCCCTTGCCCTCTAGCGCAGTCCTGATGCTAGAACGGTGTAAAGCCATTCGTTCCTTGAATTGGCGAGTGGTTTTGCCAATGTAAAGCATGCTGCATGGACATCTGATGTAGTTAACTACATATTTGCTAGAACAAGTCAATGCATGATTAATGGAAAATGTTTTACCTGATCGGGGGTGTGTAAATGAATCCCCTGTTTCCAGAAAGCTACAGGTGATGCCCCCTGTACACTTGAAATTGCCTGGCTTACGTGTCATAAAATGACAAGGTTTGTTTTCAGAAAAATGACTGATATCATTATGGACTAAGATTTCCCTAATATTTCTCCCCCGTTTGAATGATGGCAGGATGGAAGACCCTAACAGAGCTGGAATTTGTTTGTCTGTAGAGATTATGGGCCACATAGCCTTAGCAGTTTGCATCAAATTATGGCTGCCCGTGGAGTATGTTTGTGTCCAGACCACTTGATTCTTAAATTCCTTCTGTGAAGCAGGTGAAAGAGCATCCTTACAGCTCACTGCCAATGCACGATCTCTGGCTCTGATAAGGGTATTACGGTGATATCCTCATGTAAGGAAGTTGATCATCATTTTCTGAATTTGTAACTGGGCATCATAGGGGTCACTGCAGATTCTTACCACTCTCCAAAATTGAGAGAAAGGAAGCCCAAATTTGAGAGATCTAGGATGTTGACTGTCTGATGCTAGGAGGGTATTTCTATCTGTGTTTATATAATAGAGGGAAGTATGTATATTGCCCTCTGATTCAATCTTAATGGAAACATCCAAGAAGTGAATATTAGTATAGCTACTTACAGAAGTAAGTTTAATGGGACTGTCGAAGCCAGATAATTGGCTGAGACAGGATCGGTTTAAAATTAGATGGGGTGATGCCATTTTGCGAATGGCAATGAGACGCCATTTTGCGACTGGCTGCCCAGCATCATTTTAGTGAAACTCGCCATTATAAATACATACGGTGATGCTATTATTTAGCGTTGTGCGATTCCCACGCAGTAGAAAGAAGTTAAAAGTCCTCACCATACAAATACAGACAGTCATTAAAACATATGAAATGATTAACCCTGCAAAACACGAATCTTAGTGTACTCCACAAAACACAGTCGCACAACGCTAACTAGCATCTTTTCCCAATTCCCCAATACTTACACACTGCACACTTACATAAAGGGTTCCTTAACATTAAAGGGTAATATTCAAGGTTTATTCAATAATGATTAATGTTGTGAAATAAAGATTATTTGATATCTAAGGTTTAGTACATGATAAGCGGACAGTGTTTGGTTTTGTACTGATCCACTGTGTCTCAACAGATTTCCGGTATCATCGGTGAGAAGATCGCAACATGCGTCTGCAAATTATGGACTATAGAGAGTTAAAACATTAAAATGTATTCTGTAATGTTAGCAGTTTAGATTACCATGCAACGGGAAAAAGGACACAAAGGGCTGTCGGAGGCTGACTTGTGCCCATTTGAATTAACCTATGAACTGTAACAGAAGCATCATGACAGAGAACCAATGAAATCATGCCAATCTGTTCTATTGTATTGCCTATCCCTGTAAGAGTATATATGTGTGCTCTCTGACCCCAGTCGAGAGACTTCTTGCTGTGCTGTTGACGGTGGATTCTATTGCTGATGCCGGTATCTGGGTCCAGAGCGCGTGCGTATGTAACAACTGTACCTCCTTGGGTCTGTATGATTTACTTGCGCTAATTGTATTTAGATCACAGCGTGTAACCAACTGTTTTTATATTGAATAATATCTTTTTGTGCTTTGGAACCACACTCAAAGTCTGAAAGCATTTATTTCTTGTGCATCTCATAACGCTGAATAGCAACAATTTTAGAATGTATAGGAAGGAATATTGTTAGAAGGTATAGGCAGGAATCGATTTTTAGAAGGTATAGACAGGCAGGAATTGATAGTTGGGGGCTCGCAGTGTGAAATCACGCTACCGGTCTCTTGGTAACACTCGGTAGCGATCTCTCAGCAAAAGGGTGGAGGCGCCATAGCAGGCGAATGCATTGTGCCTTCAAAATCTGCTACCACATTGTTGCTGAGAGTCCGCTACCTGTTATTACTGATTAAGAATCCAGAGACGAGGGAGGAAAAAGTTTGTCTTCCTTCAATAGTTTTTTTTGTGTGTTACAAAGGGGAAGTCGCATTATTGTGTATGTGACCAGTCGCACTATAGCATAAAAGTCATAATACGTGTTGTGCAGTAGTCGCATTATTGTGTATGCGACTAGTTGCACAACAGCGTATACGTACTTCCGGTATTGCTGCCACATGTTTTGAACAAAGCCGTTGAGAGCGCATTGATAGATAACATTGATGTAAGCATCTTGATCAGTGTTACCATAGTCTGGGAAAACGTGTATTTTTCTGCGCACTAAAAGGGTGTGTAACAGTGAGTATTTGTTGATAGGGACAACTGTTCCCTAGTTAAGCGTATCGTAACATCCTTAAGGACTAGGCACAAGGGGACGACCTAGTAGCTCGGTAGTAGATATTGTTCTATACACATAAGCAGGTGTAGCTGTTGTCTTTGTTGTAGGTTCGGCTCCCAGTGTGATTACAGTATTCAGTGATCAGTTAGAGTTATTTGAGCATTGAAATTGAACCGCGCAGTTTTGGCTAAATTGTGATTGTGAACTGGGTAGAGGGTGGATGAAATCACTGAAAAGGGTAGGTGTTATTGGAATGCCTACATGCTAGCAGTTGAAACGTAGTCAAAAAGGGATTAGGTGCGTGGAAGCAGCCTGGTTATTCTTCCAGAGGTGTGTGGGCACATCCTGTTAATATCGGCTGCAGGTAAGTGAAAGTATCTTTAATGTCTTTCACCAGTTTAAATCTTTATTAAAAAGCTTAGGGTTCTCCTAGTATGGGGGCCAAGCAAACGGTAGAGATGTTAGATGATGTGCTGCTGTTGGAAGCGCCGCTTGGGTCGGCACCACATATGCATACTAGGTATGGTGCTTATGCAACTAGGTACTGTGATGTATGGTTTAAAATGATGATTAAGAGTGTTAGGCCTTACCCCAGAATTGGTAGCTTTGAAAAGGAGGTATTGAACAATGTCCGAGAGAGCATCTGTATGGTGCGTTCTCGATATGAAAAAGGTAAAATATAATGAATGTTTAAAGTTATGGCAGCATGAGGGGGATGTGTGGCTTAAAGGTGTGCATGCGACTCAAAATAGCGTCGCGAGCATACTATAGGAGAGCGCACCCGCAGCGCTAAACTGCGATGTGTGCATGCCGCAAAATAGCGCGCACATGCAGCAAGGTAGCGTTGTGGAAGGTATTGCCAGTGGTTCACATGCACCACCTCTGCCCCATGCGGATGGGGGTGTAGGTACAGTTGTTGTAAATACCCATAAAAATGTAACAAGTAACTTGTACCCTCTCTTAAGTAATCATAAAGAAAATGTTTATGATGCGGATGATGAGCCTACTGTTATGTCTGCCATTTCCCATGCTGTACACATGTTAGATGCTCCACCACAACAAGCACAAATGGTGGCCCCATCTCCATCAGTGACAGTACCGGATGTGTTAACATCCCCTGCACGCATACATGAAGTTGTTAACCATATACATAGCAGTAATAAACTGAATTCCCAGCCAGGTAACAAGGTCAAAAGTAGCAGTGCGGCCGCTCTGCATCCCATTAGGACAATAACTGTTCTGAATGGGAATGCGGATGCAAACGGTGTAGTGCCCACAAGGGAGGTAGCAATGCAATGTCCTTGGACAAGAGCAGAGTGAAATTCCATAATGAATGATTTCCCCGATCCTAAAAAGGAATTAGCCAAATGCCAAAGATTTTTAAAAAATTTGGGTAGTGCTCACGAGCCAACCAATAAAGATTGGCGAGTGATGTTAAGAGCTTGTCTTCCATGCAATACCGACGTGACAAAGTTTATCATGGATTGTGTATTGGATGGAGATGTTCCCTCAACAGACGAAATTAACCAAGGTAACATTACCCACATAATAACTCAATTGGGTGTATATTTTCCAGTAGTAGTTAACTGGAGCAAAATTTTCACCATAAAACAAAAAGAGAGTGAATCTGCAGAGGATTATTGTAACTGAGCTCTGCAGGCTATCACCCAGTACACTGGGTTAGAGGATATAAAAGATAGCACTCATCACAGGGGAATGATCATCACTGTTCTTATGGATGGTCTAAAAGAGAACCAAAAGACCCAAGTTCAGACCTCACTACCTGGCTGGAGGGGAGTCACTGTAGACACCCTCATAGAATCCGCTATTGAACATGATAAGAACATCCTTAAAAAGAGAGAGACCCAGAGCGAGAAGCTAATGGCTGTTAGTATTCAAGCTCTAGAAGGAATGACTATAACATCACAGCCAGCAGACACACATGCATCTGCACAGCTACACATTCTCACCAATCCTGCACCACCACAAATACAGCCCTACCCCACTTATCACACAGGCACAGTACCCATACTATCCACAATCACCATATTACCCTCCAGCTCCTTATACACACCCACAATCTTTCCCTACCACTCAACCCACACAACAACCCTTTCAACCACCCCATTTACAAAGGTGCTTCAACTGCAATCAGTTGGGACACCTAAGTAAGAACTGTAAAGTGAAGAGGGCGGGACCCCCTCACCAGGGAGTACCTGGATATCTTCATAAGGGATATACACAGAGTACAGGACATTTCCAACAGTCACCAGCTCCAAATGTGGCCGAAAATGCTGTATTGGAGGCTGAGAGTCAACGCTAGGGGTCAGGTCATACCTGTAGTCTACAGATAGTCAGGTTAACATGAAGTACTAGGGAAGAACCGGTGATGATGGTTGATGTAGCTGGTACTAAATATCCTTTTTTTGTAGACACAGGGGTGACCAGGTCAGTGATAAAATCTCCCGGTAACTTACAGGTGACCAGCGAGACAGTACCAGCAATGGGTGTAATGGGTAAAGTGCAACATTATCCTTTAACAAAATCCACAGAGGTCACTATCGGGCCATTGCATACCAGGCATTCTTTCCTCATGGCAGCAGCGGCTCCTACTAACCTACTGGGAAGGGATTTGTTATGTAAGATGGGATGTGTCATATATTGTACCCCTGATGGTATATTTCTAGATATCCCAGATAGAGCTACAAACAAAGTGAGGGATATGTTGGACACTCCCCAAAAGATAATGTATCACTATACTGGTTCAGGTAAAAATCCATCTCAGGTAGATCAAATGTTATCCCAAATTCCAGATTCGCTTTGGACCAAGGATGGACAGGACACTGGATTAATGGCAAATGTAAGTCCCATAATGGTAAATCTAAAAAGTGGTAGGCATGCTCCTAAAATTCCCCAGTACCCATTAAAACAGGAAGTAGAATTAGGGGTTTATCCCATAATTGAGCGATTGTTACAGCAGGGAATTTTAGTTCGTACAGCAACTAAGTAGCCAACAGTCCCATCTTTCCTGTAAAGAAGAGTGGTGGGAGGGGTTATAGGCTGGTACAAGACCTTAGAGGGGTTAATAAGGTGGTAGAGAGCCAATTTCCCATAGTGCCAAATCCAGCTGTCATTCTTTTGCAGATCACACCAAATGCAACACATTTCACTGTCATTGACCTCTGTTCTGCCTTCTTCTCTGTACCTCTTCATCCTGACTGTCAGTACTTATTCGCCTTCACATACAGGGGTGTACAATACACATTGACACGATTGACCCAGGGTTTCATAGACAGCCCCAGTATCTTCTCCCAGGCCTTACACGACTGTTTACAATCTTTTCAACCTGCCAATGGATCTGTTTTAATCCAATATGTGGCCGATTTATTGTTATGTTCTGATTCATTTATGTCATGTTTAAATGATACTAAACTTTTATTACTCCATCTCTCACAAACAGGACACAAGGTTGCTAAGGACAAACTACAGTCATGCCAGTCCAGGGTTAAGTGTTTGGTACAGTGCCTAACCCAGGGGTTACGACATCTCACAAATGACAGAATCCAGGCCATACAGAACATGACACTGCCACAGAACCAACAGCAAATGTGTACCTTCTTGGGAATGTGTTGATACTGCAGAATGTGGATCCCAGGTTTTCTATTTTGGCCTTTCCATTACAGGACTTGGGACCTCATTCAGAGGCGGTCATTAGATGCAAGCAGTCACACAGGGCGGCCGCTTGCATCCTGAATGGCTACCTCCTTGTCGATCGTTAAGCTGTGGGCTGATGGACGTTATGGTGATCACCATCGTGACCATTGGGGCTTATAACCAGACCCTAGGGTAGGGTCTGGGCACTCGTAAGCCCCAGTGAGCTTTCTGCTCTGATGGAGCAGGAAGCTCCCCACTGACATCACTGATGATGTCAGTACGGCCGCCCACAATATGGTAGGCATTCGAAAAGGGAAGCCTCCATTTTGGAAACAACCCCCTCGGCCCGCCTGCCAAATGGGGGCAGCTGTCGATCAACATCGACAGCCGCCCCTTTGGTAATGAGCTCTGGAGAAACAGAGTTTCTCTGTCGCTCTGGGGCTTGCGCACGTGCTATGCGGCTTCGGCACATGTGCAGGCCAAACCATCGAGTCGGTTACGAGCGCATCGGTGCTCATGACTGACTCTGAATGGGGTCCTTAGTCTCTTCCTCAAAGCCCGATCGTGTCATACACACAGAGGAATCAGAGCAGGCTTTCCTTAATCTTAAGGATAGTCTGACAAGAGCACCTGCATTGGGAATACAGGACTATGAAAAACCTTTTGATTTGTATTGTATGGAAGCTGAGGGTTGTGCAGCAGGTGTCCTAACACAAAAACATGGATGGTGATGCCAGTAGGCCCATAGTATACTACAGTGCACAATTGGACACTGTGGTAAGATCACTCCCAACATGTTTAAGAAGTGTAGCAGCAACTGCTCTATTGGTCAGTATGAGTGAGGATGTGGTATTAGGCCATGATATGATTGTGTATACTCCCCATGCTGTATCTGCTTTGCTAAACACTCTGCCCAAACCAGACATGTCTCCTCAGCTAGGTTCACAAAATGGGAACTGGCCTTAATAGCTCCTGCAAACATCACCATCAAAAGGTGCAGTATGTTAAATCCAGCTACATATTTACCATATGTGCAACATGATGCACAAAGAGTGGAGAGAGGTGAACCGCTGGTGACAGGTGAGTTCTGCAGGTATATTGATGCACATGATTGTATGGAATATCTGAATCAAACTTTTATGGCAAGACCTGACATACAGGATACACCTTTAGAAAATGTAGATGTGACATTTTACATGGATGGGAGTTGTCATAGACATAGGTTATGCTGTGGTAAATGACGAGGACGTTATAGAAGCCTAACCTTTAGGCCCACCACACTTGGCCCAAGTGGCAGAACTGGTGGCACTAAAGAGAGCATGTGAATTAGCAGAAGGTAAATCTGCTACTATCTACACTGACTCTAGGTACGCCTTTGGGGTAGTACACGATTTCAGTGCCTTATGGTGTCTGAGAAAGTTTATGACAGCAGCAGGCACACCAATTGCACATTCCAAACATATAAAAGGACTAATAACAGCAATCCAATTGCCAAAGGCAGTGGCAGTAACAAAGTGTAAAGTCCATACATGTGAAGATGATCCGGTGTCACTGGGCAACAATAGGGCAGACAAAGCTGCAAAATGGGCAGCGGGGTTAAAAATGAATGTACCAACTGAACAAATCATGACTTTTCAAACAATTGATATGCTGAAATTAATTGAGATGCAAAATTTGTGTTCAATCCAGGAAAAGTCAATCTGGAGGTCCAAGGGATGTGGGCAAGAGTCCTCTGGACTATGGAGAGACAGACAAGGTAAGCCAGTGGCTCCCAAGGCATACTACCCAAGCCTGGCTGAGGCAGCGCACGGTCTGACTCATTTGGAAAAGCAAGGTATGTGCAAGTTGGGGAGAGCATACAGGTGCGCACCGGGTTTTTCTTCTCAAGCAAAAAAGAGAGCAATGTCCTGTCTGACTTGCTTGAGGAAAAACATTAGGAAAATGATCCCTACCGAACCATCCCACATTCCTCCGACTGATGGACCTTTCCAGGTAATACAAATTGATTTCATCCAATTACCACCCTGCAGGAATCTCAAGTATGTATTAGTGTGCACTGATGTGTTTTCCAATTGGGTTTAGGCATACCCAGCTGCTACTAATACTGCTGCGTTCACTGCCAAGAATATTGTCCAAGAGTTTGTATGCAGATACGGTATCCCTAAAATTATCGAGAGTGATAGGGGTACTCATTTCACAGGTGATGTTTTTCAAGATATGTGTAAACTGATGGGTATTAATAGTCGACCGCACACCCCCTACCCACTGCAAGCCAGTGCCAAGGTGGAGAGGATGAACGGTACTATTAAAAATAAATTAAGCAAGATCATGGCAGAAACTGGACTGGGATGGCCAGAAGCACTCCATTGGTCCTACATAGCATAAGGACCACTCCTAGACCCCCTCTAAATCTGTACCCCTTTGAAATACTGTTTGGAAGACAACCTCATTTATTTATAAGTCCGCAGGAAGATTTGAAAGGTAACAACGAGGTAACTGTAAGGTATCTTATAACAATGAGTAAACAGTTAAAACAGCAAACTGGAGAATATGTTATGATCACAAATTTCTTGCATTCAGGTTGTTTGACTGATTGGTTGGAAGGTCCATATTAGGTGTTGCTGAAGAGTACCTCATCTTTGAAGGTGGCCGAGAGCGATACCTGGGTCCATTCCACTCACTGGAGAAACAAGGTGGAGACGAGGCTGATAACATGAACCTGTCGATTGCGAGCTTGTTCAGGGAGGGTTAAAAGGTTGCAGTGAGATATCTGAGCTAAAAGAAATTTGTAGGTCCTTGCTACAGCAATGGACTGGTCTGCTGTGTTCATTTTTGTATTCTCTTCCAGAGTTTCCATCATCCTGGTTTGTTTGGGGATTTCTGGTTTCTGTGACGGAGGACCGATAGAGGAGATGGGAGCTGATGGCAGTATTGATGGAGTGGAGTTGAGAGGAGGAGTGCTATGCCAATCAGGGGAGTGTCTGACCAATATTAGTACAATAATTGAGATCTGCTATTTTGGATACCCGGAGACAGTGTGAAGGTCTATCATTTGAGGATTATTGTATGTGTGAGTTCTGTGGGTCCGTAGACAACGAGAGATGCATCCAACAGTGCCAACCCAAGTATAATCAGTATTGGGGTGGGTATCCTTTAGAGGATTATCACACCATGGTGGGCAAAATTTTTAACCAAACCGACTGTTGGGTGTGCTCTCACGTTCCCCAAGGACAGCATAATGTAGGATTAGTGCCATTCCCATTAAATGTCTCTAAAATTTATAGAATCACAAAGAGGGCATGCACTAGATGGAAAATTTCTTAAGTCCAAACCACCTCATTTTAAACTCCACCAGTACCAAGTAGATAAATCACTTTTATGTTTAAACATCACCAACTCCAATGAACCCGGAAGTTGGGAGGTGACTGGGAATAATCAGACGATTACCTTCTAACTAAGAGCTGACCATGAGCCTATGAATCATGAACTGTTACGCACAATTAGGTCAGGTGGAAGACACTTCCGGTATAAATATAAACTAAGTTCCACCAAAGAAATGATTGGTAGGGTACCAGAAGGGTATTGTGCCAAGATATTACAACGGGAAACTTGTATGAGTCAAATGGGAGAACCTGAAGTAGGATCACTTGTTAGGGAAATGTGTTTGACGATAATGATGTTTACTATTCCTTATGTTCTCCCCAATGATGTTTGTCACGGCCAGGGTATTTCAGCATCGCGCTAGGCGGGTGTTACCTGTGAGGTCGTTGTGGCGCGGGCTGTCTGGTGGCGGAGCTGGTGTCTGGTGGGGGGCTTTGGCTGCACGTGTTGTTGTGCGGCCCTGTTGTCACTCTGCGCTGGTGAGGCCTGGTGGCATCTCTGTTCCATTTGGCTTGGGCGCCACCACCTTGCCTTCTGGCCATGTGATGCGGCTGGCCAATCCTGGTGAGTCACATGTTCCCTCCGGCCAGTAACAGCATGGAATGGGGTATTTAGGAAGGGTCAGTGCCTTCCATCTTTGCCAGTGCAACGTGTATCTCAGCCTAGCTGAGAGGGAGTTCTCTGTGCTTTCCTGTTCCTGTGAATTCGCTGTCTGCCAGTCTGCCTGTCAGCTCCTAGCTCCCACTGGACTACCCCGCTTCCTCCATCACCCTTGCCCATACCTGAGTGCCTGAGCATGCTGACATCCTGCGCTTCAGTTCACTACCTGCAAACCTGGCTTGATTATTTTCAGTTCACTACCTGCAAACCTGGCTTGATTATTTTCAGTTTCACTACCTGCACACCTGGACAGCTCTAATTGTTTCTACTTGGACATTAACCCTTTTGCTCCCACCACAGAACTCTTGTGCACATTTATATATTCCTGGACTTTTATTTACTGCCACATTATATGTCTACTCAAGCACTTATTAAAAATCCTAGTTTTATTTTCAAATCTGCTTCTGTGATCGCTCCTGCTACCACCCCAGGTCCACAAACAACCCAGAACATAACAGTTTGCACTGGCCCCATGGAGATGGCCACGGATCAGTAGTCAGGAGTGGATTTGTTCTGATGCATTTCTGGTCGTTTAGAAAATCTGGAAAACATGCAGCATCAGAAGGCTCAATTTCTGCAAGAGATGTCCAAGCAACAGGATAGTTTGCAAACTTCCTTTTCTACCCCTGAAGTACCAGCATCTACATCCACATCAGTGTCTGGGAATACAGGAGGCAGATCATCTCCCAGCTTACATCTTCCTTTACCAAGTAAATTTGACGGCAATCCTAAACTCTGCCGAGGATTCCTAAATCAGTGTGACATACATTTTACCCTGCAGCCTGACAACTTTCTAACTGCAAGAACTAAAGTGGCTTATATAGTCTCTCTGTTATCCGGCCAGGCCTTGGAATGGGCTTCCCCACTCTGGGAGCGCTCTGATCCGCTGCTGGATAATTACGCAGGCTTTGTGTCATCCTTCAGGAGGATTTTTGATGAACCTGGGTGTACTGTATCTGCATCATCAAACATCATGACGCTGAGACAAGGGGTCCATCCTGTCAGTCAATATGCCGTGCAATTTCAAATTTTAGCATCAGAGCTCAAATGGAATGAGGAAGCCCTCACCTCAGCCTTCTGGCATGGGTTGTCAGACCGACTGAAGTATGATCTAGTCACTCGAGAGCTTCCTACTAATCTGAACGACATGATTTCGTTGTGTATCAAAGTTGACCTACGCTTCAGGGAACGTCAGGCTGAAAAAAGCAGAACTGACCGGCAAAGGTCATTTACCCCATCCATTTCAACCTGACCCATTCCTTCTCCTACTGAAGAGGAACCTATGCAGGTGAATCATACATACCTCTCCAAAGAAGAACGTCAGAGAAGAATGCAAAAGAACCTCTGTCTGTACTGCGGAGAGTCTGGTCACCTGCTGATCTCCTGCCCCCGTAAACCGGGAAATGCCAAATCCTAACTGACCCTGGAGACATCAAGTTAGGAGTTATGAACCCGTCTCCAAAATTAAAGATTTCACGATTACCCTAGCCTTTGATCTTAAACCCAAACCTGTCTTTGCTACTGCTCTACTTGACTCGGGAGCAGTCGGAAATTTCATAACGTCTAGTTTCATAGATAAATTTCAGATTCCTTGTTTGTCTCTCAACCATGCCATCTCTCTGACCTCTATAGATGGACGCCCTCTAACTAACGGGATAGTCACCAAAGAGACTCAACCAGTATTGGTCCAAATTGGAGCCCTTCATTCTGAGTCATTAAAATTCCTGGGGATATCAGAGGCCTCTCAAGAAGTGGTTCTTGGTCTACCCTGGTTAGGTCAACATAATCCCAGGATTGATTGGAGTTCTATGCAGATTCTGTCATGGGGTATGGACTGTCAGAAATCCTGTCTTCCAAAAATTCGACCTGTGAGAAAGACAGTTCCATTAGTTTCTTCTGCCATCCCCAAGGAATATCAGATGTTCGCCGATGTGTTCTCTGAGCAACAAGCAAATATCTTACCCCCTCATAGGGAATGGGACTGTCCATTTGAATTGATACCTGATAAGATACCACCTCGTGGTCGTACCTATCCGCTGTCCTTGCCTGAGACTCAAGCCATGACCGAGTACATCTGGGACAACCTGGCAAAGGGGTTCATTCGCCCCTCTACTTCACCTGCCGGAGCTGGGTTTTTCTTCTTTGGCAAGAAGGACGGTGGTCTAAGACCATGTATCGATTATCGAGGCCTTAATGACATTACTGTAAAGAATCAATACCCTCTTCCCCTGATTACTGAGTTGTTTGATAGGGTCAAGGGCTCTGTCATTTTTTCAAAATTAGATCTGAGAGGGGCTTACAACCTCATTCGTATCCGAGCTGGCGATGAATGGAAGACCGCTTTTAATACCAGAGATAGACATTTCGAGTATTTAGTAATGCCTTTTGGATTGTGTAATGCCCCTGCTGTCTTTCAAAGTTTCGTTAATGAGATTTTCTGGGATCTGTTATAGGTTTCGGTTGTTGTCTATCTGGATGACATACTGATTTTTTCACCCTCTGTGGCTAAACATCAAGAACATGTTAAAGAAGTTCTGACCCGTTTGAGAGAAAACCACCTTTACTGCAAGCTGGAGAAGTGCGTCTTTGGAGTGCCCAGTGTACCTTTTCTCAGCTATGTAATATCTGGCTCCAGTTTAGAAATGGACCCCAAGAAGGTACAAGCAATTCTGGATTGGACCCGACCTCAGACACTGAAGGCCATCCAGAGATTGTTAGGCTTCGCCAATTATAGATGCTTCATTAAGGGATTTTCCACACTGCTGGCTCCCATTACAGCCTTGACCCGCAAAGGTGCTAATCCTGCCCAATGGTCACCTGAGGCAGAGTCTGCCTTTCATCTTCTAAAACAGGCCTTTATCTCAGCACCAGTTCTTTGACAACCAGATCTGGACAGGCCTTTTTTGTTGGAAGTGGACGCATCATCTGAAGCTGTGGGAGCAGTCTTGTCTCAACGGTATGAGGACAACCGAGTCCATCCGTGTGGGTTCTTTTCTAAAAAATTCTCACCTGCCGAAAGGAACTATGCCATAGGTGAGCAAGAACTACTAGCTGTAAAGTTGGCGTTGAAGGAATGGAGATATTTGCTAGAAGGCGCCAAGTTTCCATTTACTGTATTTATGGACCATAGAAATCTCCTATTTCTCAAAAACCTCCAATGTGTGAGTCCTCGTTTGGCCCGCAGGGCAATATTCTTTGCCTGATTTCACTTCACCCTGACCTTCCGGTCTGGAGCACTTAATCAGATGGCTGATGCCCTATTGAGATCTCTCCTCTGTGATGATCAATCTGAAAATCAAAGCAATACCCCTGTCTTGGAATCAAGAGTTTTCGCCACATTACAACTTCAGCCTCCTACGGGAAAATCATTTGTGGCCCCCGGAATTAAGGAAGCAGCTTCTCACTTGGGCACATTCCTCTCCTCTCGGAAGACCTTGGAGTTCCTGAAAAGACACTATTGGTGGCCTTCTATGAAGGCAGATATAATGGAGTTTATCTCTTCCTGCTCCTCCTGTGCCCAGCATAAATCATCACGACAAGCTCCAGCTGGGGAATTGCTTCCATTACCTACTCCTTCACGTCCATGGATGCATCTCTCCATGGATTTCGTCACAGACGTGCCAGTCTCTCAAGGTTTCAACACTATCTGGGTTGTAATTGACCGATTTTCTAAGATGGTCCACTATATACCATTGAAGAAGTTACCTTCTGCCCCTGACCTGGCACAGTTGTTTGTCCAACACATATTTCGTCTACATGGCCTTCCTGCTGAAATTGTCTCTGACCGTGGTGTGCAGTTTACTGCAAAGTTCTGGAGGGCTTTGTGTTCTGTTCTTCAAGTGAAGTTAAACTTTTCCATGGCCTACCATCCACAAAGCAACGGCTCCACCGAGAGAGTTAATCAAGATCTAGAGACTTTCTTAAAAAATTTTATGTCATATTCCCAGGACAATTGGGCTGCCTTGCTGCCATGGGCTGAGTTTGCACATAATGCTTCCTACCACTCGTCAACTAACCAAACGCCATTTCAGGTTGTATATGGCCTTCATCCTCGTGTTCCCGAATTCCGAAGCCTGCCTGTTTTCGATGTTCCAGCCGTGGAGGACACGGTGTGGAATTTTGCTGCCATCTGGACTCAAGTACGGTCTGATTTGTTGAAGGCATCCTCTCGCTATAAGACCCAGGCCGATAGAAAGCGTAGAATAGTTCCACGCATGCAAGTAGGAAACCATGTCTGGTTGTCTACTCGGAACCTTCGTCTAAGAGTTCCATCTATGAAATTCGCACCCCGCTTCATCGGTCCCTTCACCATAACAGAAGTCATTAATCCAGTGGCCTACCATTTACAGTTACCCCCATACCTAAAAATTCCCAATTCCTTCCATGTTTCCTTATTAAACCCCCTAGTTCTGAATAAGTTCCATAATGCTCTACCTGCTTCTCCTCAAGTCCAGATGGAGAGAGGAGTTGAGTTTGAAGTCACCCAGATCTTGGACTCTCGCCTGTGCAGAGGTCATCTTCAGTATTTGTTGGACTGGAAAGGTTAATGTCCAGAGGAATGTTGCTGGGCCGATGCTCGTGATGTCCACGCTCCCACGCTCATCAGGAGATTCCATTCTGCCCATCCAGAGAAGCCTGGTGAGTGTCCTGAGACCACCCCAAAAGGGGGGGTACTGTCACGGCCAGGGTATTTCAGCATGGCACTAGGCGGGTGTTACCTGTGAGGTCGTTGTGGCGTGGGCTGTCTGGTGGCGGAGCTGGTGTCTGGTGGGGGGCTTTGGCTGCGCATGTTGTTGTGCAGCCCTGTTGTCACTCTGCGCTGGTGAGGCCTGGCGGCATCTCCATTCTGTTTGGCATGGGCGCCGCCATCTTGCCTTCTGGCCATGTGATGCGGCTGGCCAATCCTGGTGAGTCACATGTTCCCTACGGCCAGTAACCGCATGGCATGGGGTATTTAGGAAGGGTCAGTGCCTTCCTTCTTTGCCAGTGCAATGTGTATCTCAGCCTAGCTGAGAGGGAGTTCTCTGTGCTTTCCTGTTCCTGTGAATTCGCTGTCTGCCAGTCTGCCTGTCAGCTCCTAGCTCCCACTGGACTACCCCGCTTCCTCCATCACCCTTGCCCATACCTGAGTGCCTGAGCCTGCTGACATCCTGCGCTTCAGTTCACTGCCTGCAAACCTGGCTTGATTATTTTCAGTTCACTACCTGCAAACCTGGCTTGATTATTTTCAGTTTCATTACCTGCACACCTGGACAGCTCTAATTGTTTCTACTTGGACATTAACCCTTTTGCTCCCACCACAGAACTCTTGTGCTCATTTATATATTCCTGGACATTTATTTACTGCCACATTATATGTCTACTCAAGCACTTATTAAAAATCCTAGTTTTATTTTCAAATCTGCTTCTGTGATCGCTCCTGCTACCACCCCGGGTCCACAAACAACCCTGAACGCAACAGATGTGTATGTAATATGTGGAAGGAAAGTGTAAAAGTCACTCTCTCCGAGTTCCGAAGGTTTGTGTTACCTGGGAAGAGTAGTGCCAGAGGTTATGACCCTTACACATGGTGAAATGCTTGGTATTCATAAAGACACTCCATCACCATATATTCACACACAGTATGAACACAGAGACAAAAGAAATATGATACCTGGTGACGTGCATGAAGCCACTCAGTTAATTAGTGAGACAACTGGCTTTCAAGTTTTAGTAGCATTGGATCCAACCAGGATCGCTTGGGGTACACTATAAATTTTTAGATATATCCAAGACCTTGCTAAATTAATAGATAATATCACCGAGATGTATGACGACACATTCAGGTATACAGGTAGGGAATTGCAAGCGTACAAGAAAGAACTGGAGCAACACAGATTAGTCTTAAATTATTTAACAGCTGTCACTGGAGGGTATTGCGTAACTTTGGCCACCCAATTTGGTGTAAAGTGTTGCACTTATATTACAAATGATACCAGCGATCCCAAGGAGGTAATAGACCAGAAGATGGATGAAATTCTGCAGTTAAAATGGGAATTTCAAAAGAACCATAATGCTTCAGTGGCTGAAGTAGAGGAGAAGGTAGAGGAATGGGTTTCATGGTTGAACCCAGTGAAATGGTTCTCAGGTCTAGGAGAATGGGCCCAGGAAATGATTGCGAGGATAGGTAAACTCCTGATCCTTATACTGGGTGTCATCATAATAATTGGCTTATGTGTCAGGTGTGTTCCTACTGTGTTGATATATGGAAAATGTAAAGACAAGGTGAATCAAAGGAATGAGATCATGATGGTGGTCAGTAGTAACAATATGAATACTGAGGTAAATGTAGGACTGTATTACAACCCTGAACTAGGAAATACCATCATATAATGTATAATACTTAGACATGCATAAAACGTGTTCTTAAAATGTTATTTTAAATAATGTAAGTCCCTATTCCCCCCCCTCAAGACTTCCTTTATAGGATTGGTGCATCCCCACACCTTTCCCATGATCTCCCAAGATCCACGGTGTGCGTATAGGGGTAGTTTTATGCCCCCCCTAGAGACACATTATTGATGGATTAAGAACCACCTTGTGCCATCTCATAATATAACATTGAATAATATGTCATAATGTAAGCCTAAATTAATTTTCAGATGAGAGTATGATAGCATGTTGTTTGCTATCAAAGGGTGGACTGTTGAAGCCGGATAATTGGCTGAGACAGGATCAGTTTAAAATTAGATCAAGGCGACGCCATTTTGTGAATGACAATGAGATGCCATTTTGCGACTAGCCGCCCAGCGCCATTTTAGTGAAACTCGCCATAATAAGTACATAAGGCGATGCTATTATTTAGCGTCGTATGATTCCCACGCAGTAAAAAGAAGTTAAAAGCCCTCACCATACAAATACAGACAGTCATTAAAACATATGAAATGATTAACCCTGCAAAACACGTATCTTGGTGTACTCCACAAAACACATAGTCGCACAACGCTAACTAGCATCTTTTCCCAATTCCCCAATACTGCACACTGCAACACTGCACACTGCACACTTACATAAAAGGTTCCTTAACATTAAAGGATAATATTCAAGGTTTATTCAGTAATGATTAATGTTGTGAAATAAAGATTATTTGATATCTAAGGTTTAGTACACGATAAACGGACAGTGTTTGGTGTTGTACTGATCCACTGTGTCTCAACAGATTTCCGGTATCATCGGTGAGAAGATCGCAACATGCGCCTGCAAATTATGGACTATAGAGAGTTAAAAGATTAAAATGTACTCTGTAATGTTAGCAGCTTAGATTAGCATGCAGCGGGAAAAAGGACACAAAGGGCTGTCGGAGGCTGACTTGTGTCTATTTGAATTAACCTACGAACTATCCTGTAACAGAAGCATCATGACAGAGAACCAATGAAATCATGCCAATCTGTTCTATTGTATTGCCTATCCCTGTAAGAGTATATATGTGTGCTCTCTGACCCCAGTCGAGAGTCTTCTTGCTGTGCTGTTGATGGAGGTTTCTATTGCTGATGTCGGTATCTGGGTCCAGAGCGCGTGCTTAAGTAACAACTGTACCTTGGGTCTGTATGATTTACTTGCGCTAATTGTATTTAGATCACAGCGTGTAACCATCTGTTTTTATATTGAATAATATCTTTTTGTGCTTTGGAGCCACACTCAAAGTCTGAAAGCATTTATTTCTTGTGCGACTCATAACACTGAATAGCGACAATTTTAGAAGGTATAGGAAGGAATATTGTTAGAAGGTATAGGCAGGAATCGATTGTTAGAAGGTATAAACAGGCAGGAATCAATAGGACAATCTCGTTTATTGATGTAATTAATGACATTGTCATATTCTTCTGGTGTTCCCTTCCATAATAGAAATAATGTCGTCCATGTAGTAACAATAACCACATATGTTTGCGCAATATGCAGAGCAGAAAAGAAAAACTCCTCCTCAATGGCAAACATAAAAATATTAGCAAAGCTCGGGGCTACACATGATCCCAGGGCAATATACATACTTCTCTCTATTATAAAAACACAGACAGAAATACCCTCCTAGCATCAGACAGTCAACATCCTAGATGTCTTAAATTTGGCCTTCCTTTCTCTCAATTTTGGAGAGTGTTAAGAATCTGCAGTGACCCCTATGATGCCCAATTACAAATTCAGAAAATGATGATCAACTTCCTTAAATGAGGATATCACCGTAATACCCTTATCAGAGCCAGAGATCGTGCATTGGCAGTGAGCTGTAAGGATGCTCTTTCACCTGTTTCACAGAAGGAATTTAAGAATCAAGTGGTCTGGACACAAACATACTCCACGGGCAGCCATAATTTGATGCAAACTGCTAAGGCTATGTGGCCCATAATCTCTACAGACAAACAAATTCCAGCTCTGATAGGGTCACCTGCTTCACCTGTAGCTTTCTGGAAACAGGGGATTCATTTACACACCCCCGATCAGGTAAAATATTTTCCATTAATCATACATTGACTTGTTCTAGCAAATATGTAGTTTACTACATCAGATGTCCATGCAGCATGCTTTACATTGGCAAAACCACTCGCCAATTCAAGGAACGAATGGCTTTACACCGTTCTATCATCAGGGCTGCACTAGAGGGCAAGGGATGCGATCAACCGGTCGCACGTTATTTTCGTGAACAGCAGCACAATCTCTCTAGCATCAGATATAAGATGATTGATTGGATACCTCCTGTCACCAGAGGCGGTGACAGGGGTCGTATTCTCCTACAGAGGGAGGCCAAATGGATTTACACATTACAAACTGTATACCCCTCGGGCCTCAATGAGAATTTCTCTCTTACTTGCCACCTTTAATTTTGTTATTGATTTTATATTTTGCTAACAAGCGTTAATTGTTTATTGTTGTTTGATGCCGTATGTTATTTTGGTTATTTTGATCTACATACATTAATTGTTTGCTTGCATTTATAGGCGTCTATACGCATTCTCTGTAGGGTCCAGTGCTTCCCTTTACTGGACCAGTTAGTTCATTTTGTCTATATTCCATATTTTACACTTTAAGATTTACATGTTACTACAGTGCTGGTATGTTCTATTACACCTGCCTCAGGAGTCTGGTGCGGTTGCGCGCACTCCTGTCTCTTGTTACAGTCCTTATGTGTACCGTCTTGTGTTTGTTTGTAGTCATGGTGATGGCACGGGTGTTTGACCACGCCCCCTCAGCAAGCACGAGCGCTGGTGTGTCGCAGGTGCTGACGTCATCCAGCGGCGCAGCGGCTGGGGTTCCCGTGGAGGTGATGGACACAGGGTGAGTCTCTATATATATTGCATATGTTTTTCTAAATCTGTATGTCTTGATAAATGCATTCAATTGCTGAAACATTGACCTATATATATGCTGTGAATGCTTAAAGAGTAAAATGTAGCAGCTTATGACAAAATGTGAGGGTCAAGGAACACCATGTAATGTTTGCTTTATAGAATGAAGTGAAGAACTGAGATCTGCAGTAAAACGTGATCCTTACTAACGTACATTTATTATTTAAAATTAGGTCAAGCTAAAATGTTTCCTTAATTAAGTAGTACTATACAGGGGCCTATTTGCATTGTTTTGTACAGGCAGTTTGGATTCTATAATTATTTTATACATACAGTAAGTGCATTATGTACATACAAGTAATATTACTGAATTGATGTTAATGTAATTATGTGCTTTTGGTAGGGAAATTAGCATGTGAGTTCCTAGGGCAGGGTTTCCCAACCACAGTCCTCAAGGCACACTAACAGTCCAGGTTTTAAGTATAGCCATACTTGAGCACATGTGACATAATTAGTAGCTCAGTTGTTTTGATTTAACCATCTGTGCTTGAGCCTGGATATCACTAAAACCAGGACTGTTAGTGTGCCTTGAGAACCGAGGTTGAATATCACTGTCCTAGGGCAAGGACTGAACATTCCTTGCACAGAACTGCATGACATGTTCGTGCTATATAAATAATGAGTAATAATAATAATTATTGTTAGACATACTGTACATGCATATAATATAAAAGTTGCCATGCTGAGGAAGTCATACGTTACCTGTAAAGAAGTATATGCTCACTGGTTCATTATTTGCAGAGACAACAACACTATAGTAGTTTCCAGGTATAAGATTTGTCAAATTAACTGTTGTTGTTGAATCAAGACTGAATGCAGATGAAGGGCTTCCGGTCACTACCACAGTGTAATTTGTGGGAACAGCTATTGGTTGAATCCATCTTATAGTTGCAGTTGACGTTGACACCTCAGTGACATTAAGGTTCTGGATATTTCTAGGGTCTAAAATAAAGCCAAAGAAGTAATGAGTGTAATATTTCTAATTATCAGCTAAACTAAATAGGATGAGATGATGCACAAAATATAGGTGGCAGTATGCTCCATGTATATGGTGTTAAAAATATTGGCATCTTGTGAGACACGGTCCTACAGCAGGTGAGGCAGAGATTACTTTATATCTAAGGTTTATTGTCAACTGTATGTGACTCAGTGTTATTGGTGTCCGATCACCAACAGGAGGAATTGTCAAATGTAACAACAATTTGGAAGACAAAGAGACATTTACACACATATATATATTATATATACATAGATGAATAAAAATAAACCTTTAATCAATATTGATTCATTAAATATGTTTATGAAACATAATTAATATAAATCTGCTGTAATCTGTTTTGGCTTTTGTCAGTAATGACTGAGACACATAACTTTTGGCTGGTGTTTTTGTAAATTTCCCATTTAATGTAACATAATTATTAGCTCATTATATAAAAATATAACACATGGCAATGATCGGGTCATATTTCTTAGTATACTCACATAACTGAAGCAAGACCATTGGTCCACAGAAAGCATACACTTAATGTCTTCAGTGCAGAATCAGGTAAGACTATTCCATCATATAAACAAAAATAGGTTTAGAATAACACAAACAGATTATAAATTAAATAAATAATCGAAATAGATCATTACACGGCATCATTTTCGAAGGAAATAACACAGAATTACAAATTTGTTGGTTTATCATCTTTATTGGTTATAAAACAGCACAGTGCTTCAGTGCTAATTCATGGAGATAAGGCATTCACGATGTTATCTTGTTTCTGTGTAAAGGAAAATATAAAATTAAAATGATGGATATTTTTCACTATCCAGGCAGTACAAAACTATGTACAACCAGTTGTGCATTAAGGGGCAACTATAATCTTTAATAAATTACTACAGATGAATGCTATTATTGTATGTTGAAGTATCTTTGTTCCCTTTAGGCAACCTGAACATAACCATAACCTTAATTTTTCTCTAGTTGCACTCACTACAAGTGCTACATCACAGAAGCCTTTATTCCATACTGTGCATTTATGAAACTGAATAAGCTATGTGCAAGTTGGACATTGTTCTACATATCCTGGATATATTTTAGCCATATATGACATATAGGGAATTTGCATATCACTGCCAAAAATTCCTTAAGTGAATGCTTCATCTATCGGTTTTGTGAGGTAGTTTTATATTTAATAGCAGAAACATTATTAGAGCCTTGCTACAACAAATACTGTTGTTCGATGCATAAATACACTTACAATATTGTTGCTCTCAAGTCCCCTATAATCTAATTAGATACAAATTGCCCTTTTTACATGAAGGCCAGTATCAAATTAGCAGCGGTAAATTAACCCTGAAGTCGGGACAAACACTGGCATTTATCTGCGATTTATTTTCGGGACCCGATGAGTCCCGAAAAATAATCTCCAGAAAGTGCAGTGTTTTCACAGGCACAATGGCGAAAACATATGGGTCCATGAACTTATCACAGATCCTATGTATTTTCGGCAGAATTATTAGGGTGATAAAAAAAATCATTGAAAAATGGGGATTATTGGAAAAAATCCCAGTTTTTTGCCACTGAAAATATATCAGGGATAATTAGATATCAGCCATAGTGTGTTCACACTATCAATGTCTTACTAAATTGTTTTGTTGCAAAATGTATTGTACAGCACCCAGCACCGTAATTGGATGTTATGGCACCCTGTGCCGGCCATGCCCACTGAGCTCATGATGTCATGATGTTATGCATCCAGGAGAACAGCAGTGCCCGGAGCATCCTCATGCTCCTGTGGGGGAGGCGGGGGGGGGCATTACAGACTACAGTGCCCACGTCTTGAGAGTCCAGAGGATGCTACTGGTGGCACTGCACCATCGATTCTGGCTGCTGGGTGCTGTTCCAGGTACCCTGCTAGCCAGATTCAGGGACCATGGGGCAGCTCGCACACCCCTAGTTACAGCTCTGACAGCACCTTACAAAGAATACCCATTGGTATGTATATTGTAATGCAGTTTGCTTTCACATTTAGGATTCCATTCATGCCGAATACAGGGTGCAGGATGGTAAATATCACTATATATTGCATCATAATAAAGTTGACATTCAAGATAACTTTCCAGAGAAGACCACTGCACAGACCCCTCGTGATCCATCCAATCACTGCAGAGACTAAAGTACAATGATTCTGGAAAATCTTCTGCAATATGCGCATGTGCCGGCAGTGCCTTGTGTGCTACCATCTGTCATGGCAGAGGGAGTAAAGAGGAATGGAGTAAGTTGTGAGATCGGAGAGGAGCAGTGGCGGAACTCCCGGAGACAATGGAGTCATTTGCCGTCGGGCTCCAGCCCTTAACGGGGCACCTGGCTCCATTGTCCCCTTAAGGGCCATTTTGGGCACTGCTATGGAGATGGAGCGCTGCTGAATGGCGCTCCACCTCCAGCGGCGTCAATACGGGGGTGCGGTCGCGCCCCCTATTTGCCGGGCCCCCAGCTCCTTCTTTCCCCCGGCGGTAGCCGGAGGAACGGAGCTCACTCCTGAGCTCCGCTTCCGGGTCCCGCAATGCACTATAGGAGTGACGTCATGACATCACTCCCATAGTTCCAAGGAGCGGGCACCAGGGACGAAAGGCAGCAGCACTGGAGCAGGGTTTCAGGTAAGTATTGTTGTTGTTTTTTTTTTGTATGTATGTGTGCATTCGCGTGGGGGGGCTCATTACAGGGGCATTATTGGTGGCTCACTACAAGGGGCATTATTGGGGGCACACTATAGGGGGCATTACAGGGGGCTTACTACTGGGAGCACTACAGGGGGCTTACTACTGGGGGCACTACAGGGGCCGTTTCTACTGGGGCACTGCAAAGGGGGACCACTGCTGGAGGTACTGCATAGGGGGACCACTACTGGGGGGCTCTACATAGGCGACACTGCATAGGGGGACCTCTACAGAGGGCACTGCACAGGGGGACCACTACTGGGGGAACTGCATAGGGGGGCAGCAGCTGGGGCTGGCATAGGTGCTGGGGAGGTGGTACATTTTAATTTGGGGGGGGCACCAACATTTATCTTGTCTCACGGCACCTGGGATGAAGTTACACCACTGGAGAAGAGGCAGGGAAATATTAAACTTATCTGCTCTTTTCCCTCAATGGGGTAAGTTTCCCGTCATTATGCCATCCAGAGGTGGTAATATTTATTTTGAGAAGAGAAACAAAAAGCATAGCTCCTCTGAATCGCTTTCCGATGCCCCTGATTTTTACTCTAACAAGGGGCATCATTTAGATTTCTCCACAATAACCCCTTCTCTGAATATGACGAAGACTTGAAAAGCCCTGTCATCAGTAAACAGTAAAACAAGGCTTTTCACTTCTTCATGAATAAAGACCATAGTCATGTTATAAAACGGTATACATGTATTATTAGTTATTATAGAATATGCAAATTTATCTGACAACCAATTACTAGGATACTATAGTTGGTTGTAATTTAGACGATTTTTCAGTTCTATAGAAAACTTATTTCTTAGGATATCCGGTCATAATGCCAACAGCTGGGTTGCCAGTGCCGGAATCCCGACACCTGTCAAAATCCCGATGCCAGCATCCTGACAGTAAGTACTGGGGTTAGGGGGAGGGTTAGGGGTTAGGGTTAGGCACTAGGGGGAGGGTTAGGGTTAGGCACTAAGAGGGGAGGGTTAGGTTTAGTGTGCGTACCCAACCCATTTCTCAGAAACCATTGAAGATTATACTTAGCAATAGTAATTATTCCAAAATGTAGGAGATAATTACCATTCACAAATGAACGGATAGTACAATAATGGATGGCTACTGGGAAATAAGTTGTTTCTATAGTCCTGGTTGGTAATCTAGTAGCGCACCTGTGAAATTTATAGCTGCGTCTGTTGTCACTACTCAAAATAGTGTAGAAGTGGTTAATGCAAGAAGCGCTTTTTTTTTTTTGGGGGGGGGGATTTGTATGTACTAATTACTATTGATACCTGCTGGTCCACCGAAAAGTGAATAAATAAATAAATAAATAAATAATCAAACTGCAAACCAAACGAACAAATAAAAAGGAGGTATGTAAATACTTAAATAAAATAAAAAAGAAGAAAAGAGGATGAGTTACTTTGAATAGAAATGAAGATAAAATAAAATCAAACAACAAAAACGAAATGTGGCTAGTGCAAAATTAACTGAAAATGATAAAGTACCAGTGATATTTAAGCATTAATGTTTACACTCCTTTTGTGGGAATGATAGGTGCCCGCTGCTTTGGTGCAGTGCAAACGGGTAACTGTCCCTATCTTACCCTAAAAGCGGCGTTGTCCTTTGTTGCTGGTGAACATGTGCCGCTTGATGCTGTACTCGCTCCCACTCTGCTGTCAGCGGACTGTACCCAGTCTGTTAGCGGGGCTTGCAGCTCAGCATGCAGCGATCTCCGCTGTGCCTCCAGCAATCTTTCTGGCCTCTGGCTCTATTGATGAAAGGTTGCTGGTGGCTTGTGTAATGGTCCGGGCACCAACATGTTTCGTCCACATGGGGGACTTTTTCAAGGGAGATCCTCACACTGATATCAGATATCCCTGATGAGATATATTATTCCCAATATCAATGAAATGTGAACATGACTAATATGGGTATTCAATATGGAGCGAAAACTCAGTTTTTTGCGATGTTTTCGCACCTATGACGTCATTATCGCAGGTGGGGATAACTTTTCACCACTGAATAGGTGTCGAAAAAAAGTGCAGAATTGGGGTTTAGGGGTGCAGGCTTAAAAAAAATAGCCTGCACCCCTGGGAATGACATTTAAAAAATAACTGTCACAAAAAGTAAAAAAAAAAAAAAAAAGGGACACCCCAAAAAATTAAATAAAAAATTGGGGTGAAAAAAAAAATGGGAAAATTGTTTAAAACTAGGGAAATAGGTTCAGGGCTATTCTGTGAGTATGCGGCAGGTGTTTTCTAGAATAGATTAATAGCGGCAGGTGCATAGTTGCAGAATTTAAAAAAAATTACTTTAGGGACATAAAAATATGCTAGTACCCATTTTCATGTACCCCAAATTTGATGGGACCACTTAAAAAAATGAAAAAAATAACCTAAGTGCTCTTCTGCATCACTTCTTCAATGTCGGGAAAAAAACACCTGCCGCAGCTATTTAAATCCCCGACTTTCATTTGCAGGCTAACACGGGGGTACCCATAGTGATCCCCCTTGTTTTTACAGTTTTAGGGGGGTCCTACAATTTTTTCCAGATAAATTTAGTTTTTATTCGCAAATCCCACTTCGCCGGGTCCCGTTTTTGTAGGTTTTATATTGAATATGGAGATAAAGCGGGCGCGTGCCCTATACTTTATCCCAGGAAAATCTCTGATATGCAACGTAAACTTTGACAGCGAAGTTTACGTTTCATATTGAATGCCCCTATAAATGTGAAAGCGAACTGCAGTTACAATAATAATACTGAAGGGTATACTCTATAACAGTGGTTCCCAAACTTTCTTGAATCACAGCGCCCTAGAGTATCAGTATTTTTTTCATGGCACCCCTAGGCCAAAAGTTTCTTATTGAGAAATTCTGCAAAAATTATTAAATTAAGTCGATTGTGCTTAGCTTTCATCCATAGGTTCAGTTATGAGCCTGTAGCATGGGCAATTTAAGAGAGGAGGGGGCTTGTGTGCAAAATACTCCATGCTGGCCCCCTCCTCTCTGTTGTGCAGTAGACTCACACAGGTCTCTGGTAGCATAACATCTGCACCATTGTCCCAGAGACACCTCTACGGCGCATGTGCAAATCTCTGGGAAAATGGCCGTCGCGCCATTTACCTAGTGATTTGAGCTGATACTGCAGTGCCGACAGAGGGCCTCGCACAGGTCAGTATAAAACATGTGTGCAGGGTGTACAGTGTGCGCTCTGCTGGGTCCAGGGGCCCATAAGGGTGCTTTGGCACCAGGTTTAGGAACCACTGCCCTATAAATGTACTGCTTCACATATTTTGCAACAATTTTATTAACACATTGATAGTGTGACCCCACTTCATAGCATATTTATCACAATCTGCATCTGAAATGCCGATGCGATGTGATAAATTTGCCCAAAATCGCAATGCGATAATTGAATGCATCCCAAGGATACAGTATATCAAATACCGCATACAGGGACAGAGCTTGCGAGAAAGCTATGTGCCTGCAAATTTCTCCCATGCACTTATCAGGGTATTTTTAACAAAAAAATCCCCGGAGAGTGTGACCACCCATATACAGCTTGATACTCCCTCCCAATGTATAGTGATAAAAGTTATATTTTACCTAATTACTGCTAAAAGTGTGTGCTCAATCGGACTTTGTGGAATAACCCATTTAATATGTCTTGATCAACGTTTCCATTTTGTTTAATTACATTCTCTGACCTTAGTCATGTTAATTAATGTAAATCAAGCCTCCGATATCAATTAATGAATTGGTCTAAGTTGAATTATTGAAAAAAGAGCAGTGTGGGTCATGTTGGCGTGTCTGGCATTTTATCAGTCAAAGACATAGGACATGGGAAACAGAAGGAATTCGCACTATTTCTCGAATTAACTAAATACATACTGTAATGGCCACAAGTAATAGCAATTATAAGTGACCTTTCTGGCGAGATCACACATGACAGAAAATGCGTGCTACAAACCTTTTGCAACATTATAATCTGCTTGTGTAACAATCTTTAAATCTGCAAAACAAAATGCAAATAAATATCAAATAAAATGAAACTTTATTTCAACATGAATAAATACTATTGTACCTGTTCCGAAGTGTCATGCAGTTGTTCACTTTGAAAGAAGAGATTCATCTTTATTAGTTGCTCTTATGGTATGTTAAGTAATAGGTGTATTCATGCCAAGGAAACACACACAAATAAACCTCAAAACATATAGATTTTATATATTTTTTTTATTTAAAATGAGTATACAAGTTATATACATAAACATCTGAAGTTCTTCTGAGTAACACATTTTAGCAACAAATGACCATATGAAAGACTAATGCAAATGTAATTTTTTAGGCTATGCACTTAGCCACAATGTGTCTACGACAGTGGTTCTCAAACTCTGTCCTCAGGACCCCACACAGGTCACATTTTCCAGGTCCCCCAGCAGGTGCACAGGTGTGTTCATTACTCACTGACACATTTTAAAAGATCCACAGATGGAGCCAATTATTTCACTTGTGATTCTGTGAGGAGACCAGGAAAACATGCACTGTTTGGGGTCCAGAGGACCGAGTTTGAGAACCTGTGGTCTACGGGTTGGGTACATTAGGTCGACACACTATGGGAAAGATTCAGAGCCGCTCGCTGCTGGCGAGTGCTTGCTCTGAATCAGGGCCTTTTTTTATTTTTTCTGCCTCTAGGCCACTCGCAAAGCTGTGGGTGACCACCCACAGCTTGTGCGAGCGGCCTGGCGATGGTCGCGATTATCGTGACCGTCGGGCTTGCAACGAGACCCTGTGGTAGGGTCTTGGCTCCCGCAAGTGCAAGGGGACTTCCTGCTCTATTAGTGTGTATTAGTATTAGAGTGATGTCAGTAGGGCCGCACACAAACAGCAGGAATTCCTAAGGGAACGCCTGCATTTGTGCAGCCACCCCCCTTCCAGCCTACAAAACGGGGCGAGCTGTCAATCAACATCGACAGCCGCCCCGTCTTGTAGCGTGCCCTGGAGCGACTGAACTTCAGTCGCTTGCTAGGGCTCACGCATGCGCACCCGGAGGCGGCGCATGTGCAGGGGCCAGTCATTGACCCGCTTGAGAGAGCTATGCGCTTGCGAGAGGGTCTGAATCAGCCCCTATATCAACAATAAAAATGTTAACAGGGCATTTGAACCATGTGGGGCTTATAACTTTAAGCAGGCTGTTCACTGGCATGTTTAAAGTTTTAAGACCTGCACAGTTAAATGCTGTATGTAGCATTACATCTATGATGTTGAAGCCAACATTGTCATGTTGACATACTCATTGTGTCTTTACATTAATACGATGCAAGCACAAAGTTCAGATGTTGCTGTAACCCATAGCAACCAATCAGATTTTAGCTCAAAAAATTACATGTAGAATTTTCACTTTGCAAATATACATGAAAAATATTCATCACAACCACATGTGCATTAAAAATGCGGATTGTGACAAATATGCCATTAAATATACAGACTGATACTAAGGAGGTGGGTCAATTATAAAGCTGCATACACACACAACAATTTTTTTAATGATTATCGTTAAACGATATCGTTTAACGATAATTGATGGCAAAAATCGTTCACCTTCTGAGTCAAACGATGAACGATTATCGTTCATGCGCGTTCACTTTTGTTTTTTGTCGTTTGTAGTTTGTCGTTCAGTCAGACTTGTCAACTCAACGATTTTCATTCACTGAATATGCAAAAATTGTTTGTAGTTCATAATAATCGTTCATGACATTTAGTAAATGAACAACTTTAGTAAACGATTTTAGTAAATTTTTTCAAGGGAAAAAATCGTTTACTCAAATCGTTCATTAAAAAAATCGTTGTGTGTGTATGCAGCTTAACAGACTAGAAAATAAGACAAAACCATGTTTTCATTTAATTCATTATATTCTAATTAGAAGGATAAGATCATTTATCACATTATTGACAATTATTTTCCTGATTGAGGAATACTGTATTAGTTGTGGCTTTATGCTTCTCTTAACATCCTAGTGCAGTTACTTGAGCTCAATTAATTAATTCATATTTAATTGACTGATGTCTTTAAAATCAATAAAGTTATTTCCTTAATTATTGTGTTATCTTCTACTGCTTCTTTTTGTAAATACTGTATAAATGTCTTGGGATTACAAGATTTACATATCTTTCAAATTTTGATTCATAGCATCATAGAGGATCATTGTCTCTGAGAATTGGCAAACTGTATCGGGAAAGACACATAGGGGCCTATTTATCAAATGAATTGTCTTTAAAATATGCCTAAACCTCTGTTTCTGTAGGTTTAAAGCAAGAATGAGCATCACAGCTACTTAAGAATCTGTTGTACAGTATAATTACTATATGTAGATGAGCGGTCCAGTTTTACTCGGATCTCAAAACCGGCATCATATTGGCTATCCAGCACTTGTGTGTTTTGGATAGCCAATAAGTTTAGTCCGAACTGATCCGAACTTGCGCTAACTTGGCGAAAAGAAACTAGAAAAAAAATGAACTGCTCATCTCTATGTAGAATTATCTATAACTCATAGCTTAAAAGCAATGAAGCATCAAAAGTTAACTGTCCAGGAGTCCTTGTGAGTTTGAAGAAGGATTTTGAGTCAGGAGAAACAATTTCTCAGTTCTAGAAGACAAAATGGAAAATAATTAATATAATGACTTGCAAGTAAATATAATGGGTTTGGTGCTAAATAGGTAGTATGTCATCATTTAATCTTAAAATACACATATCTGTACAGAAGATGCACACAGTACAAAAATAAATGTTGTTTAATAGCGACTAAATCACACATGGGGCCGCAAATAACGACATTGATATAATAAAGTTCAGCATGTGGTTTAGCCTCTATTAACCAACCAGAGTGGCTTTCTCATTCACTAATCAGACAGAGCGGAGCCACTCGTACTTACAGACAGGTCTCCTGGATCATCATTTATTGCATCCTGCAAGGAAGAAGTATGCAACATCTATAACAATCCCCTCCATGGACTTGGATGAATAATCAATGAATAAAAGAGATTGTGGTGTTATATGATTGTTTTCCCATGTTTTTAAGATTCTTTTTTAATGTGGCACTTCAGGCCCCAACAGTTCTACAAGGGCCAGCATGCTCTAACGGCCTTGTGTATGCTGGAACTTGTAGTTCTACAAGTACCTAAACAGTTTATGGTTGCCCAGGCTTCCTGATATCAGTAGTGCAACACATAAAACTGCTAATTTGTAATATTCAACTATTTATTGAAGGGGGGTAATTTTTTGCAGGCCAGAGTGTGCTGGGACTGTTTGATATTACAAGGAGATCCATGCTGTGGATTTCTTTTTTATATCAGGGGTGCAGAGAGGGATGGGGTGAGAACAGATTACCCAGACTAGGCCTTTCTGATAAGTAAGAGTAATGCTCACCACCCCCCTGGTAACACACGCTGTCGTACATTATGACTAATAGATATTCTTCAGAGTGGGACATGCTCACACAGCCATGACAGGCTACGCACCCATGTTAGCATCAGGGCCCAACGGATGTCTCGGTGGCCCTATTTATAGTGTCACCAGCACATCCTTTGGTTGCGACTTTTGTGGGGGAACCACTTGCTTTCTTAAATTGCAGCAACCAGCCCAGGCTATGGTGCGCTGATGCAAGACCACTTTTGATGAGGTGATATTTATTTGTTACTTCTACATAAAAACACCTACATGAAGTTGTTGATGATGATGACTGGTACACTCTAATAATATAGATATATTTAACATACTATGCTGAGTCTCCATGGGCGGGATGCAGCAAAGGTAAACACCCGTTCCATTGAACTGGCGATATATCTATAGTGCATTGCCGCATGTGTACAGCGGATATGTCTGTGAATGACGTAGTTCACAGATATATCCAATCTGCTGTGTAGCATAGCAGATGGCCGATATATCTGATGGTATGTGAGGGCTGCGGAGACCAGGCGGTGATTGACAGCTCAACTAGGTGGGCAAATTAGATGCCCGTACATTTAAGCTGTCAAACCGGCACATCGGGTACACGAATTGGTAAGTGAGTGTACACTTACCAATCATCAAATAGTTCTGCAGGTTAGCCGAAAGGCCAACCCATCGAACTAGTGTGTACCCAGCTTAAGACAGTCAGACAATCTCTTCAGAAAGAGAAAATTGAGTTTAACTGCATTAAATAAACTATACCTTAATACAATAAAATGTGTATATATATATATATATATATATATATATATATATACTACATTTTAAACACAACTACACAATTTTTTTCTACTACATATACTATGAGAAAGATATCACAAATTAAATAAATTATTTATGATAGTAGTTATGTGGTTTTTACCATATACTTTTAATGAACATTAAGATTAGGAACCCATTAACATTTCAGAATGTGTTTTACAACACTGTTGTTTTCATCACAGTACACCTGCAAAATCAAAGCACAAAACACAGTTATTATCTTCTGGAACTTGCATCAAAACACAGAGTTCTTTCAGCAAATGACTAATCCAAATTTCAAGCTAAATTCATAGAAACACTAAGTTCAAACATGTTCGATTTTCTAAAAAGATAAAAACTGTCGGAGACAATGGAGGCGGTCGCCTCCGGGTGCTAGCCCTGAAGCGGGCACCTGTTACTCTAGTCCTCTTCTTTCCTCCCCCCCCCACAGCTCCAATCTCTCATCTGTGGCACCCCGATCCCCTCACCCACACAGGTTCCCCTTTTACTGCTATCTCTCCTCTCACAGCTCCAAACAATCCCCCACATCCACAGCACCCCTGACCCCCACTCACACAGGTTCCCCTTTCCTGATCTCTCTCCCCTCACAACTCCAAATTCCCCCTCCCCATCTGAAGCACCCCCAGCCCCCACACAGGTTCCCCTTTCCTGATCCTTATTTTCCCTCTCAGCTCCAAACCCCCCACCCATCCACTGCACCCCTGACCACTTCAACCACACAGGTTCCCCATGCCTGCTTTCTCATCCCTCACAGCTCCAAACTATCCCCCCCACCAGTGGCACCTCCGACCCTTCCACACACACAGGTTCCTCTTTCCTCCTCTCTCTCCCCTCACAGCTCCAAACCCCCCATCTATGACACACACCACACAGGTTCCCCTTTCCTGCTCTCTCTCCCTTCCCATCCACAGCAACCCCTCCCACCTCCACCACACAGGTTCCCATTTCCTGCTCTCTCTCCCTTCCCATCCACAGCACACCTCTCCCACCTCCACCACACAGGTTCCCATTTTATACGCTCTCTCCCCTAACAGCTGAAAACTCCCCCTACCCATCTGCAGCACCCCAACCCCCCCCCCCTCATTCACACAGGTTCCCCTTTCCTGCTCTCTTTCCCTTCACAGCTCCAAAACCCCCATCTATCCATGGTACCCCTGACCCCCTTACCCACACAGGTTCCCTTTTCCTGTTCTCTCTCTCCTCACCGCTCCAAACTACCTCCCACCCATGACACCCCCGACCATCCAACACAAACAGGTTCCTCTTTCCTGCTCCACAAAGGTTCCTCTTCCCTCACAGCTCCAAACTTCCCTAACCCATCCATGGCTCCCTGACCACCACTCTCCACACAGATTCCCCTTTTCTGTTCTCACTCCCCCATGGCTCCAAATGTCCCATCTGTGGCACACAACACTCAGGTTCTCCTTTCCTGTTCTCTCTCCCCTCACACAGTTCCAAACTCACCCCATCCACAACACTACTCCCCCCCACACAGGTTCCGTTTTCCTGATCTCTTTCCCCTCACAGCTCCAAACTCTCCCTCCCCATCCGCAGCACCCCCTCCACCACACAGGTTCCCCTTTCCTGATCTCCTCTCCTCTATCAGTTTAAAACTCCCCCTACCCATCTGCAGCACCCCAACACCCCCTCACACATATTCCCCTTTCCTGCTCTCTCTCTCCTCAGCTCTAAACATTCCTTCCCCATCCGTGACACCACCCTCCCCCACACCAGTTCAACTTAACACTGAAAGAGGGAAGAGCCAAGCATCATCATGACCTTCCATACACCCTCAGCCTGGGTGGGAGCTACAGTACCATCCTGTTCTTCCACAATGAATGAATGAACTTATGATTTATTAATAACATGTAGTAACAATATATTAGAAATGGAGAGCACTGGAGGTTACGTAGTTATGTTGACATTTAGAATGTTGACACCATAATGTCAACATTCAGGATGTCAACATGTGCATAATATTAACATTATGAATGTCCACAGCCAGAATGTCAACACATGAATTTAGGATTAGGCTGCAGTTTGGGTTAGGCTGCAGTTAAGGTAGGGCTAAGATTAGGCTGTGGTTATGGTTAGGATGCAGTGAAAGTTAGGATGCAGCTAGGGTAGGGTTATGATGAGGTTGTGATTAAGGTTAGGCTGAAGTTAGGGTAAAGTTAGGATGTAGTTTGGGTTGGGCTGCAGTTAGAGTCGGGTTAGAATTAGGCTGTGGTTAGGGCTAGGTTGTAGTTAGGGTTGGGATAGGATTAGGCTGCGGTTAGGATTAGGCTGCACTTAGGGTAGGGTTAGGCTTCAGTTAGGGCAAAGTTAGGATTAGGCAGTGATTAGTATTAGGGTGCAGTTAGGATTAGGCCATAGTTAGGGTAGGGTTAGGATTAGGCCACAGTTAGGGTAGGGTTAGGATTAAGCCACAGTTAGGGTAGGGTTAGGGTCGAGCTGCTTTTAGAGTTTAATTAGGGTTATGGTGCAATTTGGGTGAAGGTTAAGCTGAAATTGCATTGTCAACATTTTGACTGTTGACATCCGAAAGCATTAAGAGGTAGAGCGTTGCAGATAGAGGTTTATCTATAGAAGTATTAGGGGTCCTTCAACATTTTTATATGGGACTGACAAAGTCCTAGCTATGACCTTGCATGGAAGCTTAGGCTGGCATGTGAGGGGTCGATATTAAGGTAATTACTGTCTGGAGTGGGGTATCTGGACCACTTTAAAATACAGTAGGACACTGAAGGACACAGTGGGAGGTGAGGGGAAAATGACGAAACATACGGAGGGGTTGAGTAGCACAAGAAATGAAAAACAATGGGAGGGGGGTTAAGAGCTAATTTTGGAAAGCACCAATGGAGGTGGTTAACTTAATTACTAATGGGGGTGAGGAGTTTATTATAATAACTACTTGTTAACTATTTCTTGAAGTGAGATTGGCATAAGTACTATACTTAATATTTTATCCTTATGCTTGCAGCTGCTGAATGGTTTTCTTAAGATTTTCTTTCTAGCAATCAAAAATATATACAGTAATACTGACAGCTTCATGTTCATTTAAATAATTGTGCATACTGTGGCTATCATCTAGTTAAACAGTGTCCATCATGTTTTATTTCTCTATAGCAACAATACGTAATCATACGTGGGCCTGGATGGTTGAAATCCTCATCGTAAATTGTTATGTATCCATTAAAATCTCGATCTGTCTGAATGGTGTTCGATGCATCTATGTCCCTGTAAGGAGGAAAAGGTAACAACATCTTTTAAATCTCATTACAGACTTATAATAATGCATATTTTTAGCACTCAAAAATTTACAGTATCAGTTACACTAAAGTGCCAAAAGTCATGGGATAGATGCCTAGCATTGTGTAGGACCCACTCTAGCCTGGCTAAGTGCAGCAACTCAACATTGCATGGATTCCACAAGTGGACGTAAGACCTCTTGAGAGATGTTGACCCATGCCATCTGGATAGCTTCCCACAGCTCCCTGATATTTATAGATGCAGGATCTTGGGTGTGAAATTGTGAATGGACAGACGCAACTCACGAATGGATAATAGATGCTAACCCATACTTAGGGATTGACGAGACCCAGTACTGAGGTGCAGAGTCCACAATGCCAGAAGTATTCACCAGGGATCCCTGCAGGAAGGTTTGGACTTAGCTGCGTCCGACATGCAGGTCACAGCCCTCAGACTTGGTTCCCTTGTACAGGTACTGGTGTTCTCTAGACAAGAATAGGGTACGATGAAGACATACAGCGAAGTTGACAAGCCAGGTCAGAACCAAACGGACAAGACGGTACCAAGGAGCAGACATTTGCAGGTCACAGAGGATAGCCAAAGGTCAAAATGGTATACCAAGCACAGTATCAAGGAGCAGATGAAGTCAGGTCATGAACAAAGCCAAGATCAGGAATGAGCAGCAGTATCACAGGTAAGAATGCTGGACTAAGGTAAGGAGCCTATACTCTGGCACCTGTCCAGTGCCAGAGACTCCCTCTTATAGGGAGATCAAATCTCGAGCCAAATGTGACTTCATGTTTGGCACGCCTGCCATTTTAAATTCCCCTGCAGGTATGCATGCTCACCCCTAGAGGAGCTGCGGCCACCTGCACTTGTTAAGCGCATCAGAGAGGAACCGGGAGCAGAGACATCAGCAGTGGGTGCCTCATCAGACCACGCCACATGTTGCCAGTCCTCCAAGGTCCAAATAGCGATGTCACAAGCCCAGATGAGGCACTGTGTTCGGTGTCATGGTGTTAACAGGTGCACTCTGGTGGGTCTTCTGCTCCCATATCCCATCCCATGGAAGCTAAAGAATGCTACACTGACCTGCTGGCTATGTGTCTGGTACCTCTTGCATTAAGTGTGGAAGTGAATTGTGCTAGTGTTGCTTGTCTGTTACCATGGACAATTCTGTCAAGAGGAATGGGTATGAAATCCCAGCAGCTGGGATGCCTACTGTCAATATACCAACAGCAGCATCCCGACAAATCTATGGTAATTATAGTAACCTTTCCCCCTTCTACCACTGTTCCGACATCCTTACACTAACCCTCCCCCATCCCATACTAATTCTAACCCACCCCGTTAGTGCCTAAACCTTACCCTCACCCTTTGGTGCCTAAACCTAACCCCCCAAGTGATGCCACATGTAGGTATATTAACTACAACCCATGACCAGACACCACGAGGCATTCCCGGTACACAAGTTACACCGAAGATCAAGGAATGTTGAAAGTTCGGAAGAGGTGTTCCAGAAACAAGTAACAGAGCTCAAGAATCGCTTAAGAATACCCACTGCCCAGCATCAGAGATTTCCAACTGAAAAACTAACTGGGAAGACAGACAAGCACTACAATAATTATGGAATATAATTTTTTAAAAGAATTCTGTCAGGATGCCAGCGCTCAGAATGTCTGCACCAGAGTCCTGACACCAGTCAGAATCCTGGTGCCAGAATCCAAACAGTAAGTATTGGAGTTTGGGGAAGGGTTAGGCACTAAGGGGAGGGTTAGGGTTAGGCACTAGGGGGAAGAGGTAGGCTGCGGGGAGGGAGGGTTAGGCACTAGGGGAAGGGTTAGGCTTAGACACTAGGGGGAGGGTTAGGGTTAGGCACTAGGGGGAGGGTTAGGGTTAGGCACTAGGGGGAGGGTTAGGGTTAGGCATTAGGGGGGAGAGGTAGGCTGCGGGGAGGGAGGGTTAGGCACTAGGGGAAGGGTTAGGGTTAGACACTAGGGGAAGGGTTAGGGTTAGACACTAGGGGAAGGGTTAGGGTTAGGCACTAGGGGGAGAGGTAGGCTGTGGGGAGGGTTAGGCACTAGGGGAAGGATTAGGCACTAGGGGGAGAGAGAGGATGCAGGGAGGGAGGGTGAGAGTTAGACACTAGGGAGAGGGTTAGGGTTAGGCACTAGGGGGGAAAGGTAGGCTGCGGGGAAGGAGGGTTAGGGTTAGACACTAGGGAGAGGGTTAGGGTTAGACACTGGGAGAATGATTAGGGTTATGCACTAGGGGGGGAGGTAGGCTGTGGGGAGGGAGGGTTAGACACTAGGGAGAGGGTTAGGGTTAGGAACTAGGGGGGAGAGGTAGGCTGCAGGGAGGGAGGGTTAGGGTTAGATACTAGGGAGAGGGTTAGGGTTAGGCACTAGGGGGAGGAGGTAGGCTGCCGGGAGGGAGGGTTAGGGTTAGGCACTAGGGGGAGGGTTAGGGTTAGGCATTAGGGGGGAGAGGTAGGCTGCGGGGAGGGAGGGTTAGGCACTAGGGGAAGGGTTAGGGTTAGACACTAGGGGAAGGGTTAGGGTTAGACACTAGGGGAAGGGTTAGGGTTAGGCACTAGGGTTGAGAGGTAGGCTGTGGGGAGTTAGGGTTAGGCACTAGGGTGGAGAGGTAGGCTGCGGGGAGGAAGGGTTATGGTTATGCACTAGGAGGACGGTTAGGGTTAGGCACTAGGGGGGAGAGGTAGGCTGCGGGGAGGGAGGGTTAGGGTTAGGCACTACGAGGATGGTTAGGGTTAGGCACTAGGGGGGAGAGATAGGCTGCGGGAGGGAGGGTTAGGGTTAGGGGTAAGGGAAGGAGAGTATACTTACTTCCTTCTATCGGGATTGTGACCCTGTTGGGATGCCGGTGTTAGGATTCTCACCTCTGGCATATTGTATCCAACCCCATATATGGCATTAGTACTACCATGTAGCTGGTACCATGTACAATAAGAGTAAAACCGAACGTGGGCATATTTTCTCTTTCTTTTGTCTCAGAACCAAACAATGTCAGACAAGACTTATGCAAAAGAAGTTTTCAATTCTTAATTTATGTTTTAGTAAACATGAAATTGCTAGACTGGACCACTGCAATCACATAGGATTGTTTCAAAGACTTTTCAAATAACATTCAATAAAGAATCATTAAATTACATTAACATTGTCTATACACAGTAAATAAAATGCACATGTCCTAACTTGCTCTTGCAAATATAAAATATGCATCACTAATATACCTGTGTGGACTACCAAACAATTGTGCAATAATGCTAGAAATGAAACATAAACCACAGCCCTATCACATTGTATATCCAAGACAAGATTCAAATCTTAGATAAAATGCCCACTCTGAAGTTACAAACGATATTTGGGTGACTTGAAAGATGGAGACCCGGATCACTGTGTGCACAGTAGGGGCCTGCAAATGTTTGTAGCAGCGCTGTTATCTAACTTCAAATGTATAAATGTCTAGTTCAAGAAACAGACGCCTGGTTGTCTCTCACCAAATCTGAAGACACAGTGCCAGATGCAGATTTCTTTCTAAGCACTAGGCATAGAAGGCATGGGGATCAATTGACCTCCAGAACACTAAGTCTGTGGCACTACAAGTCCCAAAAAGAATTTAATCTCAGGAACTTGTCTTTGGATGCTGTAACACTGTGGGGTAGATTAATCAAAGCTTGGAGAGATATAAAGTACGAAGCAATCAGCTCCTAAATTACAGATTACAGGCTGTTTGCAAAATGACAAGGGCTGATTGGTTGGTACTTTATCTCTCTCCGAGTTCTGTCTCCAAGCTTTGATAAACCTCCCCCTGTGTACATTCTCCACAGCTTTTCTGTGCATAAAATACCGTAGGCTGTACTCTCTGCAGGCTCCCTCTCTCACTGCTTCTCTTTCTTTTTCTAAGCTCTTTTCAGCCTCAGCAGTGTCACCATTCTGAACTCTGGGTCTCCATAACAGAAATTAGATGTCTCCCCATATCAAAGCTCAGGTCCTGATTCAGAGCCACTCGTAATCGGCCGCTCGTTCGTTCTGACCGATGTTCGCACATCTGCGCATGCGTATGGATTTTAATACGCATGCGCGAACCAGTCAGTGCAGCCGAAAATTGTTTGTTCGATATATAGCGAATGCCTGCTATTTTGAGTGACAGAAGGGGGCGTATGTGGGTGGTAACATGGGAAGGTGCTTGAAAAAGGGGGTGTGGAATTCGAACGCAGGCGTGCTTAAAGGTCAAAACGGAGTTTTAAGGGAGTGCATAATTAATACAGCAGCGTCATTGACCACGTCTCTTGGGTATTTTTTACTCAGAACTGCTCGCAAAATAGCGGTTGAAAAAACCAGCCACAAGAATAGCGAGAAGTTCTTACGCTGTTCGATGTACTCGATTAATCTAATAAATAGCGGACATGACGTATGGTGCAAGCGGCAAGGGGGCGTATTTTTCAAAATTACAACCACAAGTTTTGCTTGCTCGTTCAGACTTAGAGGCATGAACAGACCGCAATTAGCGAACGGTTCATTTGAATAGCCACCCCTTGTTTTAGAATGAACGACCGCAAATAGCAAGCGGCTCTGAATGAGGGCCTCAGTCTCCTCAAAGCTCTAACTGACCCTCAATGGTCAGTGGCAGTTCTATTTACCAGAGATGGCTTGCACTGATCTGCTTTAACACCTGCCGCTTGAGACTGCTATCAGTTTCTCCACAAGTCAGGTGTAGTCTGCACAATAGAGTCCCAGCTGCCAAGGCAACTTCTGGCTCACTACCCCAATAGATTGTAGGTCTTGAAGGACTTTGCAGCTGAGGTTCCTCTGCAACTGCAAGTAAGAGGATTTGTTGGGCACAGCTTAGTGATATCTCACAATGATGTGGTTTTAAAATATAGTCTTACATAACCAGAATACCCAGTATATACTGTAATACAGCAACTCCAAATGCCTAGCATACAGTGCTGCAGCACCAGAGTGTCCAGTATATAATGCAGCACAGGGTGGAACAATACAGCAGGACATCTAGTATATTTATTTTTCAGTATGTCTGAAATAAACAACATAATTGTATCAGAAGCCTCAATGAATGCAATCAAGGCTCTTTCAAAAGGGGTTTTCAATAGAATGTGACAAGGGAATCTCCTCCAACAAATCTTAAGTTGGCCCTATCTAACTAACAGTATTTTGTTTTGAATGGAATGGGAAATCACTTCTGTGGCAAAGGATTAATGGGGTATATCGTGGGTACTCACTAGGCAATATATCATGCTAGTGTGTACCCACGATATATCCCATTAATCCTTATTTAATGCAAAACTCACACATTTTTAGAAGTCGCACAATGTAATACAAACTCGCATGTTTCTCACACTCCCGCAACTCGCACTGCCAAAACTCGCATCAATTTAGTAACCTAGCGGCTCCCTCCATTGAAGTCAATGATGGGAACCATTCATTGGCTGAGAGAGGCTCGCCAGGCAATGCATTCCTATGAGAAATGTAGCGGCTGTCACGTCATTCGCAAAGTACCATCCTTAGAAGATGGTACAATGTCCAATGCGTCCGGGCTTGCATTTTTTTTTAAGACGATGGTGGATGCCAAAAGAGGACCAGAGCTAATGTGTAGGCGAGTATGGTATGTTTTTCACAGGTTCCAATTAGGATTCTACTGGACAAGGCGACAGACTGGCGCTAGGGACAAGGTAAGTATGTAGTGTGAGTGCAGGTGAGTGTGAGTGAGAGAGTGCCAGTGTAATAATATATTAAAACCTTAAGTGTGTGTGTCCTGTTGTTTTTTTATATTTCTTTTGCAGGTGAATTAGATGTACCAGTGGGCCCTTAATGCCCTGTATGCTGGTACTTGTGGATCTCCAAGTACCCATATATGGAGGAGGCTTGCCAAGACCTCTAGTTCTCCTGTAAAGGACAATATTATTTATTACATTTTTCACACATTACACTCGGTACCCACCATCCATGGCTGCTGAGGATACCCCTGGGCTATCAGCCCAGGCCTGGGGTGCCCTGGAGAGGGGGATCCCCACCTCCCCAGGGTTCCCAAGCCTGGGCTGACTACTAATGCTTTGGGCAGGGGACCCCATGAAGCTGGTCCCTCAGCTGTGGCATTACACCCCTGCTAGAAAGAGTCAGGTGCTGGTTGTGGCTAATACGGTAGAGCTCTATTAATTTTGTCCCTCATCTTTCCATAACCAGGACTGGCTCACTGAGCTTGGTGCTGGTTGATTAATATACAGGGGTGCCCTACATGTTTTTTCCGTATTTTCAGAACAAGGACCGGCTCAGAAAAGCCCGGTGCTGGTTGTGCATTTAGGGGGGATCACATGTAATTTTTTTTTTTAAATTACACATTTATAGCTTTTTTTCACACAGAAGCATGCATGGTTCTCAGTGATCTGTGCATGCTTCTGTTTAACTTGCACCTTGTAATGAAAGTCGCATTACAAGGTGCGAGTTTACCTGCAGTTTAACTCGTATGCACTCGCATGTGAGTCAAACTGAGACCCTTAAACTCGCACCCTATCACATTTGTGAGTTTAGGGACCAACTTGCACTTTCCAAATTTGCGAGAAGGTGCAAATATGTTCCACACTAAAAACTTGCTCCCTATTACATTCCGCCCAATATACTGTATCTGTGAATTACGTCTTTTACAGATATATCCCAGTGGCCGTGCTGCAATATATATGAAGTATATGTTGTTCACATCTGCAGGTGTTTACACACGACTAAACAACCAACCATTTTACTGGCCACAGGAACCAGTGAAAATGACATCACAATTTGTTCTTCTGGGCAGACATATTGTGTGGCTGATTCGTAAGTGTGTATGCTTACCAAAATTGGTCAGTTGTTCGATCTGCCGGTCCGCCGGCCCGTCATCCAGGTGTGTACCTCACATAATACTATTATTTCAAAGACTAGATAAAATAAATTAATAACTAAGTCATATCTATGTACTATGATAAGAATCACATAGACCGGGTAAAAATCCATCAGTAGCTTTATTGCTCACCACAGGCAGGTTTACAGGACATGGCAGTTTCACTTGCAAGACAACACATAAAGTCTTCCAAACAGCAATATTTCTTCAGTGGACTTGTAGGTCCAGGAACCTTAACACTAGTCACCCCCAACTCTATAAGCGGGGTGACTATTTCACCGTCAGGCTCAGTTTCCCAGTGTCTCTGTCTCTGTAGTTCTTAAAACAGCTTCCCACAGATGTCTGTAATCAGCTACCTTTCCAGGCACTCATTGAGGCAACACCTGAACTGGACATAACACAATCCTAATGTCTTTGCTATTCCAAACCTGGGAGTTCTGGATATTCCACATTTACTTCATGTGGAATTATGCTGACCCTTTCACGGTACTTATAGTCAATTTTTAAAAATTATGAAGTCATATTTTCTTTCTGATCTATTTTTGTATAGAAACTTTATTCCTTAAATATAATAAAAAAATAAAATAATATATGTATTATTTTTAAATGGAACAGAGCCCAGAATAATTACTCCTGAATACTAGAGAAAGAAACATTTTTTCTTCTAGAACTTTAGAATAATACACTTTCAGGAATTTACAGTACTCTATAAAATGTAGAAGGTGAAGTTAACTTTATTTTTTCTACAGTAATGCATATAATGACATCTAAAAGCCATTATTTATCCAATCACTTTGGAATCACACTGGCAGCAAATTGTTTGCAAGTTTTTTTACTAAAGTTTCCGCCAACACCCTTCTAGATATGCAAGGTAATGTTGTATAATGAGTTATCTAAATATCTTACAGACATCCTACCTCTTTTTACACATATTTGGGCAGCACAGACAATGTAATGGTTAGCATTACTGTCTCACAGCGCTGGGGTCGTGGGCTTAATTCCCAGTTTGTATATTCTCCCTGTGCTTGCGTGGATCTCCTCCGGGTACTCCAAAAACATACTGGTAGGTTAATTGGCTCCCAACAAAATATTACCCTTATGCTGCCCATCCACTAGAAGACAGGAAAAGACTGCACGATTACGACATTGTAATCGTGCAGTCGTTTGTCAGTCTATGATGTGCGTACACTGAACGAGCAGTCGTTCAGTATAGGAACATCAATCATCTGCTAACATGCTCAACCTGACGTTATCGTCAGGTTGTCCTCCAGCATTTGCCCGATGATAGATGTCTAAAACGACCAGCGGGAGCGCGTATCGCTGGTCGTTTTAGACATTTTATTGAACGATTTGCAAACGATGAATGAATGATTGAACAATAACGATACTGTTATCGTTAAATTGCTCAATTTAATCACCTAGTGGATGGGCAGCTTTAGTGTGTAATGTGTGTGAGAGTATGCGGTAGGGAATATAGATAGTAAGCTCCACTGGGGCAGGGACTGATGTGAATGGACAAATATTCTCTGTAAAGCGCTGCGGAACATCTGTGAACTATATAAATAACTGGTAATATATAATAATATTTACATATTTTTTAATTTATTTTGTGTGGTCCATCATACACAATTAAGAGTCAATTGATAACGAAAATGATATGTACACTTCCTAAGCTGCTTTTTTGTAGTGTGCATGCACCAGTTCCCCCTGTTTACATTTATTGTCCCTTGGAGTGAGGTGGTGGAACGCAAACTTCTGGCCCAGCTGTGGAACATACACTTTTGCTCGCAGCCATACGGCAGTCTGTAGCGGTGGAACACAAAGGCGGATATCCTGATGCACTTTGTACCGCAAAGCTTTTTTTTCTTTGGCTCTCACTGTATATTCATCTTAAGTTAGAGCTGGATCTCCTTGATATGCCATGTCACTTACAGCAGATGCCACATGTGTTCCACAGATGGAACGCATGAAGGTGTATTAACGATTTTTAATACTTCTTAGTGCAGCTGCAGTGCCGCACCTTCCATAATTTTATCCTAGTCCCATGAAATAGGGATTTATGGGTGGAGCACAGTGGAATAAAGGTGTAATGTGCTGAGCAACTATAGTGAATATCGTTTATGGATTTATAAAACACTAGTTGACATTAGTCAGGTCCTTAAGATCCTTATTGAAGTGTGCAGCTCTAGGTTGCGCAGGAGCGTATTTTTATCTATTTTGTATTAGTATGTAGAAAATGTCATGGACAAATGAAATCATACATATTAACAGAACAGGAACATACAAAGTTATTGAAGAAGGTGCACGATATGAGACAGAAAGTAGAGAAGCTTTTGAGAGCTTACAGTCTGGTAAGATGAGCTGCCAGTCACTTAAGTATTAGTATCCCCTTATTGAGATGTGTCCCTACTAGGGGTGTGCACCGGCCACTTTTCGTGTTTTGTGTTTTGGTTTTGGATCTGGATCTTTCTTTGTGTTTTGGATCTGGATTGGTTTTGCCAAAACCACCCTTCCGTGTTTTGGGTTCTGGGTTTTGTGTTTTGGATCTGTATTTTTTTGAAAAAAATCATAAAAACAGCTAAAATCACAGAATTTGTAGGTTTTTCGGCTCCTATGCTATTATTAACCTCAATAACCTTAATTTCCACTCATTTCCAGTCTATTCTGAACACCTCACACCTCACAATAGTGTTTTTATGTCCAAAAGGTTGCACAGAGGTAGCTGGATGACTATGCTAAGCGACACGAGTGGGCGGCACAAACACGTGACCCATCTAGGCATGATACTGCAGTGGCAGACAGGATGGCAGTTTGAAAAACTAGGCCCCAAACAGTACATAATGCAAAGAAAAAAAAGAGGTGCAAGATGGAATTGTCCTTGGGCCCTCCCACCCACCCTTATGTTGTATAAACAGGACATGCACACTTTAACAAACCAATCACTTCAGCGCCAGGGTCTGCCACACAACTGTGGCTGAAATGATTGGTTCGTTTGGGACCCCACAAAACAAGCTGGCAATTAATCTGTCCCTGCACAAACTGGCTCTACGGAGGCAAGATGTCATCCTCATCCTCCTCATCCACCGATTCCTCACCCTCTTCAGTGTGTACATCCTCATCCTCACAAAGTATTGACTCGTCCCCACTTGAATCCACCACCACAGGTCCCTCTGTACGTTCTGGAGGCTGGTCTCCCTGGAAGAGCTGATAATTCATTTTGATGAACATCATCATCTCCACATTCTGTGGAAGCAACCTCCTACGCCTTTCGCTGACAAGGTTCCCGGCTGCACTAAACACTCTTTCGGAGTACACACTGGAGGGGGGGGCAACTCAGGTAAAATAGAGCCAGTTTGTACAGGGGCCTCCAAATTGCCTCTTTTTCCTGCCAGTACAGGTGCACACCCCCAACTTTGCCTATGTCATAGGTGGATGTATAGGCTTGTATGGCCTTTTGCTGCTCCTCCATCCTCTGAAGCAAATAGATGGTTGAGTTCCACCGCATCACAACCTCTTGCTTCAGGTGATGGCGGGGCAGGTTCAAGAGTGTTTGCTGGCGCTCCAGTCTTCGGCATGCAGTCGCTGAATGGCGAAAGTGGCCAGAAATTTTTCGGGCCACCCAAAGCGTCTCCTGCACGCCCCCGTCCCTTTTCAGAAAATCTGACATGCCTACTTGGATGCTGTCACCGATGTAATCCTCCACCATTCTGTCAATGGTGACAGTACCATATGCAGTGACAGTAGACATGTCAGAAATTGTTGCCAGGTCCTTCAGTCCAGACCAGATGTCCAAACTTGGTCCTGCCTGCCCTGCATCACCGCCAGCGGGTTGCTTAGGATTCCTATGTTTTTTCCTGGCAGCCCCAGTTGCGGGAGAAAATGAAGATGGAGCTGTTGACGTGTCACGTTCCGCTTCAGCTGACAGTGTGTTCACCAGCAGGTCTTTGCACCTCTGCAGGCTTGTGTCGGCCGGAAAGAGAGACACCACATAGGCTTTAAACCTAGGATCGAGCACGGTGGCCAAAATGTAGTGGTCTGATTTCAACAGATTTACCACCCTGGAATCCTGGCACAGCGAATGAAGGGCTTCATCCACAAGTCCCACATGCCGAGCGGAATCGCTCCGTCTTAGCTCCTCCTTCACTTTCTCCAGCTGCTTCTGCAAAAGCCTGATGAGGGGAATGACCTGACTCAAGCTGGCAGTGTCTGAACTGACTTCACGTGTGGCAAGTTCGAAGGGCTGGAGAACCTTGCACAACACGGAAATCATTCTCCACTGCGCTTGAGTCAGGTGCATACCCCCACCTTTGCCTATGTCATAGGTGGATGTATAGGCTTGTATGGCCTTTTGCTGCTCCTCCATCCTCTGAAGCATATAGATGGTTGAGTTCCACCGCGTCACAACCTCTTGCTTCAGGTGATGGCGGGGCAGGTTCAAGAGTGTTTGCTGGCGCTCCAGTCTTCGGCATGCAGTCGCTGAATGGCGAAAGTGGCCAGAAATTTTTCGGGCCACCCAAAGCGTCTCCTGCACGCCCCCGTCCCTTTTCAGAAAATCTGACATGCCTACTTGGATGCTGTCACCGATGTAATCCTCCACCATTCTGTCAATGGTGACAGTACCATATGCAGTGACAGTAGAAATGTCAGAAATTGTTGCCAGGTCCTTCAGTCCAGACCAGATGTCCAAACTTGGTCCTGCCTGCCCTGCATCACCGCCAGCGGGTTGCTTAGGATTCCTATGTTTTTTCCTGGCTGCCCCATTTGCGGGAGAAAATGAAGATGGAGCTGTTGACGTGTCACGTTCCACTTCAGCTGACAGTGTGTTCACCAGCAGGTCTTTGCACCTCTGCAGGCTTGTGTCGGCTGGAAAGAGAGACACCACATAGGCTTTAAACCTAGGATCGAGCACGGTGGCCAAAATGTAGTGGTCTGATTTCAACAGATTTACCACCCTGGAATCCTGGCACAGCGAATGAAGGGCTTCATCCACAAGTCCCACATGCCGAGCGGAATCGCTCCGTCTTAGCTCCTCCTTCACTTTCTCCAGCTGCTTCTGCAAAAGCCTGATGAGGGGAATGACCTGACTCAAGCTGGCAGTGTCTGAACTGACTTCACGTGTGGCAAGTTCGAAGGGCTGGAGAACCTTGCACAACACGGAAATCATTCTCAACTGCGCTTGAGTCAGGTGCACACCCCCACCTTTGCCTATGTCATAGGTGGATGTATAGGCTTGTATGGCCTTTTGCTGCTCCTCCATCCTCTGAAGCATATAGATGGTTGAGTTCCACCATGTCACAACCTCTTGCTTCAGGTGATGGCGGGGCAGGTTCAAGAGTGTTTGCTGGCGCTCCAGTCTTCGGCATGCAGTCGCTGAATGGCGAAAGTGGCCAGAAATTTTTCGGGCCACCCAAAGCGTCTCCTGCACGCCCCCGTCCCTTTTCAGAAAATCTGACATGCCTACTTGGATGCTGTCACCGATGTAATCCTCCACCATTCTGTCAATGGTGACAGTACCATATGCAGTGACAGTAGACATGTCAGAAATTGTTGCCAGGTCCTTCAGTCCAGACCAGATGTCCAAACTTGGTCCTGCCTGCCCTGCATCACCGCCAGCGGGTTGCTTAGGATTCCTATTTTTTTTCCCTGGCAGCCCCAGTTGCGGGAGAAAATGAAGATGGAGCTGTTGACGTGTCACGTTCCGCTTCAGCTGACAGTGTGTTCACCAGCAGGTCTTTGCACCTCTGCAGGCTTGTGTCGGCCAGAAAGAGAGACACCAAATAGGCTTTAAACCTAGGATCGAGCACGGTGGCCAAAATGTAGTGGTCTGATTTCAACAGATTTACCACCCTGGAATCCTGGCACAGCGAATGAAGGGCTTCATCCACAAGTCCCACATGCCGAGCGGAATCGCTCTGTCTTAGCTCCTCCTTCACTTTCTCCAGCTGCTTCTGCAAAAGCCTGATGAGGGGAATGACCTGACTCAAGCTGGCAGTGTCTGAACTGACTTCACGTGTGGCAAGTTCGAAGGGCTGGAGAACCTTGCACAACACGGAAATCATTCTCCACTGCGCTTGAGTCAGGTGCATACCCCCACCTTTGCCTATGTCATAGGTGGATGTATAGGCTTGTATGGCCTTTTGCTGCTCCTCCATCCTCTGAAGCATATAGATGGTTGAGTTCCACCGCGTCACAACCTCTTGCTTCAGGTGATGGCGGGGCAGGTTCAAGAGTGTTTGCTGGCGCTCCAGTCTTCGGCATGCAGTCGCTGAATGGCGAAAGTGGCCAGAAATTTTTCAGGCCACCCAAAGCGTCTCCTGCACGCCCCCGTCCCTTTTCAGAAAATTCTGCACCACCAAGTTTATTGTGTGAGCAAAACATGGGACGTGCTGGAATTTGCCCAGATGTAATGCCCGCACAATATTGGTGGCGTTGTCAGATATCACAAATCCCCAGGAGAGTCTAAGTGGGGTAAGCCACTGGGCGATGATTTCCCTCAGTTTCTCTAAGAGGTTGTCGGCGGTGTGCCTCTTACTGAAACCGGTGATACACAGCGTAGCCTGCCTTGGAACGAGATGGCGTTTCTGAGATGCTGCTACTGGTGACGCTGCTGCTGTTGCTGCGTAAGGTGATACATCTACCCAGTGGGCTGTCACAGTCATATAGTCCTTAGTCTGCCCTGTTCCACTTGTCCACATGTCCGTGGTTAAGTGGACATTGTGTACAACGGCATTTTTCAGGACACTGAGGACACTTTTTCTGACGTTTCTGTACAGTCTCGGTATCGCCTGCCTAGTGAAGTGGAATCTAGACGGGATTTGGAACTGGGGACACACTACCTTCATCAATTGTCTAAATCCAACTGCACTAATGGCGGATACCGGATGCACATCTAACACCAACATAGCAGTCAAGGCCTCAGTTATACCTTTTGCTTCAGGATGACTGCTGTCGTACTTCATCCTCCTCGCTAAGGACTGTTGGAGGGTCAATTGTTTAGTAAAAGTAGTGGTGTTCCTACTTCCTCTCTGGGATGATGAACAACTCCCAGCAGGAGCAACAGCAGCAGCGGTAGCAGTAGGCGTAGCAATGCAGGATCCTCCGGAGGAATCCCGGATAGGAGAGTCAGTCATGCCAGTGACATGGCCTGCAGGACTACTTCCGATCCTGACTAAGGAGGAAATTGATGAGGAGGGAGTTGACGGTGTGGTTTGCAGGCACTTGGATACAACAGGACAATGGGATTTAGGTGTCCCTGGACTGCTTACGGTCTTAGCCAAAGTTTCTGAACTTGACAGTAACTTTTTATGAACGCGCTGCAGGTGCCGTATAAGGGAGGATGTTCCTAGGTGGTTGACGTCCCTACCCCTACTTATTTCACCTTTTCATATGGTACATATGGCAAGACAGTTGTTGTCCGGATTTGGATAGAAATATTGCCAGACCAAAGAGGTGGATTGTTTGGTCTTCTGCCCAGGCATGACCGTGATGGGCTTTTTCATCCCACGGACAACAACTGTCTCCCCCGGAGCCTGATTTAAACAAACCACATCACCATCAGAATCCTCCTCGCCAACTTCCTCCTCAGCGCCAGCTACACCTGTATCCTCATCCTGTTGTACTTCAACAGTGACATCTTCAATTTGCATATCAGCAAGTGGACTGTGGGTGCTCCTTTCAGCACTTGCAGGGGGCGTGCAAATGGTGGAAAGAGCCACCTCTTCCCGTCCAGTCCTCGGAAGGTCAGGCATCGCAACCACCGCCACACTTGGACTCTCCATGGGGATTTGTGATATCTTCTTAGAAAGCACAGTTCTTCGCTGTGCTTTTGACAGCTTAACTCTTTTGATTTTTAGTGGGAGGAGGGCTTCCATCGTCATGTGAAGCTGAACCACTAGTCATGAACATACTAGGGATCGACCTTAGCCGTTCCTTGCCACTCCGTGTCGTAAATGGCATATTGGCAAGTTTACGTTTCTCTTCAGCTGATTTAAATGTTTTTTTCAAGGTCATTTTCCTGAAATTTGTCATTTGGGATTGAATGTGCCCTCTATTATGACATTGGGCATCGCCCTTGGCAGACGACGTTGATGGCATGTTATTGTCTATGTCATGACTAGTGGCAGCAGCTTCAGCACAAGGAGGAAGTGGTTCTTGATCTTTCTCTATTTTATTTTTATCGGAGAAAGTTTGGTCCTCCATTTATGTTATATCGATTTGATATATACGTGCGGCTAAACACATAAAAAATTTTTTAATTTTGCTGGAGAGTAGTGCACTTTGTGGGTTACACCAGCCTTTAAGAAATGAGCCAGCCGGCTCTTTACTTATGGGACACAGGCGCACGCTTGGCACTACTTTGTTGATGCACGTGCAGCTACTGCGCAAACAATTCACAAACACAGAAAATAAATTTTTTTTTTGTTTGGACTGGAGTGTACTTTGGGGGTTACAGCACCCTTTAACGGTCAAGCCAGCCGGCCCTTTACTTATGACACAGGCGCACACTTGGCACTACTTTGTTGATGCACGTGCGGCTACTGCGCACACAATTCACAAACACAGAAAATTATTTTTTTTTTGGTTTGGACTAGAGTGTACTTTGGGGGTTACAGCACCCTTTAACGGTCAAGCCAGCCGGCCCTTTATTTATGACACAGGCGCACGCTTGGCACTACTTTGTTGATACACGTGCGGCTACTGCGCACACAATTCACAAACACAGAAAATTATTTTTTTTTGGTTTGGACTAGAGTGTACTTTGGGGGTTACAGCACCCTTTAATGGTCAAGCCAGCCGGCCCTTTATTTATGACACAGGCGCACGCTTGGCACTACTTTGTTGATACACGTGCGGCTACTGCGCACACAATTCACAAACACAGAAAATTATTTTTTTTTGGTTTGGACTAGAGTGTACTTTGGGGGTTACAGCACCCTTTAACGGTCAAGCCAGCCGGCCCTTTACTTATGACACAGGCGCACGCTTGGCACTACTTTGATGATGCACGTGCGGCTACTGCGCACACAATTCACAAACACAGAAAATAAATTTTTTTTTGGTTTGGACTGGAGTGTACTTTGGGGGTTACAGCACCCTTTAACGGTCAAGCCAGCCGGCCCTTTACTTATGACACAGGCGCACGCTTGGCACTACTTTGTTGATGCACGTGCGGCTACTGCGCACACAATTCACAAACACAGAAAAAATTTTTTTTTTGGTTTGGACTAGAGTGTACTTTGGGGGTTACAGCACCCTTTAACGGTCAAGCCAGCTGGCCCTTTACTTATGACACAGGCGCACGCTTGGCACTACTTTGTTGATGCACGTGCGGCTACTGCGCACACAATTCACAAACACAGAAAAATTTTTTTTTTTTGGTGTGGACTGGAGTGTACTTTGGGGGTTACAGCACCCTTTAACGGTCAAGCCAGCCGGCCCTTTATTTATGACACAGGCGCACGCTTGGCACTACTTTGTTGATACACGTGCGGCTACTGCGCACACAATTCACAAACACAGAAAATTATTTTTTTTTTGGTTTGGACTAGAGTGTACTTTGGGGGTTACAGCACCCTTTAACGGTCAAGCCAGCCGGCCCTTTACTTATGACACAGGCGCACGCTTGGCACTACTTTGATGATGCACGTGCGGCTACTGCGCACACAATTCACAAACACAGAAAATAATTTTTATTTTGGTTTGGACTGGAGTGTACTTTGGGGGTTACAGCACCCTTTAACGGTCAAGCCAGCCGGCCCTTTATTTATGACACAGGCGCACACTTGGCACTACTTTGTTGATGCACGTGCGGCTACTGCGCACACAATTCACAAACACAGAAAATAATTTTTTTTTTGGTTTGGACTGGAGTGTACTTTGGGGGTTACAGCACCCTTTAATGGTCAAGCCAGCCGGCCCTTTACTTATGACACAGGTGCACGCTTCGCACTACTTTGTTGATGCACATGCGGCTACTGCGCACACAATTCACAAACAAAGAAAATTTTTTTTTTTTTAGTTTAGACTGGAGTGTACTTTGGGGGTTACAGCACCCTTTAACGGTCAAGCCAGCCGGCCCTTTACATATGACACAGGCGCACGCTTGGCACTACTTTGTTGATGCACGTGCGGCTACTGCACACACAATTCACAAACACAGAAAATAATTTTTTTTTTGGTTTGGACTGGAGTGTACTTTGGGGGTTACAGCACCCTTTAACGGTCAAGACAGCCGGCCCTTTACTTATGACACAGGCGCACGCTTGGCACTACTTTGTTGATGCACCTTCGGCTACAGCGCACACAATTCACAAACACAGAAAATAATTTTTTTTTTGGTTTGGACTGGAGTGTACTTTGGGGGTTACAGCACCCTTTAACGGTCAAGCCAGCCGGCCCTTTACTTATGACACAGGCGCACGCTTGGCACTACTTTGTTGATGCACGTGCGGCTACTGCGCACACAATTCACAAACACAGAAAATATATTTTTTTTTGGTTTGGACTGGAGTGTACTTTGGGGGTTACAGCACCCTTTAACGGTCAAGACAGCCGGCCCATTACTTATGACACAGGCGCAAGCTTGGCACTACTTTGTTGATGCACGTGCGGCTACTGCGCACACAATTCACAAACACAGAAAATATTTTTTTTTTGGTTTGGACTGGAATGTACTTTGGGGGATACAGCACCCTTTAACGGTCAAGCCAGCCGGCCCTTTACTTATGACACAGGCGCACGCTTGGCACTACTTTGTTGATGCACGTGCGGCTTCTGCGCACACAATTCACAAACACAGAAAATATATTATTTTTTTAGCACTTGTGGGGAGCAACCCTGATGGACAGAGCACCCCCTGGACAACACTACAGCACCCCTTTAGGACTGGGACACTGCACAGGACTTTGGAGTGGACACAGCCCCTATGGAGAACTGACTGCACAACACAGTCCAGCCAGCCCCTATGGACTTTGAAGTAGTGGACACAGCCCCTATTAACAACAGCAGCACAGCACAACACAGCCAGCCCCTATGGACTTTGAAGTAGTGGACAACAGCAGCACCACACTACACTACACAGCCCAGCCAGCCCTAACTCCCACCCTCCCTCTTCACTGTCAACAGCCGAGTGAGAAAATGGCGCCGACGCGGGTACCTTATATAGGATCCAAAACCCGCGAGACTCGGAAGGCGGGATGATGATGTTTTGCCTCGATTTCAGATCCGATTCAGGTGGGAAAAGTCGAGCCTGACTCGGATTGGACTCGGATCGGTGGGGTTCGGGGGGGTTCGGATTTCAGAAATCCGAACCCGCTCACCCCTAGTCCCTACCACACTGTAACAGAAGAATTTTGTGTTTGTTTATTAAATCCCATTGCCCAGTGAGCAGGGGAGCTCTAAGAAATGAAGGTGGTCATGTAGAAGTTTTCCTCCTGGATCCCTTACCCAGGGAAATATGGAGATGGCAGCTGCAGAGTGGATATGGCACAGCACCAGAGTTTTTGGTATCTTCTGCATATGTGCGATTCTGAAACCTTATTTCTGAAGAAATTTGTCGGAAATATGGTGATAGTGTCCGTCTCAACTGTCTTTGTTCTGGAAGCAAGATGAGGGGTGGGCCTCCATGGACAATCTGCACTTATTATATATACACCACTGCTACTGAGGACTGCCAGGATTTGGTAATCCAGCCATGACATAATTTGAGGTTTTCCACCCATCAAGTGAATAATACCACCAGTGGCGTAACTAAGGTATTTGGAATTCAGAGCAAAATGAAAAATGGAGCCCAAATCCCTCCCAATGTGCGCTCGTCGAAAAAGTGGACATGGTCACAAGCCACAAGGGGCAAGGCCACTGAAAATGGGGGCATCAACATGACACATCACCATTTCCCGTCACTCTAGGAGCATTCCTTTCCATTCCATATGCACCTTAATGCCCTCAGTAGTAGTGCCCCTTCTACAGTGCCCATTATGCATTACACCTAGTAGTAGTGCCCCTTATGCAATGTCCCCAGTAGTAGTGCCCCAAATGCAATGCCCCCTGTTGTAGTGCCCATTATGCAGTGCCCCCTGTAGTGCCCAGTATACAGTGCCCCCAGTAGTGCCCCTTATACAATGTCCTTTATACAGTGCTCCCAGTATTGCCCCTTATGCAGTGCCCAATAAGTAGTGCCCCTTATATAGTACCCCCTATGCAGTGTCCAATATATAGTGCCCCTTATGCAGTGCTCCCTGTTGTGCCCAATATACAGTGCCTCCAGTAGTGCCTCTTATACAGTTCTCCCAGTAGTGCCCCTTATGCAGTGCCCCCAGTAGTGCCCAATATATAGTGCCCCCAGTAGTGCCGTTATATAGTGCCCCCTATGCAGTACCCAATATATAGTGCCCCCAGTAGTGCCCCCTATATAGTGCCCCCTATGCAGTGCCCAATATATAGTGCCCCTTATACAGTGCCCCCAGTAGTGCCCCTTATATAGTGCCTCCAGTAGTGCCCCTTATGCAGTGCCCCCAATAGTGCCCAATATATAGTGCCCCCTATGCAATGCCCAAACTATAGTGCCCCTTATGCAGTGCCCACTATGCAGTGCCCCCTGTAGTGCCCAATATACAGTGCACCCAGAAGTGCCCCTTATACAGTGCCCCTTATGCAGTGCCCCCAGTATTGCTCAATATATAGTGCCCCCAGTAATGCCCCTTATATAGTGCCCCTATGCATTGCCCAATATACACTGCTCCCAGTAGTGCCCCTTATACAGTAGTGTCCAAAATATAGGGCTCCCAGTAGAGCCCTTACATAGTGCCCCCTATGCAGTGCCCCGGTAGTAGTAACTTTTACACATAAAACACGCAGACACACATACTGACAAAATTATACTTACTTATAGGAATCCCCGCTCCTGCACCCGCAGCTCCTCTGTCCTCCGCTTAGCACTATGGGAGAGACGTCATGACGTCTTTCCCTTAACTAAGTGTGGGAGCTGGAAGGTGGAGCTCATGAGTGAGCTCCAGCCCGGCTCTGGCCCTTGGTGCAGCAGGTAATGAGAGCCTCACGGCTTCCCCCGTTTTCGTCACTTTGGGGGCATGCCCAGCACTCTCCGAGCTGCTGGGCAGCCCCCAGGCAGCCTGTACACAAGAGAACAGATGCTGTGCGCATGGCATCTGTTCTCCTCCTGCACACCCGCTGCTCTGCTATGCAGGGCAGTGGTTTGTGCTTTCCCCAACTTCCCCCCCACCGCGGGACATTGCGAGAGGGACAGTCCCAGAAAAACGGGACTGTCCAGCTGGAACCAGGACAGTTGGGAGGTATGGTACCCTAATGCTACGGCTGCATAGACTCCACACCGCACAGCAAAGGATTCCGTCTTCAAGCAGGTGCTGCGAATGCACAGCTTCAAAACAGCCGGCGAGAGATAGATTCTTTTCCCCTGCATTGCTAATGGCTGAACAGCTGTCTCAGCAAAAAGAGCAGCTTTTCGGAAGTGATACTATTCTATAGGATGAATGATGAATGGGTATAATTTTACAATGAACTCACAGCGAGTTGAAAACTAATTTATCTCTTGATACATTTTTTTCATCACAAATAGACCCCTTGGTCATGAAATTTAGTAATAAATAATTCCCAGTGCAAACAGGAATAATTCACAGTTATGGTTGCAGCTCTATTCAAATCTACTATAATATAATGAAAACCTAGATATCATTAGTTTTGCATTCTATTTTTGCTGGTAAAAATATTGCATAGACATCAGATTACGCTAGTTCATACCGCAAATTACTTTCATGTGAGTGAGTAATTAATCTAAATTAGTTATACAAGGGATGATCTGAAGAAAACTGTCCCCAGGCATATCACACAACAATGCCTACAATGCGATTTATGTGGCTTTCTCCTGATCTCACAAAACATTTTTGACATTCAATAGCGTTACTGAAAAGAAACAGACAAGCCTCGTATATAAAAGGAGCGCCATAGGCAGACAAAACAGTGTTGTTATTAGAGTGTAAAATTAGGATATTCACTGGATCAACTCTCTCTGGTAATGAGTACTTGTGGAAAATATAATGGAAATTAACATATTTGAGCCCCAAAGACTGAATTAATAAATGCAGTTATTTCAAAGAAGACTTTCATTTTTCTGTTTTTTAAAATCACATTTACTATATTTAAATTGCCAGAATACTTTATCGAGTTTCATAAGACTGATTGTGTTTAGTAATTTTTGTTAATAAATTGCAATAAAACATATGACTTTTACTTTCAGTCTGATATTGACTTTAATCTAAGGGGTAAATTTACTAAAGTGAGAGTTTTTAGAAGTGAGTTTTAGAAGTGATGTTGCATATAGCAACCAATCAGATTCTAGCTATTATCTTCTAGAAGGTGCTAGTTAAATGTTAAGTAGAATCTGATTGGTTGCTATGGGCAAAATCATTTTAAAACTCACTTCTAAAAACTCTCTCTTTAGTAAATTTACCCCTAAGTGCTTCTAAGTAGGAGTACCCTTTCTCCTTTTTGTCATTCATTAAGGACAAAATAGATTAGGCCAGATTTTGTGTGCGGAATGCAGCAATTGTCTCCTATAATGGTGCTTTCATACATAATCAAGACAGAACTGCCCACTGATAATTCTGTGTTTCAGTAATTAACAAATCAATAAAAATTCACTGAGGATAGTTGTTGTTGCCTTAAAATGTAACCTGTCAGTACAGAAGTCTCTTTTACATTAACATTTGCTTCACCATATCATTAGATTGTTACCATGGGGTCTATTCATGGAGCAGAGAAAAGCCCTGGTTTGCAGAGCTTGTCTCTGTTTGGTGCTATTCACAGAGCGGGTTACCGTGGAGAAGTTCATTACTTCTCCAGCGGCATCCACCCTCCGTGGATGAATCATATTACCATACTTTAGTATGGGGAGTGCGATTCATAAAAGAACTAAAAGCTCAGATCTCTGTTCCTCTGCTGTGAATAATTAGATTATGCCATCTCAGGATGGTGTAATCTGTGCTGCAAAATTTAAAAAAAGCAGGGAAGTTGAATACTTTGATGTGATGCGATATATAGTGATATTTTTTAGTAGCCACTTCATGTTCTAAATGAATAGACCCCCATGTTTTACATGAGTGTATGAAAATTACACCTATTTTATATCTAACATATGTAGATCCCTAGTGCCATATATAGGGGTCTATTCATATAGCTGTGAAAAGCTCTGTACCAGTGATAAGTGATAACAGGTATTTTCACTGCTTCACCATATTTATAGAAAGGGTTACTGCGGGGAAATCTCAGATTTCTCCATCGATGCCCCTGATTAGTATACTAATATAGTGGTTCCCAAACTTTTTGGAATCACAGCGCCCTAGAAAATCAGCGTTGTTTTCATGGCACCCCTAAGACAATAGTTTGTTATTGAGAAATTCAAAAAATATAGTAAAGTGAAGTAAATTGTGCTTACCTGTCATCCTTAGGTTTGGTTATATAGTGGTGCACAGTTTTGCGCTTCTGTTTGTCCACATATTTACATTACATTGACCATAAATAATTTGACTTGGTGCTGAACCACCAACCTAAGGCCCCTATGATTGGCTGAGAAACGCGTCAGGTGACAAGTTCAGGATCTGGACTGAGAGAGCTGCCAATTGGTCAGGGCTCCACTTCTCCAAAGCAAGCCTGCTTCACCTTGTCAGCGGGAGATGCAACTGTGCACACCCAGCTGCTGAGATCCATACGCGGTGGACATCCGCATCCCAGCCTGCACTTGCACTACTCAGCGCCTTATACCCCGTCTGGGGATTTTCACCTCCACATGCAGCCGCCCGCTATCAAGCGGGTGAACACCGCGCTCTCTGTTTACCATCACTACAGGTATCCATTTCAGTGCTGACTAACCGGGACGCCGGTATTCAGCGGGACCGCACACTGGTGATACTGTGAGTCTATATGAGAGGCGCTTTTGACTGCTATACATATGTGCAGGTTCAATTAAGTTTATGGATTAATCTCCATTAAATCTTCTGTCTGCTGGGTGACTGCATGTGCATTTTACTGTGATCCACAGTGGTCATTTTTATTTCTTCCCACTAACTGTGGATGTACTAATATACGAGACTTCTCTAGTCTCATGACCTTGCATGCACTAACAACCGCTGTGTTACGTTCATACCACCATACTAACAATCTGCTTTACCTACTAGGAGCTCCCATCTATTAATTATTAATAGTCTGGTCCGATCCTTTACTTAGGATTTTTTATATTTATTTTTATATATCCAGCAATTCATTCATTATTGAGCTATACATTTTGTAGATTTTGTATATTTATATTTATTGTATGTATGTTATTTTATTTTTCATGTGATAATAAATATAAACATCAGTGTCCAGCGCTCTCCCTATTTTTTTTTTTTCTTTTTTTTACCCCAGGGTGTTACAGCACAGTTTTGGAACCACTGTACTAATCACTTCCCCATAAAGTAGTATGGAAAGAGAGACTCTGCTTTCCATTTTGCATCTAAAGAAAAATATTTGCCAGCTCAGGTATAGCGAAAGCCCTTTCCCTGTTCTCCCGCCCCCTTCTCTGACACCGGCCAATCAGCTGTGCCAGGGAGAAAGTGGGAGAGAAAAACTCTGCCCTGACTGGGACTGAGAGGTTCACGCAGAAAATATATTAGTGAGGTGATCCAATATATGCCAGGTCACCTCACTCTGCTGACTGTCAGATGCCCCCGTAGCCCCCATGGCCGGCTCGCTCTGCCCCTGCTCTGTAGTATGATAGATATATATATATATAGATAATCTTACTGAATCCCGCTGCCCCCAACTCGCTGTGCCTCCCCCCCTGCTGCTCTGCCTCATCCTCTGCCTCCCCTGGTGGATGGTACTGTTGACGCATGCACAGACAGTTCCAGATTGCCGAGACCACGATATCTCGGAGGACCGCAGCTTAAACCAGGGTAGCAGTGCACCAGGATTCCACATAGCTTCGCCAGACAGGTGAGTATACATTAATGGATACATTATGATTACACTACTATATATCGCATTGATATGATGCGATATTAAGGGATGGAATTAAATTAGCCATGATAGAGCGTTAACTTTTCACACATTAGGTTGTTGCACTGTTTGCAGGCTAATTTTGCTTATCACGTCTATGTGTGCTTCCGTTTTTCACGCAATCCAATTGCAAAAGTCGCAATGCAGCATTTGTGTGACAATTCTTGCTGATTTTACCCGCGATAAGTATAGGTGAAAATGGGGAAATCTGCATGTACCCCAAAAAAAGGCAAACTGATATAGGATAACAATACAGAGATGTATTAGTGGCCCTAATAGTATTTGGTGTTCTTAAATTGTGTCAAATGGCTGTTATATGCATGTTTCTAAAACAGTGAGATAATGATAGAAAGCAAGTAGTTTTTTGGCAAAATAAATATTCTTATTAAATTGGGGGTGCCTAAAAGTAAACATTTGTGTAATTTAAAGACACATTTAAAAAGCCTTCAAAATGCACCTCTAACATTCACCTGCAATCTTACAAATGCCTGTGCCATTCATATAGCACCCCCATAATGCCCAAACATGACATGTCATCATTGGCCAACTTAAGCTAATTAAAAATTATTTTGGCTAATTAGTCATTAAGGAGGGTGTCCCAGTGGTTCTGAACCAAGTCACGATATATTTAACTTAGAATAAGAATTTTTCCCAACTTTTCACCTGGTCAGGAGGTGGTGAAAACTATTTAACGATAACTCCATGTGAGAATTTGAACCCACGAACACTGCAGCTAATAACATTGCGCAATAAGTACATATTCACACGATAAGCCGTTGTTTGCTAAGAGTGGCTTATTGCAGCTAATCAAATTCTCCCCATAGTGGTAATTACCAGCAGCCATTTATTTTATACATGAATAGACACCATAATATTTAGTTATACTCAAATCAGGAAACAGATAGACCTTGCTGGAATTTTAATATTATGCATAAGTGTACCCTATGTATTGGGATAGCAAAATGGCTGACAGCCATTTCTATTTATGGTTCTTATGTGTGTATCAGACATGAGGTGGTGTATTAGGCATGAAATGGTACAGGAATGTGGAAGCAGACAGGCCATAAATCCACAAGGCGTTGTCTACTGCGATGTACGCTTGCGTTAAGTTTTAGAAAGTCCTTATCAGTAGTTAACCGATAAAGTAGTTTGAAGTAGGTTTATGCCCATATTAATAAAGTTAGATGGGTATGCAAGTAGGATACTATATAAGCAAAGAACAAAGAAGCTGCCAGTGGCCTGCCGTAAGCCTGGACCAAGACTGCAGTTGGTGGCCAGGATATTGTTCATTCTAGCTCTCCATTCTGAGAGACCTCCTGGATCATGTTACCATTTATATTCCGAAGCTAAGTAACTATTATTCTTTTATATCTTGTCATTTGTTGTAATAAATTATATCTTTTTTCAAGATACTGGTTTGTGTGGCTTAATTAACCTTCTGTTTCCAAGAACCTTATTCCCTTCCACCAGGAACATTAAAGTGGTGTCAGAAGTGGGATACAGAGAGTTAATAGTCATAAATCTGCTTGGAATGTGTAGTTGATTGTTTTAGAATTGCTGTGCAAAGGTAGTGTTGTGCAAATGCAGGGTTGTGCAAACCCATATAAAAAATCCTCTGTCTCATAAGTGAATGAGGGAGGTGTGACCTGATCAGTCACATAGTGTATACTGTATGTCACAGTATATCTGTATGTTGTCTGTTTACTGTCTTTGTGTTTGTGTTGTTGAAACAAACAATACTAATGCATTTTAAGATTTTTAAAAAATATGTAGATATGTTGAAAGATGAATTGGGATTTCAGCTGGCTGATTTCCAGAAAAAGCATAATGTTGGTTTTTCACTGCCTGGTATTGATAAAATTAAAAATAGTGAAATTCTGCATAGACCAATATATGTTGAAAGAAGTGTAAAATCTGTTGAGAAGAATGCAGTGATAAGAAAGCCTGTCTCACAGACAGAGAGAGTAAGACTGAATTCACATTGTCCCAGAAATTCCATAGGGAGGGGGAGTGAATCCCCACAAGTAAGAGTTGAGATGTCAGCTAGCGCAGAAATAAGTGCTGATTTATTACACACAGAAAGTGTAGAAATTAGTGAGTTTGAGATACACAGAGAAGTGTGTCAAAAAGAACTTGAAACAGAAAATGTGTTTGAACAGAGGAGTCATTGTGTGATGCAAATGTCTGCCTATTTGACAAATTGTGAACAAAATGTTGAAACCCATGAATGCAAAGAATATGTCCAGAAATCAGAGTCAAAATTGAATGCAAATGTGGTTTCTGATAACATGCCATTGATTTCTGGTACTCATGAGCTGAATGCTGATATGTCTGAATTGCCTAAGACTGTCCAGCTTGCCATGCACTGTGAACTGATTGAAAAAAAAGATGTGTTTGCATGGCCATTCAAAGGGGTGTTGCTAAGTGAAGGGGAGGTGATGATGCATTTTGCCTTGCCCAATGAGACATGGGCATTGCACAAAGCCAAGGGGTGGGAAATGGGCAGGATTTCAGTTAATGACCATGCACCTGAGACTGAAGACTTCCCCCATGACAACATTACATTTACATGGCATGATCAATGTGTCATTGTTGAGTTTAAAAATGCAAAAAGTGAACAAGATGTGTTTTCTGATGAAACATCCATTGCCAATGATGTTCATGGGGCATACATGCATTACAGACACACTGATTCTGGGTTTGTTTAGTGACAAAGGACACAGATTTTGTGTTTGGTAATGAAATTCGCATCCCAGTGTATTTCCTTACAAAACCTTACCAGTAAAAGGTTTTGAAGCAGCTGAAAGACACACAGTTGCTAACGACAACGGCAGAAACTCTGATGCTGATTGATGAGTTCAAAGTGATACTTGCTGGCCGAGTGAAATTTAAACCAATGTTTGAACTGTCCTAACTGGATTTCTTTATGATCACAGCTCCACAGTGGTGGGAAGATTTCCTAGACAAAGAGCATTACTGGTTCATGGACTATGGTGCTACCTGCACACATACAGGACTGTTGTGGATTTGTGCTGAAGCAAAGCAGCTATCTTTACAAGCTGACAGCCGAAAGCCAGAAGAAGGGGCTAGTGAACTTGTTGCATCTATGACTGTTTTCCAAGTCACTGACAAGACTGGATGCCTTGTAAATCTTCACACTGAGAAATGGACATTTGACACAAAGTCTATATGCGCTGCTGTCCAAAGCTGGAAGATCGATGTGGGACATGCTGATACACACACCTATAGCCTCAATGGTGGTTGCACAAGTGAACTAAGCACAGAACATGGTGTGCAATTCACCGCAAAGACAGCACTGATGGTGCTAGCACTGTTAAGCCATGACGCAGCTGAAGCTGCATTCGAGCAAGCTCAAATCAAAGGGATTCCTTATATCCAAACCATGGTCAGAGACATTGCAAAAACCTGTTACGTTTGCCAACAGCTGGAAATGTGGCCTATCTTGCTTGCTACTGATAAAGGCCTCATATACTGTGAAATGACTGTACAAGACTGGCAATTTGAATTCATCATTTGCCACCAAGAAATGGAGGATGAGTGCTGTGCTGACCAGCTACATAACACTGTCATTCAGGAGTGAAGTTGTCTTAAGCAGAATGATACAAGATAAGATACTTTCCTGAAGATATGACACTGATTTGTTGATATTATGGGATGTCCAAGAAGGTTCAAGCAAAGACACCCATTTTACAGAAACATGGAGTATATTGGGTTTTTCTATGCTTCATACCATTCACAACACTGACATCAGTATGATTGAATGAATGGATGTGTTGTTTTGGAAACAGGAATGTTCATATATTTACAATGTTGGGTTTTTAGAGCAGGCTGTATACAGTATATATATTTTGTTAACCGGTGAGTGGTAAAAGGTGGAATTTGTTAAGTAAGATATCTGGTGCACAGACACAAATATTTATGATAAGGTTGTTGTGAAGAAATGTTTAGTAGGAAGAGAATAGAGACAGGTGTAAGAGATATTTGCAGCAGGATAAGTAAATGCTTATTTTGTTGTTATGGTTTATCTCACACTGTTTATTTGTTTAAGCCAACAGGTTGCTGGTTGGATCTCGCTGGAGGTGAGAGAATGTCGCTGGAGGCGTGCCTGAGATGGCGATTACCAGAGAGTGATTTCTTATACAGGAGAGAGAGTCCAGGAAGACAACAGAGTTACTATATCTGATAGCACAACTATTACATACATCTATGTGCATTGTGCAAAACTGAATTTGTGCCTTATATTGGTTGGATCCACACACTCACCAATGTTCACAAGACTTTTTCAAGATTTCATTGAACTGAACTGAACTTTACTGATAATAATTATCTTATAAGTAACTGATATATTTGATATAATCATATGTATTATTCACTGTTTTATTAGAATATTCATATATAAAAGGGGATTGTTTATGTCAATGTGCATCGTGGGTAGGAAGATATTTCAAATACGGGATGTAGGAGCTCAATTGGTTGATGTTGCCAGGGAATGGCGGGCTCTGTTAAACATTACATGTAATTGTAGTAATACCCCAGACATGATGCAATTAACACCTGATCCTGATAAGAGCAGAGATCTTTTGGCCAATGTATACACTGTGGTGGCTAGTATTCCATATATTTTTCTAGATGATGTGTATTACCTTTGTGGGAGAAAGGCATACAAATGGTTGCCCTATGGGGGATTTGGTAATTGTACATTGGGACGTTTGATACCCACCACATTCTTTACAGATGGGAATCAAGTTATACCAAGCAGATTCCACATCATTTGTTAACCAAGAGAGCAGTGAGGCCTTTAAAGCAGTATTATGAGGAAAGTTGGTTACAATGGTTCAACCCTGTTCAGAAATAGGGGGTTGGTTCACTGGTTTACTGCATATGCTTATTTATGGAATTATGATCATAATATGTATGTATCTTGGGATCAAGGTATTATTTCTTTGTGCAGGGAAATGTTGTAACATGCTGGATTCTGTTACATTGATGCCAATTAGGAGGAAAGATCCCTATGAGATCTTGATATACATGTCTTCCACACCATAAGCCCAAGGGTGGATTGTATTGGGATAGCAAAATGGCTGACAGCCATTTCTATTCATGGTTCTTATGTGTGTATCAGACATGAGGTGGTGTATTAGGCATGAAATGGTACAGGAATGTGGAAGCATCAGGGCCATAAATCCACAAGGCGTTGTCTACTGCGATGTATGCTTGCTTTAAGTTTTAGAAAGTCCTTATCAGTAGTTAACCAATAAAGTAGTTTGAAGTAGGTTTATGCCCATATTAGTAAGAGTTAGATGGGTATGCAAGTAGGATACTATATAAACGAAGAACAAAGGAGATTCCAGTGGCCTGCCGTAAGCCTGGACCAGAGACTGCAGTTGGTGGCCAGGATATTGTTCATTCTAGCTCTCCATTCTGAGAGATGAGGCTCCTGGATCATGTTACCATTTATATTCCGAAGCTAAGTAACTATTATTCTTTTATATCTTGTCATTTGTTGTAATAAATTATATCTTTTTTCAAGATACTGGTTTGTGTGGCTTAATTAACCTTCTGTATCCAAGAACCTTATTTCGTTCCACCGGGAGCACCCCTATAAACCCCAATGCTAGCTCTGGTGGCACCTTAGTCCTTGTGCACATCTGGGCAGAGCAGTTGAAAGGGGCAAATATAGATTAAGACACCATATTTGTCTTAATACACAGACTACATATATTATATCAATACTTGCCATTTGCAGTGGCTGCAAACACATGCTGCAGTTTGACTAATATGAGACTATAGCAAAAAAACATGAATTATGACCAGGGGCGGATTGGGAATTTAAAGTGGCCCTGGAACAATTTCCAAAAGTGGCCCTATGTAGGCATGGCCAAAAGCAAATGTTGGTGAGTTTAGCAAAGCATTTGCCCTAGTACCAACAGCATCCAAGTGAACAGCATACCTCCCAACTTTCTAGCAGTGGACATTTGAACTTTTGTGCCTCTGGTGTGTGCCTGGAAAAGGGGGCTCCACACAGTTGCAATGTGTAACACTTGGCCCTAAAGCTGGGTACACACTAGACGATATGTTGCCCGTACCGGCGGATTGGGCAGACATATCATCCACATCGGCCTGTGTGTACCCACTATGTTGCTGACTATGCGTGCTCCTGCATGTAGGTCCAACGAGCAACATCGTTAGTGGGGGCCATGCTGCTGAATGCAAATGCATAAACACTTGCCGATTCTGGCACCCCCATCTTGACCCACCGCTGCTGTCATACATACTAGGGGGCCTATTCATCATCATATAATTTTTACAAATGAAGCTACAGCGCATAAGCAACCAATTGTTAGGTTCCCTAGTGGGGAGTAAGAAGTAGATGAAAGTAAAGTAAGGAGAAGCACAAGAATGTAGAGGGCCCTGTTCGTAAGAACTTACATTCTAAAGGAGAGGGGTAGACAAACAGATGTGACAAAAATGGGGTAGACAGGGAGGAAGGAGCATGTAGCAGCAAGTTAGGATGACAGCTGGATGGCTTTGATGAAGTAGTGAGTCTTGAGAGCCCGTTTGAAGGATTGTAGAGAGGTGAAGAGTCTGATGGGGAGAGGGAGAGAGTTCCAAAGATGGGGAGCAGCACGGGCAAAATCTTGGAGGCGGGAGTGGGAGGAAGTAATCAATTGGCATGAGAGGCCGCGTGCATTTGTTGAACAAAGAGGTTGGACAGGAGAGTGAAGGGAGATGGGGGTCAGCAATGTAGATGGGAGAGGAATGGCTGAGGGTTTGTAAGCGAGTGTGAGAACCTTGAATTGGGTTCTGAAAGGGAAGGGGAGCCAGTGGAGGGCTTGTAGGAGAGGGGAGGCAGATGTAAAGTGTTTGGCGAGGAAGATGAGCCGAGCAGCAGCATTGAGGACAGACTGGAGAGGAGAGAAATGGGAGTTGGGGAGGAAGTTACAGTAGTTCAATCTGGAGATGACCAATGAGTTTGTGAGGGTTTTAGTAGTATCCTGGGTGAGAAAGGATCTGATCTTGGAAATATTTTTGAGATGGAAACGACAGGACTGCGAGACGTTCTGGATATGTGGTTTGAAGGAGAGGGAGGAGTCAAGGATAACACCAAGATGGTGCACTTTGGGGCTAAAGGAGATAGTTCTCAATTGTCCTCAATTGATAAAGAAATAGTGGGAAGTGAGGTTATGTGGGAGGGTGGGAAGATGATCAGCTCAGTCTCAGACATATTAAGCTTATGTCAGGATGGGCCAATCAAATGTTCAACGTCAATTTAATTGATTGAAGTTTTCTAACATTGTAAAAAAATTTCCATTACCCTCGAACTGTCACTGTAAATTCAGCACAGTTGAATAATTATGTTTGCTTCTAAGCGGCTTATATATCATTGGGGGCCAAATGGTCCCCAATAATTAATTGTCCAACTCGTCACAAGTTGCAGCAGTGGATACTTAAGTACCAGAGCAATTCAATATTCCTCCGGTATGAGATAGCTGCTCCGAAAAGCAGCTGTCCCTGTGATCAGTAACACTGCTACAGAAGGTACAAAATACATGTGGAAACTAGCATTTCCACATGTGTAACATGCCCATTAGTGATGATAAATGGGCTGAAGACTTAGGAACATTTGTCCTGTTTAGCTATATTCAATATTCACGTATTTAATATCCAAACATTTTAATCTGTGGTACAGAAACATAACCAAAAAGAAAATCTTATTTAAAAGAACAGGTGGACCCTACCTAGCTGTCATTTGGAGCAAGGTGAGTGGGTACTTCTGGCCAAATCCCTTCATCACATGCCTAAACATTGACTTCTGATGAGTTCCAACATCATTCCCTTAGAGCCCTGCTGTTGAAGAACATCATGGATGAGGTAGGCAGATGGAGAAGAGGGAGGTCAGAGGGCTGGCTGAAGGAATATTGGATATCTACAGCAAAGGAACTCATTCTATGGGACTTATGTAATAGGGAGCGAGCTTGTGCCACTGCGGGAATTCATGCGAGTGTTCCCAGATTTTTAAAGCCGCATTCATTTTATAGGAAAACCACGCTGGTCTTGTCTTTAAAATGATTTCCCATACTTTTATATTAAAGTGGCACATTCATATGAACTGCGGCAGCGCACAAGCTCGCACCCTATTACATAAGCCCCTCTATATAAAGTGTAACTTTACATTTCAGCACAGTCCATGTGGCAGCCATACTATTAATCAATCCCTATATTTATATATACATCAATACAATCAAATAGCTATTATTTTATCATGACATATGAGCCAGAAATGACTGGTTAATTTAGTTGAAAGACTTTTTGATGATGACAATGTCTTTCGGTGTCAATACAATTGCTATATGCTTGTGTGTTTATCTGAGTGTGTAGAAATATAGGACTTTTAGATTCTGTATTACATCCTGACAAAGAGACCTACAGAAGTAGCCTCAAACACTTGTAACTTAAACCTGTTAACTTAACAAAGGGTTTATCTTAAATTTCACTTTTTACCAGCTCAGTCAATAGCTAACACAGTACAATACAAAAACACTGTTCAATGAAACATAAGCAATTATACCTCTGCTTCCTAGTACACACGATAACGGAAATATATAAATACCCTACTGAAAGAAATACACACAAATTCATTTGTAATGGTAAATCTACCAGACCACCAAAACTATCCAAAAAAACCATTCCGTTACTATTACTTTTATCCTTTTCTGACAATAGCACTGAGATATATAGCTTGACAGTCAATAACTACTGAGGCAAGTAATAAAGTACTAAAATAATGCTTGACAAATAATTCACTCACGTGGCGCAGTTGTAATTCAATCAATGGAGATCTAGCAGACTCTGCTCCTGCATTATTTTGGACATCTGTGACTGTCAGCTGTCACTGTGTGGGGCATTGATGTTATGTTTATGGTTCACTGAAGGTTTCTGGGTGGATTTATGCAAAGTGTCACTGTCTACTCTAAAACATCCTGGAGGTTTGATGGAATTCTTTACATAGCACCATACTGAAATGCATAAACAATTATGTTAGAAAACATATTCATGTATATTGTAAAGGTGCGTATCCACTAATAGACTGAGAAACGAGAGCACGATTACGACATTGTAATCGTGCTGTCATTTCTCCGTCTGTGATGTGCTTACACTGAACGTTCAGTCGTTCAGTGCAGGCACATCCATCATCCCCGTACATGCTGAACCTGACATGATCGTCAGGTTGACTAGCATGTACGGGCGACGATAGATGTCGGAAAGACCAGCAGGCGCGCGCATCGCTGGTCATTTCCGACATAAATGTGCACGATGAATGCACGATTTGCACGCGATTGAATGTTATCGTTCAATCGCCTGCAAATCTCGCTCAGTGGATACGCACCTTTAGAATGTTACCATTTATTTCCCAGGTACTGCACTTACAGTAAATGTTGTCTTATCATTCATATTATGGAAGTTTACCGGTATAATGTTGGTTTTATTGTTTCATCCTATAATTTTACAACAGTAGTAAGTTTGCCATCTGCACCATTTCAAGCTGTTATTTTCCACATTTGCAGAAATACTGAATTTTGACTATTTATAAAGCATGTAGAATATTCGGCAAAATTATTTTTCCTATATTAAATACAAAATTCTATTGCATGCCATCCAGAGCAATAAAAATAATGTCCTGTATGTTAGGACATGCTTCAACTTTCCTTTGTTTGTTCACTGCATTTATCATATTTTCAGAAACTTGTTTTTCAAACCTTGCATGTTTTAAGTAGAAAGTCTGCTAGACCCAGCCTGAGGCACTGAAGCAGAAAGCAAGAAAAAAATCATGATAACACCATAATAATAATAAGATATTGTTGATTATAAGTGAATTCCAGGCTTGTTGAAAATCAGAATCACTAATCCTTTTAAACAAAGGTCCATTTAATAAACAACTAAATTGGTTCGGCTTGCAGCAGCCTACAAATTGGCAGAAGCTCACTAGGGCATACCCAGAAGACGGTCCCTGTGTTTTTGTAGCCAGCCTGTTACCTCCCCCAAACACCTGACTACCTGTCACTCACTTTGCAAAAAAAATCCTAGTACTCACCAACACATTGCACTATTGCTTCATATGTAATCCTGCAATCCTCCGTTCTTGTTTTTATTACATGTGTTATAAATGTTAAAGTCTGATGAAAGAAGAGCACATTGGTCACGTCATGGCAAGCCAGGTAATTAATCAGACTATGGGACTGATTAAGAGATTTACGCTAATACAATCGCAACTGGATACTCTCACAGAACGCAGTCGCTAAAATATGCTAATGCCTTCCACAGCATAGCCGAGCATAGGAGCACCCTCTGCCAGAGTAGTAACTAAACATTTTGGTGCTCTGTGCCAGGATAAGCATATGCACACCCCCCACCTTCATTTTTCAAAAACATAAATGAAGCCTAAAAAGGGGAGTGCCCTTGTGTGGAAGGCTGTAGCCCCCATTTTCATCACTCTGGGGGTGTGCCCAGCACTCCCGGAGATGCTGTGCTGTCCCCGCACTGTGTAGATGCAGGGGAGAGCCTGGGGGCAGCCTAGCGCCGCTTGCACCGGTGGTACAGACCATTAAAAAATGGTACTGTACAGGCCAAAATAGTACAGTTGGATTAGGGTTGGGGGTAATTAGACAGGGGCCTGCACTTTGTTAATTTGCCTAGTAATGAGCCCCGCCCTGAAGCTCTCCCAGTTCCCTCCATCAGGCACCAGTAACCAGCTATACTGGGCACCAATGATCTGCTATACATGCAGCCTCATTACCTTCTAGCTGGCCTGGCACACATCCCGCAGTCCGGATGAAGACTGCTTTCTGGGTTGCTGTGCTATCTATGCTGGGGATGAGGATCTGCAGCTGGGGAGAAGAGCAGGCAGCAGGCGGGGGTGAAGTCCTGCAGGTACTGCAAAGTAACTTTGTTATTATGTGTGTGTGGCTCAGGAGTAGGGCAAGGGTTGGAGTGGTGTGGGATCCCAAAGCTCCAGGGGGTGCGGAGCCGGGCCAGCATACGCTGGAGTAGAAAGAAGGAGCTTCTTCATTTCCCCATGGGTAGCTCCTGTTCACAGGCTCCACTGAGCAGTTCAGCCCTTGAGTCCTCTTCATATGCAGCACCACGCACGGAGTGGGACAAAGCAGCGCTGCATATGCTGTCTAAAAGTACAGCAGCCAAAAAGTGCAGCTCTCCCTGCCTCCTCCCCCTTACCTAGGTGCTGATGAGTCTGACAGTCGTGCGCAGGCGGTGGAACCTCATTGAGGCATCATGATGGCGGCACACGACTCGTTCTTCATGGGCATCATTACCATCAGGGAAGCTCCCGTGCCACCCCAGAGCATTACACTCTGTGCAACAGCACCATCCGCACCACCATCATTACGCACCTGCCCACTGCTGCCTTCCCATATCTGTCCAACCACGTGCAACCGTAGTCATCGGTAACATTGATGCACATCGGGCAGTCTATTCTGACCAGCCGCAAACACTGCAGCTCTCCTGACATGCAGAAAGCTCTCATGCTGTGATGGAGATCGCGATGGCTAATTTGTGCATGCCCATGAAACAACGTTTAACCGGTCCAACATGCCTGCATTTTTCTAACGACCCCCCCACCCACCGTTGCCACCCACAAATGCTGACTGCCTGTCACTCACTTTGCGAGTGGTTCCTCTGTGCGAGCATATTTACAATACAATCGCTGCACATGTGCAGTACAGATTCACATATACACAATTGCAAACAATCGATCTGCATAAAAATTGGCTTTGCAATACTCTCTGAGCCCTTTTGTTCAGGAGATGATCAATGCAGGTTACTTATGAAGAGCTTATACTGCTGACACAGCTGATTTTGAGTTTTACTAAGGCTGTCACATGTAGGGGGAGATGTACCAAGCCTTTTGGTGAGATATAGGACCGTATTCAATTAGGTGTGAAAAGTCGTGTTTGGTGAAAAGCGTTCGCATGGCAAAGTTATTGCCGCATTAGCCAGTTTTGATGAAATCTTTTCGCATATTTTCTCAACTCGCACTCCCACTTTTCACCCTATCCAATTGCAAAACACGTGCAAAACACATGCGTGTGAAAACTGCGCATGGTGAAACATGAGAAAAGTACAGCATATTTTGGGGAACTGTTACAAGTCCAGTCCAGGACTTGTCTCCTGCCAGTATTCCTCCTGCTCCTGACCATGCTTCTAGGTTGCCAGGTGCTAGGAGACCCAGACGTCAGAGGATTTCACATGTTTCCTGCTGATTGGCAGCTGATCCAATTTGAACTTCCTGGACTGTTGCTGCCCTGTCGGCTATAGAGTTTTCATGTGGAACTTTTGGTTATGCAAGCTGCTCTCTGTGCATCCAGACTTCCAGCTATATTTTCTACATGCTGCGTGTATTCTGCTCACCGGCTTTGTGACCCAAGTACCACGGGTCAAGCATCGCTGTCTACAGAGCCTCCAGGTTATACAGCTATTCTTCTTCTATACCACGGTTCAAGCATCGCTGTCTACAGAGCCCCGCAGGCTATACAGCTATCCTGCTTCTATACCACGGTTCAAGCATCGCTGTCTACAGAGCCTCCACGCCATACAGCTATCCTGCTTCTATACCGCGGTTCAAGCATTGCTGTCTACTGAGCTCTCTAGGCCAAACAGCTATCCTGCTTCTAAACCACGTTTCTAGCTACGCTGTCTACTAGGCCCTTCAGGTCATACAGCAATCCTGCTTCAACACCACGTTTCAAGCACCAATGTCTACTAGGCCCTCCTGGCCATACAGCAATCCTGCTTCTATACCAGGTGTCAAGCATCGCTGTCTGCTAGCCCCTCCAGGCCATCCAGCAATCATGCTTCTTCACCACGTTTCAAGCATTGCTGCCTACTAGGCCTCCTGGCCATTTAACAACTTTAGTTTGGACTGTAAACCTACAGTATATTCTATTGAATGTCCTATGGTTTCAGCTCCTTATTGCACCATTGACATGTTGTGTTTTCACTGGTCCATCATATCATTTATTTAGTAAACTGCCATGATTTAACTATACTTCTTGTGTTTGTTCTTCGATGTGCCACGTATCTCCAACACCTCCATCTCGGTCCTAGCAATTGCTAGAGGATCGTAACAGGAACTCAGGGCCTGATTCAGAGCTGGACGCTCTGACCAGAGCACTCGCTCTAAATCAGTGCCCTCCTACCTGAAAATGGAGCGGCCTCCTGGCCGCTCGCATAGCTGTGGGTGACCACCCACAGCATATGCGAGCGGCCAAAAAGATGGTCGCGATGGTCAAGACCATCGCGACCATCGGGCTTGCGACGAGACCCTGCGGTAGAGTCTCGGTGACCGTAAGCCCTGGAGTGATTTTGGCTCTGTCAGAGCCAAAATCACTCCCACTGACATCACTAGTGATGTCAGTGGGGCCGGACCCAGACGGTAGTCTGGCAGCCACGCCCCTGGCACGCCCACCAAAGGAGGCGTGCTGTCAGTCACCATCGACAGCACGCCCCCTTTGGTGCGAGACCCGGAGCGACAGCTTGGCTGTCGCTGTCCGGGTCTCGCGCATGCGCACGACGGAGCTCCCTCCGTCGTGCGCATATGCATTGGGGTAACATCGACCCGCTTGCGAGCGTCCTGCGCTCGCGAGCGGGTCTGAATGACCTCCTCAGTCTGTACCCCATAAAAAGCCTAACTGACACTGGATATCAATACAGAAGTGTATTAATAGCCCTAATAAAAGTATTTTGGGTTCTTAAATTGAGTCAAATTATATACATTATATGCATATTTGCATAACTGGATTAATGATACAAAGCAATTTCTTTAGGAAAAAATAATAGTTGTAGTTAAATTGAGGGTACATTAAAGGGGGTGCTAGTATATTTTTGTGTTTATAGAGTGCAGCTTTAAAATGTTTAAACAATACACCTGCTGCAGCCACCTGCAATCCTCAAAATACCTGTCCCATCCTACACTCTTTGCATTTTCACCCCAAAAATGACATGTCAGCATTAGGGGGAATTAAGCTCATTTTAATATTTTTTGCATAAGTAGTCATTAGGGGGTGTCCAAAGGGTTCTGAACCAAGGGGTCGATTCAGACCCGGACGCTAAGCTGCGCTCTCACACAGCCAAAAGGGGCCGGGTATGTAAATGCTGCGATCGCATGGTCTGGTGGAAGGACGCCCTCTATGCCTTAGAGAGCGATGGCAGAGCGAATGCACACCAGTATAAAGACGTCCACCTTTCTTTCTTAACACACGTCATCTCCAGGAAGTGTGTGATTAATCGGTTACATCGAGAGCCATCAGAGCTGTACGCAGTGCTTGAGGTAGACCCTACCCCACCACAAGCACTGCGATCAGTGCTGTCTAAAATACAACCAAGTGACGTGTACAATGACGCTACTTTGCTAATTATGCACACCCATAAAACACTGTTTAGATACCCAGACACACCTGCGTTCGCACATCCACTCCCCCGTTCACAAGCACCTTCCCCTGTTACCACCCACAAACGGCACTATCTGTCACTCAAATTAGCGTCCAGTCTGTGTACTACAAGTGCACAATTCCCGAGCGCAGTGAGTGACTCGTGCATGCGCATATTGACACATACGCATGCGCAAATGGGCGATTATCGGCTTAGTGTCAGGGTCTGTCCCCACATTTGTAGCCAAAAATAGAAATTTTGCACATTTTATCACCTGCCTCTGAGATGGTGAAAACTTTTCGGCGGTTTCTGCCTATGGAGTTTTCGCAATACACACATATGCGTGAAAAGTTCACAACGGCGAACGCTTTTCGCCAAACGCAACTTTTCGCACCTATTTAAAAAAGGCCCATAGTGTACCAACCAATCAGTTTCTAACTGTCATTTTACAGGATGTACTAGTAAAATGACAGTTAAAAGCTGACTGGTTGGTCTATCGCCACAGATAGATACATCTCCCAGGTAGTGTGTTATATCGCAGTCCTAAATCCTGAAGCATGTAGTAGGAGTCATTGCAAAGACAACCAACGGTAAATATCTCTGGGTTGCCAAAGAAAATATTGGGCACTGATTTTTTTAGGGATATTTGACTATGGCTTGCTTTAGGAGTAGCCAAGCTCAGCCACTATATACACATAATATATACTGTATATGTTGGATGTATATAGTCAGCAGATGTATCTATATATATGTCCAAATAGTGTGCAGAAAGAGGCAGCACTCAGTGGAGCTTTAAAGGCTTAATCAAATGCTGTCACTGCAAGCTCATCCAACGCTTCAGTTTATTCAACTTTCCTCAAGCATACAGAAATACAAACACAGCTTACCTTTATAATGAAACACCCAAAGTGCAGAAACCTCATGGCCATGCACTTCTGGGAAAGGCACGCATGAATGACATCATACGGTGGCACCTCATCAATGACATTGCTCCCCACTCTGTGTTGCCATGGTAACTCAGTGAACACCAACACAACTAGTTAAAAAGAACCAAACTATGATGTTATGAGCCACACAGATGATTGTGCAGGCATAAAAAGTCGGTATGAAAAAATGAAAAAATTTAAAAAGGAACAGCCATGAAAATTAGACCGCAAAGAGCAGTGGCGTAACTATAGAGGGTGCAGGGGGTGTGCTTGCTATGGGGCCCGGCGGCATAGGGGGCCCGCCAGCCCAGCAATCGTCCCCCTGCACCCTCTATAGCTGGTGCAACTGGGAACGGTGGTCTCTGAAGCGATCAGAGACTAAAGACACCGCTGATCGCTTCAGGGGCCAGCGTTTCCAGTGATGCAGTACGCGGGTGTGCGGGTAACGTGATGACATCACCTGCATCACCCGACATGTGAGGAGCCTGTGCACCAGCTGGATCTAGTTAGATCCAGTTAGCAGCAGGCACAGACACCGGAGCGGCGAGCGTTGACATACGTGAAGACAGGTAAGTACTGCACAGCGGAGGAGGCACAGCATAAGGAGCATTATCTGGGGTACAGCATAAGGGGCATTACTGGGGGCACAACATGTGGAGCATTACCAGGAGCTCAGCATAAGGGGCAATACCGGGGGCACAGCATAGGAGCATTACAGCGGGCACTGCATAATTGGCACTGTATAAGAGGCGCTACTGGGGGCATTGTATAAGGGGCACTACTGGGATCACTGTATAGGGGGCACTACTGGGGGCACTGCATAAGGGGCTCTAATACAGGGGGCATTGTATAATGGGCACAACTACAGTGGGCATTGTATAAGGGGAACTACTAAAGGGGGTATTGCATAATGAACACAACTACAGGGGCACTGTATAGGTAGACCTATGGGGGCCCCGAGGAAATTTTGCTATGGGGCCCCCATACCTCTGGTTATGCCCCTGGCAAAGAGCCATACTACAAAAGGAAAATTGACCAAGATACAGTGTACAAATAAAAACTTAAAAGCATGTCCCGCTACTTCAAAAAAGAGAGTGTCAGGGACAATATATCTAGTAAAGCATTTAATCAAAAGGAGAGAAAAAAAAGGCATTATGTACAGTATAGATAATCCATAAAACATGGCCTGCTAAGGAAAAAATTATTAAAAATGAAAAAATTATTCAGTAGCTTTCGCAAATGCAACTACGTATGCAGATCGGGAGATTGCTAGTCATTGCGCATGCATATAAGCTGCACTGTGCTTGTGCTGCCATTGCAATGTGATCACGTACGCAGAGAGAAGTCCATTGCAGAGTGAGTGACAGGCTGTGAGCATTTGGGGGCGGTGATGGGGGAGAGGTCGAAAAAACGCAGGCATGTCTGTCCGTTGCTTGGGCGTGCATAAATTAGCCATAGCAATTGCATATGCAGTTTGAGAGCCCACTGCGTGTGACAGGACTTGGAAAATCTGCGGCTGGTCAGACCTGGTGTAAATGCTGCGTGACTGGCCAATGTGCATCGATGGTACCGATGTTTACAGGGAAGAGGGAGGTTGGACGGATATGAGAAAGTGGGTGTCTTTATGGCACATGTGCTTTGGCAGGCATTAGCATATTTTTGCTGCTGCGTTCCATACAAAATCGCATCTGTGTACACAATAGCGATCCTTACTGAGTCAGGCCCATATTCAATAGTTCAAAGCCTCTAAAAAAATTGAAAAAATTAGACCCAATGCTTCAAGAGCAAAGTATGTGTGCATAAAAATCTTGAAAACATTGACTGCAAAGAGGCTAATCAAGATATAATGCCATGTATATTACAATGTAAGAGACATTTATAAGCATAGAAGATAAGACTGAGTGTCTGCAAAAGATATAAATTATAAAAAAAAAACATATAAATACATGGCTCAACTCAGTGAAGTGTCTCGGGACACGGCTCTTTAGAGCTGTAAGAAGCAGAAGTGCCAGCGACTCTGATGGTGCCCACACATATAGCGACATTTTACATGATTTGGCCGATTTCAATGAATCGTGATGACGAATCGGGTAAAAAAAGTACAAGTTTATACTCACGAGCACGATGCCGATGCGCGTCCCCGCTCATCGTATATCGCATCTTCTGATCTGCCCTGCTGTAAGGCAGATTAGCTAACCATGAACACGATGGAAGCCAATCGTGAGGGTTGTTTTCCTCACGATGAATCGTACGATTCATCACACAATGCGGAATTTGACTGACAGAAGCCTGGACACGCCCCATCGCCATCTTGTGGAGCGTCGTGTATTGAGCAAGACAGTCTCACTTTGGAAGCCTGCACACTGAAGTGTTTTTTTGGACAAGTTTGGTGAGTATTGGTACAGTTTAACACAACCACACTGACCACCAATGTGTGCCCCCAGGTAATAAATGCATGACCCAGCCACCGCCCGCCATATTGAGGCGGGCGGTGGCTGGGTCATGCATTAAGCTCCCACTGCCCACCAATGTGTGTAATACATCAAAAAAATAAATAAATAAACACGTATTTTACAAAAAAATCACCATACATTACATTTAAAAACACACATTATTTAAAGCTGGGGGTCTTCTACCTTTCAGTCTCCAGCTGTTGTGGAACTACAGATCCCAGGATGACCTGCCACCCACTTTTGAAACTGTTTTTAGGGCATCCTGGTATCTGTAGTTCTACCACAACGACAGGCCCAAAGGTGGAAAACCCATACTGTCAAACAAAGAAAAACATTATATTACCAAGCAATAAACACATAATATTCCTGTAAAAGAAAACATGATTAGAATACCATAACAAACCTTTAAAAACCTGTAAAAAAGAAAATATTAAAACATTAAAAATGTGAACTATAACAACATTACATTTAACAAAACTATATACACAAATATTTAAATGTCCTTTTTTTTCTTATTCATAGATAATGTCCATGGATTCTGAACATGAATTCATTACAGGATTCATTGAAATCCTGCACTCGAAAGACTGTCTGTGGAAGATCAGTTCTCGGAAGTACCACAATAAGTCACACAAGTTGGCCGCACTCGAGGAACTGTTGGTGTAAATAGGTCATGTACTCCTCCCTCACTTCTTTGGCACGTGTGGTGGATGTTGTTGTAGTTGGTGGTGCAGACTCAGATGTCAAATGTTCAATGTCCTCCAGGGGTCCTACATCTTCTGGTCTAGCTGGGACTGGTCCTCGTTGAGTAGATTTTCTTCGCAGAAAGTTGTGCAGCACACAGCACGCCATCACGACCCAGTCTATCTTCTCAACATGTAGCTTGATGGTGGTGTGGAAAATGCAGAAGCGGTTGCTCATTATTCCAAACGCATTTTCCACAATGCGCCGTGCCCGGGATAGATGGTAGTTGTATATCCTTTTCTCTCTGGTCAGGCCCCTGTGTGCAAATGGCTTCATCACATGTTCAGGTAATGCAAAAGCCTTGTCTGCAACAAAAACGTAATTTAGGCTGTGCTTTGTCTGGTCCAGTGAGGGCAGGTTGAGGGTTTTGTTGGCGAGTCTCTGGTAGAAAGCCGTCTTTTTGAAGGACCCACCATCCGAAGCACGCCCATTCTTGCCGACATCCACAAATAGAAATTCGTAGTTGGCATTCACCACTGCCATGAGAACGATGCTGAAGAATCCTTTGTAGTTGTAGTAATATGATACGGTGTTGGCAGGTGGGTTGATGCGGATGTGTTTCCCATTGATGGCTCCTCCGCAGTTAGGGAAATTCCAACGTTGTTCAAAATCTTCCGCGATGCTGGACCACTCCTCCACGGTGTTAGGAAACTGTAAAAATAGTAAAAAAGATGTTAAAACATGACTATAATATTTTTTATATCTTTTTTCCCTATATAGACTCCCACCCAAGACCCTGATTTAACATCCACACCGGACCTCAGTCTGCTCTGTGGTGATAGTGATCTGGAGAATAGCACACAAGTGGAAATTCAACTTCCGCCTGGACCCTCATCTTCTCAACTACCCCAAAAAAAGAAAAAAAACAAGACAGAAAGGAGAATTTTACAGAACGTGAGGACCATTTTTTACAAAACGCAAAACGGCTGCTGCAGAAACCCCTAGAAGCAATAGATGATTTCACAGCTCATGTGAACAGCACATTGAGAAATCTGGATGCAGATATCCAAAGAAATTTTTTAAGGTTAAACTACGACCTCTTGAGTCGCTGTATGAGCAAAAATATCTCAAATTCTACATACATTGCATATCCAATGCTATTTTCCCCTGCCCCAAATAGGTATGTCCGCCTCCCCCCCTGCCCAGTTAGATATTACTCCCCCACCAAGCACACCAAGCACTAGCACCACCTTGTATAATGCTCTGCTGGATGCAGCAGATGAGTCGCCCCAATATACAGAGATGTAAATTTTTTCTTGCTTTTAATATCACCAAATTTTATGAATTCTAATAGGCGCTTGCTGCATGGGATAGGATGGTGATGACACCATTTGGACAAGGTCACTACGCACATGGCACAAGTACACATTGCTGGAAGCCGGGGCCACAATGTGTACTTGTGCCATGTGTGTATTGGCCTGTTCAAACTGGCGTCTGACCCACCCTATCACATACAGCCAGCTACCTATTGGGATTCATAAATTTGGTGATATTTAATTTGGTTGTTTTTTTGTCTTGCTTTTAATGTCACCAAATTTTATGAATTCTAATAGGTGCTTGCTGCATGGGATATGGTGGTGATGACGCCATTTGGACAAGGTCACTACGCACATGGCACAAGTACACATTGCTGGAAGCCGGGGCCACAATGTGTACTTGTGCCATGTGTATATTGGCCTGTTCAAACTGGCGTCTGACCCACCCTATCACATACAGCCAGCTACCTATTGGGATTCATAAAATTTGGTGATAATGTTCTTTTGTAAAGTTGTTATAAACAAAGTATTTTGCACACAGTTTAGTGCACACTTTCAGTTGCCTGCAGATCAGTGCACATTGTACTAAATGAAGGATATTTTTTGTTTTGTTTTAAAAAAAAAAAAAAAAATTTCTTTACACAAGAAAACAAAGTGTGGTGTTTTTTTTAACTTACCTTGCAATAATGGTACTGTAGCACTTTTACGATGGCTTTGTAGGTCTCCAGAATGATGACGCCCAAGGACTGAGGTGAGATGAGTGTCCCAAACTTCAGTTCTTCCAGTGACCTTCGTGTAGACAGGTACCTTAGGGTAGCCACCAGTCTGTCTCCAGCAGGGATTGCCCACCTTGTGTCATGTCTCTTGAAGTGGGGGGTCACCAGATGCAGCAATTCTTGGAAGCTGGCGTCATCCATGCGCAGGTAGTTCCGATAGTCGTCCGGGTTGTTCTCCTTGATCTCCATCAGCAGGGACATGTGAGAGCGGGTATCCCTATGTAGCAGCCACTCCTTAGTTCAGCATGCTCTCGTCCTTCTTCGCTGGGCCCTCTTCCTAATCTCCCGGACCCCAGCTTCAGCGACCAACACTTTATACTTATAGGGACGCATCAGTACAGAATTCAGGAACAGGATAGAATGCAGGTAGGTAGCACACACTGCAGGTAGAATAAACTTTGTATAAGGCAAGCCAAATGCAAAGAGCACAGTAGCAATGTACAGGATTCAGCAGGAATACACCTAGCCTCATCTAGTAGCAGAGCAGAATGTACACAGAGTTTAAAGGGTGCCTGCTTTTTACACTCCTTAGCTAGCCCCTCCCATTGTTATGGCTATTTAAATTTCCCACCAATAGTGAAGAGCCTGTTTTATTTTTTTTTTCAACTCACGATTTGTTATGGCCAATCTCACGATGCGTACGATCCGATAGATCATGAGATCGTAAGACAGATTGGGTGTCTTTTTTCCAAAATCGTGATCACGACGGCAAGGGAGCTTCCGTGAAAGTTCATGAGGAAATTGGCCATAAAATCGTATTGTGACAGCTCCGCTCCCCGCAGCCCAGCACTGCAGATCAAGGTTCTCTTGAGTCAGTTCACTCCCCCGAGCCCTGGCAGTAGAGAGACGCTGACTGCTCCACCCCCTACACTGCTGATCCATCCGACCTGATCACGCTTCTGCACACTGACTCAGTGCAGAAGTATGATCAGGTGGGTCGGATCAGCAGTGTAGGAGGCGGAGCTGCCAATGACTCAGGCTCCCACTGACAGAGAGGCTGGGAGGTGGGTGTCTCGGCACACCAAACAGTGAGTGACTCGAATCATTCGAACATCTGAATGATTCGAGTCATTGTGTTGAGACACTAAGGGCTCTATTTACTACAATCCGCATTGGTAATGCAGATTGTAGTGTGATATTACCAAGTGAATTCACATTGCGAATTCAGGCAATATCACAGGGATTTTCTACAAATCCCTTGCAGGGACAGAGCTTGCGAGAAAGCTCTGTCCCTGCGAATTCCCTCCGCACACTAGTCACGGTATTTTCGCAAAAAAATACCATGATAAGTGCCCCGCGCATGCGCCGACCGGCCGCCGCTGCTACCCCCCCTGGCACTAAGCCCCTCCCCCATCGCCAAGCCTTGCCCCCCGCAATTGCGGACCCCCCACGACCCCTCCTCTCCCTTAATTCACTTACCTGCATGATCCGGGCTCCGGTGATGTCCGTCATGTCCTCCAGTCAGCTGACATTCCATACTGCACTGAGACCCTGTCAGGTGATGACCGGGCCGCAGTGCAGCAGGGGAGACCAGCTGACCAGAGAGAGTACATCACCGGAGCCCCAAACTCTGGTCCCTGGAGTCAGGTAAGTTTGGGAGGTTTTTTACTGCTAAACTCTCACATTTGTAAACTGCCACCCTATTACATTTGGCCCTTGGTGTATATCAGGAACGTGTCCTATGCCTGTATTACTGTTTGAAGAAAATGGTCCAAGTATTGGGAAATCTTGTAAAATATTGATCCTTTGCAGAGATGATCAGCCTACCCACCATGTAGATTACGATGTCAGTATAACTACCAATGTTTTTTAAGGCAGTCATTTCATTTTTAGAAAGACAGTCTGTGGCACCATAGGCAGTGTGGGACCTTTATATATATATTAATTGTTACATCTAAACGGTGTATCCATCCTCTGATCCCCATATTGCATAACCCTTTTACGTTAGAATGTTTCACACCATACAGATAACATTTGTGTTTAGATGCTATACATACACACAATCTTTATACTGTAGATTCAATAAGTATAAGTATTTGTGCCCCTGAGTCCTCAGTCTCTCCCCCCGCACCCGGTTCCACCCTCCGCTCTCTGCTTGTCTGCCCTCTACCCTCCTCACAGTTCAAATCTGACCCCACCCCCCGATCCCATACTTATACCATTCAGGCCACAGTGTCTGGCCCGTCTGCCTCGTAATGGGAGCCATTGGGACGTGTGCTCTGGCTTCCAGTGTGTGTGTGTGTACAAATTATATGTCAGTCTGGCATAAATTAGGTATGTGGGGTGTTGTTTATAATATGTGTGTATATATTGACGCCAATTTACACAATAGGCGGCACTCAAATTAGGGACACATAGGGCTAGATTCTGGGTCGGACATAGCCGCGTTGCCGGATGCAGTGGAGGGATGTTTTTTGTCAGTGCATGCATCCCAATGTTATTTGTACAGAGTCGCAGAACAGATTTAGTTTCACGGTAGCAGAATTGTATTGGAAATTTATTGGCGTTCCTGGACGGTAACAGGGGGGTGGCTAATCAGACGCACAGTGATGTTTCATCTTATGGGAGTGTCACAGGAATGTGTGGCCCAGGTCCTGCGCCGCTCCCCCCCTCACAGCAGCCCAGCACACAGCATGTGCTGAGATGCAGTGGAGACTGCTCATGGCTGCTGAGCAGCAGCCACAGCAGTCTCCTATGCGTGTGGGGGGGAGCGATCACACTGATCACGCCCCCCCCTGGCTTTGCACCGGGCTCAGGGGGCTCAGAGAGCCCCCCTCCCCAGAGTGCAGCGCCGCTGCAAATCTTTTTTCCCACCGGAAAGGGGGCATGACCACTCCTCCCACTATTAGGCCACGCCCCCTATTACCGGGGCCCGCCACAGCTCTTGGCGGGCCTGCATAGGAGGCCATATGCACATGGAGATACTGCACCTGCCATAGGACTGGTGCAAGCTTCAATGGCACAACTGATGGTAGCAGTATTTGAGCATCTAAAGGCACTGAAAGTGGGTGTCTCAGTCCTTGCACATGTATACCATGTGCAAGGACTGAGTGGGTGTCTCAGGCCTTGTAGCGACTTGGGTGTCTCAGGCCTTGTAGCGACTGCTGCAAAAAACTCATGGATGGCCGCAACTGACTCAGAAACTGGCTCATAATAGGGAAAACATTGAAAGAAGAGCAACATTTCAGTGTATTGAAACACTTTTGTCAAGGTGCGTATGTTTAACTGTGTTTATTTCTAGTGCCGCCTACAAATCCGTTGCAAGTGTGGGTAGAAAGTGGGGCCACTTGCTTGCATCTGCCCCCCATGGTGAAAGTTGCCAGCCAGCCCCTGGTCCCTCTCCATATATACAGTAGTTTTTCTTAGTGGTAGCAGATGGAGACATTTTAAAATTTTGGAACTTATCAATCAACACCCTTTTGTGCTTGTAAAAACAATACAAAATAATTTTTATTATGATTGCGTACATATGATAGGGATGTAGTTAATAACCCGGCGGATGAGATCCCGGCGGTCGATATACCAATACCATAATTTCGCCGCCAGGGAAAATGCAGACGTCGTTATCTCTGCAAGAACTAGGATACCGGCGTCGGAATCCCGACAGCCGGCATCCCGCTAGTAAGAGACCGGAGGCAGGGAAGTATGAGCCGCGGCAGGGGGGTTAGGTTTAGGCACGTCCTGGGGGAACTTAGGGATAGGCACTCCACAGGGAGGGTTAGCGGGGGAGAGAGGGGGATAGCGTTAGGCATCACCAGTGGGAGGTTAGGGCTATGCACCGCCTCAGGATGGTTAGGTTTAGGGTACATGAAGGGGGGGTTAGGTATAGGCACCCCCGTGGGTGACTTAGGGTTAGGCACCACCAAGAAATGGTGAGGAAAGAAGAAAATCAGCACTGTCTATAAGATCCACTGTCAAGGGATGCAAATATGGGGGCATATTCAATTGGGTGCGAGACTATCAAAAATCCCGCACCTGCGAGGTTTTCCTGCAGGTGCGGGATTTTTGATATTCAATTAGGTGAGTTTTTTTTTCCCCATGTCGGGAGGTTTTTTCCCTCGCACCTCCAGAGCAAGTGTGATTTTTTCCTAAAATCATTAATTTTAGAAAATATCAGTGGTACTTGCTCTTGGACCACGGCAGCACCCCCCTTTAGGACTATTTAAGCAATTTGAAGTTTCCAATTAGCTTAATTAGTCCTTAATTACTCACCTTCTTCAGTGCTGTCTTCTGCATCCAGAGTCGGGAGACGGCTCTTCTGCAGCAGGGTGAGTATGTCAGTGTGTGTGGTGTTTGTAAGTGTGTATGAGTGAGTGTGTGTGTGTGTGTGTGTGTGTGTGTGTGTGTGTGTGACCCCCGTGTATGTGTGGCCTACATCTCCCAGCAGCCCTTGCCCCTCCCACCAGCCCCTGGCACCTCCTATCAGCCCCTGGCGCCTCCTATCAGCCCCCGGGACTCCCACCAGCCCCCTCTCCAGTAAGAAGATAGAGGAGAGGACACCGGGAGCCGCGGAGACCACAGGGCAGGTAAGTCTGTATTTTGTTTTTTTTATGCGGCGAGCTGAAAACCCCACGACCATTAATTTTTTAATTGGATACCGCGGGTATTGGGAGCGTGCATACTCACGGTATTCCAAAATTGGGCGCAAGGTTTTTTCCTCGCTAGACATTGCACCCAATTAAATATGCCCCATGGTCAGCTATGTCAATGCGTGGTCTGAGATGCAAGTGGGTTCTATTTCTGAATTAATAACCTTGGACAGTCATTTATCAGAGGCAAGAATTTAATCAATGTGTGATGTGCCACGGGCAGCTGACAGACCAGCACAATCTCTAACCACTGCATTGTAAACCCTCCCAGCGTTGTCCAAATAAGCTTGATGGCAAATAGTTAATTCCCAGATTAGATTGGTGTCTACTACATGTGGAACTGGCTTACTTATATATGTTTCCTCCAACTAGTATATCTTTCAAAAATAGGTTTAGAGTACACATTAGCAGCATATAAAATGCTGTTATAAGAAGTAAACTAGTGAATTAATCTACAGGCAAAGTTACCAGAAATCAGGCAGAATTAATCTCGACCGGATGCAAGTCACATCTGGATTTTTTTTTTCATTATGTCAAACATACAAGTCATCAATTGTAATGGTCTGTGCCTTGTAAAGTCGTCAAAATGCACTAGAAAATCTTGTCGAATAAAAAAGGTCCCTTTTATACTACATGCATTTTATGTTATCTGTCCAGGTAGAACATAGATCCACATTAAACATATGTATTACTTTGGTCGCTACTTTCATAATTAATGGGTCCAAAAAATAATAAATATAGTATGGGCCATAATTATTTAATTCATTTATTATATTAAAAAAAAATAATAATAACATTTTAAAATAAGAATACATCAATATTTTCATGTAAATTGAGGACATATTAATAAATCACAGTAATACATCCATGCTGTCATAGCACCACAACTTTGTAATATAATTGACTATCACATATATTTCCTTGTGTAATATGACATAATTCTGTAGTTTTTACAGCACGTAGTCTTCTCTCTTGTTATCAGTACTGTATACATTAAGGGTTGATTCTGTTTTGTAAGCAAAGGAAAAAATTTAGTAACTTTGAACCTCGAACAAACCATGTCGTCGTAATGCAAGGAGTGCAAATGCAAATACATTTATTTAAAATGTATGGTTCCTTGCTCAGAATCAGCCCCCCCCCCATAATTGAGTAGTTATCTCAAGATTACATTAATTTCCAAACATAGGTCCTTATTATACATATACATATAGATTGCTTCCAAATAGATCTATGCCCCAGTATTACAGGAAATAGAATGCAGTAACTCCATATTAGATATCACACACTGTAATAAGTATATATTTATCGGTGCTATCAAGTACAGTACCACATATATTGCAGTGAGCTGGGGTAATTCAGTGCAGCGGACTCTACATCGGTAGTCCCAGGTTTTGCCCAATAACTAAGGTCCTGATTCAGAGCCGCTCGCTTGATGCGATTGTTCGCACAATGTGTATGCAAATTGCGTAGGCAGTGCTGTCGCACAGCAATGCATTGGCACGCCCAGTATTTCTTAGACAGCGATCACATAGTGTATGTAGACACCCACCAGCCTGTTTTAAGATGCCCACTTGTGCACGTCATGTCCAGGAAGTGTATGCAACCGTCGGTACATCGGGTAACATCGGATTTCCATCGCAGCACTTGAGTTTGACCATACCCTGCTGAAAGCACTGCGAGCACTTCAGTGTAAAAACAAGTCAGGTGACGTGTACTATGATGCTATCTTTTAATTATGCACACCTCTAAAATGCCGTTGAGATGCTCAGGCACGCCTGCGTTTGCACCTCCACTCCCCCATTTTTAATGGCCAGCCACTGTTGCCACCTACAAACGGCTTCCCCTGTCACTTACTCAGCTGGGCTGTCTATGTGCAGCGAGTGAATGCATTGTGCACTTTCGCTAAGGTATGCGCATGTGCACTGCAATGCATATGCATGCACACAATGCATACACACTGCATACCATCGGCAGCAGCAAGAGTATGCATCTTAGCGAGCAGGTCTGAATCAGGCCCTAAGTTCACTGATCAGTATCAAGTGGTCAATATTAGTTTATTAGTTCACAAATTAGTTATCCTTGTGATGTTTGATGTTTGGTTACCAGCCTTGAGAAAGCAACCAGTAGCAAAACCAGTGGCGTAACTAGGGCAGGGCCACCAGGGCTCGTGCCCTGGGCGCCATAGGACCAGTGGCATGGGGGATGCCGCTGACCATGGTACCGGCCCATCCTAGTTAGCCAGTGTAGTGCCGACCGCAGAGAGTGCAGTCAGCACTACACATTTACACAGGATCGGAGCTAGGCTTCCCTGCACTCAGCGCCATCTTGTGCTGCACAGCCAAGCCCCTTCCCTCCCCCTGAGCGCTTACCCAATAGCGCCAGATGGAGGGTGGGAGGCGGGCTCAGGATGGTGCATTTTTGCACACACATCGATGCCAGTGTGGCGGCAATGTGTGTTAACCAGCAGCCAATGAGAGTCAGACAGACTCTCATTGGCTGCTGCTGCTGCACATACATTGCCGCCGCATGGCTGCGATGTGTGTGTTAATCAGCAGCCAATGAGAGTCAGACAGACTCTCATTGGCTTCTGCGTCCACTGCAAGAGCCGGGCTGGAGCTCACTCATGAGCTCTGCCTTCCGGCTCCTGCAGTGGGTAATGGGAGAGATGTCATGACGTCTCTCCCATAATGCAGAGCGCGCCAGCCCAGGAGGCCAGGAGGACTGACATGCGGATGGCAGTGGGAGCAGTGGCCGGAGTTTTTTTTCTTCTTTTTTTACTTGTATTTGTCTGCACTGCATCGGAGGCGGGGGGGGGTGGGCTGGGCACTACGGGGGGGACCTCTACTGGGAGCACTATGGGGGGCCCTCTACTGGGGGCACTGCTGGGGGGGACTACTACTGGGGGCACTGCATGGGGGGACACCACTTCTGGGGACTACTACTGGGGAGGGACTACTACTGGGGGCACTATATAAGGGGCTTACTACTAGGGGCACAATGGGCACTGGACTGGGGGACTACAACTGGGGGCACCAAATATGGAGGACCACTACAGGGGGCACTGTATAAGGGGCACTGGATAGGGGGATCACTACTGAGGGCCTGCATAAGGGGGACCACTACTGGGGGCACTGCATAGGGGGACTACTACTGGGGGGACTATATAAAGGGCACTTCATAGGGGGTACCGCTACTGGGGGCACTGCATGGGGGGGACTACTAATTGGGGCACCATTTAAAGGGCACTGTATAAGGGGACCAATACTGGGGGCACTGTATAAGGGGAATGAATGGGGGGCTACATAAGTGGGACCACTACTGGGGACATTGAATACTGGGGGTGCTGTATAAGGGGTACTGCTGGGATTAAAATGCATATGGAAAAGAATGTTCAGAGTGACGAGAAAGGTGTGTGTGTCATGTTGACATGCCCCAATTTTAAGGGACCACGCCCCTTGTGACCATGCCCATTTTTCGCCGCACACGCCATCGGCGCTCGCACATGGGGGGACTCCATTTTTACATTTGCCCTGGGCTCCAAATACATTAGTAATGCCACTGAGCAAAACTCATGTTGGCAGGTCGCTAAGCACCACTTATATATGTGAATGATTTTAAGATTTGTGTGAATGATTTAATTTGATACACAAAATTATAATGTGGTCTAGTCTGTGAGGGATATGTTTTTTATTTTTGTAGTTATAAGTTATTTATTTTTAGATATGGTAGCAAAGTCTGTGCTGTTGAAAATGATGTTCTTGCACCAAGGATTAAGAAGCTGTAACATAAACGCATCCTGACAGGCATATAAGCATCTGTTTTCAGCCATACAAGGTAGATAACATGTGTAAAACACCCTTACTGTACTTCCCACCCTGTGCCTGCCTTTTTATCTATATGGAGTTATAAGCGTAAGGTAACCCAGATGTGGTGTTCCCTACACACATTTACTGCTCATTCACAGTAACCAAATGTGAATTTCGTGGGAGGGGTGCAGGAATGGTAAAAATGCGGTCAAACCCCGAACGTGCAGGTTTGACCGCATTTCTCATATGCACCAAGCCCTTGAATATGATACACTCCGGGGCTTGATTGCAGTGGATAACGCCATTTCCTGATGACGTTACCTATAGAAGCCCATGGGCTTCTATCGGGAGAGTGCTCAGAGAGTGATCCTATCGGATTCCTCCCAGAACCCCCTGCAACACACACATCCTTCTGATCATGCTCAGAAGGAAGCCAGAGGGACTTATGGGTCATAGACCCGGAGGTCCCTCCATCGCAAAGGGACGCTTTTACAGAGAGAGCAGTCCTTTGTGGTGTTCATCATGCATACCGGCGTAACCAATGATGGCATGCATGCGAAGAGTGGCGGGATGCATCGCATGCTGCCTGCGATGCATCATGCATCCCGCACAGTATGTGATATATGTAATAGCATGCGAGTTACAAGCAGCCTCGTGAATTTGGGGATTAAGCCGCTATTGTCACAACTCATGGATAGATAGAGGATGTTAACCCATATTTCAGGATTGGCGAGATCTATTACTGGGGCGCGGAGTGTTACATGCCGGCAGTATTCACCAGGGACACACGCAAGGAGGTTTGACACTGCGTATGACACGTAGGTCACGGGTGCTGGTGTTTTCCAGATAGGAGTGGAGTACGGTGAGGACATACAATGTAGTCGACAAGCCAGGTCAGAACGGACAATTACCCTCCCCTCTTTGGGAGGGCACCGAACACCCCATAAATGGCTTGTTAGGAAACTTTTGATGGAATTTCTGGAGGAGCCGAGGTGCATGAATATATGAGGCTTTGACCTAGCAGCGGTCCTCCTGACCATAGCCTTTTCAATCTACTAGGAATTGTACTGTTCCTCGTGACACTCTGGAATTGAGGATCTGTTTTACCTCATATTCCTCTTGGTGGTCTACTAAAATAGTTAAAGGAGGATTACCAGGTGATGAAAATAGATTGATAACCAGTGGTTTGAGAAGAGAAACATGGAAAACATTAGGAATTCTGAGTGTGCCAGGAAGCTTCAACTGGTATGCCACTGGGTTAATTACCTGGAGGATCTGAAAGGGACCAATGAACCTGGGAGTTCATGGGGGGTACTTTCAGATGTAGATGTTTGGTTGATAACCAGACTATCACCAGGACTCCACAAAGAAACCTTCCTCCTCTTTTTGTTGCAGAAAGTTGTACCGTGACAAAGCTTTGTTCAGATTCCTCTTCACCTCCTTCCAGATGTTAAAACAGTGGTTCACAGTACTACAAACAGCTGGAAGTGCTACTGATCGATAGACTGGCAATTCTGGTAACACTGGGTGCAGGCCATACTAAATAAAACACAGAGAGTGACCCGACATTTCATGGAACAAATTATTGTGTTCGAAGTCAGCCCATGGTAACAGAGAGACCCAATCATCTTGACTGGTGGAGACATAAATCCAAATAAACTTCTCCAAGTCTTGATTTACTCATTCTGTCTGACCATTACTCTGAGGGTGGTAGGCTGAAGAGAAGCTCAGATTGATCCAAAAGCTCTTACATAATGCTCTCCAGAATCTAGAGGTAATGTCCCTGGGCAACCCATGCAACCTGAAGATCTTTCGTATAAATGTTCTGCCAATTTTGGTACTAACGGTAGACCCCTAAATGGAACTGAGTGACCTTGGAAAATCTGTCCACCATCACCCAGATAGTATTGAACCCTTGACAGGGAGGTAGATCTGTCACAAAGTCCATGGAAATGTGGGTCCAAAGACTATCAGGCACTGGTAGAGGAAGTAGAGAACCTGATGGTGAGTGCGGTTGAACCATATGTTGAGCACAGGTATGGCAGGCTGCCACGAAATCCTTGACATCTCGGCGAATCATCAGCCACCAATAGCCCTTGAGGACTAGCTCCAAGGTTCTTCTAACACCTGCATGACCACTAAACCGTGACAAATGTGCCCACTGAAGAAGCTTTGCATGGAGTTGGGGTGCTTTAAACATTTTCCCTGGAGGAACCTTGATCTTGCTGGTTACCACTACAAAGCAAGCAGGTTTAAGAATTAAGAATGGGTTTATCCTCCTGCATTTTGTCCTCTTCAGAGGAACTGAATGCATCAGCTTTTATATTTTTGCTGCCCAGATGATAGGCGATAGCCAGGTTGAAACAATGATAAAACAACGACCATCTGGACGGGTGATAGTTCATACAGGGAGCTGTTCTGAGATATAACAAAAAGAAGGAAAGAAATAGTGGTGCTACTGAACAATATTAATACTTCTAGGATACAAGTAATTGGTAAACAGCCATAACAGCTGCCTCCACTGAGATGGACCTGGAACTCCACACAAAAAAGTGAAAACCACACAACTATCAAAAATAGAAGCGCTTGTATACGGCTGCTGGTTTAAGAAATATTATATTTATTGCACATATTACAATTAAAACCTATTTTATCAATCAAAATACACAGATGGAAAATAGTTCATAGAACTTGTTGCCACAATGTATGTATAAAGCACGAATCCGGATCTAAATAAAAATATCAAGACATAAACAAAATATCAAGGTCATGTATAAAAGATACATATATAAAAGTCGAGCACCAGTCTTATTAGCAGGGGTATAAGAAGCAAAGCATGATGCACTGATATTCAGTCACAACCAGTTAGGGTGCTAGCCTATTATATATAAATAAATACATTTTTGCAATGAGTAGAGGTTTTTAGCATAATCTTGGCCAAGGTTATGGGCCTACCCACTGCATCCGGGCAACCTCTGTCAGGTAACCCTTCAATGTTTGTTTATTATAAATGTACTTCACTTTTTATTTTCAGTCTTTATATGCAGCCTGGCTGCTCCTAACTATCTCTTTTACACTGCACTTTTCTAAGTATGGCGGTGCCCTGGGGTGGCTTTGCTGGGCCAGTGTGGGGGTGTCCTGCGCTCTGGATTTGAATCCTAGTATGTTAGGTACCTACCCGACAGAGGCTACCCGGATGCAGTGGGTAGGCCCATAACCTTGGCCAAGATTATGCTAAAAACCTCTACTCATTGCAAAAATGTATTTATTTATATGTTATCAGTTTATTTGGAGTTGAGCACCTGTAATCCCTGGGGAGTTGGAGACCCCTTCAAAAAAAAGGGGTCTCCCTCTCCAGGGCACCCCTAGCCTAGACTGACAGCCCGGGGCTATCCCCGCCACCCCTGGGCGGTGGGTGGCGGGTTGATTGTGTGAGTGATGTGTAATAATAGAAGTAATAAAACATTGTCTTTCCAGTAGAACTGCAGGTTCCAGCAAGCCTCCCCCCCATGCTGGTTCTTGGAGAACCACAAGTACCAGCATGCAGGGCATTAAGGGCCCACTGGGACCTGTAGTTCTCCTGTAAAGAAATGTTGAAAGAAACACACACACACCTTACACAGTATAAGTTTAATACATACATACATACATACATACATACATACATACACACTCACACTTATTCCCCTATATTACCTCCAGTGGTCCCCTTGTCCAGAAGGCATCCATGGGTTTAAATAAGAAAATGAGAAACCCGACCATCGCATTAAGGAATAATCATTCTAACCAGAATGATTATTCCTTCCTGAAAGAAGCGCACAGATGCAGCCTCCTCCTTTGAAGCTCCGTGTCTGTGCGTTCATTGGCAGAGAGAGGTCAGGCCCCGCCTCTCAGCCAATGAACAGCTCCTCCATTTAACTCAATGGTGGGAGCTGCAGGATAAACTTTAGTGGACTTTTTTGGCTGTGATGAAATTACCGTTGGCACATGAGTTTAAAAAGGCCTTAAGAGGTTCTGCGTTTTTTTGTAGAAGCAGAATTCACATCAATTGTGAACTGGAAGGGTTTTCATTTGTGGTGTGCTGAAATGTCCTTATCTGACCACCCCTTGATCAGTTAGGCCTTCTCGTTTCCTGGAGTTTTAGAACAGCCAGAGAGTAGGTTACCTGGTTTGCCACAGTATAGACACAGCTTATTCTTGAACCTCCTTTCCCTCTCTGTGGCAGGAAGATGTGACAATGGCAGATAATGCTATTTTCCATCTTTATTAGCGCAGCATCTTACTCATTTATTTTTTACATACAAAGTTGTTGGCAATTATCTAGACCTTGATTTGTTCTAAGAGACCTTGCATGAAAACGGCAACCAAGGCTTTGTTGTTAAACCCTAACTCTGAGGCAAGAGCTTGGAATTGCACAGAATATTGCCCTGCAGATTGGTTGCCTTGCTTCAATTGCAGAATAGTTGACCCTGCAGAGGATACTCATCCGGGTTCATCGAAAACCTTCCAGATGGCTGCTATAAAATTAGCGCTGCTATTTACCAGGGTCATTTCTTTCCCATAATGGAGAGGCCAATGTCAACACCTGTCTGGACAGAAACAAGATAACATAAGCCACCTTCGTCCTTTCAGAAGAGAAATTTGCCGCATGGACCTTGAACTGAATCGAGCACTGATTCAGAAATCCTCTATAATCTTTGAGGTCTCCATCATACTTCTCGGGATTTGGAATCCGTAATGGTGCAGAAGCACCTTCATCTTTAACGGCCACCACAGGTGGTGCTGCTGGTAGTACCGGAGGTGTCTGAGCGGTACCAACTCATTGCATAAGCGTTTGTAGGCACTGCATAATCTGGGCATGGTCTTGTTCTTGCTTCTCAACTCTGAGGAGCAGGTTCTCTAGCAAATCTCGGGGTAAAAGATAACCAGTGGCATCCATGTTTGTTGTCCAGAGTATTCTGTCACAACTCACGGATAGATAGTAAATGCTAACCTGTATTTCGGGATTGGCGAGACCTAGTACTGAGGTGCTTTAATTGCAAATTTCTATGTAGTGTAATTCTCAACACTCTGTGTACATGTTGCATACTGGCATAGTTATGCAGCTTCACTGATTAGCTTTTGTGACACTCTGCACTGAACACTGTATGCTGAAACACTCTGTACTTGTCACTCTGTGTTAAACCTTTTGCACTGACACATGTCTCTGGCATCTAGATATTTGGCACTTGTGTTTCACATTTAATTGCCTGGGACCATAACCTGTTGGTATGTGTGTACAATTTGGAGGTGGTAAGCATAGCAAATAGTATATGGATTCACCAGATTTACTGGACAGCTCAGAACTTAACCAGTAGTTTGATGTACTGTAAAGTAGTATGTTTGTAAAGTCATACTCACAGTTACATACAGTCAGTGTCATGGATGGAGTGTAGCGTGAGCAGAACATACAGATCATTTAGACGGTGAGTGTATGTGGGTAACGGTGTATGTATAAACAAGTGCTTTGGACTTTCTGTGGTCTCTAGTCAGCATATATTGCAGAGTCTTCTGGAGTCTCAGCAGGCCATGGATATGCATTTTCAATCACTATTACTGTTATATACAACAACAAAGTTATTTGAATACATGTTTTATGTAATTCTTTTTTGTTTTAATTATTTTGGAAAGTCAAAGTAATAACACAGTAATACAGTATGACAGAACAGTAAATGTAGACCATTTTACAGCAGGGTCATATATGGTAATTTATCAAGAACAGTGAATACCCAAAGTATGTAAAAAACTGACTTATTGAAGAAAGAAAAACAAAGTGTGGTTGAAGTAGTATAGGATACAGGACTGGTAGGAAAAGTATGGTTTCCTATGATAGAGAGCGAAGGACTGTACATACAAATCAAATATTAGGTATACGGAAGGACAAGACTTCCGTCTCAGGGGAAAATCTTGTCTGATCAAGCTCTTTTCATCATGCGTAGAGGGCCTGGGTGTCACATACTGCCATATTTGTGCCAGTAAAAGCTGCGTTTGTCCCAGCAGCAGTTGCCCCTTTTAAGGATCCGGAGCTTCTTTTTCTCTCAGCTAGCTTGGCATTATGCGTCAGTGGCTTAGCTGCTGCTAGCCGACACTGCAGTAAGGTCAGGAGAAGGAAGTGTAGGAGCATTAGAGGACCCCTTTCAAACTTTGGTCTCTACCCCCAGCTTAGCCCTTTCTGGACAGACACCTATGTACCAAACTCTGACTGTTAACTGATCCTACATCTGCTTACCCTTCTTAGCCTGATACCTGTATTCCATACTCTGGCTGTTACTTGGGGTTACATCTGCCTTTTTTCAGAAAGAAACCCTGCAAACACATTAGCAATTATATCATTAGTTTAAATTGTATGTTTGTATTTCTCTGCATACTAGGGTCCACATCAGTACTTGACTACTGTCAGAATGATCTATGAAACCGGCGGCCCATGCCTGCTTAAATCAGTGGCTCTTATATGTGAATCTAGTTTCCTGGAAAATGTATTATGGTTTTACAACAAAATAAATATAAATGGATCCCAGACTACTAGTGCTTCATATAAGTGCTGTTTAAGAGTTTATGGGTTTTGTCCCTTAGGTGGCTGTCAAGATGCCTGTGATGCCGTAATTTCTCCAGCAGTTGGGTAAAGTAGTAGGGAGCATCTTACTAAATATCACTGGGGTTTAGTAGAGACTGTACAAAGAAGGACAACTAAAATGGTGCAAGGTCTACACCACAAAACGCACCGGGAAAGACTAAAAGATCTTAATATGTATAGTTTGAAGCAGAGAAGGGAAAGGGGGGACATGATATAAACGTTCAAATATATAAAGGGTTTGAACAAGGTAAAGGAAGGAGACAATCTTCAAAGAAAGAAAAGTATTAGAACAAGAGGACATGTTCTGAAACTGAAGGGTGGTAGGTTCAGAGGAAATTTGAGGAAAAATTACTTCACAGAAAGGGTAGTGGACAAGTGGAATAGCCTCCCATCAGATGTGGTAGAGGCTAAGCCAGTAGAGCAATTTAAACATGCATGGGATAGGCATAAGGATATCCTTTAGAAGAAGTAAGGATCTATAAGGGTTGAGGTAACAATATGTTTAAATATGGGGCAGACTAGATGGACCAAGTGGTTTTATCTGCTGTCAAATTCTATGTTTCTATAGTTACCATAATCTAAGTTGAGAAGTAGCTTTTAACAATTGCCAATTTTATTTCCATCTCAAGCCACCTCATTTGCTGGGTGATGAAGGTTCCTTTCCCATTCTGCTCCATGATTGTTTTGCATAGGAAGAACAGAGTCAAGCCAAACTTCACATACAGTATTTTGGAAATCACTCCCTTGCATGTGGGATAACAAGTGCAGGCAATGCCTTATTTGAAAGTATTTAAATACATTTAGCATATGGCCTTTGTTGAAGATCAGTGAGGGATCGCAATTGGCCCTTTTTACAGAAATTAGTAAGAAACAGAAGATTTTCTTATATCCAACTCTTGACCTTGGTCGTGGATGTCTTATCAAAAAATTAGGGTTTCCCCAGATGAGAGTCATGAAAGAGATAAGAGAGGTATTGATCAGTTCTAGTGGGTGTGAGTCCTGGTGTTTGGTAGAGAATTTTCATGTTGGGATTATTTTGGAAGCAGGTTACCCATGCTTTCTGTGCAGTCACCATAAGTGAATAGGACAGGCCATTTTAGGTAGCATGATTCAATGTCTAGTCAGAAAGTTGTACCTGGAGGGGAGTACAGCGCACTACCAGGTAATAGAGTTTTCCTCAGAATACACAGACATTCATAGGAGCCTGTTATTCCAAATGAAGCGAGATAGGACTTTCTGCATATTATTTAGAAGGGAGAAGGGTATTGCTATTTGGTGAGTCTGGAAGAGATACAGCCATTTAGGCATCATGGTCATTGAAGCTAAGATCCTGCCCAACCACAAGATAATCTGATGGCTCAGTGTTTCAATAAAATATATATTTATTTATTTATTTATTAAGTTAATTATTTGAATAATTAAATTTCACCATATAGTAATATTTTAAATTATTTTTAAAGTAGTAGTATGTAAACATATACAATTGAGTATTGACTGTTAATGTGTTTTCTTTCTGTGTGGTAATAGGTCTGCAAATGCATAAGTATAATATCTGTATATAGTACATTCCTGCTGCAAATAAGTGATTCATTTGACCCTACTCGTTGAAAGTTGACTGTCTACCCTTGTCTGTAACATAACAGACTATCCAATCTGTGTGTGTAAATATTAACTTTTATTTGGCTTTTTCAATCATGACCCACTGCAGGGTTTGCCTATTTCTGTGTGTTGGCGGGCACACATAATAGAGATATAGTTTACAAGTCATCATAATAAGTCAAATCAGATATATTCAAAGAAGGCTTGAGGAAGCTGTATGCAACTAATCAGAAAGGGAAAACCTAAGAAACACAAAAATGTCAGTAGTATCAAATACTGTACTTACTTTCATTCCTATAATGGTGAAAACATTGTTTATCTATCATTGTCAGTATAGTAAATAATAATGTAAAACAATCTTGATCTTCTACATTCTCTCTGTCAAGCACAAGCTCAGATGGTTTTACATGGGAAGAATGTTGTATTTCTGGCCCAGTCATTAAAAAGAACAGAAACTTGTACTCATACTGATGACGCAGATAGAGAGTAAGTTTTATTTATTTTTTACACTAATGGAACTAAAGCCTCAAAATGTGAAGGTTTTCTCTCACATTTCTCCTATAGTGTATAATTACAGGCAAAACAGCAAAACAAAAGTAGCATATATACGATATACACATATAAGATACACAATATATATATATCTAAAGCTAGCATCAAAGCAGCTCAATAACATTAAAGCGTCAGAACACACTACTTACTACAGAAAGGTTCCCAATAAAGCAATGTACAAAAAGACAGGACAGATTTTTAACCACTGTTGAACTGGAAAGATCTGTGTGCCCGTTTAGGTCGGCAGATTCAACTCAGGGGTTTTCCTTGAGTGCTTTTAGTCTGTCCATGAAGACTGTGCCCTGGACATCCTCCTCTAGCAGCTGCCGAATCAGAGATCACAGAGACACTGTTATATTAAATCATGAAATAAGAAAGCCTGTTATGAGTGGATTCATAGACAGGTGGTAATCTCAAATAAAACTATTATTACTAAGCTTTATTTATAGAGTGCCCGCATGCTTTCTGCCTTTACAATTGAAAATATACAGAATGGATATTAACAGAGAAAGAAGTAAGAGGGACTATGCACAATACATTTTATTTAATTTCATTAACTATAGTAAAGGACCTAATGCAGTGGTTGTCAACTGATTAGGCAGGGTATAGGTCAAGCAAAAGAGTGGCAAGAATAATTTAAAGTGACTGTTCAATTTGGAAAAACTCTAATGCTAATTATAGATGCCCCCATATATACAATACCTTCAATCAAGACTGTTGCCTGTGTCTCAAGGGTGTAAGGGGTGCCTATAAGGGGTGCCTATACCACTGAATTAGTGCAAAAATGTCACTCATTAAGTGTTTCAAATTTTTTATGGGGTGCCCTCACACTGAGTGGCAGCCACAAACATGGCGGGCAGCAGCTATCAGCTTCCTATGAACCTGCTGACTGCTCATCCACCATGTTTGTAAAAGGCTGGGGACATGGTACTGAACAATAATGTCAAATACCAGCCCCACACTCCCAAGAATAGAAGATGCCACCCTGACACTGCCCCACACCAAGTAAAAAAATGGAGGGCAGTGATAAGGGGGAAGAGATGGTCCTAGTACCTCACATAAGTGGTGTGCATAGGGGCCCCAGAACGCATGTACCAACCATGCAGCCATGCAAAATTGATGCCTACCAAGTTCAAATTGCTACCAGTGGTGCCTAATAAATAAAAGATAATAATGATGATGATGTCAGCTGGGTGAGAAGATAATAGCACCCAATTCAATCAAATCATGGTTCAAGCAGAAAGGATGAACTAAGCCCTGCTTCAATGATATTTCTCTTCTATCCCTACTGCCCAGAATACTTGACATGCAGAGTTACTAGAGCTATAGTAACGCTATGAGTCAGGAGGAATGCTATATTTGACTACTCTCCCAAAATATCAGGGAGACACCTGTATATTGGGGAGTTCTACTGCACTCCATGGAGAGTAGAAGAGCCTCTCTGATTTCACTCACTTTCCCAGTGACGTGGGATATCAGGAGGCTTAATGATGTGATCCCCACAGCCAAATTATGATGTCAGTTTAGAGTATGAAATAAGAGTTTTGTAGCTTTCATTCCAAGAATAACAGAAATATACAATCATAGTATAAATAAAAATAAAAATGATATGGATATGTTTATTGACTAAAAATGAAAGGTAGAAGTTAAAAATTTTAACTTGCATGCTGTAAGTGTGCCTGTTTAAGCCCAGACTGCTGTACATTTCTACTTTTCTACTGTCTTCATTTCATTCTGCTATTTGTTACCCTAGCAAGTTGGGTACTATTGAGAGCAGTAAGCTATATTTTGTGATAACTCTCACTGAAGTCTCTCTCCTGTGTGAATTGTAGGTATTGGTGTTTATGTATATGGTTATTATGGCAAGCAAAAGATTTTCTCACTCCTAAAAGCTATTTCAGGTACTGGGAGGTAGGTTCTATAAGCTACTACATGTTTCTGTAATGGAAACTACCATCATATCATAAGTGAGTATTCTTCATGTGATAACAGTGATATTAATAACTGGTCAGAGATTGCCATGTACATATTAACTAAGCCCAAATATATTCAGATTGCTAATATATCCGCAATAGCTAATATTCCAATCAGAATGTCATCACATGTACCCTGTACCACATTTTTATATTACAGGTTGAGTCTCCCATATCCAAAATGCTTGGGACCAGGGGTATTTTGGATATCGGAATATTCCGTTGTTTGGAATATTTGCATAACAATATGAAATCTCTTGGGAAAGGGTCCTAAATCTAAACACAGAATGCATTTATGTTTTATATACACCTTATACGCACAGCCTGCAGGTAATATTATACAATAAAGTTTGTGTACTTTGAACCATCAAAAAGCAAATGTTTCATAATCTCAGTCATGGTAAAAAAAATTCTGTATTTTGGAACATAAAACAGACACACAGACAGTGACACACATTATACATACTCGGATCCCCGCAACTGCACCCGCCGCTGTCCGATCCTCCGGTCCCGCTCTCCCTTCACCAACTGTGGGAGCCGGAAGGCAAAACTCATGAGTGAGCTTCAGCCCAGCTCCGGCCATGGGTGCAGCAGCTAATGAGAGTCTGTCTGACTCTTATTGGCTGCTAAAACAAACACACCGCTGCTGTTAGTGAGTGTACTACCTAGCGCCGGTGGCAGTGTGTGGTCTGCACTACACACTAACCACGGACCTGGACATCCCTGCACCGCCGGGGACCATGGCACGTGCCCCGCCCGATCCCCCTTAGTTACGTCACTGGTTATCAACAGGTAAATATAGAAAGGTTTTCCTGAGACAAACTGAAAGCAACTTTACAGGCACAGTAAGATAAAATCATCTGTGAATCACTTTTACCTCTGCTATAGAAACAATGCTCTAAAAGTATTACTTTGTTCTATGTAGTTCAGAGGAAAAAAAATTCTACCCAAGACCGAAAAACTACAGGATGATAAATGCAGACATGAATAGTGGATACATGTAAAGTAACACTTCTAGTATTTAGTATATAGTTTATGAAAGCTGATAATATATTAAACATGCCAAAAATTTATTCTATTGCACGCTCAGTCTCATTACAAAGGAGCTGTTTTTTATAAAGAACCACTTAATTTAAAGCAGTGGTTCAAATCTCAAACAAATATACACCTTTGCTTTGAACTACAGTTTTCTGCCCTACATGTATTTTATATAATGTTAGGAATAGAATGGGACTGTATTATTCTGGAGACATATCAGGATGTCTGTGGTTGCTTATTGTCACTGGCAGTGTCTGATTCAGTATGGCCATAAGTGGATCCTTGCAGTCATGTGTCCTTTATATGCTCTAGGCTCAATGGGAGCCGGTTTCATTCCATTAGCGAAAACAGCTGTTTTTCGCCACAACAGATTTATTTTTTTTCGCCAAAAATTTGCGCGGTCAGTTTTCCCCAAAGTACGAAACTTACGGGTTTTTTTTGTTCATTTATCATTAGGGGGAAGGGGGTCCAAAGGATTCTGAAAGAAATCCCCAAATTTTTAGCCAAAAATAGGAATTTTGCTTTTTTTTTTCTCCTAGGTCTGGGATGGAGAAAACTTTTCTCCAGTTTATTTTTTGCCTGTTGCCATTTTCGACTGTTTTTGGCAAAAATGTTGCCTTTTTTTTGGGGGGGGGAACATCTTTTCGCTAATGGCGAAAAAAAACGTCCGCTTTCAACGCTAATTGAATACGGCCCTATGTGCTCATTGGCAATAGCTGCTTCAATTAGCAGCCTTCAGTTGCAGAACCAAAGTGTTACTGTGCTCATTGTGTCACCTATTGTGCCTCTTATCCTAAATGTAGCTTACCCCTGCTACTAAGACCTACTCTGCTATTGATAATGTTGTCTGAAAAGACCGCTATTATATGCCACCTAGGCTGACCTGTTACTTATATACCACTTTATCCCACTGTTTGAGTCATTCATTGCCAATATTTAGTTTGTATATGCAACACATGTCATTTGGAACATCTCTACTGTTGCGCTGCCATTACTGCTCTCTCCTGCTGAACTGTGCATATACCGCTGGTTACCTTTTGCAATCGTCATCAGGTACCTTGGAGGGGTACTAGCAGGTCAGTCACTATTATTATGTACTCACTTACCTTTAGTGAAACCTAAATTGATAAACTAGCAAAACTTTGAATTTAAGTCATAGGGACAACCAAGTATCGGTGAACACATGTGGGTAAATTTACTAAAGGACAATTTAAATCGATTTCAAATCGATGTGTTTCTGGGGCTAAATCACACATTTACGAACACACAATTTTTTATTTGGTTTTTTAAGTTTTAGTAAATGTGTTGTTTAGCCCCATAACCACAACATCGAGTTAGATCGATTTGAATTCAATTAAAATCGATTGAAATTGACCTTTAGTAAATGTACCCCATAGTGTTATTTGGGAACAGGAGTTCCTGCAGATCAAGGCCTCACCAAGATCAATTCTGATAATTTATCAAGTGCATGGGTGTCATAAAACCAAGTACCAATAATACATTATTGAGTTACAGTACTTACATCTTGTAATATAATTATTGTCTGTGATGCGCTGTCTCTCCTATTTACTCTCAAATAGCTAACTAGGAAAACTTCAAGAGAATCCCCACACTCTGAAATTATATACAGGACAAAAACAAAATAACAATAATATTCAATGTTATTTAATTCTAATTTTGTAATAACATGTTCCATTACAAAGCTCAGCCACTTATTTATGCTTTACCTTTTCCGGGAGGCTCCCAGGTTGAATTATTAGTATCTGAAATATTTCCTAAGTGAAACAAAAAGAAAAATAATACTTAACATTATTTTGCTGTACCTGTCATGTCATCAATTAAGCAACACAAAAAATATTATAAATATAATAAAAATAGTGAATTCAGATTTATTTAACCCAGTTATTGAAGTTTACAAGATTTAATAATTATGTGAATCAAAATAAACACAACATATTTATTAATATTCACGCATCACAGTAATAACTTGATTTTAAGTGGAAATGAACCTGAGGAAAAATAATTTTCTACATTTTGTAGAAGTTGAAGTGCACTATCTAGCCTTGCTTTATTCTAAATCATGACTCACACATGTTCTGCAAAACTGCACGACACGTTTCAGTAATGTGTTTTATGTGCTTTAGTGATGTCTTTAAAACTTTTTACATGCACTTTTAATACATTATGCTTTTACAAATACAATATATTGTGCTCGCAGCACATGTTAAAGCAAAATAATAGTACTAAAACTCTAGAACTCAGTGAGTTCATAAGAAGCTGTTAATTTTATGGTTATTGCTGTAAAGTGCATTAGCAGCGGACAGTGAATAAGCCTGTCAGAATAGCTTTCTTTACTCAATAAATTATCCTGAAGCAGCTCATTAAACAACATATTTTCAGCATACTGTGTACAATAGAGTCTCCCACTTTGAGTCAGTGCAATGTAACTATTTATTTTGTGTGTAGTATTTAAGTATACATTGTATTTGCCTAGATCATAGTGGTTTTTAATAAAATATGTGTTCATCAAATTCTACTTCAGACAATTCATTCCTTTTATAAGAGCCGGACTGGCCATCTGGTACTTCTGGCAAATTGCAGAAGGGCCGATCCGGACTGGAACCTGGCCGAACATTTCCGCCTCCCTGCGCACTGCTCGGACGGAATATTGAGAGAAGGGGGCATGCAGCGAGGTCACGCCCCCTTTGTGCGAGCACGCACTAATGCCAGGGCAGATCTGGATTCCCAGTCCGTCCCTGTCTTTTATGATTTCTTATTCCTAGATTTTTTAAACTGGTGACAGAGCAGATTCTTTTTTAAGCACAAACTATCAGAAATACAGCACAGTGCACTCTGATTTGCTCAAAGAATTCCACAAGTTGGTTTAAAATGCAAAATGGCAGCATTTATGTAGAAGCATACACTTGCTGCAGTCTATGGGAGTAGATGGGAAAAATAATAATACCAAAGCACCTTGTTATGCAGTGCAACTAGCTATGTGGATCAGGCACCTAGCTATTTGAATCAGTGCACCTATCCATTTGAATCAGGGCACCTATGTGGAGCAGTGAAAACACTAGAATGAGTTGAGTGGAATAGCAATTCCACTCTGTAAAAAGTGTTCATTTTTAAACTAGCTGGTGGAGTACAGGACTGTCCAGATATTAGAATAGATGTATCTTACTCCTTTCAGTTTCACTATGGTTTAGAAAATTTCTAGGAGCTCTTTGCTCATTGTAAAACAATACTCAGGCTTGGACTGGGCTGCCGGGGAATCGGGTAATTCCCCGGTGGGCCCCACTATTTTGTAGCCACGCCCATTTATGTAAGGGGGTGGGGCTTAGCAGGCTGCGAATAGGGGGCATGCTGCCGGATTAAATTAATGACAATGGAGCGGGAGCTCCAATACTTAAGTTTAGGCCCCTGGGCCCTGCCAAATAAGCCCCTCGGCCGTCTGAACTACTGCGGAAGGACCAAGCTCCACCCACTCGTGGGTAGCCTAAGCTAAGCCCACTTGCGGGTAGCCGAGGCTCCGCCCACTTGCGGGTAGCCGAGGCTCCGCCCACTCGCGGGTAGCCGAAGCTACTGCCATTTACCCCCACAGTCCTTAGTGCAGTGGAGCAGCACAGGCTAAGCTGGCCAGTGCCTACAGAAGGATGAACAGTCAAGGGACATACCGAGTAGAGGATTACTACATGCATCTCCACAGGACAGTGTTATATCTGGTGCTGCATCACACTTACACATACAGGTGCTGCATCACACATACAGGTGTGTATATATATATATATATATATATACACATATACAGGGGCACCGAGAGAGAGGGGGGGAGGGTACTGATTACCTGGGCCCGGCCATGCCAGGGGGCCTGGGCTGCAGCACAGCAGTAACCGTTTGCATTTTGTTCTTTAACTTTTTATTTTAAGAAACCTCCACGGGCGGGAGTTCGGGTGGGGGTACCTCCACGGGCGGGAGTTCGGGTGGGGGTAGTGTGTGGGGTGGATGTCTTTGCCACCGGACTGTGTGTAACTCACAGCCGCCGAGCCGCTACGGAACAGCAAATCTTTCCCGAGCCTGTCGAAGAGTGAGAGCCTCGAGAGATGATGAAGACATCAGCTCATGAGGCTCTCACTCTTCACAAGAGTAGGCTCCAGGAAGCGGGCGGGGACAGTCTGGGGGAGACAACAAAGAGAGGAAGGCTGGGCTGGGTGATGCACTGGCGACTGAGTGTGACGGTGCTGCAGTTTGTATATATTTAATTTATAAATAGAATAAATGGATCCATCCTTGTGTATTATGGGCCTGATTCAGACCCACTCGCGAGCGGCTGTCTGCTCGCAAGTGGGTCGATGTTCTGGACTGAGCATGCGCACGACGGAGGGAGCTCCGTCGTGCGCATGTGCCAGACGCGACGAGCGAAGGAAAGTCAATCGCTCGTTGTGTCCGATCAAAGGGGGCGTGCTGTCACTAGTGATGTCAGTGGGAGTGATTTTGGCTCTGATAGAGCCAAAATCACTCCGGAGCTTGCGGTTGAAAACCTCAACCGCAGGCTCCGGCTCTCAATTTCGATGGTCGCGATGGTCTCGACCATCGCGGCCATCAAAATGCACGCTCGTATAGCCTGTGGGTGGTGACCCACAGCTATACGAGCGTCCAGAAGGACGCTTCATTTTCATGGAGGCCGGCCCTCATTCAGAGCGTGCGCTCTGCTCAGAGCGTACGGCTCTGAATGAGGGCCTATATACATAACATATAATATACATATACATATATTTATATATATATATATATATATATATACATACATAGATATATCTAAATATGTGTATGTGTGTTACATATCACACATATTATATATATATATATTTTTATATGTATATATATACACATATATGCACATATATAAACACACATATATATGTGCAAAATATATATATATATATATATATAGTGATCGCACTTGCGTGCACATCCTATACCGATCCTATACCAGGGGCCTAAACTGAATAGACACCGTAAGTGTGAGGGGAGAGCTTAGGGGGAGGCCCAACACTAATGCAAGTCTCCAAGTGCGACGAATAGGGGCATGTCACGAGAACACGCCTCCTCCCCGGCCAGCCACATCCCCTTCTCGGGAGCACTCCCTGCTCGCACCCTCAGCACCCTGCCCGCAGTCTAGCTGGAAAACTAATCTGGCTGCTATGCGCCGCTGCCAATCTCTCCTCCTCCAATAGATGGCGGAAATGTCATGTGCTGTGTATGGCTGGGTTGGGCCCCAGGAACTTGCTGTACTGGGGCCCAGAATTTCTCTTGACAGCCCTGTATGTATATATATATATATATATATATATATATATACTGTTGCGAGTCTTAGAGACAACCGCAGCCTGGATTTGCATAAAAGTGCTCCCAGCTCCATAGAGCTCCTAACAAAATGATGCATTTTCGGGGTTGGAGCGGGATGCCAGGGGTGCGAGATGCCATGCCATTACCAGCATTTTAATGATGTGACATCCAATTCTGCTGTATATATTGTTATTATGTATATATATATATATATATATATATATATATGAAACATATGCTGAGAAATATTGATTTGTATTATAATTGTTTTAATAGGGATACATTCAGTATCCTGAAAACAGGGGTGCCGACGGTCATAATTCCAACGCCGGAATCCCGACACTTGTCAGAATCCCGGTGCAGGCATCATGACCACTGTCATCCCGAAGGTAAGTAGCGGGGTTAGGATTAGGCACTAGGTGTAGGGGTAGGGTTAGGGTGCAGGGAGGGTGAGGTTATGTTTAGGCACTGGGGAGGGAGGATTATGGTTAGGGAGAGTGGGAGTGTTAGGATACCTATGACACCTACATTAGCACTTTGAGAATATATAGGGACATATTTATCAATTATCAGGTTTTAGACCTGATAATTAAAGTCTATTATCATTGCTATTCATGGTAATAAGAAATTAATTACCACCTGAATGTATATAAAAAAAAACACATGCAGGGGGAGGGACGCTGAAAGGAGCCCATCCCTGCAATGTATTAACAATGATGTTTTCGCATTAGCAGTTACCTCATTACTATATTGGGAGCCCCGGCATGCTACTGCACATGCGCGGTGATGAATCCTCTTCCAGTAAATTTTACAAATTGTAGCCCAAAGGTTACAGGGGCTAATGCCATCTTCAGATGGTGTTAGCTGCTGGGACCAAACTCTGGAATGGTAAACCTGACAGTTTTAGACACCTATGGGGGTTGCGGCTTTTGTGTGAGATATCTGCTGCTGTCCCTACTTTTCAGATATAGCTGATACTTAATATTTGCAGGCATTCTACGAAAGCAGGTGTTTACGGGGGATATGCCACAAATATTATATGATAATTAGGCCCTTTAATCACTTAACTGACAATTTATTCACCACAAAACCGTTCAGTAGTGGTCGGATTTTTCTATTATTCAATAAAGTTTAAAATGTATTTTTAATAATATATTTAAATATTTTATTTAAAAAAAAAATCTATCTATCTTTTTATATCTAGGGGGTGTTTTGCAACACCCCCATCCCCCCGTGTCCATAGGCCGCCATTCTAAAGCAACTTCTCACCCCCTATTGGCAATAGATCCCCACAGTGGACATAGGGCCTGATTCAGAGACGGACGCTCTGAATCAGGGCGTTTTGATTTTTTTTTTGGATCGGCCTCCTGGCCGCTCGCATAGCTGTGGGTGGCCACCCACAGCTATAGCGAGTGGCCAGGTTTATGGTCATGATGGTCAAGACCATCGCGACCATCGGGCTTGTGACAAGACCCTTGTGGTAGGGTCTCGTGGCTGCAAGCCCCAGAGAGTTCCTGGCTCTAATAGATCTGGAAGCTCTCCTACTGTCATCAGTGGTGATGTCAGTGGGGCCACCCACAAATGGCAGGCATTCGCTTGGGAACACCTCCATTTGTGAAGCCACCCCACGGCCACACCTGCCCAACAGGGCGAGCTGTCAATCACCAACGACAGCTTGCCCCCTTTGGTGCGAGACCCGGAGCGACGGAGCACCCATCGCTAGCCAGGTCTTGCGCATGCGCTCGACGGAGCCGGTTCCGTCGTAAGCATGCCCAGTGGGCAAACATCGACCCGGTTGCGAGCGCTCAGTGCTTGCAATTGGGACTAAATCAGGCCCATAAATCCCACAACCCATTAGATCCCACACCCCATTAGTAGAAAAAAAAATCTGTCTTGTAAACCAACCCTCCCCATGTAAAAATACCCTATTTCTTTGCCCCCTTCCTCCTCCTACCCTGTGACTAATATTTTTTTGTATTTTTTTACCCCCTCCCTCTTCCAGCATCATATTTCTATAAATTACATCTCCCACACCCCCCTTGTATCCCGCCTCCCTGTTTACACCCAAAGAGTAGTGGAGTGTATGAAAGGAGGGACTGATGATCAGTCCTCCCTGCTGAAGCTGATTTCTGCACTTGCAGAGATCAGCAAAATAGTGCTTGGAGGGGAACTAAGGGGGAGCGATTCTGGGTAGCGATTCCAGATGTGATGTCGGTGGTCACAGACTGCAGCATCACTTCTTGTGGTTCGGGGAGTCAGAGCCGGGGAGAGCAGCGGGGAGAAGTTTTCGCATGTGATGCGACCTTGCCAGCTGAAGTACAGCTGGCTGCGGTCGCACCCATGGAACTAGCCACACCCCATGGCATAACCACACACCCTGTGCTGACCACACCCACACAGCACTGGTGACGCTCCCACATAAATTTCAGCTCCAGACCCATGTGAACCTTAATCTGGCGCTATGACAACTATTTCTATGGCTTTTTAGCGGTCTATCACTAGTTAACTCCTTCATCTATTTGCACATATTATTGCCACACCTTTCTATTCACTGGGTACACCCACTTTGGAAGATGGTTACACCCCTTCAGCGTGTCCCTACTACTGCAATCCCCTGGTGTGCCCCAGTCCGACACTGACAATACTTGATACATAAGTGATACATGAAATAAAGACAATCCTGATGTTTTTTCACTCTAATGATTAACCTAACTCTAATCCCTAAATGATGCTGTTTTTCGCCACAACAGATTTATTTTTTTTCGCCAAAAATTTGCGCGGTCAGTTTTCCCCAAAGTACGAAACTTACGGGTTTTTTTTGTTAATTTATCATTAGGGGGAAGGGGGTCCAAAGGATTCTGAAAGAAATCCCCAAATTTTTAGCCAAAAATAGGAATTTTGCTTTTTTTTTTCTCCTAGGTCTGGGATGGAGAAAACTTTTCTCCAGTTTATTTTTTGCCTGTTGCCGTTTTCGACTGTTTTTGGCAAAAATGTTGCCTTTTTTGGGGGGGGGAAACATCTTTTCGCTAATGGCGAAAAAAAACGTCCGCTTTCAACGCTAATTGAATACGGCCCTATGTGCTCATTGGCAATAGCTGCTTCAATTAGCAGCCTTCAGTTGCAGAACCAAAGTGTTACTGTGCTCATTGTGTCACCTATTGTGCCTCTTATCCTAAATGTAGCTTACCCCTGCTACTAAGACCTACTCTGCTATTGATAATGTTGTCTGAAAAGACCGCTATTATATGCCACCTAGGCTGACCTGTTACTTATATACCACTTTATCCCACTGTTTGAGTCATTCATTGCCAATATTTAGTTTGTATATGCAACACATGTCATTTGGAACATCTCTACTGTTGCGCTGCCATTACTGCTCTCTCCTGCTGAACTGTGCATATACCGCTGGTTACCTTTTGCAATCGTCATCAGGTACCTTGGAGGGGTACTAGCAGGTCAGTCACTATTATTATGTACTCACTTACCTTTAGTGAAACCTAAATTGATAAACTAGCAAAACTTTGAATTTAAGTCATAGGGACAACCAAGTATCGGTGAACACATGTGGGTAAATTTACTAAAGGACAATTTAAATCGATTTCAAATCGATGTGTTTCTGGGGCTAAATCACACATTTACGAACACACAATTTTTTATTTGGTTTTTTAAGTTTTAGTAAATGTGTTGTTTAGCCCCATAACCACAACATCGAGTTAGATCGATTTGAATTCAATTAAAATCGATTGAAATTGACCTTTAGTAAATGTACCCCATAGTGTTATTTGGGAACAGGAGTTCCTGCAGATCAAGGCCTCACCAAGATCAATTCTGATAATTTATCAAGTGCATGGGTGTCATAAAACCAAGTACCAATAATACATTATTGAGTTACAGTACTTACATCTTGTAATATAATTATTGTCTGTGATGCGCTGTCTCTCCTATTTACTCTCAAATAGCTAACTAGGAAAACTTCAAGAGAATCCCCACACTCTGAAATTATATACAGGACAAAAACAAAATAACAATAATATTCAATGTTATTTAATTCTAATTTTGTAATAACATGTTCCATTACAAAGCTCAGCCACTTATTTATGCTTTACCTTTTCCGGGAGGCTCCCAGGTTGAATTATTAGTATCTGAAATATTTCCTAAGTGAAACAAAAAGAAAAATAATACTTAACATTATTTTGCTGTACCTGTCATGTCATCAATTAAGCAACACAAAAAATATTATAAATATAATAAAAATAGTGAATTCAGATTTATTTAACCCAGTTATTGAAGTTTACAAGATTTAATAATTATGTGAATCAAAATAAACACAACATATTTATTAATATTCACGCATCACAGTAATAACTTGATTTTAAGTGGAAATGAACCTGAGGAAAAATAATTTTCTACATTTTGTAGAAGTTGAAGTGCACTATCTAGCCTTGCTTTATTCTAAATCATGACTCACACATGTTCTGCAAAACTGCACGACACGTTTCAGTAATGTGTTTTATGTGCTTTAGTGATGTCTTTAAAACTTTTTACATGCACTTTTAATACATTATGCTTTTACAAATACAATATATTGTGCTCGCAGCACATGTTAAAGCAAAATAATAGTACTAAAACTCTAGAACTCAGTGAGTTCATAAGAAGCTGTTAATTTTATGGTTATTGCTGTAAAGTGCATTAGCAGCAGACAGTGAATAAGCCTGTCAGAATAGCTTTCTTTACTCAATAAATTATCCTGAAGCAGCTCATTAAACAACATATTTTCAGCATACTGTGTACAATAGAGTCTCCCACTTTGAGTCAGTGCAATGTAACTATTTATTTTGTGTGTAGTATTTAAGTATACATTGTATTTGCCTAGATCATAGTGGTTTTTAATAAAATATGTGTTCATCAAATTCTACTTCAGACAATTCATTCCTTTTATAAGAGCCGGACTGGCCATCTGGTACTTCTGGCAAATTGCAGAAGGGCCGATCCGGACTGGAACCTGGCCGAACATTTCCGCCTCCCTGCGCACTGCTCGGCCGGAATATTGAGAGAAGGGGGCATGCAGCGAGGTCACGCCCCCTTTGTGCGAGCACGCACTAATGCCAGGGCAGATCTGGATTCCCAGTCCGTCCCTGTCTTTTATGATTTCTTATTCCTAGATTTTTTAAACTGGTGACAGAGCAGATTCTTTTTTAAGCACAAACTATCAGAAATACAGCACAGTGCACTCTGATTTGCTCAAAGAATTCCACAAGTTGGTTTAAAATGCAAAATGGCAGCATTTATGTAGAAGCATACACTTGCTGCAGTCTATGGGAGTAGATGGGAAAAATAATAATACCAAAGCACCTTGTTATGCAGTGCAACTAGCTATGTTTATCAGGCACCTAGCTATTTGAATCAGTGCACCTATCCATTTGAATCAGGGCACCTACGTGGAGCAGTGAAAACACTAGAATGAGTTGAGTGGAATAGCAATTCCACTCTGTAAAAAGTGTTCATTTTTAAACTAGCTGGTGGAGTACAGGACTGTCCAGATATTAGAATAGATGTATCTTACTCCTTTCAGTTTCACTATGGTTTAGAAAATTTCTAGGAGCTCTTAGCTCATTGTAAAACAATACTCAGGCTTGGACTGGGCTGTCGGGGAATCGGGTAATTCCCCGGTGGGCCCCACTATTTTGTAGCCACGCCCATTTATGTAAGGGGGTGGGGCTTAGCAGGCTGCGAATAGGGGGCATGCTGCCGGATTAAATTAATGACAATGGAGCGGGAGCTCCAATACTTTAGTTTAGGCCCCTGGGCCCTGCCAAATAAGCCCCTCGGCCGTCTGAACTACTGCGGAAGGACCAAGCTCCACCCACTCGTGGGTAGCCTAAGCTAAGCCCACTTGCGGGTAGCTGAGGCTCCGCCCACTTGCGGGTAGCCGAGGCTCCGCCCACTCGCGGGTAGCCGAAGCTACTGCCATTTACCCCCACAGTCCTTAGTGCAGTGGAGCAGCACAGGCTAAGCTGGCCAGTGCCTACAGAAGGATGAACAGTCAAGGGACATACCGAGTAGAGGATTACTACATGCATCTCCACAGGACAGTGTTATATCTGGTGCTGCATCAAACTTACACATACAGGTGCTGCATCACACATACAGGTGAGCCAAAATCACTCCGGAGCTTGCGGTTGAAAACCTCAACCGCAGGCTCCGGCTCGCAATTTAGATGGTCGCGATGGTCTCGACCATCGCGGCCATCAAAATGCACGCTCGTATAGCCTGTGGGTGGTGACCCACAGCTATACGAGCGTCCAGAAGGACGCTTCATTTTCATGGAGGCCGGCCCTCATTCAGAGCGTGCGCTCTGCTCAGAGCGTACGGCTCTGAATGAGGGCCTATATACATAACATATAATATACATATACATATATTTATATATATATATATATATATATATACATACATAGATATATCTAAATATGTGTATGTGTGTTACATATCACACATATTATATATATATATATATATTTTTATATGTATATATATGCACATATATGCACATATATAAACACACATATATATGTGCAAAATATATATATATATATATATATATAGTGATCGCACTTGCGTGCACATCCTATACCGATCCTATACCAGGGGCCTAAACTGAATAGACACCGTAAGTGTAAGGGGAGAGCTTATGGGGAGGCCCAACACTAATGCAAGTCTCCAAGTGCGACGAATAGGGGCATGTCACAAGAACACGCCTCCTCCCCGGCCAGCCACATCCCCTTCTCGGGAGCACTCCCTGCTCGCACCCTCAGCACCCTGCCCGAAGTCTAGCTGGAAAACTAATCTGGCTGCTATGCGCCGCTGCCAATCTCTCCTCCTCCAATAGATGGCGGAAATGTCATGTGCTGTGTATGGCTGGGTTGGGCCCCAGGAACTTGCTGTACCGGGGCCCAGAATTTCTCTTGACAGCCCTGTATGTATATATATATATATATATATATATATACTGTTGCGAGTCTTAGAGACAACCGCAGCCTGGATTTGCATAAAAGTGCTCCCAGCTCCATAGAGCTCCTAACAAAATGATGCATTTTCGCCAGGGGTGCGAGATGCCATGCCATTACCAGCGTTTTAATGATGTGACATCCAATTCTGCTGTATATATTGTTATTATGTATATATATATATATATATATATATATATATATGAAACATATGCTGAGAAATATTGATTTGTATCATAATTGTTTTAATAGGGATACATTCAGTATCCTGAAAACAGGGGTGCCGACGGTCATAATTCCAACGCCGGAATCCCGACACTTGTCAGAATCCCGGTGCAGGCATCACGACCACTGTCATCCCGAAGGTAAGTAGCGGGGTTAGGATTAGGCACTAGGTGTAGGGGTAGGGTTAGGGTGCAGGGAGGGTGAGGTTATGTTTAGGCACTGGGGAGGGAGGATTATGGTTAGGGAGAGTGGGAGTGTTAGGATACCTATGACACCTACATTAGCACTTTGAGAATATTTAGGGACATATTTATCAATTATCAGGTTTTAGACCTGATAATTAAAGTCTATTATCATTGCTATTCATGGTAATAAGAAATTAATTACCACCTGAATGTATATAAAAAAAAACACATGCAGGGAGAGGGACGCTGAAAGGAGCCCATCCCTGCAATGTATTAACAATGATGTTTTCGCATTAGCAGTTACCTCATTACTATATTGGGAGCCCCGGCATGCTACTGCACATGCGCGGTGATGAATCCTCTTCCAGTAAATTTTACAAATTGTAGCCCAAAGGTTACAGGGGCTAATGCCATCTTCAGATGGTGTTAGCTGCTGGGACCAAACTCTGGAATGGTAAACCTGACAGTTTTAGACACCTATGGGGGTTGCGGCTTTTGTGTGAGATATCTGCTGCTGTCCCTACTTTTCAGATATGGCTGATACTTAATATTTGCAGGCATTCTACGAAAGCAGGTGTTTACGGGGGATATGCCACAAATATTATATGATAATTAGGCCCTTTAATCACTTAACTGACAATTTATTCACCACAAAACCGTTCAGTAGTGGTCGGATTTTTCTATTATTCAATAAAGTTTAAAATGTATTTTTAATAATATATTTAAATATTTTATTTTAAAAAAAAATCTATCTATCTTTTTATATCTAGGGGGTGTTTTGCAACACCCCCATCCCCCCGTGTCCATAGGCCGCCATTCTAAAGCAACTTCTCACCCCCTATTGGCAATAGATCCCCACAGTGGACATAGGGCCTGATTCAGAGACGGATGCTCTGAATCAGGGCGTTTTGATTTTTTTTTTGGAGTGGCCACCCACAGCTATAGCGAGTGGCCAGGTTTATGGTCGCGATGGTCAAGACCATCGCGACCATCGGGCTTGTGACGAGACCCTTGTGGTAGGGTCTCATGGCTGCAAGCCCCAGAGAGCTCCTGGCTCTAATAGATCTGGAAGCTCTCCTACTGTCATCACTGGTGATGTCAGTGGGGCCACCCACAAACGGCAGGGGTTCGCTTGGGAACACCTCCGTTTGTGAAGCCACCCCACGGCCACGCCTGCCAAAGAGGGCGAGCTGTCAATCACCAACGACAGCTTGCCCCCTTTGGTGCGAGACCCGGAGCGACGGAGCACCCATCGCTAGCCGGGTCTCGTGCATGCGCTCGACGGAGCCGGTTCCGTCGTACGCATGCCCAGTGGGCAAACATCGACCCGGTTGCGAGCGCTCAGCGCTTGCAATTGGGACTAAATCAGGCCCATAAATCCCACAACCCATTAGATCCCACACCCCATTAGTAGAAAAAAAAATCTGTCCTGTAAAGCAACCCTCCCCATGTAAAAATACCCTATTTCTTTGCCCCCTTCCTCCTCCTACCCTGTGACTAATATTTTTTTGTATTTTTTTACCCCCTCCCTCTTCCAGCATCATATTTCTATAAATTATATCTCCCACACCCCCCTTGTATCCCGCCTCCCTGTTTACACCCAAAGAGTAGTGGAGTGTATGATAGGAGGGACTGATGATCAGTCCTCCCTGCTGAAGCTGATATCTGCACTTGCAGAGATCAGCAAAATAGTGCTTGGAGGTGAACTAAGGGGGAGCGATTCTGGGTAGCGATTCCGGATGTGATGTCGGTGGTCACAGACTGCAGCATCACTTCTGGTGGTTCGGGGAATCATAGCCGGGGAGAGCAGCGGGGAGAAGTTTTCGCGTGTGATGCGACCTTGCCAGCTGAAGTACAGCTGGCTGCGGTCGCACCGATGGAACTAGCCACACCCCATGGCATAACCACACACCCTGTGCTGACCACACGCACACAGCACTGGTGACGCTCCCACATAAATTTCAGCTCCAGACCCATGTGAACCTTAATCTGGCGCTATGACAACTATTTCTATGGCTTTTTAGCGGTCTATCACTAGTTAACTCCTTCATCTAATGCACATATTATTGCCACACCTTTCTATTCACTGGGTACACCCACTTTGGAAGATGGTTACACCCCTTCAGCGGGTCCCTACTACTGCAATCCCCTGGTGTGCCCCAGTCCGACACTGACAATACTTGATACATAAGTGATACAAGAAATAAAGACAATCCTGATGTTTTTTCACTCTAATGATTAACCTAACTCTAATCCCTAAATGATGCTGAGCTTTATTTTAATGAAAGCTAAGATTCTACAGCTGATGGAGACTGAACTTGTAATGAGACATTTCTATTTTGTACAGTGCACCTCTACCCTCTCTCAGCAAACCTAGGCACACTCCTAACATGCAGCCAGCAAAGAATAGCTTCATGTGCACTTGGACGACTGTATGGGCAGTAGGGGGCAAATGCACTGGGCAGCAAGTACAACGTATTAAGGCCCTCATTCAGAGCCATATGCTCTGAGCAGAGCGCACGCTCTGAATGAGGGCCGCCCTCCATAAAAATGGAGCGTCCTCCTGGACGCTCGTATAGCTGTGGGTCACCACCCACAGCCTATACGAGCATGCATTTTGATGGCCGCGATGGTCGTGACCATCGCGACCATCGAAACTGCGAGCTGGAGCCTGCGGTTGAGGTTTTCAACCACAAGCTCCGGAGTGATTTTGGCTCTATCAGAGCCAAAATCACTCCCACTGACATCACTAGTGATGTCAGTGGGCCGGCTTCTGACGGGAGGCGTTCCCATGGGAACGCCCCCGTCAGGGAGGCACGCCCCCGGCACGCCCACCAAAGGGTCAACATCGACAGCACGAATCAACATCGACAGCACGCCCCCTTTGATCAGACACAACGAGCGAAGGACTTTCCTTCGCTCGTCGCGTCTGGCGCATGCGCACGACGGAGCTCCCTCCGTCGTGCGCATGCTCAGTGCAGAACATCGACCCACTTGCGAGCGGACAGCCGCTCGCGAGTGGGTCTGAATCAGGCCCTAAGTCCTCTTTTACAGAATGCAGCATTTAGATAAAAACTTTAAATATTTAATGCATCCCTAATAGTATTTATATTTTGGGATTCATTTTCACTTTAAGTAAAGCAACAAAATGTAATTGGTTTAAAAAACACCTTACCTTACGCTCTGACCAGAGCGCTTCCTCTGAATGAGGGCCATACTACCTTTTTTTGGAGCGTCCTCATGGACGCTCGCATAGCTGTGGGTTACCACCCACAGCTATAGCGAGCGTCCATGATGATGGTCGCGATTGTCTTGACCATCACTTAACTCTCACCAGACTTGTAAATATAAGGAAGTCCTTTTAATAGTCCCACGGACCAATTTTCTTCAATTTTAATAAACACAGGGGATATTCGCAATAATAGTCCCTTGTGATAAAGAACTTTTGGTGTGGACAAGCCCAATCAGCCCGCATACATATTTAGAAGGCTCCGGTTTGAAGATACATATAGGCTCCAGTAACATCAACCTGTGACCGCCTCTCTTCAGCCGCTTGCACACTCCGATTGCTGGAGATCTATCTCCATTGGATTTCCAAGTGATTGGCTTCAGTGATGTACAGAGGCACTAATTGAGTCAGCCTGTGACCGCCTCTCTCTTACCGCCTGCGTGCTGCTTGTCCTGGGAGTCCATCTCAGTTAGCATACATGCGGCTCTCTGTATCCATGCAGCAAAACTTCCAATCAAAGCAAGGTAGTGTCTGGCAAGAAGTAACAACACAAAAGTCCACAGGCTGACTCAATTAGTGCCTCTGTGCTTCTATCACATATCCGCCCCCTTTGTTTCAACCTGTGGGGCAGAACAACTGCAGCCCCTAAACAATGAACATGCAACAAAGCACCTGCATTGGCCAGCTGGCATCCTGGCCTGTGTTTGACTGTAAACTTAAAGTTCTGCAGTGCCAAGAACCACCTTGTTATTCTCCCATTGCTTACTTTATTCTCTGACATCCATTTCAAAGGGGCATGATCAGTGATCAGCCTGAACTTCCTTCCCATCAAGTAGTACCTGAGAGTTTCTAATGCCCACTTTATGGCCAACGCTTCTTTCTCGACCATAGCATAGCTTCTCTCATGTACATTCAACTTCCTGCTTAAGTAACAAATACAGTACGGTGTTCGTCACCTTCTTTACTCTGGGACAGGATCGCTCCTATGCCTACATCTGATGCATCAGTTTCCACAACAAACTCCCAGTCAAAATCAGGGGTCATCAGAACTGGTTGGGTACCCAATGCAATTTTTAACCCCTGAAAAGCCTTCTCTGCTTCAGGACTCCATTTAACCATGACTTTCTGTTTGCCTCTGGAAAAGTCACTCAGTGGGACTGCAATGGTGGCAAAATTGGGTATAAATCTCCTATAATACCCAGTAATCCCTAAGAAGGCTCTCACCTGCTTCTTATTCATGTGTCGTAGCCAGTTTTGTATTGCATCAATTTTATTAAGCTGTGGCTTTATCAAACCTCCACCAATGGTGTATCCGAGATACTTTACTTCTTCCATCCCTAGGCAACATCCTTTTGGGTTGGCTGTCAATCCTGCCCTATAGATGGAGCACACTGCTTGTACTCTGGGCAAGTTAGACTGACAATCAGGCCTATGAATGACCACACATTCTAGATAAGTAGCAGAATACTGTCTGTGGGGCCTTAGTTCTATCCATCATCCTTTGAAAGGTAGCTGGTGCCCCATGTAACCCAAAGTGCAACATCTTGTATTGGAACAACCCTTCTGGCAAAAAACTAAAGGCAAAGTACATCTGCACACATTTATATCTATCTATAAGGAAACCCCATATTTATAGATTAATATTCCTGTTGGGGGTGCTGCCATCAGACAAATATGATACTGGGTTAAAGGAGAAAGAAAAAAGTGTTTGTCTAAATATATGGCGCACATAGGACATAAATTGACATAAAAGATAAATCTTTATTAGGTATACATTAAAAATTGGTGCAAATAGCACCAAGATCAGCGAAATATCAATAAAAAGAAAGTGATATATTGTGACAATTGTGAAAAGTGTCTGTGAAAATATTTATATTTATATTGAAATAAAAATAATAAAAATTACCCAGCCATGTGTCTCCTTTTATTATTATATTGTACCTATCAACGTAATATACAATGATATTCCAGTCTTATAATCACAATATTATTGATTGAGGCTCTTGAGTGGCAACCAGAGGAAAAAGGGGAAGAAAGAAAATTGTGAGGGAGACTGTATCCACATACAACAGAGGATGTGCTCCTATATCAATGTGAGGGCCTTATTGGATGACGGGGGTACCCTTCTATCCAATAATATCACCCATAATAACAGGGTTCCACTGCGCAGTCTCTCAGAAATTGTAATTTAATTAAATGGACCATGAATGGTCTTGTTCCCCATGATAAATGCACTTAATCTTTGGTGTGAGTAGTTTGTTTTATGGATCTTTACCAAACACTATATTAATAGTCCATCATTAAATTAATACATTCTCTCTTTATAACAATAATTTATCATATTTGATGGTACTATTATATAAATAAATGAAGTATCCATCCTTTACAAAAATTAATTTGGGAATTCATAATCGATGTTGATAATTCCCTATTGGTTAGTTAGCCATCAGTAAAATGCCAATTGTGTGTCCGCCTATCTATTGGTAGCAGAGTGACTATCGATTATTATTTGATTCTATTATTTATTCATTCCCCATTCATGTGTTACATATTATAATAAATAAATCATTCACATATATTATTTATTCCATCCCCCAAACATCTAATGGGGTGGTTACTGTAGATAGTAACACATAATGTGAGAACTTATTATATTGTAGCCAATGTAGCGCTGACTCAATTGATGGCAGTACACACAGCAACACTGTTGCTTGTCAGACTATCAATGAGGTAACTAAACTGCCTCACACATTCACGCCCTGTCACAGTGCAGGTTCATATATTGTATCCTCTAAACAATTATGTACTCGTACAGAGGTTGCAACAATGCTGTTTTTGAGATAGTCAATGAGATTACTTGACTGTCTCACACATACAAATTCTATCACAGTGCGAATTTCTCTTGGTTCACATCATATTACACATATTACACATATTAGCTGGTTAAATTAAGGAGCACACACGGCGGGTATGCCGACGCACATTTCGCTGGATGCTTTATCAAGGCAAGCCGATTGCAAGCGCTGCCCCAAACTATATTCATATGGGTAGAGCAATCAAAACAGTTTCTTTGGTCACATGTCAAACGGGACCAATCCTATATCATAGTACACTCGCGCTTTGAGTTCCGCATCTCCTCCAATGAGATGATAGATAGATGAATGGGGGGTGTGTCAGTGGTGACCAATAAGCTTCCATTCATTCATAATCATGTCCCTATGTCGATATGTCCTAGTGATCGAAGTGATATTATACATACGGTAGGACATATATATTATTGATACCATAATACTTAGACTCTATCTCCACCTAAATCGATTAAATATCTCTGTAAAGTAGTAAGTGGAAATAACTTATGGTCATCTTCATAATGAGGGAACAATAATTTGAAACGTGTAATATATATCCGGTATGGTTATTTTATAACAAAAGGACAGATAATCAATATACATCACATCTCATATTGATGGTGAATAACTATTATATATGTTGCAATAAATCAGGAGATGAGCAACAGTAATCTATACTTGATTATATACACTAGGGATATCGTTATTATAAATGCAGAATCGCGTCACTAATATGTAAATCCGATACTGATGTTAAAACATCAAGGAAATTATTCCACATTGATCCTACTATTATTAACTATTGATTAATTTTAAATAAAAACAAAACAGTGTTTCATACTAGATAATAAACTAATTCTTAGTACAATATTACCAAAAAGTGATGAAGTGTTAGTGTGATGTGATCATAATGGCAATGAGTGCAAACATGGATGAATTGCTTAATAAACTGGTATGTGACTAAATAATCATAAGATAAAAATAATAAGTGTATTAATTAATAAAGGAAAAGTTTATGATATATATTAAGGACTATTAACATATTATGGTGGGTGTGAACATGTTGTGTGAATTGTGAATAGTGATATATTTAAATACAAACGTGAAAAGTGCTAAAAAACAAATAAAGAAAAGTGCACTTAAACTATGTGAATAACAAATATAGTATATATAAACTATTAAATTATTTCATGTTATGAAGTATATAATTGCTGAAGTCATTGTACATTAAGTTAAATAATAAATAAATAAAAATCCCTAATTGATGTACATGTTGAAACTTGTTATAACTATAATCATAATCAAGTATGAATATTATAATCTTCTATTGTTATACGATTATCCCAACCTTTTGCCAATCTTTATATTTTAGTTCATAGACGACAACATTGATAATCCCCCCCACATCTCGACACAATCCACGTCGAGACCTCCAAATCCCATGACCAAAAGCCCAAATAAAGGGGTGGCTTTACTATGGGTCAATTGTCGTATTTCCTCCCCTAACTGAATTGTATGTCATAATTACATGAACCCTATCATCTAAAGTGGTCCACTGAAGATGTATAATGTAACATATTTCCCAATTGATATTATCGTTGGAAATGGGAGATAAGAGGAGGAACGTAGATTGGTCAGTGTTATCATCAAATCATTAAGACCTCTATGTTACCAATATTAGGGGAATGGGGTATTATTAAAATTATAAAGAAAAACTGGATGAAGTTTCAACATTTGCATTCCTCCTAGTTAGAAGGTAAATTTGTTGATATAACATATATTGAGATATAATATGCATCATTATAACAACAATGGAATCAGAATCTCCATAGATGTAAGCTTTATAGGAATATATATTACTCCAATCTTCCCATGAATTGTGGAATTGATGGCTAGTTTACATACAATCTTCATATTCTCTCAGAGAAAAGGGATGCAACTATTCTTTTCATTAAGTCCCTTAGGGTGTAAACTGTCCATCAAAAATATCATTTTGGTTTCTTCTTTCAAAAGTACCTCATTTAAATTCCCTCCCCTAATCCCCATCTGAATGTGTTTCATCCCAAATGCTTTCAGCATATGGGGATTGCTCTGATGATGGTGAAAAAAGTATCTAGCCACCGGTGTAAGGGGTTTGAACTTGTCAACATCTTGATGGCATTGCATATTGTTAAGACATGCTCCAATATCCTAACCTTAAGTGGCCTTTATGTCTTACCTATATATCTCTTCCCACAGGGACATGTCTGGTGATATATGGTCCCAACTGTGGTACATGAGATGTAACTTTGAATGGTCCATTTTTTGTTGTATTTATCATAGAACCACTTGGTAGGTGTCATGTATTTACAAGCCTTGCAATGCCCACATCCAAAGGAACCTTTTTAATTGTACATTGGTATGGTCCTTATAGACAAATGACTGTGTACCAATTTGTCCTTAAGATTACGAGACCTCCTCCAACTCATTTGTATTCTCTGTGGTAGAATCGGGGCCAAATCTGTGTCAGTTTTTAATATGGACCAGTGTTTCTGGAGAATATTATTAATTTCTTTCCAATGTACATTGTATGTTCCAATGAATCTGATTACATCTTCCTCTCGTTTTTTAGTTTTTGGTTTCAACAGAGTTTCTCTTGGATATCTTGTAGTTTCTTTTATGGTTTTCTTAATTAATCTTTTACTATATCCTCGATTTTGAAGTCTCTCACTCAATTCTTGTTGTCTAATTGCAAATGCTTGCAGAGTAGAGCAATTTCTTTTGGTCCTTAATAATTCCCCCTTCGGAATTGCTCGGATGGTGGCGGGTAAATGGAAGCTGGTTGGATGTAGTATGCTGTTGGTAGCTGTATGTTTACGAAACATATCAGTATTGATTTGGCCTCCTTCCTCAATCCGTATCGTTAAATCCAAAAAATGTATCTCATTTTGGCTCATGACATGGATCAGTTTGAGATTAAGATCATTACAATTTAGAATCTGGATAAATTCTTCCCACATCACCTGGTCACCATCCCATAGTATGAGGATGTCATCAATGTACCTGAGATACAATAAGATTTTGTTAGTGTACCAATCATGGCATTCTTGAAAAACCACCTCCTTCTCCCACCACCCCAGGTAGAGGTTGGCATATGTGGGGGCACACGTTGTCCCCAGTGCCGTCCCTCTAACCTGGAGGTAGTGGCGTTCGTTACACACAAAATAATTTTTAGTCAAAACAAATTTTAGTAAGGTGGTCACAAATTCATTGAGATCACTTGATGTTCCCATATTGAGGAAGTACTTGACTGCTTGAACACCGTTGAGATGGTTTATACTGGTGTATAAGCTATCTACATTGCAAGACATCAACCATGTCCCTGGATTGACGCATAGATTTTGTAATTTGTAAAGTACGTTCATCGTGTCCCTCACATATGATGGTAAAGATAGTATATGATTTCGTAAATGTTGGTCCACAAAAATACTTGCTTTATCCATCAAATTTCCCACTCCTGAGACGATGGGCATCCCCGGTGGGTTCCTCTCATTTTTGTATATCTTGGGTAAGAGATACAGTGTAGATGTTTTGGGTTTATCAATTTGTAAGAAATCAAAATCGCATTTCTTTATGATCCCATTATTGAAAGCTGTGGTGATTAAGTTGGTGTATTGTATTAGAAAGTTTGATGTAGGGTTAAATATAAGTTGTTTGTAACAGCTAGTATCTGTTAACTGTTTATCTAGTTCTTCAACATATTGTTGTTTGGACCAGAGAACAATATTGCCCCCCCTTGTCTGAGGGCTTAATCACTACATCTTGCCATTTGGACATCTGTTCTAATGCTATTCTTTCATTTTTAGTGATATTATCCTTGTAGGTCTTTTTCTGAGAGAATAGTTTGTCCAGATCTTTTGAAACCAATTCTTGGTACACTTGTACAGCAGGACAAATTTTGTTGTCCAGAAAGAAATTAGATTTTTTCTTTATTTTGGATCCATCAAATGGTGCCTGAATGTGTAAGTGTATGGAATCAGTATCATTCGCCAAATCTTCTAACATTGATATAGGAGCACATCCTCTGTTGTATGTGGATACAGTCTCCCTCCTCAAGAAATAAATAGATTTGAATGTGAAAAAGATCTGAATCTATTCACTAGGAAGATCATTCTCAAAAATTTTTTCATAAATCAAAGTTTAAGGAAAGAACAATATCCATCACCCAATTATGATAGTAACATATTACAACGAGAAGATCAACTGGCATTAAATATGTTAGAAGATTTGGCGAATGATACTGATTCCATACACTTACCCAAACGAGTTGGAGGAGGTCTCGTAATCTTAAGTACAAATTGGTATGCAGTCATTTATCTATAAGGACCATACCAATGTACAATTAAAAAGGTTCCTTTGGATGTGGGCATTGCAAGGCTTGTAAATACATGACACCTACCAAGTGGTTCTATGATAAATACAACAAAAAATGGACCATTCAAAGTTACATCTCATGCACCACAGTTGGGACCATATATCACCTGACATGTCCCTGTGGGAAGAGATATATAGGTAAGACATCAAGGCCACTTAAGGTTAGGATATTGGAGCATGTCTTAACAATACGCAATGCCATCAAGTTGTTGACAAGTTCAAACCCCTTACACCAGTGGCTAGACACTTTTTTCACCATCATCAGAGCAATCCCCATATGCTGAAAGCATTTGGGATGAAACACATTCAGATGGGGATTAGGGGAGGGAATTTAGATGAGGAACTTTTGAAAGAAGAAACCAAAATTATCTTCTTGATGGACAGCTTACACCCTAAGGGACTTAATGAAAATAGTTACATCCCTTTTCTCTGAGAGAATATGAAGATAGTATGTAAATTAGCCATCAATTCCACAATTAATGGGAAGATAGGAGTAATATATATTCCTATAAAGTTTACATCTATGGAGATTCTGATTCCATTGTTGTTATAATGATGCATATTATATCTCAATATATGTTATATCAACAAATTTACCTTCTAACTAGGAGGAATGCAAATGTTGAAACTTCATCCGGTTTTTCTTTATAATTTTAATAATACCCCATTCCCCTAATATTGGTAACATAGAGGTCTTAATGATTTGATGATAACACTGACCAATCTACGTTCCTCCTCTTATCTCCCATTTCCAACGATAATATCAATTGGGAAATATGTTACATTATACATCTTCAGTGGACCACTTTAGATGATAGGGTTCATGTAATTATGACATACAATTCAATTAGGGGAGGAAATACGACAATTGACCCATAGTAAAGCCACCCCTTTATTTGGGCTTTTGGTCATGGGATTTGGAGGTCTCGACATGGACTGTGTCGAGATGTGGGGGGATTATCAATGTTGCCATCTATGAACTAAAATATAAGGATTGGCAAAAGGTTGGGATAATTGTATAACAATAGAAGATTATAATATTCATACATGATTATGATTATAGTTATAACAAGTTTCAACATGTACATCAATTAGGGATTTTTATTTATTTATTATTTAACTTAATGCACAAAGACTTCAGCAATTATATACTTAATAACATGAAATAATTTAATAGTTTATATATACTATATTTGTTATTCACATAGTTTAAGTGCACTTTTCTTTATTTGTTTTTTAGCACTTTTCACGTTTGTATTTAAATATATCACTATTCACAATTCACACAACATGTTCACACCCACCATAATATATTAATAGTCCTTAATATATATCATAAACTTTTCCTTTATTAATTAATACACTTATTATTTTTATCTTATGATTATTTAGTCACATACCAGTTTATTAAGCAATTCATCCATGTTTGCACTCATTGCCATTATGATCACATCACACTAACACTTCATCACTTTTTGGTAATATTGTACTAAGAATTAGTTTATTATCTAGTATGAAACACTGTTTTGTTTTTATTTAAAATTAATCAATAGTTAATAATAGTAGGATCAATGTGGAAGAATTTCCTTGATGTTTTAACATCAGTATCGGATTTACATATTAGTGACGCGATTCTGCATTTATAATAACAATATCCCTAGTGTATATAATCGAGTATAGATTACTGTTGCTCATCTCCTGCTTTATTGCAATATATATAATAGTTATTCACCATCAATATGAGATGTGATGTATATTGATTATCTGTCCTTTTGTAATAAAATAACCATACCGGATATATATTACACGTTTCAAATCATTGTTCCTTCATTATGAAGATGACCATAAGTTATTTCCACTTACTACTTTACAGATATATTTAATCGATTTAGGTGGAGATAGAGTCTAAGTATTATGGTATTAATAATATATATGTCCTACCGTATGTATAATATCACTTCGATCACTAGGACATATCGACGTAGGGACATGATTATGAATGGATGGAAGCTTATTGGTCACCACTGACACACACCCAATTCTTGGCCGAGAGATCTATCATCTCATTGGAGGAGATGCGGAACTCGAAGCGCGAGTGTACTATGATATAGGATTGGTCCCGTTTGACACGTGACCAAATAAACTGTATTGATTGGTCTACCCATTTGAATATAGTTTTGGGCAGCGCTTGCAATCGGCTTGCCTTGATAAAGCATCCAGCGAAACGCGCATCGGCATACCCGCCGTGTGTGCTCCTTAATTTAACCAGCTAATATGTGTAATATGTGTAATATGATGTGAACCAAGAGAAATTCGCACTGTGATAGAATTTGTATGAGTGAGACAGTCAAGTAATCTCATTGACAATCTCGCAAACAGCATTGTTGCAACCTCTGTACGAGTACATAATTGTTTAGAGGATACAATATATGAACCTGCACTGTGACAGGGCATGAATGTGTGAGGCAGTTTAGATACCTCATTGATAGTCTGACAAGCAACAGTGTTGCTGTGTGTACTGCCATCAATTGAGTCAGCGCTACATTGGTTTCAATATAATAAGTTCTCACATTATGTGTTACTATCTACAGTAACCACCCCATTAGATTTTTGGGGGGTGGAATAAATAATATATGTGAATGATTTATTTATTATAATATGTATCACATGAATGGGGAACGAATAAATAATAGAATCAAATAATAATCGATAGTCACTCTGCTACCAATAGATAGGCAGACACACAATTGGCATTTTACTGATGGCTAACTAACCAATAGGGGATTATCAACATCGATTATGAATTCCCCAATTAATTTTTGTAAAGGATCGATACTTCATTTATTTATATAATAGTACCATCAAATATGATAAATTATTGTTATAAAGAGAGAATGTATTAACTTAGTGATGGACTATTAATATAGTGTTTGGTAAAGATCCATAAAAACAAACTACTCACACCAAAGATTAAGTGGTCCATTTAATTAAATTACAATTTCTGAGAGACTGTGCAGTGGAACCCTGTTATTATGGGTGACATTGTTGGATAGAAGGGTACCCCCGTCATCCAATAAGGCCCTCACATTGATATAGGAGCACATCCTCTGTTGTATGTGGATACAGTCTCCCTCACAATTTTCTTTCTTCCCCTTTTTCCTCTGGTTGCCACTCAAGAGCCTCAATCAATAATATTGTGATTATAAGACTGGAATATCATTGTATATTATGTTGATAGGTACAATATAATAATAAAAGGAGACACATGGCGGGGTAATTTTTATTATTTTTATTTCAATATAAATATAAATATTTTCACAGACACTTTTCACAATTGTCACAATATATCACTTTCTTTTTATTTAGCTGATCTTGGTGCTATTTGCACCAATTTTTAATGTATACCTAATAAAGATTTATCTTTTATGTCAATTTATGTCCTATGTGCGCCATATATTTAGACAAACACTTTTTTCTTTCTCCTTTAACTCTACAACCCTTCTTGTGCAGAAAAGGCTGTCTTTTCTTTGGCATTCTCAGTTAACCATACTTGCCAATACCCTTTGGTTAAGTCTAGAGTCTAGAGTGGTTAAATACCTGGCTGTTCCTAGTTTTTCAATTAGTTCATCCACCCTAGGCATAGGGTATGCATCGAACTTTGACAAACTGTTCAACTTTCGGAAATCATTGCAGAACTGTACACTCCTGTCAGGCTTTGGAATAAGCACAATGGGACTTGACCACTCACTATGCGATTCTTCAATTACACCCAAATCCAATATTTTTTTGAATTTCTTTAGGTACTAATTCTCTTTGGGCTTCTGGTAACCTATAGAGCTTTAGGTTAATCTTAACCCCTGGGTCAGTGATTGTGTTATGTTTAATGACTGTGGTTTTGCCCAGTTTATCTGAAAACAAAACCCTATTTTAACTTAGTCTTTCACATCAGCCAGGCACAAGTCATAGTATGCTTTCTGTGGTTCTCCAGACAGGAAGGGAGCCACAAGACTTGCCCACTGCTTTTTAGGCCAATTCTCTCTTTCCACGGTTCTTTCAAAGTCTGTAAGGTACGCTTCCACATCATCATTCTGGGTCATCTTTTGCAGAAAGTGACTGACCTGTACGGTGTGAGTGTTAGTTGGAAGAGCAGGGGAAGCATCTCCAGACCGGCCTAATAGCTGTTGCACCAGCTCTTTTAAGGCCTGGCGGGTTTCCTCTATGGCGACTTGCTGAGTTCTGGTAGCTTCTTGCTGAATTTTGGTAGTTTCCTGCTGAGCTGCCGTAGCTTGGAGCAAGGCCTTAACAATGTCTTCCATGTTGTCTTTAGGTGTAGGTTGGAAGCGGAATCTGGCTTCTCTAAGCATCTACTGACGCCACCTTCATGGATTCCATAAAACACAGGTTTACATCCAAACAACAAATTGGTGTCTGTCTCTTTACATTTTCAATGCACCACATTTTCGCCACCACTTGTGATAAAATCAGGGTACGGGGTCCCTCTCCTGGGGTAGATGGACACCTCTTTGCACACAGCAGCCAGGAAACAGCACACCAGTCCAGGGTTTTCATGCAAGCTGGTCGGAACCAGTTTTTATTGTGCAATGTAAATCACAAAATAAACAAAACATAAAAATAAATCCTAGCCCATCTGGGCACTAACTAGACAGGTTATTCCCTCTCTACAAGTGCCAGGGCCTACTGCCTTACCACAAATACAGCACTTTCAAATATCAGTGTCTCTGAACGAACCTCAGTGTCTATTCTCCCCAGGGTATGTGAGACACTGAACCAAAACCTAACACAGCTTATCTGAGCCACTTCCACATGCATCTACTAATCAGCCTGCTCTCAGACTGAAAGGCCCAACACCTGGAATGGCCTGTGGATGGAGCCCTCCCTTCTCTTCTCACATCCAGACCCCTAGGACCCGTTATCCGATTATTATCAAAAGTCAACACTTCTGGTCTGTTTACCATAACAGACTTTTCCTGGGGTTTTTAAAATATGATAGGAATCTGGGACACACAAAGACTTCTCCAGGGCTTCTATCACAAAAATATATATACACTCCAAATATATATATATATATATATATATAAAGATTTGCAAGCAGACAGGTACCCTCAATACAAAAGTAGAAATATTTTAAAAGCTTACATGTTCAAAGTCCATAGTCCATAGTTGCCTATCTGCTTGCAAATCTTTATAATTTTGGTCCAATTGTTTGGCCCTTAGTAGAGCACTTCACCGATACAAACTGTAAGCTTGATTTGCAGTTTTCTTGTTTGTTTATATTATATATATATATATATATATATATATATATATACATACACACACACATATATATATATATATATATATATATATATTATACACATACACAGTTCATATACATAGTTTAGGATGGTTTGGAAAGCCATGAACCCCTGGGAGGAAAATGCCAGCCACAGTGACAGATAGGTGCCTAAACATTGCTGTAGGAGGCCAAAGAGGACATGGAGGGCCCCAAAATGATAACACTGGACTCAGTAATGGGCCTCAGACTCCAGCATGTGACAATCTATTTAAACTGATGGTCAACCTTAGGGGCAAAACCTATATAATCTCAGATTCTAGGGTAGGTAAAGATCTGATGCATATGATGTAGTCTGGTCCTGCACCTTCTTAGGATGCCAGCAGTGATTGATGGACTCACTATTCCACTGTCCTGCTACACTTAGCTGTCTCCCTTGTGCCTGGGACACTCTTCTTTGAGACCCTTTCTCTTCTACACTGGTCCCATGACCTGGTGGCCCCTATTTTTTGCCACCAGGGTCCAACTGGCCCATAGGAGTACCAGGGATACCCCTGGTGGGTCCCACTGCCTGAGGGCCCACCCCTTCATCTAGGAATCAGGTTCCAGACTGTGCACTTGAAATATAAATTATACATATGTTATATTATGTTATATATGTTATATTACACTGTACAGAATTATTTTTTTTAGTTAAAGGGCCCAGATCATGCACTTTTTTACTAGTTAGCCAAGCCTCTCTGGAGGATGACCACGCCCCCTCTGAAGGTTAGCCACACCACTAAGCCTGGGCCCCTATCACTGCATTCCCCCGGTGGGCCCTTTATGCCCCAGTCTGACATTGTTTGCCTCCCTACAGGACCACTGGCTCTGATTTCTGAGCCATACTGTACACTCTTGTTCCTTCCTTGGTGCTATTTATGTCTTTGATTTTTGCCAACCTATTTTATTTTTTTGTGCTCCTGGACGGAAAAGTACCCATGCTGCTGCCTCTTTTAGTCATTGACTATAGATTGTTTAATCTGGTGAGGCTTGGACCCAGGGCCATAATTAATTTTCTGTTTATCCTCATTCGCACTTGTATCTTCCTTTTCTTTTATCCCCTCCATCTCCTGATCATCCATATCTCTTCCATGGATGACATCCCCTTCATCTGGCCACCTCCCCAACAGTGGCATAACTAGGGTATTTGGAGCCCAGGACAAGTTAAAAACTGAGATAGTTCCTCCCTACAAGTAGGTGCACGCTCCGTAGTTGTGCGCCGAAAAAGTGGGCAAGCCCACATAGCACAAGGGGCATGGCCATTGGCAAATGGGGGCATGGCAAAATGACACACCAGCATTTCTTGTCACTCTGGGAACATTCCTTTCCATTCCATATGCACCTTAATGCCACAAGTTGTAGTGCCAATCTTGCAATCATTGTAATAGTCCCCCTTATGCATTGTCCCCAGTAGCAGTGCCCCTTATGCAGTGCCCCCTGTAGTAGTGCCACTATACAGTGCCCCCAATAGTGCCCCTTATACAGTGCCCGAGTAGTGCACCCTTATAAAGTGGCCCTGTAATGCACCCTTATACAGTGCTCCCAGTAGTGCAACTTATACAGTGTCCCCAGTAGTACCACTTATACAGTGCCCCAATAGTGGACTCCCTTATGCAGTCCCCCTATGCAGTGCCCCCAGTAGTGGTACTCCCATGCAGTGCTCCCAGTAGTGCCCTTTATACAGTGCCCCCAGTAGTATCACTTCTACAGTGCCCCAGTAGTGGTCCCCCCTATGCAGTGCTTCCAGTAGTGCCCCTTATACAGTGTCCTCAGTAGTGGTCCCCCCTATGCAGTGCCCCTTATTCAGGACCCCCAGTAGTGGCACCCCTATGCAGTGTCCCTTATATAGTGCCCCAAGTAGTAGTCCCCCCTATGCAGTGCCCCCAGTAGTGCCTCTTATATAGTGCCCCCAGTAGTAGACTCCTATGCAGTGCCCCCAGAAGTGCATCTTATATAGTGCCCCAGTAGTAGACTACTATGCAGTGCCCCCAGTATTGCACCTTATATAGTGCCCCCAGTAGTGCTCCCCCCTATGCAGTGCCCCTTATATAATGCCCCCAGTAGTAGTCTCCCCTATGCAGTGTCCCCTATGTAGTGCCCCCAGTAGTAGTATACCCTTATGCAGTGCCTCCAGTAGAGGTCCCCCTGATGCAGTGCCCCCAGTATTGCCCCTTATATAGTGCCCACAGTAGTAGCCCCCCCACAGCAGTGCCAGACAAAGACAAACACATAAAAAAAAAAAAAACTTACCTGAATCCACGCTCCTCCGCCTGCTGTCGTCGTCTGCTCCTCCGTCCTCCCAGGCTGGCCCACTCAGCATTATGGGAGACACGTCATGACGTCTCTCCCATCACCCACTGCGGGAGCCAGAAGAGTGTACTAGCCGGCAGCTGTGTTTGTTACTGTGTAGTTAGGACTACACTGACCACCCATGGCCTGGACCGTGGCCAGCGGCGCCCCCCGTGCTGCCGGTCCGATGGCGCCCAGGGCATGAGCCCCGATTGACCGCCCCCCTAGTTACGCCACTGCTCCACAAGCACCTTCAGTCATATCCTCCTTTATTTAGCACACACGTTTTAAAAATTCTGTCTTATCCGAGACTCAAAGCCATCACCTCTCACATGGCAGTCAGACACCTTACACATGGAGCTATCTACCCCACAATTTTTGATGGCAGCCCTGAACACATCCACCAAATTCCCGACCCAGGTGTTACCAGCACACCTCGAGTACCTTTTCTGGTGAGTGTACCATTCACAGACCTCCCCGCCGCTGATATTTATTGCATATACACCACAAGTAGTACTCTTTCTATAACTTCAGTCGGTGATCTACACTGCTGGTTCCAGGCTTGTGCACGGCTGTTCTGATGGACAAATTCTGCAGCAGGTGCAGCTTCACCAGTGGTCTCCTACATCTAGAGCTGGTGAGTTATACTGCATAATTATTGTGTATCATCACTGCAGCTATTGGATTCACACTGTATTTGGCAGTGACACCTGGATAACAGTGGTGCAACGGGATCTGTACTCCATCATCAGAGAGGACAAATCAGATTTGTCATGCTCCTTCCCCATGAGGCCACGCCTCTTTTTTGGGCACGCATCATATGTCTCCAATGAAAAATGGGGGGGGTGCCAATGCTCTTTTTGGCTCAAAAAGTCTAGTTATGGCTCTGCTGCACTTTCACACGAGATGCACAACAACCTTATTTTCTCTAGAGCACAGGTTCTCAAACTCGGCCCTCAGGATCCCAAACAGTTCATGTTTTCCAGGTCTCCTCCCAGATTCACAAGCAAAATAATTAGTTCCACCTGTGGATCTTTCAAAATGTGTCAGTGAGTAATGATACACCTGTGCACCTGCTGTGTGACCTGTAAATTGTGACCTGTGTGGGGTCCTGAGGACTGAATTTGAGAACCACTGCTCTAGAGTACCACCCTTGCTGACCCATGTGAAGGGAACTTTAAAATCATTTTATTTCCATACATTTTTCTAGTCCTCACCATACACTTAAGCCTCTACATGTACCACTGTGTTGTATTTTTGCTGCTGCCTCCTATGTTTATCGTCCCCTCCAGGTCCAGCTATGGCTTGTTTGTTGTTTGTGTCTCTTTGTTTCCTGCCTTGAAATTTCTACTCTAAGATTATTTACTTTCCACCATGTTTTATTACTTCTTTGACATGTCATTTTTTCATTAAATTCTCAATTCACCTGCTGCCCACTGATACTTATCAATACTTTTTGCCATGTTACCTGATTAATTGTTCTGTTAATTATACAAGTTTATATACAGTAGATGTATTAACTCTGACAGACATCTCCTGACTGGTTGTCCTTGCCCGTCTGCCTGTTCTGCTCTCTGTGTTATTTTTCTTTATCTTTCAGTTTGTCTTGTACTGAATTTTGCCTCTTCATGATGACTTCTTACCCTCTCCTCCTTCACTTTCATCTCAGAATACTTGACACCTGCCCTTTTTTCCCCTCCACTTTATTCATGTTACTCATCTTTTTTCTGCTGGCCTCTCTCATTCTCCCTTGAGGTGTTGTTAGACCATGTGTACACATCATAGGATGATATTGCTCTATACATTGCGTACCTCTCCCTTTGAACTCCTAGAGGAGTGTGTACCAGTGCATACTTCCTTGTTTGTCCCCTTTATTACCATCCTACCACATCCATTTCTGTTCTTACCCCACCCTAATATTCCCTACCTCTTTTCCTGTTTTTTCAGAGTGGAGAGGGGTATGACAAATCTCCAACATAGTTCCCCCCTGATCCCTATATTATGTATGCAGGTGACCATTGCTACCCTGATGTCAAATGCCTCAACTTTCTAAGTAATACATATCACCTTTCACATATGATTTGCACCATTAAGGCCAACATAGTTTTCCCCCAAGGAACCCATTTTAAACACAACCTGCGATCCACCTCTAAATTTTCAGCTGCATTTTACTCCTCTGACCTTTCAAAATACAAGAGAGTTGCTTTCCTGATACATAATTTACTGCCCTTTGTGCCACACAATACTATTATTGACCCCAAGATACTGCCTATTATCCTCCCAGGTAAACTAGGGCTTTTTCAATTGATCTTGTACAGCCTTGGATGAGAATCTCTTGCACAGCGGGGATTATAACACCATCCTTAACAATACCCTAGCTAAATTTCATGTGGCTATCCACTATACTTCTCTTCAAGCTACTTGGTCTTTAAACAAGCACAGTAAGCAATCTGGCCTTTTTGATTCTTGAAGAAAAGGGGGAGACTAGGCTGGCGCCTAGGAGGGATATCTGAGTCCGTGGCACAAAAACCGAATGAATAAGCATAACCATGATAATTCCCAGACGCTGCCTTAGATTAGCAACAAATCCTTGGTGTAATTCAGATTCACAAATATTAATATAGGATTGCACCTGAATACCAATCTAAAATAAAGTAATTCCTATTACTTTAATCAATAATGAACTATAAATCACAGAATTTCCATCTAATAAATGTGAAAAATGTGTCTTTATATATAAACATTGTGGGTACAAATCCCCCAATATATAATTGATACAAATATAGGGCCTAATTCAGAGTAGGACGCAGCCATGGCTTCATCTTTTGCTGCAGTTGCGTCATCTTTATGCTAATGCCACTAGAAAGCACTTCCCTGGTGTATATCTGTGCTACTGGAATAGAACTGGAGGGGGGAGAGCTGATGAAAGGGAACACGCTGCTGGCGCTGATTACAAGGTAACCCGCTCCTACTGGTCAGTGCTAAAGGAATGATAAAAGTCAGTGTCCGCCTACTTATCATTCAGTTGGGTGGGGACTTTCCAACTTTCTCCCTACACCAGATTGATTAGTTAGGAAAAATCAAACATGTTTGATTTCCCCAACTAGTTGGAACAACCGGTTTTTTACCTTTTTCAGTGTTTGCGAGTAAACGAACGATTATCATTTGCTCCCACACACTGCCAGAATATCATTCCAACCAGCATTCTAGTGTAGGGCCAACATTATTCCCTCTTCCTTAGGTTCCCCCTACCTCCATAACCTCTTTCCAACTTCCCTCAGACCATCTCCTGTCACCATTGCCTTCACTCTCCCCCTCTCCATTGTCATATGGCTGCTCTTACTCGACTTTCCTCAAATCCTGCCCCCCATTTTGCAGACAACAGTTTTTGCTTATACACACACCTGTTACTTCCTTTTTCTTCTTGGTTTTCTGTAATTCACACCAATAAAGTAAATACTGAAACAGTAAATACAAACTACTAGTACTATCTGTTTGCTTGTAAGGGCTTTCTCTTTGTGGTCTGAGACTCCTGTTGCATACTTTAATGGTTTCACTTGACATACAAAAAGGACTGGTCTTCCTACACATTATAGTCTACACAATTAACTACAGTATGCATGTGAAACCCATGATTGTTTGATTGTTCCATGTTTACTGCTATTGTTGCTCTCAGGAATAAATGCAATCGTCAGTATCTACAACTTCATGCTTTCCTGCTTGTGGCTGTAAAATACTTCCCGACTATTTACATTTACAGCATTGTACAGCATAGAAGGGGGAGCCATGATATCACAATTCAACATGAATCAACTCATCAAAACCCTGTACCGCCTACTTCACTAGGAGGTGGGTTTGATCCAGAAGGTTTGCCTACACTCTGGAGTCCAGGAGAGCATCCCGAAATCCTGGTGTGGCAGGCAATTATAGACTGTATACAGCTTTGAATTACACCAATTCAGGGGGGGAGGGGAGACTACATTACAGCTTGCAAAAATCGATTCTATGCAGAACTCATCCATCGATTGATGAAACATCAATGGTTTTCTAGAGATGGTTTGAAACCATCAGCCATTGATGCTACAGCCGTCTATGGTCATCACTACAGTATACCATAAAAAATGCTATTTGTAATGGTATACTGTGTTTCAAACAAAAAGAACATAATATTTTTAATAAAATCATGTTGGATAACTTTAAACTAATGTTAATGACCTAATTCAAACAAAAAAAACCCATACATTTCAGAGCGGTATTTGAAAATTTTGTAGTTAAAGGACGTGTCCACTTTTAAACACAGTCTGCCGAAAATACAGTTATACAGTCAGGTCCATAAATATTGGGACATTGACAGAATTGTCATATTTTGGCCTCTGTTCATCACCACAATGGCTTTGAAATGAAACAAACAAGATGTGCTTTAACTGCAGACTTTCAGATTTAATTTGAGGGTAATTACATCCAAATCAGGTGAACGTTGTAGGAATTACAACGGTTTCTATATGTGCCTCCCTCTTTTTAAGGGGCCAAAAGTAATGGGACAAACTAAACAATCCTAAATCTAAGCTTCACTTTTTAATACTTTGTTGCAAATCCTTTGCAGGCAATTATAGCCTGAAGTCTGGAACGCATAGACATCACCAGACGCTGGGTTTCATCCCTGGTGATGCTCTGCCAGGCCTCTACTGCAAATGTCTTCAGTTCCTGCTTGTTCTTGGGGCATTTTCCCTTCAGTTTTGTCTTCATCAAGTGAAATTGATTTTTCAGCCTAATGATGGCTTGCTTCACTGATAGTGACAGCTCTTTGGATCTCATATTGAGAGCCGACAGCAACTGATTCCAAATGCAAATGTCACACCTACAGGGGTATTCAATATGAAACGTTAACTTCACTGTCGAAGTTAACATTTCATATCAGAGTTTTTTACCTGCGTTAAAGTATCGGGCGCGCTCCCGCTTATCCCCGTATTCAATATCAAATTCACGAAAGCGGGAAACTCCGAAGTTGGATTTGCGTAAAGTTACGAATTTTTCCATAAAATAATTGTAAGACCCCCCTAAAGTTGTAAAAACATGGGGGAACACTATGGGTACCCCCGTTTTAGCCTTTAATTGAAAGTCGGGGATTTAAATAGCCGCAGTAGGTGTTTTTTTCCCGACATTGAAGAAGTGATGCAGAAGAGCATTTAGATAATTTTTTTCATTTTTTAAGTGGTCCCATCAAATTTGGGGTACATGAAAATAGGTACTACCATATTTTTAAGTCCCTAAAGTAAGTTTTTAAAAATTCTGCATTTGTGCACCTGCCGCTATAAATCTATTCTTCAAATCACCTGCCGCAGACATACAGAATAGCCCTGAACCTATTTCCCTATTGTTAAACAATTTTTTTCCCTTTTTTTTTACCTCAATTTTTAAATACATTTTTTGGGGTGTCACTATTTTTTTTTAAAATTTTTTTTTAACACAGTTCTTTTTTAAATGTCATTCCGAGGGGTACAGGCTATTTTTTTTAAGCCTGCACCCCTAAACCCCAATTCTGCACTTTTTTTCGACACCTATTCATGGTGAAAAATGATCCCTGATTTTTAAAAAATGACCCTTGACCCCAGTTAAGGAAAAAAAAACGTGAATTTTCGGGAAATATGCCAGGGACCCCCCTAAAGATGTCCAGACATGGGGGATCACTATGGACAACCCCGGTTTTGCCTGCAAAAAAAAGTCGGGTTTTTAAATAGCTTTGCAAGGTGTTTTTTCCTGCGCGGCTATTAGAAACCCCGACTTCCTTCAGGAGTTAAAAATGGGGGTACCCATAGTGATCCCCCATGTCTAGACATCTTTAGGGGGGTCCCTAGAATATTTCCCAAAAATTCCCGTTTTAGTTAACCTGTAAAAAAATTAGTAAAAAATTTTAAAAAAAATGACATAAGCTCCCCCCCAAAAGCCAAACCAGCCCCAGGCTTGCCAGCCAGTGTTGGTATCTAAAAATACGGGGAACAAAATGTGTAGGGTTCCACCGTATTTTAGAAACCAACACCAGGCTGCAGGGACTAGTGCTGGTTTTAAATACAGGGGGCAAAAACGACGTGGGGTACCCCCTATATTTAAGACCAGCACCAGACCCAGCCGACCGGGGTGTAATGCCACAGCCCGGAGACCCAATCACCGGGCTCCAGGTCCAAAGCATTACACCCCAAGTCGGTCAGCACAAGCCGGTGATCTCGGGGGAGTCGGGGACCCCCCAAAAAAGGGTCCCCCCTCTACCGAGCACCACAGGCTTACGCTGAAGCCTGGGGCTCTTCCCCATACCCCTTGCTTGGTGGGTCAGGGGGTAATAGGGGGGCCAAATAATGTAACACTATTGTACTTTACAGTGGAACTACAATTGCCAGCATGCCTGCCATTTTGCACTTGTGGAACTACAAGTGCCAGCAGACATGCGTCACCTGTAATTTCACTGTAAAATAAATAGTTAAAAAAAGACAAAACACACACACCGTGCCCAGTATAAGTTTATTACATACACCTACCCATTCACACATACTTACCTATACCAGAAGTTTCTGTCTCCTTCTCCAGTAGAGATCCATGGTACCTGGCCCTGCAAGAAAGATTTCATACTCACCTACATCCAGCGCTGGTCTCCACAGTAATCCATGGGATTAAAAAACAAAAAAAACGAGTTACCCGATCCACGCTACAAGCTATCTGTATGTGTGTTATCACACATACAGATAGCTCCCGAATGGCCGCTGCCGGGACTTCACGGGGCATTGCAGTCCCATCAGCCAATCAGCGGCAGCGCTCACTGTAGAGCGCTCGCTGATTGGCTCCGGCAACTGACAGTTCCCACATGGGTGAATCAGCCCATAGTTTCCATCAGCAAGGAACAGCTGTGTACCGCGGTAATGGAGTTCTGACTGGCGGCATGCGGAGGGGAATTACATGAAGCAGTTACAACTATCTACTGTTAAGAATGAAAAGACAGTCAATTCAAAAAGTGAAATTGACAGGCGTATACACTGCATTTCAGGGAAAAGCAAACTTTATAGGCAAATTATTGTTAATCAAACAAGTTATTTGGCTACAAATAATAATATCATGAGAAAACAGCATTGTTCTGATAACAAAAGGAAACATTTTTAAGAACATGGGGGAATTGTAGCAATCCTTCTAAAGCACAATGCGACTTGGTAGCGCTGATTGTCTTTTTGTGCGACTTTTTACTTTTGATTTGATTGTGTCTTATTCGCACAGTGATGCATGTAGGACACACAAGCAGATTCTGCTGATTAAAATGATATGCGGCCTAAATTCTGTGTGCAACTGCGGGTGCATCTGCATATGAAATGCTCCGTTACAGTGTCAGTGGCTGTGAAAAGATGCTCGGCGCTACAGAATCACGCCACGGCATGGTGCAACTAGAAGGGCTGTTTAACGTGCAAGGAAGTAAGATGGACCCATCTGTATATTACATAACATAAGTAGAAGCTGATTGGTTGCTATGGACAGCTTATCCATTTTTTAAAATGTTTGCTACATTTCCCTCTTATTCACCATTTGCAAACAGGAAATTCCTAGTTTACAAGGCTGCGCACTATGGGCCTGATTCTGACCCGCTCGCGAGCGCTAAGCGCTCGCAAGCAATCGATGGTGCCCAAGTGCACATGCGCACAATGGAGGCAGCTCCGTCGTGCGCATGCGTGAGACCCGAATAACAACGGCCAAGCCGTCATTAAGGGTCTCGCCCCAAAGGGTGGGCGCCATTTGGTGGGCATGTCGGGGGCGTGGCTGCCCAGACAGAGGCGTTCCCATGGGAACACCTACCATCTGGGTCCGGCCCCACTGACATCACTAGTGATGTCAGTGGGAGTGCTTTTGGCTCTGATAGAGCCAAAAGCACTCCTGGGCTTGCGGCAGTGAGACCCTACCGCAGGGTCTCGTCGCAAGCCTGATGGTCGCGATGGTCTTGACCATCGTGACCATCATTTTGGCCGCTCCAAAAAGGAGCAGGGACGGCCCTGATTCAGAGCGAGCGCTCTGTCAGAGCGTCCGGCTCTGAATCAGGGCCTATCTTCCTTCTGACTTTTTACCCTGGCCATCCAAAGACACTGCAAGGGGAGTAAATTGCATCATCTCCCTGGGAAGTGGGCATATGCTGGAGGCTTTCCTACTCTCTCGGGAGTTCAGGAGTCTCCCAGACAGAATTTGTATGGAATCCCGGCTGCCGCATGGTCGGCAGTTCGATTCCAGGCAGCCCGACAGATCAGCAGAGCCCAGCAGCGGGAGCCCGACAGCGCTGGAAATCCCAATCGTCCCTAAGGTAAGTATAAACTAACCTAACCTAACCCCCTAACCCTCATTAGAGGTGCATAACCCTAACCTCCCCCCCAAGTGCCTAACCCTAATCCCCCCTATAAGTGCCTAACCCTAACCCCCCCTTCCCCGCTGCCTAAACTAAGTGCCTAACCCTAAGTCCCCCCCGGGTGCCCTAAACCTAACCCACCCCTCCCCGTGGCTGTCCGCTCGCGGTGCCCGGCATCACTTCGATCGGGATGCCGGGCGCCGGCCTTCCGGCATCGGGTAAATGACAGGCGTCTAGAAATAGATGCCGGTCATTTATCCCACGCCGGGATAAAGCAGCCAGGAAGCCAGCTGTCGGTTATTAAGGCAGCCGGTTTCCCGACTGCATACCTCCCGGACAATCTGGCAAGCTTGTGCAGTATTACTGTGTTATTGTTTTTGTTGTCAAAGGGTTATTGACACACTAAAGATACTGTACCTGCTGCTCCAAGAGGAGTACGGAAGGAGGTGGTGCTGTTTCCTGATGAAATGGTCCCCGGCGTTGATGGAACAGATTATTTTGCATTATTCAGGATTTGGGATACTGTAGGAACTAGAATGCAGTCTACATTAAATAAATATTGTATCAAAATTGGAATTATACTAAATATATTAAACAAACTATAAATCTGTACTGAATTTTACTTTCCAATGAGGGGCACTATTATCAAATAAAAAACAGCAATATATTGATGTAGTGAGAAAATATATCAATATTTTTTACAAGCACTGCTAATGGGAAATATATAAGACACAAGAAACTAAGGCCCCTTTATGTTGTATGAATGCATTCATTATGGAAGCATTAATAGGGAGTTCTGAATTAAAGGTCGACAGTAAAAAGGTCGCCAAGCAATATGTTGAAACCAGATGGTTGACAGTCAATCGGACCACAGGAACAAAAGGTTGACACACAAAAGGTTGACATGGGGAAGGTGACAGGTACAAAAGGTTGACTTTGGAAAGATCGACATAAGAATGGTTGACCTTTTTTTTTGTTAGGGACAGCAAGGGTTAGGCACTTACCCCGACTGTTAGGGTTAGGGACTAGGAGGGATGGATAGCGTTAGGCACTTACCCCGACGGTTAGGTTTAAGTACTTGGAGGGACGGTTAGGGTTAGGCACCAAGGGGAGGGTTAGGGTAAAGATTAGGGTTAGGTTTTGTGTCGACCATTGCCATGTCGACCTTTTCACACTGTTTGTCTTTGTACATGTCGACCTACATCCATGTCAACCTTTTGTGTGTCGACCTATACGCTGTCGACATTTTTATTGTCTATCTAATGAACCACACCAATTCATAGGTTAGATACCTGATACTCCACTTGTTAGATTGCTATTGACAGAGATGCTGGTATTTCCTGATGAACTGGTCCATAAGGTTGGTGTGGCCACTGCCTTACTGCTACTCTGGACACTAGATCCTGTGGGAGATAGAGAATAATTCTAATTAATGAAATCTTGTATCAAAACTAACAGAAGAAAGGGTGCTGCAAAATCATTTGGTATGATAAATGTCCATGCCATGACCTTAAATGTATTAGTCAAAAATGAACAATACCTGAGCTACTTTGGAAATTACGTGTGCCATTATCCATAGTCATCAAAGATGTGTAGACAGGTTTATTTGTAGCAGTTACTGACAGACCACTTGGTGTTGTAGATGTCACCTGAAGGAAATCTGCCGACTGTGGCATCATCACATCTGCAGCAATTCGCTGTACGGAAGGGGCTGAATTTACAAATAAACATAAAAATAGTCACTGTATTCTATTCTAATCGATTGCTAATTAGGAATGGAGTAAAGGAACATTAATACATATCAAAGTCTGTGTATTGGGGAGTTCAATCATATACCTACAATAATGGAAGAATTCATACTTAAATGTCTCTCTCCATCAACTTTCTGAAGCAGGTCGCCATGTCTAACGAAACAAACAGACAGCGACTCAAAGGTTTGCAGGCTTATTCTGCACAAATGCACTTAGGGCTCAATTCAGACCCGCTCGCTAGATGCGTTCGCACGCAGCCAAAGTATGCAAATCCCACGATCACACGGCAAGGCATTAGCACGTCCACTATGTCTTGGCATGCGATAGCGGTGTGTATTTAGACGCCCATCAGCCTGTCTTAAGACGCCCACTTTCCCACGTCATCTCCAGGAAGTGTATGCAACAATCGGTAACATTGAGTACAATCGGACCCATTCGCAGCACTTGTGGTTGACCATACCCTACCGCAAGTACTGCAAGTGCTGCAGTGTGTAAATCAGCCATGTAACGTGTTTTATGATGATGTGTCTTAATTATGCATGCCTCTGTAAAGGCATTAAGATGCTCAGACACCCCTGTGTTCGCACCGCCCCCCATTTCCATCGACCATCCCCTGTCACCACCCACAAACGGCTTGTCCTGTCACTCATTCTAGTGAGGCGGCTATGCGCTGCGAGTGAAGGCTTCCCGATCGCATGGACTAGTTCGCGCACACCCACTGCATTTTATACGCATGCACACACTGCAAACATCGGACGGCTAAGTGCAAATGCAGCCTAGCGAACGGGTCTGAATCGGGCCCTTAGTGTATTGGTGAATTCATACACAGGGGAAGGGGCAGTGATATCACAGCATATAAAATTAAAGCAGACTCAGATTGTTGCAATAAATCAGATGATCCCATAAGGACACAGGGACTGATTCAGAATTGTACACTATTGCATTCGCAATTCGTGCGAAAATATGCTAATGCCCGCCAACAGTGTCCCTGTCAGAAATAGTGTGTGATGGACAAATGTTGCTACACACACAGATTCACCAGGGTTTGAGAACACACCACCACTGACACCACATCTGATGCACATTGACTTCTCGAGTAAGTCCTGGGAAATTCAGATGAACTTTCACTCTAAAATGGCCTCCGATAGTCTGATTCTGCGATTGGGAACTCACTCGCAGACACGCCCCTGGAACGCTCATAACATTCCCACGGACCGGCCTCTTTTTGCAAACACTTTTAACCACCTTTTAGAACTAGGGAGAATAAAATGCGTCCAAGTAATGGAGGGGAAGAGGAAAATAGAAAAGAAGCTGCTAGGAAGTGGATTGGGATCTCCCAAACTCGCAGAAGGTGCAAATGTAATGGTATATTACTACCAGCGCTGAAAGGGCAAAAAGTAAAAGCAAAAAGTAAAAAGAAAGTGGAATAAGTGCAAGTTAGAACAGAAATACCACTCCGATTACGTTGAAATTAATGGTAAGGTATTCATTTACAAAACACCATCAATTGTCAGGAATACTGTATTAGTATTTAGTTGCAAATAAAACAGTCCTGGTGCAGATAGGAGCATTTAGGCCTTTCCTGGTTGTGACTAGCAAGGAGTCTCTGTGCGTGTATTGAAGGCTCCTAATAGGTCAGTGTTGGCAGCTGTTACTGGATATTACAGCAGTAGAGATACAACAGTCTTTTGTTGGGTGTACCTGTAGAAATGAGGTTACACGTGGTTTTGGATGGTTCCTCATATTTTCTTGGTTGTAGCAGGCAAGATTCAGTGCTCCCTTGGGTTCCAATATGGTCGCAGGGCAACTGAAGCTTTCGGTTTCCTTATTAATGGGAGATGGTCTGCGGCTCTTTCTGGTCTCTGTGTCTTATGACGGGTACACACTAGACTATGTGTGTACACGGCCGATGCACAATGCAATGAAACACATATTATGCGGTTATTGCAAGATCTGTTGAATGACTACATGATATGTCGTTCACCAGCCGCCTCCACAAGCATGGGGTCATTTATCAAACTGACAGTTTGAGCAGCATGTAGCTCGATCTGTTGATGAAATGAACAACCGCGTGGGAGTGTGCATGTTTGGTCATAGTGCATACACACTTGCCGACAGGGACGATGTCGGCCTGAACCACTGGAACGGGCGACATATCATCTAGTGTGTGCCTAGCTTTAGACTCTGCGGCTTAGGCACTGTTGCTTTGAAGCCTCGTTTGTTGGTATGTGTGAGGCTAGGAAATAGCTGTACTTAATAAATCGTCCCTTTTCACACAGGCCTCAGATAGTCAGCAGACAGTGAATTCATCTACCTCTTGCTGTGTATTCTGCCAGTCAAGGACAGGCTGCATTCAATAGTTCTGTGTGCGGCTCTGGACACGCTGCACTTAGTGGGTGTTTTCCAAGCACTTCCTATTTGTATGGGTTGTTTCTATTCATTACTTATTAGGTCTATGGAGCTGATTCAGACCCGGATGTGTTCGCTCGTAGCTGGCCGATATTTGCAATCTTTGCATGCATCGCAATGTGCGTGCGCGAACCATTGCAAAAGATCGGGAAGCGATCGCTAGTTGCACGTAGATTGCCTACCAGACCGAGTGACAGGAGAAGCAGTTTGTGGGTGGTGACAGGGGCTGGCTGCTAGAAACGGGGGAGTGGAGGTGAGAACACAGGCGTGCCTGAGCGTCTCAACGCCGTTTCAAAGGCGTGCATAATTAACAGGCAGCGTCATTGTACACATCAGCTGGTTGTATTTCACACTGAAGTGATCGCAGTGCTTGAGGCAGAGTATAGTCAACCTCAAGTACTGCGATCGCATCCGATGGTGCTCAATGTACCAGTGGTTTCATGCACTTCCAGGAGATGACGTGCTCAAGTGGGCGTCTTGTGAATGGCTGGTGGGTGTCTGCATACACAAAGTTATCACACGCCAAGACATAATGGGCATGCTAATGCCTTTCCGTGTGATCGCCTGCCTTGCTGGGCGTGCGCTGGATTTGCTGCCCTAGTCTAGTCGGATTTCTGCTCACACATCAGGATTGTACAAGCAGAAATCTTCTAGTCGGGAATTTACAGTGTGGTCAATTGAATAGTTTCAGGAACTCCTTTTCAGAGCTATTCAACATCGTACTAAATTGAATCGCCTTCTAGGACTGCGGTAGAAAAATCTACTTTTTAACACAGGTGTAGTAGAAGAATGTGCAGTTATCACTGTACAATGCATTTTATCTTCATGGTTCATATCTAAAAATGTTAATATTAAAGTTTAGGATCATTAAGTTACAAAAAGGTTGGCATTTCTTTTGATATTCTATTCTATTGAAATAGTTATACAACAATTTCTTACTTCCTGTGGATAAAGTAGGCAGCATACTGCTTGGAGATGGTGATGCCATTGGGCTAACTGTACTTGTGCTGCTCAATGGTGTAACGGATTGTGAATTATTTTGGGAGCTTAAGGTTATTCTGGTTGCTGATATAACAGTGCTTGTTCCAGTTACTGTAGCTGTTTGGTTGGTGACAATTGCAATCATAGCAGATGTCTTGCTGACATTAAAAGTAATTCCAGTTACGGATGTGGGGTTTGTTGAATTAAAAGATCCACTTCCAAATGTTGTAAGAGGATAGCTCCTATCAGATGTGGTCACATATTGTGTTGTAATTGTGCTGGTTCTGTTGATGGTTGCTGGTACTGTAAGGCCAATTAGGGACATTCCCAGGCAAAAAGGTGGTGGAAAGTGTTGTCATTATAGTTGTTTGAAAGGTTGTTTTTGCACTCACAACTAATGTTGTAAGGTTTCTTACAGTGCTTGGAATGATATCTGATGTTGCTACTGTGTAGCTAGGCACTGACATTGTAGTTCTGTGTCTCAGGGTAATAGCACTGGTCTCATTCATTTTGGTACTTCTACTGCCATCAGTAATTGTTGCAGCTTTTGTAGTTGTTATAATTTTTATTGTTCCCTCAATGGTTGTTACATTAGTCACAGATGGAAGACTGCTGGTGGAATTAGAAGTTACAATAGAAGTTCATGTGCGATTGCCTGATGTTGGCATTTCAGTTGGTCTAGTGGTAATGTTGGCATTTAACACAGATGTTGTGAAGCCGCTGCTTGCATTAGAGTCTGTACCAGATGTTGGTATGATGCTGCTAAGAGGGGACAGTCCTGTTGTTCTGATAGTTGTACTTGCATTAACAAAAGTTAAAAGGCTGCAACTAGATGTAGAACCTATTATGGAAGTTGTTTGTAATTTTGTGGATCCGTTAGTAGTATGTGTTGTAGAATTGAGGCTTGCTGCTGGCAGTACAGTTGTAGTTGCAGTAGTTACATTTACAGAAATTGCATTAATGTTGCTGACAGCATATGATGTAGATATATTGGTGGTGGGTGTTGTCAGTGCTGACGTTTGGTTTATGATGGTTGTATTGTTTGCATATTGTGTAGGACTACTTCTCAAAGTTGACACATCAGTTGTCCTTGTAGTTACAACAAATGTAAGGTTGCTTAGGATTTTGGAATCCATTCCAGGTGTTGATATAGTGCTAAGGGGCATTGTCACTGCAGTTGCCTGCTTTAAGGTGATTGTGCTGGCTGCTTTATTTGTGGGACTACTGGAATAGTCTCCCACTGTATTTGCACTGAGAAAAGGTGTAGTGAGGGTACTTCCTATAGAGGTGATGCTAGATATTGGTGTAATGCTCATTGTTACAAATTCAGGAGTTCTAATGGTTGTACTGTAGTTGCATTGGCAACAGATGTTGTAAGGTTACTCACAGTAGCAGAACTTACATTATATGTTACATTAGTGGTGAAGAGTGTTCTCACTGAACTTGTTTGTACGGTGGGGACAAGACTGATTGTATTCATTTTTGAAGTACTGGTGATATTAGAGAGAGTTGCAGCTGTTCTTGTAATGTTGATTGTTGGCACTGCTGCTGTACTCATGATGCTAGCATTTATTCCAGGTATAACATTGCTGGTGGTGTTAGACATTAAACCGGAGACTGAAATACCAGCGACTGTTGTTGGCACTCTGCTTAGTAGGACAGTGGTGGTTTCATTCATAAGGGGTGTTATAAGTTTACTTGGAGCAGAGACTATGTCAGTTGTTGATATGTTGCTGCTCAGTAGTGGCAGTCCAGTTGTTCTAGTGGTATTAAAAGGTGTTGTAAGGGTATTGTCACCATTAGAGACCACACCAAATGCTGATAAAGTGCTGAAAGTTGCTGTCACTATAGTTGGTTGTATTTTGGCAGATGCATTAGTTGTGGGGTTACTGGTGATATTAGCAGTTGTTGCAGATGTTACTGTTATAATGCTGACTGGTCTTACTTATCCCAGGTGTAGCAGTGCTGGGGGTGTTAGAAATTACACCAGAAACTGAATTACCAGCACCTGTTGTTGGTACTCTGCTTAGTAGGACAGTGGTGGTTTCATTGATAAGGGGTGTTGTAAGTTTACTTGGAGCAGAGACCATGACAGTTGGTGATATGTTGCTGCTCAGTACTGGCAGTCCAGTTGTTCTAGTGGTATTAAAAGGTGTTGTAAGGGTATTGTCACCATTAGAGACCACACCAAATGCTGATTAAGTGCTGGAAGTTGATGTCACTATAGTTGGTTGTATTTTGGCAGATGCATTAGTTGTGGGGTTACTGGGGATATTAGCAGTTGTTGCAGATGTTACTGTTATAATGCTGACTGTTCTTACTGCAGTTGTATTCACACTGGTGGTAAAATTTATCCCAGGTGTAGCAGTGCTGGTGGTGTTAGAAATTACACCAGAAACTGAATTATCAGAACCTGTTGTTGGCACTCTGCTTAGTAGGACAGTGGTGGTTTCATTGATAAGGGATGGTGTAAGTCTAGTAGGAGCATTAGAGACTATGCCAGATGTTGATATGTTACTGCCCAATACTGCCAATCCAGTTGTTTTAGTGGTAATAATAGCGGTTGTAAGGTTGCTGCCACTATTAGAAACCATACCAGATAATGATATAGTGCTGGAGGATGCTGTCACTATAGTTTGTGGTATTTTGACAGTTATATTCGTTGTAGGACTACTGGTGATATTAGAGGTTGTTGCAGGGCCTGTTGATGCTCCAGTCAGTCTGATTGTAGTGTCTGGATTGGCAAGAGACACTGTCAAGTTACTTAGAGTACTTGAGACTATGCCACCTGTTGATGTAATGCTGCTTAGCACTGGAAATCCAGTAGTTCTAATTGCTGTTGTAAAGTTGCTGACATTATTATAACCAATACCAGATGATGATATAGTGCTGCTCAGTGGTGTTCCTTTACTTGGTTGCGTTGTTACAGTTGCAATGGTTGTAGGCCTAAAGGAGATAATATACAATGTGGCAGGTGTTACTGTTACAATGCTGACTGTTGGCGCTACAGACATTGTGGTTCCATTGATCATAGATATGAGGCTGCTAGTTGTGTTAGAAGCTATGCTAAGAACTGGTGTAAATGGCCTTGATGTTGATACATCAGTTGGTCTACTAGTGTTACTAGTGGCTGTTGCTTTTAGATGTTACTTCAAATGTTGCTTTGGTCGTGTTTTGTGTAATTAGAGGTGTACTTGATGTACTAACATTGGAGGTTATATTAAAGGAAACCGTTGATGATACAGTGCTGAATTTAGTTACTGTGCTACTTAAGGGTGTATTTTCAGTTTGAGAACTTAGGCCCTCATTCAGAGCCGCTCGTTAGCGGCAGTACGCTCGTTCCGAGCGATGTTCGCACATCTGCGCATGCGTACGGTTTTTAGTACGCATGCGCGAACCAGTCAGTGCGGCCGAAAATCGTTGGTACGCAATATAGCGAGGGCCTGCTATTTTGAGTGACAGAATGAGGCGTATGTGGGTGGTAACAGGAGAAGGTGTTTGAAAATGGGGAGTGGAGATCCGAACGCAGGCGTGCTTAAAGGTCAAAACGGGCGTTTTATGGGTGTGCATATTTAAAACAGCAGCGTCATTGACCACGTCACTGGGTTATTTTATAGCCAGAACTGCTCGCAAATTTGTGGTAGCAAACACCAACCACAAGAATAGCGAGCAGTTCATACGCTGGTCGATGTACTCGATTAATCTAATAAATAGCGGACATGACGTAGGATGCGAGTGGCCAGGGGGCGTTTTTAACAAATAAACGAGCGTATGTTTTGCTCGCTCGTTCAGACTTAGAGGTGTGAACAGACTGCAATGTGCGTACGGATCATTTGAATAGCCACCCCTTGTTTTTAAACGAGCGACCACAAATAGCGAACGGCTCTGAATCAGGCCCTTAGTACAGAAGGTGTTGATGAATTTGTTTGGTTAGTAGTTGTACTTTGTGTTAAAGCTGTAAAAATGCTGAATAGTGTTGAAGCTTTGCCAGTTATGGTTGTAGTTGTTGCTGTAGCAGTTGTTTTTGGAGATGCAACTGAAAAAAAATACAGTTAAAATAAGTATATTTCAAATAATCACTTTATGTTGAAATTTAAATAGTACCATTGTGGCTCTGCTCCCACAATGGTGCGAAATGTGCTTCGAAATGTGGGCGTCTCCCGGACATTCCGGAAGAGTACTCAAGTACGATATGTAGAGTACAATATATACAGTATATGTGCAGTTTTCAGAGTTTTATCATCACCACAATTCAGCCTAACCTTTAGTACTCCCAGGGGCGTTCTATGATGTGCGGGGAACACGGGCCCCTGGGTCCAGGGGGGCCCCGCACCGCAGACCCTGCACCCATAATATTACTTACCTCTCCGGAGTCCCACGTCAGCGCGGGGGTCCGGCGCTGTAAAACGACTGGAAAATGGCCGCAGTGGCCATTTTCCCGTCGTTTGCGCATGCACAGTACAGGGAAAATGGCCACCAAGGCGATTTTCCCGGTGACCTGTGCATACATTATAGACTCAGGGTACACTCTAGTGCCCAGAGTCTATAACTCTGGCGTTGGTCGTGCACAGCTCAGTTTGCTACCGGCCGCAGGGCGGAGAGGAGGAGGCCCGTGTCGGAGATTGCACACAGGCCCCCTCCTCTCTTGAAATGTTCCTGAGTACTCCCAATAATTTGCATGATCATTTACCCTTCAAAAATATACTACAAGCACATGATTATATAATGAATGGAGCAAAACCACAACCCCAGTGCTCAGGATGATTTGCAGACAAGCAATGTTCCCTATAAGTTTTGAAATGCATAAACAGAAGCTGTTTTGTTTAGCAGGTATCAGTGGGATGGATAAAATGGTGATGACAACGATCAGAATGTCAGCAAGCAACAGGATGTCGGCAAGTGTGCAATGTTAGTTACAGCCTTTTACACCCACCGGCAGTACACCTATAAACATGAACAATTATCATCAGTTGTACTGCTGCTGTGAGTAAAATACTTTAAGTAGCACTTGCCTAAATCAAGGTACCTTCATTCCGTGGTCCACATACTGCTTGTCGACATTCTGATTGGGCCACCAGGGAGAATGTGTGCAGCAGACAGAGGATAGATGTTATTGGACTGTAAACCACAGTAACAGGCCTCAGAGAAGACAGAAGAAACACCTATATGGGTGACCAAATTGAACACATCTGGATCCTGGTAAATGGTTATGCAGTAAGAATCAGATAGTCGACATTCAGAATGTTGACACCAGAAAGTCAGCATGGTTTGAAAGGCAACATTCAACATTGTGAATGTGTGAATGTCGACACCCAATTTTAATTTTAGGGTTAGGCTGCGGTTATGGTTAGATTAGCTAGTTTAGATGACAAGTGAACAAAACATCCCATTTTCGAAATGACGACTGCCAAGATTCACGATTTCTACATTCTGTTAATGTCAACATTATGTAGAATGAGGGAAGGGGGAGGTCAGAAAGGGGCTGCACAGGATCTTAACTCAGAGCACGGTTCAGGGTAATTGATAGAATATTAATAAGTGCTCTCATAAATTCAATTAATCATGTTGTTATAGTGCTAGAATCTTTTTATATTAGTAAGAGTACATTTTTAAACCTATTATTGACATTCATCTGAGAGTGTGCCGCTACTTCAGGGTACTTTCTTCTTCTGCTTGTTAATGTCAACATTATGTCAGTGTCGACATTGTGAAAGTCATTATTTGACATGTCGACATTATGTAAATGTAAGCATCCTGAATGGTGACATTCAGAATATGTTGACAAAATATATAACACCCTGCAAATGTGCCCAGCATGGTACTGTGCTACTTGGAGCAGCATTTAATGATGCAGAAATGCCTAGACACAGGATTAACAATCTACAACTGCAATACTGTAACATACTGTAATACTGTAACACTAATACTGTACATACTGCAATACTCCACTGTGGATTCTAAATTCCTCCTGCACACATAACTGTTGCTGCTTACAAGAATCTCCAGACTACACTGTGTATTATCCTTACACTAGGAAGGAACTGCTGATTAATGCAGCTCTAGATAGAATAGCTACAAACTTCCTATCAGCTGCTGTCAGCCTGTATTTCTACACCAGGTGAAGAGAGGAAAAAACATATCTACAATAAAGACATTGAGACGTATTGGCAGGGAAATAGGTCAACTTTATTTATTTATTCAAAGGAGGGAGAAAGTATGGTGACAGCCCTACACTTAGTATCGCCATCTTGCCCAAATAATCCAATAAAAGGTGTAGAAGGGAGCCAACTGCCAGCCCATCGCCAACAACTCAAGGCTTAGATAGAAGTGAACTGCCAGTCGAATCGCCAACAACTAAATGCCTAGATGATAACAATAAATGGTATAGGCTAGTATTCTTGCAGTAAAACCAAATTTAACATGAAATTAGGCAATAATTTGGTGTTTTCACATGGTAATCCTTTGCCTTTTTTTATAAAGTGACACACCTGTTTTCAGCACTATGGGCCTGATTGAGAGATGGTCGCTAATCCCACCACTGTTGCAAATTTAGAATACACCAAACATTCATGTGACCGTCACGCAATACAAAAAGTATTGCCATGATTAACATGCACACAATGACCGCCATAAAATACAGAGGACAACACAGGCCAGCCACAAAGTGTGTTCTATCACAGATACACTGAGCCGTGTGACGTCATCACATCCGGCATTCTGGGACGGATGTGAGAAGAGTGTTTGAGTTGATGTTAGAGAAAGGTAAGCAATAGTGTACCAGGAAATATAAATGGGCGCATGTGGCGGAATGGCAGGTGCGGTGGCTGGGAAAGGAGAGCATTTGGTGTGGACCAGGAGTTGTTGTACTTGAAATGGAAATGTTAAATTACGTAATCTAGTCCTGTTTTATCATGTAATATAAGAGCGGGGAGAGGGAGTATTATGGTAGGTGATGGATCCCCACACTTAGATAATGATTCCCCCCCCCAGTAATATCCGCCACCTCAGTGAGGCAGTTGCAGTCTGTGACTGCACTTGCTACACTGTGACTTGTAGTCCATCCCACTGGAAGCGGAACCTGCCAGTCACACACAGGACAGGCAGTCCCAAGGCAAGGTGTTTTACTCCCCCTGGGACTGCCAGTCTGGGCTGTGATTAACAGAGAGCATGCTTCCAGTAGGAAGCTGCTCCTCTGTCTTTCAGCGCAGCCCTACACAGCTTCTAGGGGCTGCAACTGATGCAGTCCCTAGAAGTCAGTGTTTTGTGCATGGGCAGCCCCACCACCATTCCTCCATTGCGCAGACGACTGGACACAGCCACCCCAGGACTGTCTACTCCTCTCTGGACTAGTGCCGTGCCGTGCAGACAGCACAGGCAGTGGCAGCCCCTCTCATCCAAGAGGCTAGAAGCCACTACTGTTACTTAGCATATACTGACTAGTTTCACTAACTGATGGAACAGGCTAAAGTTTAATAAATATATATATATATATATATAGCAATCTAAGGTCCGGCACTCCAGATAAATGAAGAAATAGCAGGGGTGCCCTCACAGTAGGGTATGAAATACCGTCAGCCGCATGGCCGGCGGTTCGATTCCCATCAGCGGCAGCCCGACAGAAGCAGAGTGCGACGCAGCGGAAGCCCGACAGCGCTGGAAATCCCGATCGTGGATAGGTAAGTATCCACTAACCTAACCCCCCTAACCCTAACCCTCCTTAGGGGTGCCTAACCCTAACTTCCCCCCCAAGTGCCTAACCCTAATCCCCCCTCTAAGTGCCTAACCCTAACCACTCCCTTCCCCGCTGCCTAAACCTAAGTACCCCGGGGGGGTGCCTAACCCTAAGTCCCCCCTGGGGGTGCCTAACCCTAACCCTCCCTCCCCCTAGCCTAACCCTAACCCTCCCGGGGGGGTGCCTAACCCTAAGTCCCCCCCTGGGAGCCCTAAACCTAACCCTCCCCCCCCGCGGCTGTCCGCTCGCGGTGCCCGGCATCAGTACGATCGTGATGCCGGGCGCCGGTCTCCCAGCGTCGGGGAAATGCGGGCATCTATATCTAGACGCCCGGCATTTCACCCATGCCGGGATAAGACAGTCGGGAAGCCGGCTGCCGGTATTTAGGCAGTCGGCTTCCCGATTGCCTCCCAAATAAACAATCAAAGATGCGGCACTCCCTTGTAAAAAATCACACAAACCACAGCAGTGATAATAGAACGTTTCAGTACTTTATGTACTATCTTCAGCTATACAGTACATAACCATACATTTACCTTAAATACACCCCACTACCCAATATACAAGAAGCGCGCCAGCCAGGACACACGAGGCCAGCCGGTGACGCATCCTGATGACGTCATCAACAAGCGCATCATCAACAGCTGATCCCAATCACCTCCTCATAGCAACAAGTGAACATATACAGATAACGAGCATGAATAAAGACAACATTATCAGGCTAACAGAATCAGATCCTCAGTGATATCAGGCACGTACACATGCATCTAAATGATCATTACCCATTTAACTCAAGCAATATGGTAGCTATTGTCAATTAGCGCTGTTTTGTATTCTGTTCTTTTACACCAAGCACCAGCACCACCTTGTATAATGCTCTGCTGGATGCAGCAAATGAGTCGCCCCAATATACAGAGATGTAAATTTTTTCTTGCTTTTAATATCACCAAATTTTAATAATTCTAATAGGTGCTTGCTGCATGGGATAGGATGGTGATGACACCATTTGGACAAGGTCACTACGCACATGGCACAAGTACACATTGCTGGAAGCCGGGGCCACAATGTGTACTTGTGCCATGTGTGTATTGGCCTGTTCAAACTGGCGTCTGACCCACCCTATCACATACAGCCAGCTTCCTATGGGGATTCATAAAATTTGGTGATATTTAACTTGGTTGTTTTTTTGACTTGCTTTTAATATCACCAAATTTTATGAATTCTAATAGGTGCTTGCTGCATGGGATAGGGTGGTGATGACGCCATTTGGACAAGGTCACTACGCACATGGCACAAGTACACATTGCTGGAAGCCGGGGCCACAATGTGTACTTGTGCCATGTGTGTATTGGCCTGTTCAAACTGGCGTCTGACCCACCCTATCACATACAGCCAGCTACCTATTGGGATTCATAAATTTGGTGATAATGTTCTTTTGTAAAGTTGTTATAAACAAAGTATTTTGCACACAGTTTAGTGCACACTTTCAGTTGCCTGCAGATCAGTGCACATTGTACTAAATGAAGGATATTTTTTTCTTTGTTTTAGAAAAAAAAAAAAAAAAAAATTTTTCTTTACACAAGAAAACAAAGTGTGGTTTTTTTTTTAACTTACCTTGCCGGAATGATGACGCCCAAGGACTGAGGTGAGATGAGTGTCCCAAACTTCAGTTCTTCCAGTGACCTTCGTGTAGCCAGGTACCTTTGGGTAGCCACCAGTCTGTCTTCAGCAGGGATTGCCCTCCGCCACCTTGTGTCCTGTCTCTTGATGTGGGGGGTCACCAGATGCAGCAATTCTTGGAAGCTGGCGTCATCCATGCGCAGGTAGTTCCGATAGTCGTCCGGGTTGTTCTCCTTGATCTCCATCAGCAGGGACATGTGAGAGCGGGTATCCCTTTGTAGCAATCACTCCTTAGTCCAGCATGCTCTCGTCCTTCTTTGCTGGGCCCTCTTCCTAATCTCCCGGACCCCAGCTTCAGCGACCAACACTCTATACTGATAGGGACGCATCAGTACAGAATTCAGGAACAGGATAGAATGCAGGTCGGTAGCACACACTTGCAGGTAGAATAAACTTTGTATAAGGCAAGCCAAATACAAAGAGCACAGTAGCAATGTACAGGATTCAGCAGGAATACACCTAGCCTCATCTAGTAGCAGAGCAGAATGTACACAGAGTTTAAAGGGTGCCTGCTTTTTATACTCCCTAGCTAACCCCTCCCATTGTTATGGCTATTTAAATTTCCCACCAATAGTCAAGAGCCTGTTTTATTTTTTTTTTCAACTCACGATTTGTTATGGCCAATCTCACGATACATACGATCCGATAGATTGTGAGATCGTAAGACAGATTGGGTGTCTTTTCTCCAAAATCGTGATCACGACAGCAAGGGAGCTCCTGTGAAAGTTCATGGGGAAATTGGCCATAAAATCATATCGTGAGCACATCGGTATATGTGTGGGCACCTTTAGGGCCCGTTTCAGACCCGTTCGCTAGGCTGCATTCGCACGTAGCCTGCCGATGTTTGCTATCTGCGCATGCATATAAGACACAGTACGCGTGCGCGAACCAGTCCATGCGATCGCGAAGCGATCGTCCCTAGCACGTAGACACTCCGCAAGCATGAGTGACAGGTCAGGCCATTTGTGGGTGGTGACGGGGTGGTTGATGGCAATGGGGGGGTGGTGGTGCGAACGCTGGCGTGTCTGTGCCTCTGAACGCCATTTCAGGGCAGGACAATTAAGACGCAGAGTCAGCATACACGTCAAATAGCTGAATTACACACTGAAGCACTCGCAGTGCTTGCGGTAGGGTATGGTCAGCCACAAGTGCTGCATATGGGTCCGATGTTACTCGATGTTACAGATTGTTTAATACACTTCCTGGAGATGATGTATGTTACTAAAGGAAAGTGGGCATCTTGTGACAGGCTGGTGGGTGTCCAAATACATACTGCGATCGCACGGCAAGACATAGTGGGCGTGCTAATTTCTTGCTAGCGATCGCTGGATTTGCATACTTTGGCTTCTGACGGCTGCGTGCGAACGCATCCTAGCAAGCGGGTCTGAATCAGGCCCTTAGTTCTATAGCTCATATGCAGTCTCATGTCAGACGCCAAAGCGCTTATTTTCACAAATAGTTCATCTGGAAATATTTCATGGCATGTCATGGCACAGATGGTATACTAAACAGTCTGCCTCTCTTTCAGGCCATCTGACACAAAGTGATGCACCTTTTGAATAAGGCTGATAGGCAGTGGTAGGATGTTTATATCTCACCACTAGACTTGCGGCTCCCGTTGTATAAGTTAAAGGGGCTGATATCAGTAAACACCGGTTATTCCAAGAATCGACGTCTCTACGTGTTTCTCCACCTATAGCAGTATGGGCAGCTTCCTCAGGAGACAAGGAGCCCTAAGGAGTTCCAGTACACATCAGCAGATGATTGCTCAACCAATGCAGGGGTTTTATTGGTGTTATATGAGATACAGCCATGCTCACTGTTATACACTGGTTTCATGGTGCACAGCTTTAATGGAGCTCTTGAGTTGTATATCTGGTGACCGGGTAGTGCTACAGGAATGCTGAAAGCTATTGTGGGTGGCAGTAATACCGTGGTCTCTCTGGAGCTTAGTGGGAGACTGTCTCCAACTGTTACACTCAACACAGTGACAAGATGGTGCCGCGCATGTACAGTAGTTAAGTCTAGCAGCCAGTGTGCTCAGTAGTGCTCTCCACTTTCAACAGTGCTCAGTGTATAAAATATGCGTGATAGCAGCACAGATAGTACCATGGTTAGCATTACTGCCTCACAGCACTGAGGCCTTGGGTTCGATTCCCACCACGGCCCTGTGTGGAGTTTGTATATTTTCCCTGTGAGTTTCTTTTGAGTACTCTGGTTACCTCCAACACTAGTAAAATATACTATTAGGATAATGGTCTCCCAAAAATTAACCCTGGTGTGCATGTGGTAGGGAACAAAGACTGTAAGCTGATGTGATTGGCTAAATATTCTCTGCAAAGCACTGCTGGATATCTTAGCGCTAAATAAATAACTGATAAATAACTGGTATTAAATAATAGCAGTGTGGATCACATGTGATGCTAGTGTTACATGTATATAGTGATCAGTGTGCATCAGGTGAGTGATATCAAGGTGAGTAGTATGTTTCACGTGTGTGATCTGTGTATAGGTAGTAGTGTGCAACAGGTATGAGATATCAGTGTGACTGTGACCTGTGTCCAAAATATTATCAGTCATGTGATATCAGCATGATCTGTGCATGGTGCTCTGTGTTTATTAGCTATGTGATATTAGTATAGAGTTGGGCAATATATATTGTCTTGAGACAGAGTCTGAATCCGTGCAAAAAGGGCACATATGCACCTACAGTGCCCTCTCCTGCTGTAAGCTTGAAAAGTGCTCATTTGAGAAATCGATTATTTTCTTCCGAGGTATAGCCTATCAGGCTTTAGCTTACTGATGCTTCTGAATGAAGTAAAAAGAATGTCCGCTAGCCTCTGGTCTTGAGGGTACACAATGTTTCTTGAGGTTTGCTAACTACTACAAGCAGATCTTCACCCAATAATGCCTTAACTTGCAAAGGACCAAATCCTAAAGTTTGGTCATCTGAAGTCATGCAAGTTTATAGTTCCTTAAGAGGCCTCTCTCTCTACACCAGTATTGAATCAGCCAGATAATTCAAGACTATTCTTTCTGGAGGTGAACACATTCTCTTACGGAGTCACAGCAGTGCTTTACCATTGGCAGGGCTCAGGCAAATTCTCCCATGTGGGTTCTTTTGCAAGAATTTTTCACTTGTTATAGGGGACAAAAAATTGTAAGCCATAAACTTAGCCTTAGATGAATGGCGTCATCTGCTGGCGGGCGCAGGATTCCCCATACCCATCTACTCCAATCATAAAAATGTTTTATATTTACAATCTGCTCAGTGTTTGAAGCTAAATGATCTCTATCCTTTGCCCACTTTCATTTTATTATTACTTTCTGTCATAAATCAAAAATAGTAAGGCTGATGCTCCACTCTTCCAACACTACAGTTGAAGATAACTCTCGAACCAAAAGCTATACTAAAACCAGGAATTGTTCCAGAAAACAAAATCTCCCGGTGACGATATATCGCAAGTATAATCGCCAGAAATAATATTTTGTGAACTATGAAGTCCTTTAATTGAACTGTGTGTGTCTAGAAGGGCTGAGGTATTGCCCCACCTCTTTTGAAGATAGGCATTCAAGGAAGAGGGGTTGATAATGATCTATGGCCCTCATTCAGAGCCGTACGCTCTGAGCAGAGCGCACGCTCTGAATGAGGGCCGGGCTCCATTTTCATGGAGCGTCCTCCTGGACGCTCGTATAGCTGTGGGTCACCACCCACAGGCTATACGAGCGTGCATTGTGATGGTCGCGATGGTCGAGACCATCACGACCATCGAATTTGCGAGCCGGAGCCTGCGGTTGAGGTTTTCAACCGCAAGCTCCGGAGTGATTTTGGCTCTATCAGAGCCAAAATCACTCCCACTGACATCACTAGTGATGTCAGTGGGCCGGCTTCTGATGGGAGGCGTTCCCGTGGGAACGCCCCCGTCAGGGAGGCACGCCCCCGGCACGCCCACCAAAGGGGGCGTGCTGTCAATCAACATTGACAGCACGCCCCCTTTGATCGGACACAACGAGCGAAGGACTTTCCTTCGCTCGTCGCATCTGGCGCATGCGCACGACGGAGCTCCCTCCGTCGTGCGCATGCTCAGTCTATAACATCGACCCACTTGCGAGCGGACAGCCGCTCGCGAGTGGGTCTGAATCAGGCCCTATGTCCTGTGATTTGAGGAGTGATATATAACTGTGTGTCCTCTCTTTTTATGACCCCTGAAGTCAGTGTCCTGGATCAAAAGCCCTAAAAACCAGACTTATGTCACTTTAGTGTTACGTCTAAAGATTTTTGTTATGTTATAGGAGCTGAGATAAGAATTACTTTGACTAGTTGGGTAAAATGTGAAATATTGTCTTGTGTCAGCTGAAGAGCAGAATGTGTACAAGTCACATAATTTATTAATAGCTGGCATTGGGAGAGTTAATCAGAAAGGTGGGGGCTAGGAGGGCCCCTGCGCAGATAAGAGTGCAACTCTCCCTACCCAGCTTGTTCACTCATTGAGGATCAGACGGAAGTTCTGGGAGAGCATCAGGATATTCCTGTGGGTGAGATCCCCCACCCTATGAGTAGTGCTAAGAACTTTAGTGTAAGTGTCTTAGGGACTCGGAATTATTTCTTTCTTTTATTTTTTAAGAAAATATTTGCATTATAATCTGTCTGTCATTTTATTAATATTTTTGGAACTAAGCCTTGAAAATATTTTTTGGATTAAACACATTTAATCTAGCATATATGATTTATTATTAATCTGGTTGGAGATCGCAGACCTCTGGAGAACTGTGTGCGTGGTGGCAGAACAACCGTGTATTTTGGTAAGTGACTGCGGTGCACCGGCATCACAACCAGCTGATCCAGATTGTTGTATCTGCAAGTCGGCCCGGATTCATGACAAATTGGTGGCAAGCGGTGGGATAATAATTTTTATTTTTATAAGAACTTGAGTCATTTAGTTGTGTGGTTCTGGATAGGATCAGCATTCTAATTGACCGAAGAGTACGCTCAAGGCTTTTGATATTTTAAAAGACATACAATGAAAAATACTTTCTGCCTCCCCCCTTCTCTTTGTTTTTTCTTTTCTATATTTATTTGGCAAGAAGTGAGATCCGAGATGGCCACTGGGTACAAGCATCTAAAGAAGGATGAGCTTTGTGACCTATGTGAGGACAGAGGGATTGTTGGCACCCACAAGAGCAAAGATCTGCTGATCCAAGCACTCCTCGAGGCAGATAAGGGCCAGGATGCTGGAAAGGATAACGCTGAGGCAAACTTTGTTGGGAGAAATCCTCTGACACTGGACATTACAACCGATACTAGGGAAAGGTTGGATACCTTTGCTAGTTCCAGTGAGGTTATGGCCTTGGATAAATGCTTGCAAAACGCCCTCAAAGATTTGGGGGAAAATTACTTTTTTTTGCTCCTGCAAAAAGCAGTTCCAAGCCAGGGAAGCGGCGGAACGTGCTGCTGCTAGGGAAGCTGCCCAGGAGGTTGCAGAACAGGAAGCAGTGGAACGGACGGCTGCTAGGAAAGTTGTAGAATGCCAAGCAGAGTGCTTATACCAGCTGGAGCTGGCTAGGCTGCAGTATCAGCCTGCAGCTAGAGACTAACATGTCACTCACCCAGAGAATTTCCTTGTGTTGGAACCTGAGCTGAGAACCCAATCAGCTTCACAGGATCAGAGTGAGCACGTTGTACCAGATCCCTATGATCCATTTCCTATGATGAGTATGGCAGAGCTGATTGAAGAATGTCAGCTGCAAGGTGTCCCCTGCCACAGCAATACTCATCGTGATATAATCCAGCGGCTAATCAGCGCACAGGACGATGGGTCCAATGCCTTCAGCCGGTATCGCAATGTGATTCTGAATCCGCCTTGTAAGATGAGTTTTGAGGAACTGCTGGACTTCCTGGAGGAGTGTTTTGAATCCGCTTTCGAAGAAGTATGGTTTTGGAAGAACGCCATACCCCATTTTGGCAAGACCAGTGTCGCCGGGTGGATGCTGAAAGGCACCACCTGCAACAGCTTATTTCACAAGCTAGAGAAGAAGCCACCCAGCCTACCGAGGTGGCCCACAAGGATGCCCTCACCAGCTACAGTCAACATGGAGTATTCTGCTGAGATATTGTGTCCGGAGCCCAGTTCACGCTGTTAAGGAAAGCTGATGGTACTAGCAGCTTACCACCACAGGATGCCCAGAATGTGCTACTGGGGGAGGCTGTTTTTAAAGAGGACATAATTGTTCAGAATCCTATTACTATGAGAGAGGTGGAAATGTCTGCAAATAATCCCATAAATGTGTTAGTGGACACTGAAGTTGGATGATTATTATCTCAATATGTTCCTGCAAATGTTGTTCCTGCTATCTCTATTGCTTCTATTGCACCGTGTGACTCATCTCAGGTAGTATGTGTTCATACTGAGTCTTGCAATGTTGTGACTTTGTGTAAAGAACCTGAAATGCTCATTGATCCTTTTGCATTTTGGAAGGTGACAGAGACATGTGAAGATGATGACATTGCTGATGTTGGTAATGGTGCGATCATAATACAAGTTAACCCTATTTTCCCCCAGGTGAATTATGATGCGTATAACAGTAGTGAGGACAAAAATATTGCTGATCTGTCTGTCCCAGAAACTAACCCTTTGCAGATTCCCAGTGCAGAATCTAGGCAGGCCGAAAAGCGTTACATTGCAATATGTGTGATAGGGGCTCAGCAAATGATTTGTTAACTGTTCCCTTATCAGTATTTGAGGTTAATACTGTATGCAACAATGAGTCCAATGTAACCCCTTCATTTACAGTAATGACCCGGCCCACAGCAGCACAGAGGGGCTGTGAGTTAACCCTTGCAGGTGTGTAAACCAGCTCAATAGAGGTTAATCCCCCTCAACCCCCCTCCCTCCTTGTACACAGTTCTATCTCAGACACTGAATTGGGAAAGGGTGGGGCAGCTGCTGCCCTAACTCCTCACAATGACCAGGTATTCCAGAGGGATGCTTTCAAAGCTGAACAGCAAACTGATCCTAGCCTGGAATCTGTAAGAGCAAGAGTTAGCCGAGCAGGTCAGAAAGGGAAACATGATAGACTCAGCCAGGAATACCAGGAAGGGAAACCAGATATAATTTTTGTGGAAAATTAAATATCTTGGGAGAGAAGTGTCAGGGTTGTGCAACAAGGTGTAGTTACTGGCATAGCTGAGTCTCCTACTGTATATGGTACTGGTGAAGTCCCTGGTGCGAATGATCTGGAAAAGTTACAAGTACCAGGGATTGATGGTAACGAAATGTGTAAACATGTGTCTGATGTGATTCCAGCCATAATAATAAGTACCAGGGAGGAAGCAGCACAGAAGAGCTGTGCAGTAATCACTGAAGGAATGAGCAGTGGTCTGCTAGCAGTCACAGAGGACAGTAACCTTGTGTTTCCAAAGTCTCTCCAAACTCACACACAGACCCTCATTCCAGCAGATCCAGGAAGACAGGAAGTTTTCAAGATGGAATCTGGTAGGGTCAGTAATGTGTTAGAGTCTACCCCTGTTTGTATGGCAACTGATGGTCCAGGGATCAGGGCCAAAGTATATAGTTCCCAGTATGTGATGCATCTCTGTGCTAAAGCTAAAATACAAATGACCTTACTTAAAAAAGCTACTAATAACATTTATGAAATATCTAAGATGCAATATAACCACACCTTATTTTGAATACTGAAGCCCTCTGTAGAAGTTGCATGAAACGCAAGGCGGTATGGTCATGACATTCAGGTTTGTGGTTAAGTCTACCTGGCTGGCCTTGTCCTCTTACAGACACAGGTGCTCCATACCCATTCATACCCCTTCTTGTCACCTTTAATAACCTTATTCATATTGAAAATAACACAAACATTTGGTAAAGAGAGACTTCAATTTATATGTATATATGGACCACCCTTTTTTAATCGGACATTTCTGATGTATAAAGCAGAACTTCTCTAAGCTCCCAGTTTGCTATGACAAAGACCTTAACAAGTTGAAAACACACTGGGATGAGTGCATTGGCTTTCACTACCATTTCCAATTTGCTTAGAAGTCCTTTGTGGACGATCAAAAACACCACTTACATTTTCTTTCTGGAGTCTGGTGAGAGGCCAATTTAGAATTGCTTGAAAGTGTTTACTGATATGCAGTAATTTTATGTCATGTTTACAAATGTATTTCAATTGGTTCATAAAATATCTGTACTTTTATAAAGGTTAGTCCACTATAAAAAATTTTATTGGGGTAAATACATTTACCTGAATTTTTGGGAAGTCCCATACTGAATTCTATTATTAAAGAAATCTGGAATTTGATGCTGATGCCTATAAAACTTTTCTCCCTGTTTTGGCCTCACCCATTAGAGTTCCTCCCATAATTAATTAAAGAATTACCAGAATTAATTATCTCGAACTAGTCTTCTCCTACTCCTTTAGTTTCTCCCTTCCCTGCCTCCTCATCTTCATCAATAGTGTATTTTCACCAAAGAAACCTCAATATCCTAGACACAGCCCTGTTCTTCTCCTCTTCTTGCCCCTATGCCTACCTTTTCTTGCCCTAACCAGATTCTATCCCTATTCAACCCCACCCTCACTTTTGCAATGGACTGTTCTGTTCCATCTGTTACTATCTGCCTCTCTCAGTCCATACCCCAACCTTGGTATTCCAAAATTACCTGCTTCTGCCAAAACTGCTCTCACACTGCTGAGTGCTACTGGTTGAAGTACTGTAGTGCTCTCAGGACAACTTTAAGCCACTTCAAATGCATCCTTTCCTCCTACAGCTCTGCACTTTCCTTCCAAGCTATTTTATTTTAATCATTTAATTTCCTCCCACTCTTACAATTCTTGCCACTTATTCATTACCATCAGAACCTCCCTCTGCCCCATCTGTTTCTAAGCCTATTCCCACTTTGATTTTTTTCATCTGACTTTGTGACCCATTTTACATCCAAAATAGATCATATCACCTGAGATATCACATCCATTTGATCTCCCACTGTCTCACTACTATCTTTCATCTACTGCCATCCCTTTCCATCTTTTTTCCCCAACTAATTTACCCTTGACCCCATTCCTTCTCAGTGCCTCAATTTTCACTCTCTTGACTCCTTCTCCCAATTTGTCCACCTTTTCAACATGAGCCTCTCATCTGGTATGTCCCCTCCTTCTTCAAAAAAACCCTCTCTTGACCCATATTTTATCTTTAATCACCTCCCAATTTCTTGCCTTTCTTTTGCCTTCAAGATCCTTGATTGGCTTGTCTATCAATGCCTTAACACTTTACTCCTAAGGGTATATTTACTAAAGTGAGAGTTTTTAGTAGTGGAGATGTTGCCCATAGCAACCAATCAGATTATACCGAACATTTAACTAGCACATTCGAAAATATAATAGCTAGAATCTGATTGGTTGCTATGGGCAACATCTCAACTTCTAAAAACTCTCATTTTAGTAAATGTACCCCCTAGTCTCTTCTGGATCCACAACAATCTGATTTTCATTCCCTCCACTTGACAGAAATGCCATTTTTAGGACCCCTGGTGATCTCCTCACTGCTAAATCCAAGGATCACATCTCTCTAATCATCCTACTTGACCATCTGCTCTCTTTGATACTATGGACCATCCTCTTCTCCTTCAAACACTCCACTCTTTTGGTCTATGTGACTGTGTAATCTCATGGTTGACTTTCTACTTCTCTAACTACTCCTCATCTGTCTCTTCCTCTGACTTGACCTCCCTCTCTCCAATTGTATGTTCTTAGGCCCCTTCTCTTCTATAATTTCACCTACTTACTTTTATCAGCTATGTTGGTCTCCAATACCACTTCTTTGCTGAAATTACCCAAATTTACCTCTCATCTGAGTCCTGTTTTGTGTTTCTGTCTTTCTAATATCTTCTCCTTGATGTCCCAGCAGTTTCTCCAACTCAAAATATCCAAAGCAGAACTCATTGTACTCTTCCCATTAATAAACACCTTACCTTACCTTCTCATTCTATTGACAGTACCATTATCAATTTTGTCACCCAAGCCTGCTACCTGAATTTAACTCTTCTTCGTTCTTCACTCTCCTCATCCAGTTTAACTCACGAGCATGCATTTCCAAATTTTCAATATTTCTAGAATCAAACACTTTCTCAGCACTGATGCCACCAAATTGCTCATCCATGCACTTATAATTTCTCATTTGGACTACTGCAACCTCCTCCTACCTGCCCTTCCACTCAGTCACGTGTCTCAACTTGACTCTATCTTTAATGCTGCAGTCCATCCCTATAACCTCTCCCAAATCTGTGTTGGCTTCTTCCCTCTGCCAACTCCTTCACTGGCTTCCAATTCATCTCGGGGTATTAGTTAAATTTGTAGCCCTAACATATAACACCCTCAAAATCACTCCACAACCCCCTACTGTACATCGCCAATGTAATTTCTATTAATATTTGCCTAACCTGAAAATGGGTATATCTCTTTCAATATACACAACTTCATGAACCCTTAAGACTCACCTTTCCTGCCTATTAGCCTTCTTCATTACACCTTAGTCTTCTCATCTGACACTCCACCTATTCTCTTTTTCAATTTACCCTGCTGGTTTCTTTTTCAATTTACCCTGCTGGTTTCACCTTTCCCTCTTAGACTGTAAGCCTACACAGACAGTACCCTCATCCCTTATTCTCTCCTCCTAGCACTATCCCTGTCACCAGTACCCCCTTATCCCCTGTCTCCCATTCCCTACTAACATATTTGATCATCTGCATCTGCCACCTTAATTAGCACATTTTCAATACTTGCTTTTACAAGCCATAAAGAATCTTTCTACCTTTCCCCTTACTTCTCCCATTGCTTCCACCTTATGTTTGGTTCTATCATTTTGTTATAGTTATCCTATGAATTGATGTACAGTTATTGTGACACATTGTGGTCCCTGTAAGAGTGTTGATGACCTGTTTTTGATCTGGACAGGGACTGAGGAACAGTTTGTGAACTTTATGTCTATACATAATAGATCAGGTAGCCCTATTCTATTTACTTATAATAAATTTTTTAGACGTGGCTGTCTCTCTAAATGAAGGTGTGCTACTGTATCTAAAACTCTTTATCAATATCTTACAGATCGCAACACTCTGCTGCATGCGAGTAGCTTTCATCCAAAACCTTGTAAATACAGCTTGCCTTTTTCTCAATTCGTTTGAGCTAGGAGAGTTTGTAGTGATCCAACAGTAGCTGAGCAACACATTAATGTGATAATGAGCAAGTTTGAAGAGAGCGGCTATGATAAGAGACCTATGCTGAAAGCTAAGGAATGTGCTATTTTGATCCCCCACCAGCAGTTGTTAACGAAGACAGAGAAGAATAATGTCAAGAGACGTATCCCATAGGTTAATCATTATAGCTCTATGAGCATTCTAGTCAGACAGACGGCCAAGCAATTGTGCCATATCGTACAGTCCGATGCTACTTTAAATCTTCATGGAATTGATATTATGCCCCGATACATGAGAAGGCGTATTATAAAGGACTGGGTTATGAAAACAGACATTACCGGGCTGCAACATAAACATGGTGAGCAAATACACTTTATGTCATCTAGGCCTGGGTGCTACAGGTGCCTGGGGTGCCTTACATGCAGATATATGCAGACAGGCATTATTTTTAACCATCCACACAGTGGAATGCATCTGATGATTTGCCATAGGGTCACATTTACAACCAGGTTAATTGTGTACCTCATTACATGTCCATGCGGCCTCAGTTATGTATGAAAGACAGGGAGAACATTATGAGAAAGAATGGCTGTACACCGCTCTTCTATTAAACAGGCGATTGAGAGTTGAGTTAGCGATCACCCAGTAGCCTGGCACTTTGTGTCTGCCTGGCATAATTTGTCAACTCATTATTGATCACATACCAACTAAAATACGCTGAGGTGACTGATCTCAAAAGTTGTTAATATGTGAGGCCCAGTGGAGTCTTAGATTAGGGACTTTATCAACCAAAGGGTTAAACAAGAATGATGGTCTACATTGCTTTCTAAGATGTTACATTATTCATATGACAGTGATGATTTCCTCTATTGGAAGTTTGGACATAAGGGAGTTTAGGGAGTAAAGGAGACGTACAACAGTTTTTCTGTGTATTCATAGGTTAGGTGGTAGCTGTTACATTATATGTGTTTTATTATTCTTTGTAACTTTACTGTGCAACAATGTATTTATGATAATTGGATGCAGCCGGGCTGTTGGAAACAGACCAATGGGGTCATTTGAAGGCGTCCTCGTTGGGACTGGGGGACTGGCTGCACATGTGGGTGAAGGTGATGGTTTATAAGGTTGGTACATTTGTTTGTATGTTTTATGGCCTGATGACGAGACAATAGAGTATCAAAACAACGATTATACTACTGCCTGTGTCGGTGTATGATTTTCTGACTGCCGCCTCTTGCCTACCGTATGTTGGATCCCAGGTTGGGGTACCTAGTAGAGCACCGGTGAAAATCTATTTGGAGATTCAGGTGTGCTGCCCGTCAATTTATATATATGTATACCTTTGGCATGCTTTCTTAAGTAATATTAGGAGTTTTTAGGCTTCTTTAATATGTTGTCCATTATGTACTGTATTTTCTTCATTTCTGTTAATACAGCATATGGCTAGATTGAACATCACTATGCTTTATTTTCTGGTCACATACTTGTTTTTACAGAGTTACTTGCCTGATTGTTATTTGGCCATTTGTTATTTGTTACTTTGCCTGATTGTTATACTGCCATTTAGATGTATCTTTTTATATGTCTATATCATCTTGTTTTAGAATGACTTTATGTCTATTAATCAGTGATGGTTGAGGCAATTGTTGCTCACCGATTCTTGATATGCTTCCTGTATATGTCACTATGGTGATTGTTACTATAGAATCTGTACACAATGACGTACGTTGCGCTGATGCACGATGACGTCATGTGTGAGCGCCTACCTTTGATGTGCGTGGAAGGCGGGTTCACACGTTGGGTGGAGGGTATAAGGTAAGAGATGTTTTTACTATGTATATGCTTCTTGACGAAATTCTGTTTATAGAATGAAACGTTGAAGTCACCTTGTGCGCTTGTGTCATTTCTTCCTTTGCTGTGCCGTGAGTGCCACTCTTCTACCGATATCTTTATGCGTGATTGCATTGTGGAGGCACCCTGCTGCAAGTACATTTAATGAGGTAGTGCCAGATCATTTGACTGAATGTTATGGAACATGCCTTGCAGCACCGGGGAATGAACCAAGTCAAGGCGGCCCTGCTATTTATTCTGTTCTCTATTCAGTGAAGTGAACTTTATTTTTATTGTTTGTTTTTTGCACTATTAGTTTTTGGACACTTATTGGTGATTTTAGTGCACTACTGGAATATATCTACATATAATATCTAATTGTGTGCACACTTTTTTTGTGCTCATATACTTGGGCATTCTACTGTGGATTTCTTCAGCTCAGCTGATCATGGATCCTACTCCAGATAGTGACCAGATTTTTGACCCCTTGACTTTACCACAGTATAAGCTTCTTATCTTCTCAGAATCTGATGCCAAAGCCATCCTACGTAAAGATGAGCTCTTTAAACAAGCAGAAGCCTCGTCTATTGACTCATTACACAGATATTTGATCAAACTTAAAAAGAAAGAAATAGATTTTAACTATCATGCTATCTCCTTAAGTGATTATTATTGCTCCAAAAAAATCCCCCGGGTTTTTACAGTACGCAACTGCCCCACTATAGGAAGGTTTGACCCACAGTTTTGCCATAAATGGATTGCTATTCTCAACAAATGCTCACTCGACCTAATGTTATTAGTGATAGAACAATCCAATAAAGAGATTGAGATTCTTAAAGATAAAATATTACATTTTGAGACTGTCCATTTATCTGTCCTGAAATCCGACACTGAGGAGGATTGGATAGGCACACTTAATGCCCAATTAACTAATTAAAATGGGAACTGATTAAATTTAAGAAGGACAAACTCACCAAAGTGGAGGAAGACTACGAACAACATCAAGTGTACCATTGGCTAACCGGTAATAGGTCTGGGGACACTAAACACCCTTTCTTTCATAAACATAACTATCCTAGGACAGTCCTTGACACTGACACATCTGCTGATAGTACAAGCAACCCCAGTGATACTGAGGGACAGAATAGACGACGCAGAGGACCAACTATCCCTTTAGGGGTTGTCATATGGACAAAAGGTGCCGCAAACAACGACCAAATAGGAGGGGCAGGCAGAATAGGCGACAGCGGACATGGAAAAAAGCCGCCCATGCTGCCAAAAAGGAGATAGTCTTTAATCTTTCTTAATACTCGTTATCCATACATGAGCAAAGCATTCTTGCTAAGGGTCTATCTTTTGTTCCAACTAATCAGTTTAATGATTTAAGATGGCAGAGTGAGAAGTTCCAACTGCATCATAAGCTCAAATTGAAAGACTTTTTTGTGAAAAATGAATAGTTCTCTAGATCTTCAGATGAGATCCCAGATAAATTAAATATTTTGAAAAAACCATCTACCTTTGAACCACTATCTAATAATTCCTCCATAAATACTTTTATTAGAGTTCTTGAGCAAGATGTGTCCCAGGAGATTAATAATTTTAAGCCATTTTACCCTAATTTGTCAAGTGAGGAAAGGAAAGCCTTGCGGTGTCTCAGAGACAATGACCAACTTATAATTCGCCCTGCGGACAAAGGGGGTGCTATTGTTCTCCAGGATCTTTCTGATTATTGTATAGAGATTAACCAACAATTTAATGAGCCAGGAGTATATTTAAAACTTAAAGGGGATCCGACTACCTCTTTTAAAAAAGAATTGCAAGAGATTCTCTGTTTGGCTAAAGATGCACCTCTAATTAATGAGAGGTTATTTGATATATTATTACCTGAGTTTCCAAGTTTACCTCTTTTATATACATTATCCATCCATAAGGGACTCTCCCCTCTGCCTGGCAGGCATATCATCTCGGCCCGTGGGTCGCTATTTCAACCTACTGCAATATACCTTGATTCGATACTTCAACCATTGATTTGTGAACATCCCCACTTTTTGTTGGATACCATGATGCTACTGCATGAACTTAGGAACCTTACTGACCTCTCTAATGATATGTGGCTTGTGACGGCCGACGTAACTAGTTTGTATACTATTATCCCTCATCATGAAGGTTTAGCATCGGTCAGAAGGTTACTAATAAGCAAGAATATATTTAATGTTGCACATGTGCACATTTTACTAATGTTGTTGGAATTGATACTAACTAAAAATTTCTTCTTTTTTGACAATGGGTATTATCTACAGAGTAAAGGATACGCAATGGGTTCTTCAGTGGCACCGACTTATGCTAACACTTTTATGTTTGATATTGAGGATAAGCTGTTCTTCAATGATGTTAGTGTGTCTAGTAAGATCCCATTTTATAAGAGATACATAGACATTCTTGTATTCTTCTGGTGTGGCACTAAAGTAGAGCTTGAACAGATTTTTGAAACCCATAATGCATCTAGTTGCCCAGTCAAATGTACGTTTAAAATGCATCAAAGCACTATAGAGTTCTTGGATGTGCAGATCTCATTGAGAGGCTCTAATATTAGTACTACTGTGTTTCATAACTGTCATCCTGTCAGCATGAAATCTGGGATTCCATATTCCCAAATATTAAGGGTTAAACGCATCAATAATGATTCCACTAAGGCTGAGGAACAGATTAATGTTATGATTGAACGTTTTGTCTCACGAGGCTATGGTCGTGATTATTTAATAGGGTTAAAACAGAAGGTGATGCAGATTGATCAGAGTGTTTTGTTAAACAAAAAACTACAAACGGTTAGTTGCGAGAAATTCCCCTGGGTGTCTCTATATAACATCTGTTCACCGGTAATTAATAAGGTATCCAAAAGACTCTGGAAATTGATCCAGACTGATAAGGATCTTGAATTAAATGACTGCGCTTTGATGCCCTGTTACTCAAGATCGAGTAACCTTAGGGATGTACTAATGAAGACCGATATCTCTGGTTGTGGTAAAACACATACTACTCACAATTTCCTGGCAAAAAACCTAGGGTGTTTCAAATGTCTTTGTGTGACCTGTAGGTATTTGCTTACCGGAGATGTTTTTTACCATCCACACTCCGGGAAAGAGTTGCATATTAGGTTCCATTTAACTTGTGAATCCTCCTATGCAATTTACCAGATTATTTGCCCTTGTGGCTATACGTACATCGGTAAAACTTCTAGGAAGTTCAAAGAGAGGATGGGTGTACATCGCTCCTCTATTAGAGCAGCCCTGTCTAGTGGTAGCAGTGACCAGCCGGTGGCCAGGCATTTTATTGAAGCCGGGCACGGTCTGGCTAGTCTTCGATACCGCATGATTGATCACATCCCGGAACCTAAAAGAGGTGGTGATCGTAATACTGTAAGCTTTTATTGAGACGTGAAGCCTTCTGGATACACACCTTAGATGTCATAGCCCCCAAAGGGTTAAGTGAAATATTACCTTTGGCATGCTTTCTTAAGTAATTTTAGGAGTTTTTGGGCTTCTTTAATATGTTGTCCATTATGTACTGTATTTTCTTCATTTCTGTTAATACAGCATATGGCTGGATTGAACATCACTGTGCTTTATTTTCTGGTCACATACTTGTTTATACAGAGTTACTTGCCTGATTGTTATTTGGCAGGTCACACTGCCATTTAGATGTATCTTTTTATATGTCTATGTCATGTTGTTTTAGAATGATGTTATGTCTATTAATCAGTGATGGTTCAGGCAATTGTTGCTCACCGATTCTTGATATGCTTCCTGTATATGTCACTATGGTGATTGTTACTATAGAATCTGTACACAATGACGTACGTTGCGCTGATGCGTGATGACATCATGTGTGAGCGCCTACCTGTGATGTGCGCGGGAGGCGGGTTCACATGCTGGGTGCAGGGTATAAGGTAAGAGATGATTGTTACTATGTATATGCTTCCTGACGAAGTTCTGTTTATAGAATGAAACGATGAAGTCATCTTGTGTGCTTGTGTCATTTCTTCCTTTGCTGTGCCGTGAGTGCCACTCTTCTACCGATATATATATATATATATATATATATATATATTTATACTGTATATATATATATATATATATATAAATGAATCAGAACTCACTTCTACATTTAAATATCTATAGCAGTTTATGTTTAGTGTGTTTTTTTTTTTTAATAAGGCAGGAAGCTTCCCTCTTTGGCAATATAAAATGCATAATGAGGCAAATAGGCATGCTATAGATGCTATGGATGTAGAGCATGTCCTGCATATCATCTGCTGTAAACTATAGGACTATGTGGGTTTTTGCAAGGAGAAAACTTGTAGGGGCATTTCAAAAAACAGGGGTCAGGTAATTAGTTCATCTGTCCATAATATTCATATATTAGTTTTTATTTTTTAAAACTGTAGTAAAATGCATACATCTCAACAGTCCTGATTTTAGGGGTCTGTCCTGCTGTCCCACGAGTCGGTGGAGCAGAGGTTTTGGGTCGACCTACAGTAGCTCTTTGAAGTGCTGTTCTTAAAGACAAGGGGATGTTGCATGTTACCAATATGGTGAGTCCACACTCAATTTTTTGTTACATCAAGTGAAATGTTGGGGTGTATGGAAATATAATAGCTGGCATCTGATTGGTCGCTATAGAAATGACACCCTTTTTTATTTGCATTAGATTATCTAACTGTTTCACATAATACTTTCTGTAACAATTTTCTTATATCAAACAAACTGTACATAATTATGTTTATTTTGTTGTTTATGTACGCGGAGGTGGAGAGAGGGGGGAATAAAAGTGAAGAATTAAGTTATGCAAATACTGTACTCTGTCTTACATCTAAATATTACCTGGTATATCATTTGCTGTTCCCTTTCTGATTTACTCAATAATGTGGACATACGAAAAGATATATACAAACTTGCTTGGTCTGTAGGGAAAAGAAAATAAATTTTTGAGAAACAATCTGAACAGAGATGTCTGGTACATATAGTTGGGGAACACTGTGGTTCAGAATATGTGGTTTGACCATACAGTTAGTCCCAAATTTGATACATCCTGTTATTTGGAAGTTAAAGCCACATCCAAGGTGCGTTGATTTGTAATTCGTAAATAAAATTGTCCCTTAAAAAATGTCAACCTAGATGTTGATAGTGTGATGAACTAAAGCTGGAGATTTGAAGTCTGTGACACCAAGCTGCCAGGGATGCGAGTTGATTTTCAAAGCCACGCCTAGCCAATGGGTCCGCCCATTCCAGTGTATTCGCGTTTAAAATAAATATATTTTTTTAAAGCGTGACTACCCAAAATGTAACCAACACTAGCGATGACAGGCTAGGCTGGTAAATATCTCATCAGCCAGAAGCACATTTATTATTACACAATTTTTCTTATTACATTTTTGGCGACTTTAAAAATTAGGATACATTTGGCATCTCGGCGGTCAGGATGCTGGCACTTACATTACCGGTGCTGAAATCCCGATGCCGGTCAAAATCCCAGTAGCGGCATCCCAAACGTCGGGATACTGAAAGTAAGTAGCGGGGTTGGGGGGAGAGTTAGGTTTAGGGGTTAGGGTTAGGCACTAGGGGGAGGGTAAGGGTTTGTTACTAAGGGATTTAGATTTAGGCACTAGGTGGAGTTTAGGGTCAGGCACAAAGAAGTAAGGGTTAGGGTAGAGAGAGTGTTTATATGCTAACTCTGTTAGGATGCTGGCATCGGGATTCTGACCGCCGAGATCATGAGTGCCGGCATCCCAAACCCAACCGGTTAAAAATCACCACAATGACTTGCAACTAAGGCTGCCATCAGAAATTGTGGGGCCCGGTACTGACAAAATAGGTAGGCACCTCCCTTTTCCTCCGGAGGTATGCGGCAGAGGTGGGGAAAATGTGGGTTGAGCTACTTTGGGGTGGGGCATCAATTGGTGCGTGAACTAGTTTAAAAATTCTCAAAGTTTGGACTGTGGGGGCAGTTGTTACAGAAGGCTGGTTGGACTAGGGGGGCAAAGGGCAGGGAAATTTGGCCTGACTGGGCGAGGGGAAGAGCAGGAGGCTGGCTGGACTAGGGAGGCGCAGGGAAGGCCAGCTGAACTGAGGAAGGGACAGGGAAGACAAGCTGGCTGGACTATAGGGGGGTTACTGGGATGGCTGGCTGGACTTGGGGAGGGGCAGGGCAAAGAAGGCAGGCTGGCTGAACTTGGGGGGTGCAGGAAAGGCTGGCTGGACTGGGGAGACAGTGCAGGGAAGGCTGGCTGGACTGGGGGGACAGTGCATGAAAGGCTGGCTGGAATAGGGGGGCACAAGGCAGGGTTAGCATACCTGGTTTCTTCAGAAAATGAATGCACAGGCAGTAGGCACTGGCAGGGACAATGAGCAGTGGCGCAGCGGCATTTGAAATATAGTTAGGCTTAAACATTTTTTGAAGCATACCATAAATATTTAGCACTGCAATGTTATCTAAACACAATGTGTACAAAAAAGAAATATTCACGTGTCATTTTATAGACATCTTTCAATGACAATGAAAAGACTTACATGTAGTTACTGAGATCTCCTTGCTACCCCCTTGCACAGTATCTTCTCCCGCTAGCACAGAGACTGTGAACAGGTATATCTTTCCTCCAGTCAGGTTCCCAATGGTAAATGATTCATGGACTGTGTTTTTAATAAATAATAAATCTCCTACAACATTAATGATATAGGAGCTTTTATTTCCTATTGGTGCATCCCAGCTCAGACTGACTGAATCGATACTAATATTGCTGGATCTTACGTTTATAACACTTTCTGGTTCTGAAAAGAACAGATATACATTATTTAGGTTATTTCAAAGGAGAAGTAAAGAAATACACATACTGTATGTGCTTTGCTGACAACACAAGCCTAGATTGGTTCTGTGCAAAATATACAGTTTTATGTGAACAATTTAATAGTTAAAACTGCATAGAGCTATTCTGAGCAAACATGACATACAGTAATGACAAATAATTTTGGTGCATCTGTGTTTTAAGAATTTTTATGATATTTCAAATCGCATGTGTTTGTTTTGTCAGTGTAGCTGTTTGGACAACTCTATTTCACCACTTTCAAGTTCAGGATAATCCACAGATTTTTAAATATATGAGTTGTGAAAGAAAAGTCAGAAACACAGCATAGGAAATTTAGCATATCACGGAATAATAGATTTGATAGACTTCAACTTTTTGTTAAAGTATTCAAAAGAAAATAATTTTTTGAAGGTTTCATAGTGCTATTAGCCCTGTCACAACCAGAGGAATTTTACATTTTACTGACCAGACTTTATTTAATCTCTTAAAATGGAATCGGTATGAAATAGCAGCGGTTCAAATCCTAACGCTGGAAGCCCGAACGCTGAAGATCCCGACAAGGGTGGTAAGTATACTATCCCTTCCCCTCTCACCCCTCCCTAACCCTCCCTCTTTGGTGCCTAACCCTAACCTCCCCCCTAGTTCCTAACCCTAACCTCCCCCACAGGAGGTGCCGAACCCAAACCCCCATAGCCTAACTCTTACCCTCCCCCGGGGGTGCCTAAAACTATGCCCCCATCCCCGGGGAAATTGTTATACCAATTGGGGTCCAGACTTTGGGATTCCAATGTTTGAGACGCCGACGGTATCCTGATCTCCTTCGGGATATTGTAATTTTTCCGGGAGGCAGGATTCTGGCATCGGTATTTCAGCGGGCGGTATATCCTGATCTCCTTTGGGATATCAGCGTTGGCATTTTGCCAGGCAGCGGGATTCCTGTGATGGTATTTTGGCACCCGGAATCCCGTCCACCGGCAATTTAACTAAATCCCCTTAAAATACGTGTCCGGTTTTCCTCTCCAAAGGCTAAAACTATTGCTAGACAACGCTATCTGAAGACCCTTGTACTTAGTAATGTTGCAATGTTCCTGCACATTGTATGGTACTTTGAAATCCTTCTGGCAACTTATAAATAAAGTTAATAAAGGATAATATCTATAAGAAAAAGACCATTTATGTATGGTTTTAAGTATTGTGGCATTATAAGAAATGCCTTACATCAGAGATATCATTGATGTCTCCTGCATTAGCCAAACTAATGTTGAAGATCACATTCTTTATTAGTCTAAATTAAATTAATTAATAACATTTTACATTATCCCCCTCCCCCGCAAAAAAAATATATAAGTCTTTCTTTTTGTAACACATTGAATTAAATATATTTTATTTTACATGAAAAATATCACATAGTCTAATTTTCTATGAGTTTATCCCTGGTTACTTTTAGACAATAAATGTAAATAATCCCAAATGTAAATCAAAAAGTTCTTCTGAGTATAGTAATACAAATTGGTTCATATTAGGCAAAGTTTCATAGGGTCTAATGGTACATGTTTTATTTTTTATTTATATTTTTACTTTTCTGGTAAGTTGTTGTAAAGTTAATTAATTAATCAATTAAATCAATTTGTGGGAAGTAGAAATACATTAACCCAAATGTATATTTTTGTTTCAAATGGTAAATTACCATGTTTAAATTTACATAGTACACTTATAGACAAAAGTGATTGGACACTCCCGTGCAAGCGAAATGCATACCATTGCACACAAGTTTCATATGGCCACTAATGTGGTGGTTTCTACAAGACACTTGGTAGGGAGTCCCATGCACTTGCAGTTCTACGGAAACAACACATGTTTTTATCAGGACAACAATGCCGCCTATCATGTTTCCAGGGTGACGCTGAACTGGTATGCAGAAAATTCGGTAACCTGGATGGACTGGACAGCTCAGAGTCCAAATTTTAACCCCACTGAGAACCTCTGGGATGAATTAGAGCAACAGGTGCATTCTAGGTTGACTTGACCTCCTTCAGTGTCACAGTTGGTCACTGTACTTAAGGCAGAATGGCAAAACATACCACCTGCTTTTGTCCTGGAACTTGTGGACAGTTTGCCAAGAGTGTCTGCAGTAATCACTGCACATGATGGACCTACAAAGTACTGACGTCAATAAAATCTTGTTGATCTATTTGCTGTCAGTGTCCAATCACTTTTGTCTACATAGTGTACATTAAATATATATATTTTATTACTCACTATTCTTAAATTATATTGACTAATAAGGGCTCCAAATTGTTAAGAAAAAAATTACAAACTGCCCTACACAAATACAACTGCTTTCTTATGATCACTCCAGGTAATTACTTGTATATGTGGAAATAGAACTATTTTTCACTTTCACATTATTAACAAAAGCAGAGATCAGGATTGTGTAATGATTGCCAGGTGTCAGGCCTTCAATTGTATTAAATGTAGTTGTCACAGTTCTATTAGAAGTTGGCTCTCCCAAGATCTGGATCAGATAAGAACTTGTATTTCCATCTTGTTTCTGCCAGCCAAGTGTTATAGAAGTGGTGGTGACGTTAAGTACAGACAGATTCTTAAAATCTTCTGGTATGGAATAGACAAATTTTATAGAATGATGAAGATATTTCAGTTAAAAACACCAAAGCTTGCTGTAAAGAAACAATCATTTCCTACGTACAACAAACAAAAATGTGTCTGTAAATGGTGAATTGATGATTGCAATATAACTTTTATTAGGAAATATTAAAATAATTGACAGTTTTATGTCAAGCATGTTTAAAACCAAGCAGCAAAATATTTGTGTTGAAAAATAGTAAAGATTGTATAGAAAGAAATCAGTGATAATAAAATATTTCCCAACTCTGTGCCTATCTTGTGACTTCTTTTATTATTTTATTAATTATTATTTTCTAGCTTTTGTGTATGTTAAATAAAATTTGAAAAATCCTTTATAAGAGAGCGCATAGAATCACATTAAAAAGCAATATTCACTTTATTATCTTCTAGCAGAATATGTATGGACATAAAAACGTATATAAAAACACAGTTGTATAAATATGTATAAATACATTCTTAGTGGACTTGAGTCACAACTGACATCCAGTATCAGAATATCTTTATAATCTAATGTCTTTTAATTGTAATTTACACAATCCTCTATTCAGAGTTATATGCAGTATATTAAAAAAGTTGGAGACAGTAGTAAACCCACTTATTATTGCCCATTATTTAAATTTGCCAATATATCTGCTGGTTAATAAGCACACAGTTCCTAGGGGGTGATTTATTTTAGCAGGCAGTTTTGCAATTCCATCCTTGCTAATATGCAAATGCAGCAGGAGGTATATGACCACCTGCATTTGCTGCATTATGCGATTCCAGCACTGCGAACACGGTGAACACTGCCGGGCTACCGGCCAGCTGAGTAAGCTTTCTCAGGCTGGCTGGCTTGTGAGGCCAGGAAATGCATTCATGGACGCAGCCCCTGGCTTTGCCACTCCTGGAAAATGGGGAACACATGCCCCCTTTTCTGGGTATCCTGGCACTCCCAGCCCTCCCGGCCCCACGCACCACCCCTTCAATGCCTCTGCCTGTCAATCAGGCAGAGGCATAGAAGGGGCTGTGTGCGATCACACAGGACCCGTTCTGCACATTCACATCTGCGTTCAGCATTGCACAATCTAATAGGTTGTTTTAAATGAGGCAGACAAGGCTGTATCACTTGCAATTTTATGATGCATAGAAGTACGTAATTTAGGTAATTTAATCTAATGACCACTTTTGAGATTTAAAGCATGATAAATTGCAAAACAAATTTCATTATATACCTAATAACTTGTGTCTATGAGCTGCAGTACGTGAGCAGAACCACGTGATCACTGAAGAAGAGGTTTTTGGAACACAGGCAAAATATATTAAAAGGTGTTAGATCACACAGCATGCCAAATATAAAAATAATGGAGTTATTAAAGTGTTAAAAATCCAGGTTATAGAACATATTAAATCAACCTGCAGAAGAGGAGACAACAGTTCAGTCATATTATATGACAGTCAACAGCACGTGGGTCACAGCCAATCAGTGGCTGCTAATTGTAGAGCGGCCTCTGATTGGCTGGCGGCCCTGGAGAATGACAGAAACCACCCGGTCTCTGTCATGTAGTGCGGTAGAGATGTATGTGTTAACACATAAATCTCTACATTCTAAATTCTGCAACAAGTTATTTAAGTTTCCCATTTTTTTCTTCCCCACTTTTTTTTTCCTCTTTAACATTGTGGAGGATCTAACTCCCCCACACCTTATTCAGGTGTTTGCCATCATTGTTACTGTTTTAGCTGTCTTTGCTACTTAGTATGGACATTTTTTAGTTGCATCATTAACATTGATCAGAGCTACGTTTTGTTATTGTCTACCATTCTTTGCATGTTCACTTTCAGTTTCGAATAGTAAAGATTAGTTTAAACCTTTAGATACCTTGTTTTTTTATCATTTTCATTTGAACACCAGAACAAAAGGATTTTTTTGAGTGCATCTATACCATCATTATTTAATTTAATATCAGAAGGTCAGACACCCTTCTTCATAGATGCAGCACACCCCGTCCATTAGGACCTCGCCATATGCGCAGTGATTTATCCAGAATTTGTACTAAATCTCTACATGTCCGATATGGATCAGGTACTCTTTTTTTAATTTATTTTTTTGCCAAGACCAGTGGAGCCTACAGGAGAAGGGGACCAAAGTTACTCCAGGAGGTAGTTGTGTATTGCATTTTTTTTCACAGGTAAACCCGTGGGAATTCTACTGGAGAAGGTTATGTGAACATCTAATAAAAGGTAAGTATGTGTGAGTGTGTAAGGTATGTAATAAACTTTTAAATTCTACGGTGTGTTTACTGTCTTTTTTTTACTATTTTTTTTTTAGTGGTGGTACGTGTGCCGGACACCTGCTTGCACTTGTAGATCCATAAGTGCCAAAGGACAGGCACACTGGCAACTGTAGTTCTACTGTAAAAAACAATAATATCATTCTAATTTTCCCACTATTACCCATGCACCCCACTGGCCAGGGGTCCAGGGAAGAGCCCCGGGTTTCAGCGTAAGCCTGGGGTGCTCAGGAGAAGGCAAACCCCTTTTTTGGGGGGGTCCCCATCTCCCCTGATATTCCCTGCTTGGGCTGACTAGCTTGGGGTGTTAATGCTTTGGACCCGGTGAAAGGGTCCCCTGACTGTGGCATTACGCCCTGGCTAGATTTGAGTTTGGTGCTGGTTTTAAGTATAGTGGGAACCCCATGCCATTTTTTTACTTATTTTTAAAACCAGGACTTTCTTTGTGAGCCTAGTGCTGGTTCATAAAATATGGGGGAACCCTACTAATGTTTTTCCCTGGAGCCTGGGGCTGGTTAGGCTTATTGGAGGGGAACCCTACGTAATTTTTTTTTAAATTAACCCTTTATTTCTAATTTTAAACACACAAGGAGCCTGCACTTATCTCATGGATAGGTGCAGGCTGCTTGTTCAGGTCAGACTCAGGGAACTGGGCAGAGAAATCTCGATCACATACATCTTTAGAAAATTTGATTTCAGCAAATCCCGATACTTGGTAAATTTGAGAAATTCACAAGGCAAAAATCATCAGAGCTTCAGCGATGCAAATCGAGTTTCTACTTGGGCAATCTCGACCAGACATGATTCTTAGTCAAGTTACCCCTAAGAACTTTGCACTTATTAACAGGCAGATATACTGTATAGGCAAATTTAAATAATGGACAATATGAAAAGAATTTACTCCTGACCCTTAATTTTTTAATACACTGCATATAACTCTGAACAGAGAACTGTGCAAATTACAATTAAAGACATTGGATTAAAAAGACATTCTGATATTGGATGTTAGTTGGGACTTAAGGGCCTGATTCAGAGCCACTCGTAAGCGGCCGTTCGTTCGCTCCGAGCGATGTTTGCCCAACTGCGCATGCGTACGGATCGTTATACGCATGCGCGAAGCAGTCAGTGCGGCACGAAATTCATGTGCTCGCAAAATAGCGAATGCCTGACAATTTGAGTGACAGAATGAGGCGTATGTGGATGGTAACAGGGGAAGGTGCTTGAAAACGGGGAGTGGAGATCCGATCGCAGGCGTGCTTAAAGGTCAAAACGGGCGTTTTATGGGTGTGCATAATTAAAACAGCAGCGTCATTGACCACGTCACTGGGTTATTTTATAGCCAGAACTGCTCACAAAATTGTGGTAGCAAAAACCAACCACAAGAATAGCGAGCAGCTCATACCCTGGTCGATGTACTCGATTAATCTAATAAATAGCGGACATGACGTAGGATGCGAGCGGCCAGGGGGCGTAGTTTCCTAAAAAACATCCGCAAGTTTTGTTCGCTCGTTCAGACCTAGAGGCGTGAACAGACCGCAAACAGCAAACGGTTCATTTGAATATCCACCCCTATTTTCTGGACGAGCGAACGCTAATTGCGTCCGGCTCTGAATCAGGCCCTAAGTCCACAAAGAGGATATTTATACATATTTATGCAACTGTGTTTTTATATACATTTTTAAGTCCACACATATTCTGCTAGAAGATAATAAATTTAATATTATTTTTTTATGTAATTCTATGCGATCTCATGAATGATTTTTCACATTTTATTTATATTGTTTTTTTAGCACAATTCAGAATTGTGTTTTCTAGGGAGCAGCTGTTTGATATTTAGACTGTTTATAGTGATCATCAGAATTTTACATACTGTATATACTTTATTGGTTATTTTAATATATATATTCCTTTTGTGTATATTTTCAACTGTATATTTTGTGTATGTTGTACAGGAAAAATGTAATTTTATTTATCTAATGCTGTTATGACCCAGCTACACATGTAACGATAGACAGGGCTGTCCTAAATCAAGTTATTGATTCTATATTTTGTCCAAGAGATATTTATATATAATGATTATTACTTTCACGTTGAACTGATTAGAAACTCATAAACAAAGGATTTCTACTTTAATTAGGTAGTTGTAAAACTCCATAAATATATTTAGCAAGTGCCCCCATGTGAGTATTGTGCTCATGAACTGAGGGGTCTATATTATGGAAAACACTGGGGATAATCCCTCTATATAATGTGTTCAAATATAGACTTATTTTTATTCTAAATATATTATTTGTGGCACATTTCTGTCAGTTTGTGTGTATGAATAGTTTAGTAGAAGATTATTATTTATCTGGGATCTCTAATTACAATCCTAAACAGTATTGCAATGCAGTTTCTTATTCCCAACAGGTTACTTCACAAGGTTCTGCATGCATTACAAGGATTGCCAAATATTACAACCTGTAGCTTCAATTGTATCCATTTATAGGCTCTGTAATTATTAGTGTTGAGCTTCCTGGTTAGTCTTTTGTACAGCAATACATATGAATAAATTCATTAGCAATTCCTAAATGTAAATTCAAGGAATTTTATATCCATGTATATATACAGCAAGCCCCTTTATTCAGCAGTTATGCAGAATACATGTTCATAAGTCATTTTTAACAATTCAAATAACTCATGCGTCCTGTTTTATAGAATTTCAGAACAGCAGTCTCAATGTAATAGATCATACAATTAAGGCTTAACCACCGCTATATTCCAGCCGATAGGGTGAGTAATGCATCGTGTATATACAGTAATCTGCTCTTATACGTATAGGGATTGGAGACAGTCTTCTCAGTGTGATTAATAACATAACAGAATGTAGGATGCTCGGTATTATTGTGGTTGTTATTGAGCAGTGATGTTGATGTTTTTTCTGGGATCAGTTTGCACACAAAGTAGAAAACATACACATACAGTACTGCATAGGGTTTAAAGTGTTGTCCCTGGAAATGTCTTTAGTCTCCAGTTTAAAAGTGTTCTCCCTTAAAAATGTCCTTAATTTTCAGATGAGGCTCCAGACTTTAACAATTTAATAGCTGTCTACTTTTATTATGTATAGTAGGGAAGGGCCATTCTTTTTCAAAGAAAATAAATATTAAAAGAAAAAAAGGTAATTAACTGGTGAATGAGGGTTTAAGGAATGTGAAGCCTTTTATTGAAATATAATTTATTTTACATTGTGTGTTTTTTGTAATTTCATTTAAATAAATATTTTGATTTTAATAAACAGGAACATCAGGTACAGTATCACTCAAGGAATCTCTATCTAATTCAGCAGGGCACCAGTAACCTCTGGGATTAAGAACATTCTGACCTTCCCTGACCTACTGATTTATTGAGATGCTTTAATTATACAATTGAAACTTGTGTCAGGTTGCGGCCTAGGATCGGCTGTGACTCACGTCAGTGGAGGCTTCCTTTGAACTCTAGAGCGGTCAGCTTATACCTGGGGTCTGTTAGGACATCCATGTGCTCGCTCCGTGATGTGGTTTATGCAGTTCCCATCATGGACACAGTCATGACAGTCTATATCACCTAACTGACCCTTTACCCAATGGTAGTATTGGTTGCTGTCAGCCGACAGTATCCTCCAATGGGCTGCTACTTTAGGGTATATAACCGGGCTTTGAACAACAGGAAGCTGCCTGTACAACGACATTACTTCCAGTTTATAATTGCTGTTTTCCATAATATAGACCCTCAATTCATGAGCACAATACTGACATGGGGGCACTTGCTAAATATCTTTATGGAGTTTTACAACTACCTAATTAAAGTAGAAATCCTTTGTTTATAAGTTCCTAATCAGTTCAATGTGAAAGTAATAAGCATTATATAAAAATATCTCTTGGACAAAATATAGAATCAATAACTTCCAGGTTCCAAACTCCATTCCTTCTAGTGACTTGTTCCTAGTGTTATCCACGGTGTGTGTACTTAGAACGTCTTCTGAGTATAATCTCCTAGAAACAACAGAAAGTAATCCACCAGCACACTGAATGACATCAGCAATAAGATTTGAAAAACTACACGGTGGTAGATAATTCAGAGATCTCAGTTGCATATATTTGCAAAGATATGGCTAAGCCTCCAGGCCACATCACGGTGTCTCTGATACCGGAGGTCCCTATCACTTGGTCAGAATCTGGGGTGCAGAACCCCAAAAATGCCGGCGATGGCCAGCCACCCCAGTGAAGCACACCAGTGAGAGACTAAAGTGTTAGTATGTAATATTAAAGCAAAAACTATGTGTTAATAGGTGAAAGGTGTAATTAAAATGCTAAGAAAAATAAATATACATACACAATAATAGAAAAAAATATCATTTGAAGGTGTGAAAGTGCTAAATAAGGTGTTAATGTGTGCCACACCAGTGCAGCCCAGCCACACATGATCCTCTATTTATATATTTTGAATTTGGCAGGATGGTGACACAACAATATATTAGGAAATCATATTATCAATTTTACCCTCATATGAGTGTCATATCACCAATATATTATCTGACTATACCTAAGTATTATACCATAGGTGATTTTTATTTCTATTAATTTAACTCTTGCACTTTGAAGTTTTCACTGTTTGAATTGAATGTAAACTAAAGGGAGCAACAACAGTGCTAATTATTTTTAATACATATCTAATAATGTACGTGATTTTAATATAACATAATATCTATAATATGATATCTATTAACCTTGAGTACCCTAGTATTGGAATCTTCTTTGTTTTAATTATTGCAAGTGCACCTCACATGCGTTCTTTCTTTTTACTTTAAACCAGCTAATTCTGTCTAGTTATGGGGTTGGCTTAAAATTTAGTGGAATAGGGGAAGATATGCTGACAGCTAATTTCTTTATTGTATAAAGATAACATTAGCTGTGGCTGGGACATTGTGATAGTCTGTATTCCCTCATCCGTACCAATTTGTCTTCACCCATCTGTGCTGCTCAGTCTTCCCGCATCCATGCCACTCTGTACCCCCATCCACGTCGCTCTGTTCTCCCAAACCATGCCACACTGTGTCCCCTGCATCTGCACTACTGTTTTCCACCCATCTGCATCACTTTGTACCCCCCATTCGCACCACTGTTTTCCGCCCATCTGCATCACTTTGGCTCCTTCCCATCAGTGCTGCTTAATCTACCCCCCGCTCAACATGCCTATATATCCCCATCCACACTGCTTTGTCTCTTCCCCAATCCCCTCTACTCTTATCCCATCTGTGCAGCTCAATCTTCTGCTCAGACCTCAGTTGCATAGACTGCATGTGTGTGTTTTCCAATGAGCACACAATTCTGTGACTTAGCAGCTCCACCATTTTGTGAGTGACAGTAATCTCACTCTGTGAGTGTGCTGAATCTGCACAATTTCATGAATTTCTGCTTGTTGCACTGTGGATACTAAAGCATTATCTATGAGTGTGTATTCAATGTGTGAAAAAGAGTGATGTACTGCTCAATGATATATATATGATCTATTTGTTGAATGAAAAAGCTGCCAAGGGTCTGTAACTTGATGGTTTGTTTTTATTGTGTGTATATGTTTCCATATCGGAAGATTTGTGCTGGAGGTGATTTATCTATTATCGGATCATCAAGTGTTAAAATCTCCTGCTATTACCAAGTGATAATTCGTGTATTGAAAAATAATTTGATTTAAACTAGGGATGTGCAGGCTCGGTTCTACTCGGTTCCGTTCGGTTCTTTTTACCGGATCTTATTGGGTTTCAGCTGTCACGAGTTTTGGATAGCCAATAAGATCCGGTAAAAAGAACCGAACGGAACCGAGTAGAACCGAGCCTGCACATCCCTAATTTAAACGTGTAAAAAATAAAGCTTGGGAATCCCTGTTTGGGGCATATACAGTATATTAACCAAAGTGTACTTAATATTATACATTTCATCATCTAATATTATATATCGCCCTTCTGGGTCTACTATTTGTGTCAAAATATTATAAGGTGTTAGGTGTATACAAACTCACCTATAGCTTCTGTGTTAGTGTTTGAAGTAGTTGTTGTGTCCAATTCCACCGACAGTAATGTTGTTCTTGAACTAGGTTTCTGAGTAATTAATGTCGTTTTTTCCAATGTAGAAGGACTGGATTGAGGAAGGTTTCTTGATGTGACAGCTGATTGCTGACTTGTCTGAGTAGTGTTGCTTCCAGATGATGTAACATAATGATATACTGTAGAATGTGTAGGTTGCTGTCCTGATGTTGTAACATTGTCCTTAGTTAATGTTGTTATTGTGCTCAGTATAGTTGATGAAAAAAGGATATACTGCAGTCAGTGTGCTAAGTGTCTCAGTTGCATTGCCTGTTTTAGATTTGATAGATAAAGCATTTAAAAATCTTTAAATTATCACAAAGAAACATACAGTAACTCTCTAAATATTAGAACATTTTAGTACGTATGTTCAATTGGAAAATACATGTATGTATGCAATAAAATTTACACAACACATATCAAATCCCTAATGTGTGCCATGTACAAATATCAGACTTTACCTACACCAGGAGACTCTACAACTCAGGGCAGTCCTACTGACGTGGGCTAGTGATGGGTAGTTCATAAATGATCAGTTCAAAATGAACTAATCTTTAAAATGAATTAGTTCATTTAGTTCACAGATCTGTCAAAGATTACTGGAACTACAGCAAGTGGGAAGAGTTAGACAAGTGCGAAAGAGCACTGAATGCTCACTCACTGTCTCAATCCCACTGGCTTTTAGCTACTGATTCTTGAAAAGGAAAGCAGAAAGTACAACACAGACCAGCAAATACAGATGTAATAATTTATAATAATAATAACCTCTGAAATTGCTCTGCCTAGAAAAATCCCATGAGTGTGTGTATGTTTATGTATATGTTCATGATACTCACCCTTTTTGTGATAAAATCACTGCTCTGTTAGTCCAAAGGTACAAACTCTTGCTTCTTGACCTCCTGTTGTGCTAAATATGCTACTGGATTTGTGGGTGCTACTGCAGCTGCACTGTTATTCAGCTCTCCCAGGCATTCATCATGAGTCAGTACCTCTAAACTACTACAGGAGGACAGGTGCATTCAGACATGTGCACTGTGTTAAGCTGATTGAACTAGATTGTCACGAGTCATTAATTTCTCCAAGCATACGAGTCCATTCAGTCAGCCTCCTAAGGACACAGGGCCTGATTCAGATCCGCTCGCTAAATGTGATCGCTCGCATGATGTGTATGCAAATTGCTAAGGAAGTGCTATCGCACTGCAATGCATTAGCACTGTATTTCTTAGAGAGCAATCACATAGTGTATGCAGACACCCATCAGCCTGTTTTAAGATGCCCACTTGTACATGTCATGTCAAGGAAGTGTATGCAACCATCGGTACATCGGATGCTATTACAGCGCTTGAGGTTGACCATACCCTGCCGCAAGCATTGCGAGCACTTGTGTAAAAACAAGCCAGGTGACGTGTACTATGATGCTGTCTTTTAATTATGCACACCTCTAAAACGCCTTGAGATGCTCAGGCACGCCTGCGTTTGCACCTCCACTCCCCCCGTTTTCGCTAAGGTATGCGCACGGGCACTGCAATTCATACGCATGCGCACAATGCATACACACTGCATACCATCAGCAGCAGCGAGAGTATGCATTTTAGCGACCGGGTCTGAACCAGGCCCACAGTGCCGAGTACTGCATGCTATGCTATAAACTGTACAGTAGTTCTGTTTATTCCAGCAGATATCTTATGTATGTTCTGATTTAAATAATTTGCAGTGCCAATCTATATTGTTAAGTATTTTTATTACTGTATATTTTATAAGCAAAAAAAATACAAATAAAAAATACTCTGAATTTGCATATTATAGAAGTAAATAAATAAATAATTAAAGCTGGGTACACAGTAGAAGATATATATGACAATTTGTTGTTTTGAGCTGAATTGGAACAACATATTGTCCACATCGTCTAGTGTGTACACAGTTTTGCATGCTCCCGTTCATCGTTCCTCGCATCTTCCCATCTGCTATACTGCATGGCAGCTGAGAAGATATCTTTAACGATTTTGATCAAATTGTGAAATGTGTACGCCCAACTGGGCAACCTTACAATATTTCATCCTGATCTGGTCTCTGAAGATGTCACCTTAACCACTCACATATCTGCCATTTTCTATTCCAACAGTAGACTTGTTGCACTGTTAAGGCAAGCAAACCAGTAAAGCTATGAACAGTGGGCCTGATTCAGAGCTGCTCGCAAAAAGCGAGTGCTCGCTCTGAATCACGGTGGCCGGTTATTTTTTTAAATCCAGCCTCCTGGCCGCTCGCTAAGCTGTGGGTGACCACCAACAGCTTTTGCGAGCGGCCAGGTGATGGTCGCGACCATCGCGACCATCAGGCTTGCGACGTGATCCTTGTGGTAGGATCTCGTCTACCGCAAGCCCCAGTGAGCTTCCTGCTCTAATAGAGCAGGAAGCTCACTACTGACATCACGAGTGATGTCAGTAGGGACACCCTCAAATGGCAGGCATTCCTTCGGGAATGAACGTTTGGCCAGCCACCCCCCCTCCCCACCTACAAAATGGGGTGAGCTGTCGATCAATATCGACAGCCACACAGTTTGTAGAGAGCCCTGGAGCAAGTGATTTTCTCTCTCGCTCTGGGGCTTGCGCGTGGGCATTACGCACGCCTCGCGTGCGCAGTGCCCCACCATCAACCCGCTTGCGAGCGCATAGCGGTTGCAGGCGGGTCTGAATCAGGCCCAATGTTCATCATGTATAAACCAAGCCTCCCTAGATAGAAACAAAGCATAAACACACACAATAATAATAATAATAATAATAATAATAATAATAATAATAATAATAATAATAATAATACTGTTATTATTTATATGGTGCCACTTGTTCCACCATGCCTTACAAAGTACATAAACAAATAAGTGACCAGTGACTTACAGTACAATACAATACAATGCAAGACAAGGACATGGATAATATATATTGCTACATTAGCGACCATAACACCCAAATAAGCAACAGATCATAATCAACCAAGTGTTAGGTGCCCTAGTGGGGAGTAAGAAGTAGATGAAAGTAAAGTAAGGAGAAACACAAGAGGATAGAGGGCCCTGCTTGTAAGAGCTTACATTCTAAAGGGAAGAAGCAGACAAACAGGCATGACGTTATTCAATCGGGAAACCTGCTGACGTAAACCCGACAGCAGGCTTCCCGATTGCTTTATCCCGACAAGGGTTAAATGACAGGCGTCTAAATCTAGACGCCTGTAATTTTTCTGACGCTGGGAGCTGGCGCCCGGCATCCCGATCGAAGGTATGCCGGGCACTGCAAGCGGACAGCCGCAGGGGGGGAGGGTTAGGTTTAGGGCACCCGGCGGGGACTTAGGGTTAGGCACCCCCCCGGGAGGGTTAGGGTTAGGCTAGGGGAAGGGGGGGTTATGGTTAGGAACTCCCGGGGAGTGGTTAGGGTTAGGCACCCCTAAGGAGGGTTAGGTTTAGGGGGGTTGTGTCAGTTTGTACTTACCTAGGGACTATCGGGATTTCCAGCGCTGTCGGGCTGCCGCTGCTGGGATCTCTGCATCTATTGGACTGACGCTGCCGGGAAACTAACTCCCGGCCATGCGTCAGCCGGTATTTCATACCGATTCCGGCATGACACAGATAGAGTAGACGGCGAGGAAGGAGCAGGCAGCAGAAAGTTAGGATGAGAGCAGGAAGGCTTTGATGAAGCAGTTGGTCTTGAGAGCCCGATTGATGGATTGCAGAGAGGTAGAGAGTCTGATGGGGAGAAGGAGATACAGCATATATTAGGGGTGTGCACCGGCCACTTTTCGTGTTTTGTGTTTTGGTTTTGGATCTGGATCTTTCTTCGTGTTTTGGATCTGGATTGGTTTTGCCAAAACCACCCTTCCGTGTTTTGTGTTTTGTGTTTTGTGTTTTGGATCTGTATTTTTTTTTAAAAAAAGCATAAAAACAGCTAAAATCACAGAATTTGAGTGTTTTTCTTCTCCTATGCTATTATTAACCTCAATAACCTTAATTTCCACTAATTTCCAGTCTATTCTGAACACCTCACACCTCACAATAGTGTTTTTATATCCAAAAGGTTGCACCGAGGTAGCTGGATGACTATGCTAAGAGATACGAGGGGGCGGCACAAACACGTGGTCCATCTAGGAGTGACACTGCAGTGGCAGACAGGATGGAAGTTTGAAAAACTAGGCCCCAAACAGTACATAATTCAAAGAAAAAAAAGAGGTGCAAGATGGAATTGTCCTTGGGCCCTCCCACCCACCCTTATGTTGTATAAACAGGACATGCACACTTTAACAAACCAAACATTTCAGCGCCAGGGTCTGCCAAACGACTGTGGCTGAAATGATTGGTTCGTTTGGGCCCCCACAAAACAAGCTGGCAATTAATCTGTCCCTGCACAAACTGGCTCTACGGAGGCAAGATGTCGTCCTCATCCTCCTCATCCACCGATTCCTCACCCTCTTCAGTGTTGTGTACATCCTCATCCTCACAGAGTATTAATTCGTCCCCGCTGGAATCCACAACCACAGGTCCCTCTGTACGTTCTGGAGGCTGGTCTCCCTGGAAGAGATGATAATTCATTTTATGAACATCATCTTCTCCACATTTTGTGGAAGCAACCTCCTATGCCTTTCGCTGACAAGGTTCCCGGCTGCACTAAACACTCTTTCGGAGTACACACTGGAGGGGGGGCAACTCAGGTAAAATAGAGCCAGTTTGTACAGGGACATCCAAATTGCTTATTTTTCCTGCCAGTACAGGTACGGACTATCTGACATGCCTACTTGGATGCTGTCACCGATGTAATCCTTTAACAGACAGACGCATGCTTGTCACTGCTGCTTTAAGGATGCAGGTGCGGCTACAGCCCACACATTTCACAAAGACAGAAAAAAAAAGAATAATTTTTTTATTGTTTATGGAGCGCACTTTGAGGGTTACACCACCCTTTAACAGACAGACGCACACTTGTCGCTGCTGCTTTAAGGATGCAGGTGCGGCTACAGCCCACACATTTCACAAAGACAGAAAAAAAAAGAAGAATTTTTTTATTGTTTGTGGAGCACACTTTGAGGGTTACACCACCCTTTAACAGACAGATGCACGCTTGTCGCTGCTGCTTTAAGGATACAGGTGCGGCTACAGCCCACACATTTCACAAAGACAGAAAAAAAAAGAAGAATATTTTTATTGTTTGTGGAGCGCACTTTGAGGGTTACACCACCCTTTAACAGACAGATGCACGCTTGTTGCTGCTGCTTTGAGGACAGTATCATATGCAGTGACAGTACACTTTTCAGAAATTGTTGGCACGTCCTTCAGTCCAGACCAGATGTCCAAACCGGCTCTTGACTTATGACACAGGCGCACGCTTGGCGCTGCTACTGTGTTGATGCACGTGCGGCTACATCGCACACAAGTCACAAACACATTAAAAAATAGTTTTTTTATTTTTTGGAGCACTTTGAGGGTTACACCACCCTTTAACAGACAGACGCATGCTTGTCGCTGCTGCTTTGAGGATGCAAGTGCGGCTACAGCCCACACAATTCACAAAGACAGAAAAAAAAGAAGAATTTTTTTATTGTTTGTGGAGCGCACTTTGAGGGTTACACCACCCTTTAACAGACAGACGCACGCTTGTTGCTGCTGCTTTGAGGACAGTATCATATGCAGTGACAGTACACTTGTCAGAAATTGTTGGCACGTCCTTCAGTCCAGACCAGATGTCCAAACCGGCCCTTGACTTATGACACAGGCGCACACTTGGCGCTGCTACTGTGTTGATGCACGTGCGGCTACATCGCACACAAGTCACAAACACATAAAAAAATAGTTTTTTTATTTTTTGGAGCACTTTGAGGGTTACACCACCCTTTAACAGACAGACGCACGCTTGTCGCTGCTGCTTTGAGGATGCAAGTGCGGCTACAGCCCACACAATTCACAAAGACAGAAAAAAAAGAAGAATTTTTTTATTGTTTGTGGAGCGCACTTTGAGGGTTACACCACCCTTTAACAGACAGATGCATGCTTGTCGCTGCTGCTTTGACGATGCAGGTGGAATCTAGATGGGATTTAGAACCAGGGACACACTACCTTCATCAATTGTCTAAATCCCACTGCACTAATGGCGGATACCAGACGCACGTCTAACACCAACATAGCAGTCAAGGCCTCAGTTATACATTTTGCTTCAGGAGGACTGCTGTCGTACTTCATCCTCATCGCTAGGGACTGTTGGAGGGTCAATTGTTTGGTAAAAGTAGTGGTGTTCCTACTTCCTCTCTGGGATGATGAACAACTCCCAACAGCAGCAACAGCACTAGGAGGAAGTGGTTCTTGATCTTTCCCTATTTTATTTTTATCGGAGAAAGTTTGGTCCTCCATTTATGTTATATTGATATATACGTGCGGCTAAGGAGCACACAAACACAGAAAATATTTTTTTATTTTTGCTGGAGAGTAGTGCACTTTGTGGGTTACACCACCCTTTAAGAAATGAGCCAGCCGGCTCTTTACTTATGGGACACAGGCGCACGCTTGGCGCTGCTCCTTTGTTGATGCACGTGCAGCCACAGTGCACACAATTCACAAACAGAAAATATTTTTTTATTTGGTTTGGAGTGTACTTTGGGGGTTACAGCACCCTTTAACGGTCAAGCCAGCCGGCCCTTTACTTATGACACAGGCGCACGCTTGGCACTACTTTGTTGATGCATGTGCAGCTACTGCGCACACAATTCACAAACACAGAAAATATTTTTTTATTTGGTTTGGAGTGTACTTTGGGGGTTACAGCACCCTTTAACGGTCAAGCCAGCCGGCCCTTTACTTATGATACAGGCGCATGCTTGGCACTACTTTGTTGATGCACGTGCGGCTACTGCGCACACAATTCACAAACACAGAAAATATTTTTTTATTTGGTTTGGAGTGTACTTTGGGGGTTACAGCACCCTTTAACGGTCAAGCCAGCCGGCCCTTTACTTATGACACAGGCGCACGCTTGGCACTACTTTGTTGATCCACGTGCGGCTACTGCGCACACAATTCACAAACACAGAAAATAGTTTTGTTATTTGGTTTGGAGTGTACTTTGGGGGTTACAGCACCCTTTAATGGTCAAGCCAGCCGGCCCTTTACTTATGACACAGGCGCACGCTTGGCACTACTTTGTTGATGCACATGTGGCTACTGCGCACACAATTCACAAACACAGAAAATATTTTTTTATTTGGTTTGGAGTGTACTTTCGGGGTTACAGCACCCTTTAACGGTCAAGCCAGCCGGCCCTTTACTTATGACACAGGCGCACGCTTGGCACTACTTTGTTGATGCATGTGCGGCTACTGCGCACACAATTCACAAACACAGAAAATATTTTTTTATTTGGTTTGGAGTGTACTTTGGGGGTTACAGCACCCTTTAACGGTCAAGCCAGCCGGCCCTTCACTTAAGACACAGGCGCACGCTTGGCACTACTTTGTTGATGCACGTGCGGCTACTGCGCACACAATCCACAAACACAGAAAATATTTTTTTATTTGGTTTGGAGTGTACTTTGGGGGTTACAGCACCCTTTAATGGTCAAGCCAGCCGGCCCTTTACTTATGACACAGGCGCACGCTTGGCACTACTTTGTTGATGCACGTGTGGCTACTGCGCAATTCACAAACACAGAAAATATTTTTTTATTTGGTTTGGAGTGTACTTTCGGGGTTACAGCACCCTTTAACGGTCAAGCCAGCCGGCCCTTTACTTATGACACAGGCGCACGCTTGGCACTACTTTGTTGATGCACGTGCGGCTACTGCGCACACAATTCACAAACACAGAAAAAAATTTTTTATTTGGTTTGGAGTGTACTTTGGGGGTTACAGCACCCTTTAACGGTCAAGCCAGCCGGCCCTTTACTTATGACACAGGTGCACGCTTGGCACTACTTTGTTGATGCACGTGCGGCTACTGCGCACACAATTCTCAAACACAGAAAATATTTTTTTATTTGGTTTGGAGTGTACTTTGGGGGATACAGCACCCTTTAACGGTCAAGCCAGCCAGCCCTTTACTTATGACACAGGCGCACGCTTGGCACTACTTTGTTTATGCTCGTGTGGCTACTGCGCACACAATTCACAAACACAGAAAAAATATATATTTTTTTAGCACTTGGGGGGAGCACCCCTGACGGACAGAGCACCCCCTGGACAACACTACAGCACCCCTTTAGGACTGGGACACTGCACAGGACTTTGGAGTGCACACAGCCCCTATGGACAACTGACTGCACAACACAGTCCAGCAAGCCCCTATGGACTTTATTGTAGTGGACACAGCCCCTATGGACAACAGCAGCACAGCGCAGCACAGCACAGCACAACACTACTCTGCACTACACTACACTACACTACACAGCCCAGCCAGCCCTATCTCCCACCCTCCCTCTTCACTGTCCACAGCCGAGTGATAAAATGGCGCCGACGCGGGTACCTTATATAGGATCCAAAACCCGCAAGAACCGGAAGGCAGGATGATGACATTTTGCCTCGATTTCAGATCCGAGTCAGGCGGGAAAAGTCGAGCCTGAGTCGGATCGACCTCGGATCGGGGGGGCTCGGATTTCAGGAATCCGAACCCGCTCACCCCTAGTATATATAGATGTATTTCTATATGCATACATATATAACTGCATTCGGGGTGTGCAATATATGGATGTGTGCTTGAGGAGCCTGCACACTACACACACCAAGTATCAAGTGTCTGGTTTTTCTCTTTCTTTTTCTTTAGTGCTTCTCTCCCTGTCACATTGAGATAATACATACCTCAGTTTCTTTATGCAACTAAGCTACACAATATTGAAACCGCAATTCAAATTCATCCCATAGTCTTTGCATGATGCCGGAACAAATAGACAAAAACATTTTTTTGTTGAAAAGTACATTTCTATGTACAGACACAACCATAACAACTTTATTATAAGTACAGATATCCAGAAATCATTAAGATGGTCGATGCAGCAATTGTGTGCATGCATCATGGCATGTGACTTGCCGCACACACATACGATACAGTACGTCAGCCAACGGCAGCACCTGCACCATGCAATCCTATGGATCGCGGGAGCGAAGAAGATGCACTTGACCATTCTGTCTTTTTTTAATCATCAGTTCAATGCTCATTTTCCAGTATTGATTATGGCTCTGATTCAGGGATGGACGCTAATGCAATTTTCATGCAAATCGAGCGATTGTTTGCTATTGCGTGTGTGCCGCAGTCCCATTGCGATTGCGATTACGCATGCACAGAGGAAACCATCGCTAAGTGAGTGACAGACTGCCAGGATTTGGGGATGGGAATGGGCAGTGGTCTCAAAAACGTAGGTGTGCCTGTCAGTTTTGATGCCGTTACATGGGCGTGCATAAACAAGCCACTGAGATTGCATACACAGCTCTGCGTGTCAGAAGAGCACCCAAGGCTGCGGCAGGTCAGACCTGCCGCAAGGGTAAGATGGCTGCGGATGTGCTTCAATGTTACCAATGTTTACGTAGGTATGCGTTGTGGCAGCAGTGGGCGTCTTTATGCTCAGGTGATCTTTGCTAACATTAGCATAATTTTGCAGCTGCGTTGCGTACGGAAACGCAGTTGCGATCACATTAGTAACCATCTCTGAATCAGGCCCTATACTCTGGTGGCCAATGAACTGATCCAGCACCTTTATGGAGCTGAGCTTCATGAAATTTTCATCTACGTCCATGCCCGTGTCAGTCGTTATTACAGATCCTTTTTTTGAACCGCTACCAGCAGCCTTTGGCACATTCCCGGCTATCTTACTCTAATGAGGTTTTCAAATTGAACCTCTCCAGGAAATTAATGGAATTTGTTGAAAACAATATTGACTATTGGAAGGATCTAGTACTTTTCTACGAAGTGTCAAAAGCCGGGTGAGGGGCCATATAATTATTTGCATTTTTTTAAAAAAGCTAAAGATTGCTATAAAGTCATGTAGTTGTCGTAGTAACCAGCCAATGATTGTCCAACAAAGAACAAATACATTATGTATAAATAAAATGTTCAGCAGAGGCAGCTTTGATTTGTGGCGGGGTAGGGGGGGATTGTCACACACTGCCTCTGTTGAACATTTTATTTATACATAATGTATTTGTTCTTTGTTGGACTCTACTGTATATCCTGATCAGTCAGTGCTTAGTTATCCATTTTGTTTCTATGTATAAGTTTTAACTTTTACTGCATGTTCTTGTACTTTTTGTTTGTTTTCTGCTGTTTATATTACTGATTTACTTTTTTTCCATTGCCTTAACAGAGAGAAATTGTAATAACATTTACTGGTCATGTGATTCTCTCAGCTTCGAGGCTTTAAAATAGGTTATTTTATTGTGCCAAGTAGGGAAAGGGACATTCTTTTTCAGAAAAAAATATGATTTGAAATAAAAAAAATAATTAACAGGTGACAAATGTTTAAGGAATGAAGAGCCTTTTAGTGAAATAAAATATATTTTAATATAGTTTTTGTGGTTTAATTTTATTAGAAGTACAATATATTGGGTTATTATCTTTTTTTCAGTGTGCAAAATGCCTTCACATTACACCACCCATTCTTATTTCAATACTATCTTAAAAATAAACCCCTGTATTTCTTTGAGTACCTTTCTGCTATTGTCATTGGTGTCATTAGCTATTAGCTATATAGGTTTACAATTACATATACCTAGTAAATACTTTATAATATTAACCTGTATATTTTCTACAATGCCATGACTAGTGCAAAGGCTGATAGAATTATGTTTTTGTCATTAACGCAATTAGTTACATAGCCAGTCAATACATTGTGACATCACCTGGTGTATTTATTATAATGGATGAGGTTTTATTGTACCTAAACTGAGCTAAAAACAACTGTATAAATCCTCAGGCACTGCATTGGGGTGTGGTATATTTGGTTGACATTCACAATGTTGACATTCATCACGTCAACATGAAAATGTCAACATTGTTGTGATGTCTGCATTGAACATGTTAATAACATTAACCATGATGACATTCATCATTCCAACACTGATGTAATGTTGACATTGTAGAAACGATTACACTGTGGTTTTGGTCTCATTCTATCTCTATTACAAACCCTAACACTAACCTTAATACTAACGGTAACAATAACGAAAATGATGACATTACGACATTGCCCACATTTCCAATGTAGACATTCTTTCAGTAAAAATTTTGCAGGTGTTGACATTAGTGATGTTTTTATTTTAATCAAGTTGACACCATTCTGACTGCAAACCCTACATTGTGATGTGAACAGAAAGGAAAATGACTAATATGCAAATTTTCTGTAGAAATAAAAAAAAAATGCTTATTTTGAGAATAAGGTTCCCATTTAAGAACAAGACAAAGCTCCTTCAGCACTCACTGAAGAGGTTATATCCTACTTTCAGTTTTTAACAAATAGCAATATACTAAGATTACCGCTGTTTGTCACTGTATCACTTACACAATCCTTAGATGGCGAGAGTGATACGGTCCCCCTGTCAGGTAATGAGGACCCAACAACAGTCTTTCTGGCTTCAGTGAAGCCTTGCAGGAATTGCCGAATCCCCACTAGGTGAAAGTGTTATGCCTGGCCATCGCCCATGAGCGTGACACAGGTGCCTAAATGGACACTGTAATACAGGGCATCAAGTTTTTCGCAAAATAAATACACAATGTCAATAATCAGTGCGGAAATGTAGGTATGAGTCTATATACAAAGCTGGAAATCTAGCAGTGCCCTATATATAAATTACAGGTAACACTGCTAGGAATTCATTTACAATATAACAAACCGGCATGTGGACAAATGCTTGTAAACATTGCATATAATAATGTATAAGTAAGTGCTTTGGCCGACACTACAGCAAAAAAAAAAAAAAACAGCACTGTGTTAAACAGTGAGTTCACAGCTTGTTGAATGAATCATATCTGTTAGTATATCTGTTAGTGCCTATATACATTTGAACACCATTTTTTAGTGCTTGTTTTCAACTATTCAAAACTGTGTATGCTCACGGACAGAGAATGTAGAGTGCAAAAAATAACAAGGTCCATCCAAAAATAGGCCTGCTTGCAACTCTGTAAATGTCCGAAAGTATCAACGCCTATCTTGGCTTCTTATACAATCTTTATGTATCCATCTGTTTAATAAGTGTATATATTGTACTCCTTCTGTCCTAGAATATCTTGGAGACTCCACCTTCCTGGACCCCAGCAAATTTACTAGTGACGTAGATTGTAAGGAATCCTAATAATGTTGTTTGCTGTGAAATACGTCATCATGTTCCTGATCTTGCCGCATTATAATACAAAACATGGCACTATATCACAGGTGGTGGGACCACAATGACATGAAGCACATTATCACATAATTTACCATGGATATGCCTCTTGGGTTGGAGCTTTGGAGTCTTCTATGAGAAAGGTGCCTAAAATAGGCAATATGTATTGGAAATATTAACAGGTTAGGGCTATACTGTGTATTCATGATTTTTTTCCATTATTTATAACATTGTTCATGTAAACAGGTGCATCCTCCCTAAACACATTGTAGGTCTATAACGACTTACCTGTCACTTCCATGATTGTATCTACAGTCATTGTAGTTTCTACAGATTGCAATGCTATTTTTGAAGTAGTTATCTCTGTAATAAATGCCATACTACCTGATGTGACAGCTGATTGCTGAGTTGCCAGAGTAGTGTTGTTTCCTGATGGTGTAACAGAATGAAATATTGTAGATTGCTGTCCTGATGTTGTCACTTTGCTCACTGTCAAATTGTTTGTTGTGCTGAGTACAGCTTCTGTAGATATATCTGATGCTGATGTAAGCATTGCAGTCAGTGTGCTTGGTGTCCCAGATGTATTACCTGTTGTAGTTATGATTGACAAAACAGTTAATAAAAACTGAAGTTTAAATCATCACAAAGAAACATAACTTAATGAATATTTGAAAATATGAGCACTGCCATTCATTAAATAAATATAAAAGTATTTGAAAGACAAACATGTTGGACTAATAGATAGAAAAGCTTCTGTAAACAAAAATTTAGAAAGGTGAGAGCTGATACAGTATGTTACACCCTGTCCTAGGTAAAGGGTGTTGCAGCTCTGTTTGTGTGGTGCCTCTCATATATTCTACCACAGTACTTCCACCAAAGCCCCCTGCTCTGACTCCTTGTAATTTATGCACGCGCATCACAAATACAACCACAGTAACACTGTAAAAAATATCATAATTTGCCCAGAGTCAGATCTTGCGTGTATCCCCCCCACATTTGCACCCCTAAACAATTCTTGCAAAGGTGACAGGATCTGTTTCTTGTGCTTGAAAACAATTGGCAGTTTTATGCAAAGGAAGTTTAAAATGGCATAGTGTGTTTTCCAGGGCAACTACTGTATGCGGTGTTATCCCCCCAACATCTGCACTGCAAAAATAAAAAAGTAGAAAAAAACAGCCCCTGCTTTCCCTATCTCATTGTACGTTCACTTGGTTTGGTGGCAGTTAAGTTCAACAACAGTAGCTTTATTCCTGTCCTGGTTTTAAAAAATAAAACCAATCATGGATCAGTCGATAGAAGAGCAGGAGCAACCAAGTACTACTGCCATGGTTACTGCCAGTAATGGTACTTCTTCAAAATCTACTAAAGGTGTTCAACAGGTAAGAAGGTTTAAAGGGCACCTTACATCTAATCAATGTTTCCATTCGTAAAGAAAAAATACCTCTAACTAATAAAGGAAAATTTACTGCTGAAAAATGTAAAATTGCGAAAATGCCATACACCACACGCAGTTGCAAGGGAAAGCTCAGACCATGACCTTTCTTTGCGAGATGTGGTCCTGCTATTGATGTTTCATGCAATATAATGCCTATTGCGGAAGCCGGGGCCAAACACAGAGCCTGATTCAGAGCCGGACGCTATTTGCGGTCGTTCGTCCAGAAAATAGGGGTGGCTATTCAAATGAACCGTTCGCTCTTTGCGGTCTGTTCACGCCTCTATGTCTGAACGAGCGAACAAAATTTGCTGTCGTTTTTTGAAAAAATACGCCCCCTGGCCGCTCGCATCCTACGTCATATCCGCTATTTATTAGATTAATCGAGTACATCGACAAGCGTATGAACTGCTCGCTATTCTTGTGGTTGGTTTTTGCTACCACAATCTTGCGAGCAGTTCTGGCTATAAAATAACCCAGTGACGTGGTCAATGACACCGCTGTATTAATTATGCACACCCTTAAAACGCCCGTTTTGACCTTTAAGCACGCCTGCGTTCGGATCTCCACTCCCCGTTTTCAAGCACCTTCCCCTATTACCACCCACATGTGCCTCATTCTGTCACTCAAAATAGCAGGCATTCGCTATTTAGCGAACAAACGATTTTCGGCCGCACTGACTGGTTCGCGCATGCGTATTACGATCCGTACGCATGCGCAGTTGGGCAAACATCGCTCGGAGCGAACGAGCGGCCGCTTACGAGCGGCTCTGAATCAGGCCCTCAGTCAGACATCCTCTATAACCTTGCATGCAATACCTTCTCGCTCTGAGTCTAAATGAGTCCCCCTTAAAACTGGCATATGAGAGCACAAAAACAACACTAAGGGGTAAATTTATTAAGATCTGTGTTTGTCCCGATTTGCATTTTCGGGTGATAATATCACTTTTTTGCAAATCAAGAATTTACTATCAAGTCGGTTGATTTATTCATTTTTTCAGGTTGAAATCAGGTGGTTTAATGCTGCAAATGCAGCCACTTTGAACAATAGAAATTATATCACCATCGGCTCAATTCGGAAGTGATGCAGCAACAACTGGCCCAGTTTCTTCAGGAGATGTCTCATTGCCAGGATAACCTTCAGGCTTCTCTGGTCACTGTAAATTTACCAAATGTTCCTAATCCACAGCCCATACGAGTCGTCCCCGATCCTACCGCTACTACTGCTCCACTTAATCTGCATCTGCAGACAACTAATAAGTTCGACGGGAACCTCAAGTCATGTCGGGGTTTTCTCAACCAGTGTGACGTACATTTCACGCTTCAGCCAGCAAACTTTCCCTCTCCCAAAGCTAAAGTGACTTACATCGTGTCCTTCCTTTCTGGATCCGCCCTGGACTGGGTGTCGCCACTGTGGGAAAGATCCGATCCTCTGCTGGACAATTATCCTGACTTTCTGGCCTCCTTTAGAAGAATCTTTGATGAGCCAGGAAGAAGGATGTCAGCTGCCACTGAGATTCTGCGACTACACCAAGGCAACTGCTTCATGAGTCAGTATGTAGTCCAGTTCCAGACGTTGGCTTCAGAGCTGAAGTGGAATGAGGAAGCCTTGATCGCTGCATTCTGGAGTGGCCTTTCTGACCGAGTAAAGGACTATCTCACCACTATGGATCTTCCTTCCTCACTGAATGAGGTCATCTCGCTTTGCAACAAAGTGGACCTTAGACACTGGGAATGCCAAGCTGAGAAGACTAAGGGAGACCGTTATCAGTTCCGCCCAGCCACCATTCCTAATACTCCAGTTCCTGAGCCATCCAATGAGGAGCCGATGCACATCAGTAGAGCTCGCTTATCTACTGAAGAACGGCAAAGATGCCACCGAGACAATCTCTGCCTTTATTGCGGAGGGTCCGGCCACCTGGTGGCATCCTGCCCTATTCATCTGGGAAACTCCCGCTCCTAACTGGCATTGGGGACACCAGGTTAGGCACATAATGTGTCAGTCTCCATCTGAAAAAAAGTCTACCTTGTCTCTCTCTGGAATTTGAGCAAAATTCTAAATGAGTGCTTTCTCTCCTTGATTCAGGAGCAGGAGAGAGCTTTATCACCACTGAACTTGTCCAGAAGCTCTCAGTTCCCATCACTACACTTGAACGCAACATCACCTTATTCGCAGTGGATGGCAGCCATATCCTTAGTGGGACTGTGACCTCATTGACTCAACCAGTACGAGTCCGGATAGGATAAGTAATGTCGCAGGTTCTTAAACCAATGTGATGTGCACTTTATCCTGCAACCTGCCAATTTTCCATCAGACTAAACCAAGATTGCTTACATTGTATCCCTGCTCTTGGGTCCAGCTCTGCATTGGGTATCCCCATTATTGGGAACGAGCTGACCCACTACTGTCTTCTTATACTGACTATATTGCCACTTTCCTTAAGATATCTGATGAGCCTGGAAGATTTATGTCAGCTTCTAGAGGCGGTAAATCTATGGGTCAATATGTGATCTGTCGAAGCCAAATAGATTGTAAGCAATCGCACAATTGCGCATAACCCGCTTCACGATATTCATCGGACGATTTGATCAAAATCATTCACACTCCCGAGGCACATTTGCGCATGCACCCGTGCACGATCGCGATCCCAATGCGCATGCAATCATCTAGTAGTGCACGCATCCCCATACAGCTGCCCCACACCATATTGTGAATGGCACACCACGCTACTCTGCGACTGGGCGCTCGGCACCATTTTAGATAAAATAAGTTAATATGGCAATATCTAAATAATGTATTGCACATCAATCGCACAGCAAGCTTTTTAATAATCCTTTCGGACACCTCACCAAAATGAACTGTGTCCCATTCTAACAATAATCCAATGCTGAGTACACCAAAACATAACTTACATTTACCAATGCGCATAGTGCTAAATAGCGCATACATAAACTTCAATAATATACAAACTGACACAGCAAATGTTCCATATAAAGAATATTATATTATAATAGGATGTCGACCGAATGATATATGTTGAACACTAGATATATGATATCTGACCCCAGGAATGAGATAAACTGGTCGTGTATGGTACCTTCCGATTTCCTTATGTCTCCACAGGATTATGGATCAAACAGCATGAATATCAGAGGAAACACCGACAAGTTATGAAGATCTGGAGGATTCATATTATTTACTGTACAACATTGTATGCATTGGCCCTTTGAATTAACATACCTAGGGCGGGAGATTAGAAACAATGGGATTCTCTAACATAGTTCAGCCCCTAGTGACACCTAATGTATACTAACCACTGAAGTGCTGCATTTACTGTGACTCATAATAAAGGCCAATGAGCCTGCTTGTTTGTTATACAATTGAATCTAAGTGAATAAATACCGAGCCCTGGTTGAGTTGATTACTCATACAATCCCATTGAATGAGTGGCAGCATCTTGGAGATGACTGTAATTCCCAGACCAGTGCGCTTGCGAATCGTGTGGTAATTGTATAATTTATTGTTATTTACTGTACTTTGGCGCTCATTGTTTAGATTAAGGCATTTATCCCCTATTTACAATATAATATTTTTGTGTGTTGGAAACACAAACTCTTGAGTGTGACTACGTTATTTATGTTAGTAAATTGGCGATATATGTGTTCCTCGAAGACAACCAATCGCTCTCTCTCTTCAGTAACGTAATTTTAGATTCGTTAGATCCAATTTCAGACTTTAGCATCAGAATTGCAATGGAACGAGGAAGCTCTCATAGCCACATTCTGGAATGGAGTTTCTGACAGAATTAAGGATGAAATGGCAACCCGCGATCTCCCATCTAAATTGGAGGCCCTTATTTCCTTGTGCATCAAAATTGACTTACGTCTCCAAGAACCTTTTTGTATAAAAAGCAAAATCAAAGGTTTTTCTTCTACTCATGTGAAAAATTCCATGCCTCATATAGAACCTATGCAAATTGGTAGGTCCCGTCTCTCGCCTGAAGAACGTCAATGATGACGTCAGTTGAATTTATGTTTATATTGTGGTGAAGTTGGACATATGATTTCTTCTTGTACCAAATGACCAGGAAATGGTCGCTACTAATCTCTCAGAGAGGGAAAAGATTAGGAGTAATACATTCCTCTTCTCAACCACTTGACTCTGATTCCTGTGACTATTATTCTTGCCAATAAATGTTACTCTCTTTCTGCTCTTCTGGATTCTGGTTCTGCTGAGAACTTTATAAAACATAGCTATGTCATCAAGCATCTTATTACCACTGTGACTTTGGAGCTCATTCAGACCTGCTCACTAGATGTGGCCGCTCGCTCTCAGCGTATGGAAATTTTGTAAAGTAACAACAAGGCAGCCGCTTGTTCGGCAAGGCATAAGCATGCCCACTATGTCTTGGCGAGCAATCACTTTGTGTTTACAGACACCCACCAGCCTGTCTTTATCTGCACACTAGCGTACATCATCTCCAGAAAATATATTCAACCATTGGTAGATCTGGTTACATAGGATCTGACCACAGCGCTTGCAGCTGACTGTACCCAACTGAAAGTACTGCAAGCACTTCAATGTGTTTTACAACCAGGTGACATGTGCTATGACTGCCAGTTAATTATGCACGCCCCAGAAATGGCATGGAAACACTCTGGCACACCTGCGTCCGCAACTCCACTCCCCCGTTACTACTGCCCTGCCCCTGTTACCACCCATAAATGGCCACTCCTGTCACTCATTCCACTTTGTTGTCTTTGCAGGGTGAGCGAGCAAAATCCAATCACTCATACTAGTTTGCGCACGCGCATTGCGAACTACATGCATGTGCACATTAGTGAACATCATCTGCAATGAGTGACCGCTTGGTAGCGAGCAGGTCTGAATGAGCTCCTTTGTCCCATCCAATATCACTGTTGGCTGTGGACAGCAGTCTGATTCCTCATGGCTCCATCACTGACTGCACGTCAACTGTTAAACTCCAGGTAGGAGCATTGCACTCTGAAGAAATGTAATTTCTCATCGGTCCTAAGGCTACCCATGCTATTGTACTCAGACTTCCTTGGCTACAGAAGTACAAACCCCAGGTCGATAGGTCTACCATGCATATCCTGTCTTGGGGTAAGAACTGTGCTAAAGCATGTCTGGAGAAAGTGGTTCACATCAGGTTCTCTGATACCTCTCTGGCTGAGAAACTAATATCCCAATACCATTCTTATCTGGCCATTTTCAGCAAACAGGGGGCTGACATTTTGCCTCCCTACAGGGAGTGGTATTGTCCAATAGAGTTTCTACCTGGAAAAACGCCTCCCCGGGGTCGGACTTATCCACTATCCGTGCCAGAGACAACATCAATGACTGTACGTTCGAGAATCTTGTGAAAAGTTTCATTTAACATTTATCTTCTACTGCCGGTGCAGGGTTCTTCTTCATTAAGAAAAAAGATGGTGATTTCATTGAGTCCCCTATAATCAATACAGGGGCGAAGACCACCATCAAGAATCGCTACCTATTAGCACTGATCACAGCTACCCATTAGCACTGATCACAGAGCTCTTTGATAAGGTGAAAGGGTCTACGGTCTTCACGAAATTGGATCTAAGGGGAGCATACCATTTAATCCATATTCGCTTGGGTGGTGAATGGAAAAAGGCATTCAAAACTAGAGATGGGCACTATGAAAACCTCAATATGGCCTTTGGTCTGAGCAATGCCCCAGCCGTTTTTCAACATTTCATGAACAACATTTTTTCGTGACTTCCTGTACCACTCAGTGGTTGTATACCTGGATGATATCCTTATATTTTCCAGTGATCTTGTTACTCATTATGACCAAGTGAAAAAAGTCAAGTCCTCAGAAGACTTTGTTCTAACCAGCTTTATTGTAAAATTGAGAAATGTGTGTTTAAAGAACCGGACATTCCTTTTCTAGGGTACAACATGTCAGGTACCGGCCTCAAGATGGATCCCGAAAAGGTTCAAGCAGTACTTTCCTGGGCTTAACCCAATTCCTTAAAAGCCATTCAAAGATTCCTGGGTTTCACCAACTACTACAGGAAATTATTTAAAGGAGTTTCTACCTTGGCAGCTCCAATCTCTGCATTAACCCATAAGGGTGACAACCCAATGCAATGGTCTCCAGATGCAAAGTCGGCCTTCCAGTTATTAAAGCAGTCATTCATTTCTGCTTCGATACTCTGCCAACCTGATGTCACTCAACCTTTCATCCTTGAGGTGGACACATCCTCTAAAGGAGTAGGGGCAGTGTTATCACGAAAATCTGAAGAAAAACTACACCCATGTGGATTTTTCTCCCAAAAATTATTGCCTGCTGAAAAAAACTACCCCATTGGCAAGAAAGAACTTTTAGCCATCAAACTAGCCTTCCAAGAATGGCATTACCTGCTGGAACTTGCCCGTTTACCCAAAATTGGTATTCACCAACCACCAACCACAGGAATCCCCGGTGGGCATTGTTCTTCTCCCGATTCCATTTAAACATTTCTTTCTGTCCTGGCTCTCGCAACTGCAAGGCAGATGCCTTATCTTGGTCCATGAACCCCGAGGACAAATCTGAAGTTCCTGAACTATATGTGTATGACTGATGTAGTTACACCTCCTCTAGAGAAAATGTTTGTCTCCCCTGAACTTTGCAAGCAACCATTGTTATGGGCTTATGCCTCCAATTCTCCAGCCATACAGGAATTAAAAAGACTCTGGAACTTCTTAAAAGATCCTATTGGTGGCCTTCTATGCCATCTGATGTACAAGAGTTTGTAACCTCATGCACTCAGTGTGCCCAGCATAAAATGTCTCACCAATTGCCTGTTGGACAATTACAGCCTCTGCCCATTCCACTACAACCAAGGACCCATATATCCATGGAATTTATTACCGACCTTCCAGTCTCCAAGGGATTTACCACCATATGGGTTGTAGTCGACAGGTTTTCAAAGATGGCACACTTCATACCTCTCTCAGGATTAAATCCTACATGATAGGTTGAAAACTTACTGCAGGTTCAGTTGATCTGTGATGCCGATACACGATGCGGGGACAAGCATTGCTATCGTAATTGTACTGGATTACAACACTATTTACACGATTGGTCATTATGAATGATCAAAGACGGCCAAATCATGTAAAAAATCACACCGTGTTTGGGCACCTTTAGTTGCAACTTCTTAATCTATTCCCAATCTGAATCAGGCTGTGTATGCGACCCACACTGTATCCAGCCTGCACTTTATAGAAACCAGCACTGTAACCTGCACTGTATCCAACCCACAGGTATGGAATGCTGTTTTCATGGTTGGGAAGATTTTGGGGAACTGCTCAACAAAAAGGCTAAATGTTGGGAGCTCTTGTTGCATGGTTGGTGTTTGTCCAATAGGACTGTAAGGGGAGGGATTATCAGATTTTATTTAGGTTTTGGGAGTTGTTTGCTTTCTCTTTGGTCCTGTGTTTTTTTTTGTCTGTTTTTGGTCTGTGTTTTTTGGTGACTCTTTCTGGTTTTATCTTTAGTTTGCTGTGGAAAAGCATAATTATCAGCAGATGCATTGGCGCAGGAGGTGGTTGCGGCTGACTAGGCTAGGCTAGTGTCACATTGAAGAGAAATGTTAGTGACACTAACCGTGTGTCACAACTCTTGAGTAGATTATGGATGCGGCCCGTATTTAGGGAATTGACGTGAACTATTCCTGAGGCGCAGAGTCTAATGTGCCGGTGGTTTTCACCAGGGACCCTCACAAGAAGGTATGGACTTGGCTGCCTCCAACACACAGGTCATGGCCCCCAGGACAGGTTCTGCTCTACAGGTGCTGGGAAACTCTGGATGGAGCGTAGGGAATATTCAGCGTAGTCCACAAGCCAGGTCAGGACCAAACAGACAATACAGTACCAGGGAGCAGACAAAAAGCAGGTCACAGGGATTAGCCGAGGTCAGAACCAGATATAATGCAGTACCAAGGAACAGGCAAAACAAGAGTCACAGGCAAGCCAAAGGTCGGGAACGTTTAGAGAATATACACTGGAATGCTGGAGTAAGGTAATGGAGCCTATACTCTGGCAAAGGAGTGCTCCAAGGGACTTCCTTAAATAGGCAGGTTTGAAACTGGCGCCTACTGTGAAGTCATGTGTATGGGCCCTTCAAGTGTATGGCCCTTTAAATTTCCATACAGGTCAGCACGCACGCTCCTTGGAGCCGCAGCCACATGTAGTTTTACCAGCCGCCCAGCAGGGGGAGCTGCAGCCATCGTCCATGGACTCTGCACACACTAGCAGTGGGCGCTGGGGGGATACCGCCTGCCGTCCGGAACTACAGCGCCACCGGACTTGGTAAGTGACAGCCGGTGTCCGGCATGCTGTGACACCGTGGCTGCTGTATGTGTATGGTGGTCTGGCATCACAAGAATGTGCAGCAGATGGATGTATTATTTTTGTTAGGGATGTGCGCCGAACCCCGTGTTTTGTTTTTTGTATCTGTATCTACTTGTGTTTTGGATCTGTATATTTTCAAAAAAAAATCATAAAACAGCTAAAATCACATAATTTGGGCCTGTTTTTGTTCCTACAGTATTATTAACCTCAATAACATTTATTTACAGTCAATTTTGACCACCTCACAGCTCACGAGTATGGTTCAATGGATCTACAATTCATAGATAGACAGTGATTAGGTAGACAAGGGAAGATAGACAGGCAATAGATAGACATGGACTGAAGGTCGACAGGGTCTGAAGGTTGACACACTAAAGGTTGACTGGTAACAAGGTCGACAGGTACTAAAGGTCGATGGGCAATAGGTCAACAGGATCAGAAGGTCTACACACTAAAGGTCGACACACTAAAGGTCAACTGGTAACAAGGTCGACAGGCAGTAGGTCGACACTCATATAGTCAAATGGTCGACCAAATTTTTTTTTTTTTATGGTTAGTGTCTGGGTTAGACACTGACTCCGACGGGTTGACTAGTAACAAGGTTGACAGGTATGAAGGTTGACAGGCAGTAGGTCAACACTTATATAGTCAAATGGACGACACTTTTTTTTTAGGGTCAGTGTCAGGGTTAGGCACTTATCCCGACGGTTAGGGTTAGGTACTTACCCCGACGGTTAGGGTTAGGCACTTTGGGTTAGGCACTAAGAGGAGGGTTAGGAATAAAGATTAGGGCAAAAAAACAAACAAAAACATCTGTCGACCATTTTCATGGCGACTATATTAGTGTAGACATGTGATGGACATTTGCATGTAGACTACATGAGTGTCGACCTATGTCGGACATTTGCATGATGACAAAAGGAGTGTAGACCATTTGCATGTTGACCACATGTCGACATGTGTCGACCATTTGAATGACAACCATGTGTTGACATGTGCTGTCCATTCACATGTCGACACCGTGTCTACGTGTATTGGCCATTTTCATGCCGCACATGTGTCTACATGTGTCGACCATTTGCATGTCTATTATATGAGAGTCAACCATTTACATGTCAATTATATGTGTGTCGACCTAATGACCATGTCAACCTTCTGCCTGTCTACCTTCATACCTGTCAACCTTCAGTCCCTGTCAACCTATTGCCTGTCTACCATCAGTCCCTGTTGACCTTGTTACCAGTCAGTCCCTGTCAACCTATTGCCTGTCTACCGTCAGTCCCTGTTGACCTTGTTACCAGTGTGTCGACCTTAAGACCCTGTCGACCTTCAGTCCCTGTCGACCTATTGCCTGTCTATCTTCCATTGTCTACCTAAACACTGTCTATCTAGACAATGTAGACCTAAAGACCGGATACCACAGCTCACAGTATTGATTTCATCTAGTTTAGGCCAAAAGTTTGCATCCAGCTAGCTGGCTGGCTAAGCTAAGCAACAGTAGAGGGTGGCACTAACATGTGGCAGTTCAGCTTCCAACATGGCACAGAGAGGCATTGCAGTGGTAGACAGGATGGCAGTTTAATAAACTATACGACCCCTAGGAAGTTTTAAAACCAAGAATGTTTTCCTTAACTAGATCAGAGGCCCGATGGGGTTGGATATGTTTATGGACTAAAGACAGGGAAAGGACCAGAGGATTAATTTGATTTTATTTATTTTAATGTTTTGATTTTTTTTTTAAATTATGAGGGAAGATCTAGGATCAAGCTCCTCAGTTCCTAAAAGATATCTTTGATCTGGAGGATTATTCTACATTTGTATACACCTAATAGAAGTGAGGTGGCCTTGCTTGTGGAGGTGCTGCTAAAACATACTGTAAACAGAGATTTACTTGGTCCCATTATCCCTAACAACCTCCCTGAGTACAAAGACTTGCTTCGGATAATGGGACCAAGACTTTTTTTTTTCTTTTTTGTGGATTGATAATATTAATTTTATTTAACTTTTATTTTTTTTACACTGGGGAAGAGCACTCCTGAACGAGGCAGCAGCCCCTTGATGAAAAACACAGACAGCACCCCTTCTTTTAGGACAACAAAGCACCTCTGCTGAGTGCAGACAGACCACCTGCAGTGCAGAGTCACAAATACGTGGACGATAAACTGCGGTCTGGCCGGCAGTGCCACCAAACAATAATAGCGCAGCTACCTTGCTAACGAACACACACACAAGAATATATATATATTTTTTGTTTTTTTTTATGGATTGATCATTTTATTTGGAATATATTGTTTTGATCCTGCACTCAAATATGTTTGTGGTCAGGAGCTGCTCTGGTACTGGAGGTGTCCTAATTCCTCCTAATGGTAGTATTGTATAGATTAGTGTACCTGAGCACTACACCTAGGAATGTCCTATATAGTATTTAATTGTTGCTTGTGTGCCAATAACAAATTACTATAATATCCTTACTGAGTAAATGAGTAGAATGGGATATGTGTATATTAATCAGATGAAGAGACACATATAAGTATATGAAAGAAAAAAAGGGGTGCCCAAGATGTATCTTCTGGGGAGCGGAGTACGGCAAGTAAAGACTGCCTGGGATTGCTCTAAATACAGGATGTCCTGGAACCGGGCATGAGTGCCGTCAATGTACCTTGTGACAGGTGCTGTCTGGGGAGGGGATGTTTCAGCATAGACTCCCACCGGAGATGATTGCCATGCACCCTCTCTTACCAAGAGACTTACCTTCCTTGCTCTCATCAGTGTCTCCGCTCCTTTCCCCCTAGCCGGCTGTTCTCTCTTTTGGCATGTCTGTTCCTCCTCGTTGCTTCTCAAGTGGTGATGTACTTCCGGGCTGTGCTGTGTCGTAGGTGTTTGGTGCTAATCCGGATAGCGGATTGGAACACAAGCAACAATTAATTACTATATAGGACATTGATAGGTGTAGCGCTCAGGTACACTAATCTGATAATCTTATTTCACTTTAATTTTTTTTTACACTGGGAATTAGCACCCCTGAACAAGGCAGCAGCCCCTTGATGAACAACACAGACAGCACCCCTTCTTTATGGACAACAAAGCACCTCTGCCAAGTGTGGACAGGCAACATGCAGTGCAGAGTCACAAATATGTAGACGATAAACTGCAGTCTGGCCAGCAGTGTCACCAAACATTAATAGCGCAGCTAAGTTGCTAATGCACACACACAAAAGAAAGGAAAAAAAAGCACTTTGCACTGGCGAAGATCACCTCTAATTGACAGAGCACCCCCCCTGGACAACACAGCACCCCTTTATGGACTGCAGCCCTAGCCCATTGATGGACAGGACAACAACACAGCAGCAGCCCTTATGCATAACACAGCAGCAGCCCCTTGATTGACAGGACAAGTGACACAGCAGCTGCAGCCCCCCTTTATATACTGCAGTCCCAGCCCCTTTATGGACAACACAGCAGCAGCCTTCAGTCCCAGACCCCGACAGGACAAGTTGGACAACACACTGACACAGACAGTAACAGCAACACATTTGTTCAGTTCACCATCCACACCCAGAGTGAAAATGGGGCCGATCACCGGTACCTTTATAGAATACAAAACCTGTGAGAATCTGACAGTGGGAGGATGACGTTTTGCTTCGTTTTGAGATCCGAGTCAGATGGGAAAACCCGAGCCAGTCTTGGACCCGACTCGGAATTGCAATGTTCAGGTGGGTCCAGTTCTAGGAGAACCAGACCCACTCATCTCTAATTTTTGTCTCTACCTTACTTTATCTCTAGTCCTCTTTATTCAAATTTGTTACACAAAATAATTTGACACAATTATTTGTTGCCAAACACAAGTCTCCATGTAGTTTTTTTTAGTTAAAACTGTTATTTGTTATTATGCTAAGACAGAGGTTCCCAAACGCAGTCCTTAATTTGATTTAACCACCTGTGTTCAACCATGGATATCTCCAAAACCTGAACTCTTGGGGAGCTTTGAGGACCGCGTTTGGGAACCTCTGTGCTAAGATATTATTATGAGCGGTAAATCCTCAGCCCAAAGTCAGCTTATTTCTGGGGCATACTGTACTAACTGAGTCATAGGCAAAGGAGAGGAGCATCTGGCCTCCCTACAGTAGGAGGGATCAGAAGTTCCTACTCCAGCTGGGTCTCTATCACCTATAGACAGACTGAAAGCTAATGGTAACAGGCTCTAAAAAGCTAAAATCTTTTCATAGCTCATTGAATAGCCCCATCTTGCCATTCCATACAGAACTATGGGGACTGTGGTAGTTTAGTAAAAGCTGCAGTACTTAAGTAAACTCCAGAGATATCAATGTATTCTCCTGTGTTTTACAGTATATAGCAGTAAAGACTTAAATTTGCCATAATCCTGTAAAAATAGACATTTATGGTTTAATAAATAGGGCCAAGGTTTTGTTTGCACATGTACAGAACAGGCCATGCGTGATCGCTCAATCCCCCTTTAGCCACAGCGCATTTGGGAGGTGGACACAAGTACCATACAAAATGGGGGCAGTTCTTCTAGTCTAGCTTCATCGGGCAGGCTGTGTAAGTTTCAGCTTATGCAGCCTGGCCACAGCAGCATGCGGTCACATCACAGATACATACAGAAGATGACTATTTCCTCCAGAAACCTCCTGCCGCTTCCCTGCGGCTGTGCAATACCATCCATCTCTAAATCAGACACATTGATACGCCAAGCAAAGAAATATTTTTACAATTTAGTTACCTACACTGCAAGTAGTAATGTAGTCTGAACAACAGTCATGGCTTGAAAGGCAGTATTCATCACAGAAACATCCTCTATAACAGAAATCATCGCGGCCTGGGCAACAGAGTTTAGAGCCTGTGGAACATCCTGTATGGAAATGAAGTAAAAATATAATTTATATGTTTGTGATATTGACAGTAGATTATTACTAGTTTTATATTTTTGAACATTTCTCTCAATTGGAGTTTTCAAATAAGGGCTGTTATGTGTAACAATTTTCATGGGGATGGACTGATCTATAATGAATGAAATATTAAGTTACCTAGTGGTTGTTTTTCTCCCCACTCTGCATTAATAACTTGTCATTCGCTAACATCTTTAAATACAGAGGCACAAATGGCAAATAAAAGAGATCACACTCTATGTGATGACTGGAGGGCCCCTCAACCTGTTACTAGGCCTGCAGCTTGGCTCATCTCAGGGTAGTGACCCAGACATTGTCAGGGGCGCCGAGAGGGGGCGGGGGAGCGGGTACAAATTACCTGGGCCCGGGCTTCCTGAGGGGCCCGGCGGTGGCCCAGGTCGGGCACCGCCCCCCCACCCTTCTCTCTACAACACAGCAGCCCAGCTGAGCAGCAGCCATAGCAGTCTCCTTTACCTGTGGGGGAGAGCGATCACACTGATCGCGCCCCCCCCTGGCTTTGCGCTGGGCTAAGGGGCTTAAGCGCCCCCCTCCCCGGCACTGCAAAAGTGCTTTTTTTTTTTTTTGGTCAGGGGGGCATGGTCAAGCCTCTGCACCTGGGCCTGCCAGGGCTCTCTACGGCCCTAGACATTGTACTGTACTTTTTACAACCTATTCCTCTGATTTTTAGTATTAAAGTACAGGGAGAAGTAGCTGCATGACCAGTGAATGTAATGACTGCTTGTTATAACTGTGGGGTATTGTGTTTGCAATGTAATAACTTATGTAATGATGTTGCAATCAGGGTTGTCTTAACAGCAGTAAGGGCCCTGGACAAAGCAATGCACTGGGGCCCCTACCCACCCATTCACGGGAAAAAAATTAAATTGTCAATAAAATTAAACCCTCCTGCATGCCCATCAGACCTCCCACACATGCAGAGAGACTCTGCCTGACTGGTCTGACGCCAGCGGATGAAGTGAAACTGGGACCGAGGTTAGTACTCATCACCGGGGGAAGATGGGGTGGGGGAGGTTAGATCAGAATACAGTGCACTGGCGGCCGGCTTATAAAAATATCACAAATTTACCAACTGGCCGCAGCTGCAGGGGGACGGGTTGGCAGGCTCCTACAAGCTTCGGGCCCTTGGGCAACTGCCCAACAAGCCCAATGGAAGAGATGGCCCTGGTTGCAATGTTGGTTACTAGGTACTGCCTTGGGTTCTATTTGGAGGAGAGTTGTTACTTCCTTGTACCTTCCCCCACCATTGGAATGCCAAGCCTTTCAACACACAAGGGCCGCAAGGAACTAACAACTCAGACATGATGATGCTACTACAGCAGGTGGCCCAGGTCCTCTCCTATTCTGTCCAGGACACATTACCATCCTGCAGATCAAAATACACCCGAATGATCCACTGGACTGGATAAAAAGTATCTGCACCAGAAACTCTTTTTATTATTCTGTGTCACCAAGGTTGGAGCGGGCCTATTACTCTGCGGATCTTGCCAGGCTCATAGGCAGCATTACCTTCCAGCCAGCAAGTCGCAAGCCCAATGGTCAGGATCCGAAAAAAGGCTGTACATGAGGCATCGTTCAGTAGCATTACTCTCGGTGGGATCCTGATCAGTGGCCTCCTTTACAGCAGTAATTTTCCCTGGTCAAGGCAACTAAGTGTGACACTGTAACTGATCACAATTTCTGTTCTGAAGGGATCACTGATAGGGGATGGAGGCCTCTCAGAGTGTGGATTTAAATAACTCCTTGTTTTTCTTCCACTAACTTCCAATTGAATGCAAATTCAATACATCAGCAATACTAACATTTAAGTATTCACTCCACAGATTACAAAATATGCTGGTGTACACTCACAACCTGGGGGTTTATCAGTCACCAGCCTAATAGTCACCTATGTTACCTTTCATACTCTGTGGCTCAAGTTGCACCATGGAGTTGGCACTACAGTATAGCAAGCCCTGACAAGTCGACAGTAAACAGTCGCAGAACATGAAGTAAACCACATTTCTGACGATTCTTAATGCTTGAGGCTAGAATCTACTGCGCATGTAAGGGTCTCCAAGAAAATGGCGTCTGCGCCATAATCTTGGGGATGAGCAAATCACTGGGAAAATGTCCGCCCCCATTTTTCCCTGTCATTTTTGGTGCTCTGCAGCACCAACCCAGCACTGCAGGAGAGCACTCTGGAGACTGCAAAGAGGTAAGTATAATTATATATGGGTGCAACATGTGTGGTGTGGCCCCGTGTGCATTGCACACCCTGCACCCATTATAGATACACTATTGGCCTAAGGACCTGATTCAGACCCGGACGCTAAGAAGCGTTCACTCGTAGCTGGCGATGGTTTGCATTGTGCGCATGCTTATGCATCGCAGTGCGTGTGCGCGAACCACTGCGAAAGATCGGGAAGTGTTCGCTAACCCAGCATAGACAGCCCAGCAGCATGAGTGACAGGAGAGGCCGTTTGTGAGTGGTGACAGGGGCCGGCCTCTAGAAACGGGGGAGTGGAGCTGTGAACGCAGGCGTGCCTGAGTGTCTTAATGCCGTTTCAGAGGCGTGCATAATTAACAGCCAGCGTCATTGTACACTTCACCTAGCTGGTTTTTACACTGAAGCGCTTGCAGCACTTGCGGTAGGGTATAGTCTACCTCAAGCGCTGCATTCGCTTCTGATTGTACCCGATGTACCAATGGTTGCATACACTTCCTGGCGATGACGTGCGCAAGTGGGCGTCTTAAGACAGGCTGGTGGGCATCTACATACACAAAGAGAATGCACGCCAAGACATAGTGGGCATGTTTATGCCTTGCGTGCGATCACCTGCCTTGCTGGGTGTGTTCTGAATTTGCATACACTCGGAACGAGCGTACACATCTAGTGTGCGGATCTGAATCGAGCCCTAAAAGTGCGAGACCCTGGATAATAAATGGATAAACTGTTGGAGAGGAGTGCGCTTCTGCGCTGTCTCCTATCTCCTTGCAGTGAAGGTGGCTAGGCACCTTCACCAAGATGGTCGCCAGATGTGTTACTGCATACAAGGACACGCCATCTTTACTGTCGCAGTGCTGCATGGACTGAACTCCGTAAGGATGTGAATGCATTTTACCTCTCTCACTGATATCACTACTGCTGCATGTTATCGCTGTTATCACCGTACCAATTTTCCTCAATATACCTGCAAGCCCGGTTAAGGATCAGTGGTCCCGATTCAGACCCGGTCGCAAGCGCTAAGCACTTGCGACCGGGTCGATGGTAGGCTAGTGCGCATGCACACGACAGAGCCGGCTCCGTCGTGCGCATGCGCGAGACCCGGATAGAGACGGGCACTCCATCACTCTGGGTCTCATACCAAAGGGTCAGTGGGAGAGCTTTCGGCTCTGTTAGAGCCGAAAGCTCTCTGGGGCTTGCAGCAACGAGACCCTACCACAAGGGTCTCATCGCAAGCCCAATGGTCGCGATGGTCTTGACCATCGCGACCATCATCATGGTCACCCACAGATATGCGAGCGGCGAGGAGGCCGTTCTGCCCGGCCCCGATTCAGAGCGAGCGCTCTGTCAGAGCGTCCGGCTCTGAATCAGGGCCACTGTTTGGACTAAACTCCATTATCCACTGATACCTATCATTAAGCTCCTTGGTTGTTGGTTCTATACCAATAGGACATATCAACATAATTGAGGGTGTCTGAGGGAATTTTTATTAAATATTTTGTTTTCTTTGTAGTTTTTAAATAAATGTACTGTGTCTGTGACAATTTTAGCAATGATCGGAGTACTGCCTATGGACACTCTCAATAGAAATGATTGGGAGGCCTGCGTCAATTGACAATACAATGTATGATAATTTATGATTAAGCTTTTTTTGGGGGGATGTGTCTTTTTATATTATTATTATTTACTTTTAGATATTTATTGTCTTACATACACTGTAGAAAAGCTGCTAAATACCTGTACCTGTGCAATTAATTCCACAATGATCTGTGACATTGGAGTCTATGTACTAAGGGCCTGATTCAGACCCGCTCGCAAGCGTGTTGATGGTGGCCCAGTGCGCATGCGCGGCATGCGCAAGCCCTGTACCGAGTGAGAACTTCACTCGCCCCGGGGCTCACTACAAGATGGTGTGGCTGTCGATGTTGATCGATAGCTTGCCCCATTTTGTAGGCGGGTAGGGGGGGTGGCTGCACAAACAAAGGCATTTGTGGGCGGCCCTACTGACATCACTCGTGATGTCAGTAGTGGACTTCCTGCTCTATTAGAGCAGGAAGTCCACTCGGGCTTGCGAGACCTGAAACCCTACCACAGGGTCTCCTCGCAAGCCCGATGGTCATGATAATCGCAACCATCGCCAGGCCACCCACTAAAGCTGTGGGTGGTCACCCACAGCTTAGCAAGCGGCCACGAGGCCAGAATTAAAAAAACCACCCCGCCCTTATTCTGAGTGAGCGCTCGCAAATCATGCCCTAAGACCTGGACAGAGATGAAGTACCAACCAATTACCTCCTAACTGTCATTTTTCAAACACAGCCTGTAAAGTGACAAATAGGTACTGATTGGTTGGTACTTCATCTCAGTCAACTTTATCTCTCTCCAACACTTAGTACATAGATCCCATTGTCTCTAAGTGGTGTGCATCAACTTCTATATTGTAAAGCAGGCCTAACAAATGCAGTACTGTACTAGAACATAAATAGGCTCAGCGGTGTATCTATAATGGGTACAGTGTGTGCAGGGCATACGGCCCCCGGGTCCATGGGGCCCCTGCACCGCACACACTGCACCCATATTTTTTTAAACTTACCTGTCCGTGGTCCCACGTTGGGTGTTAGCGCTGCTCAGAACCCCGAAAGAATGGCCGCCTGCTCTGCGCATGTGCAGTAGACTCCGGGCACACTCTAGTGCCCGGAGTCTACTAATGCTCGGCTGGCTAGCCAGCTGCGTCAGTCGGCTGCCAACCACCAGGAGAGAGAGGAGGTAGCCCCGGACGGGGAATGCACACAGGCACCTTCCTCTCTTAAGACGCCCCTGAATAGGCTCCTCACTACTTAGTCTCGACCAAGACGCAAATGTGCAGTGTGCAACAATCTTTGAGTGAAGGTTGAACACACTACAGTCATGCTCCAGAAAAATGAACTTGGGACCTGTGACAATTTACTGCAACAATTTCTGAATTTTGGATTCAGCAAGGTTCGCAATTGCAATGCTGCACGCAATCAGCTTTGCAATTACATCCTTGATATTATGCAAATGCAGCAGGAGGTGGTCGATGGTCGCAATGGTGGATGGCACTGGACCGCCAGCCAGTAAGCCTCAACTTAATCAGGGTGGCCAGTTTGCGAGCCCAGGACACTGCGTAGGTCAATAATGGGTAAATAAGGGTGTGTGGGAGAGTGTTTATTCAATACTAATTTTTTTCTCTACAGCCTGTGTGTGTATGTGTGTCTTTTCATTTGTTTAATATTTTTTTGAAGGTGGACTACAGGTGCCAGCAGGCCCTTGATGCACAGGCACGCTGGCACTTGTGGTAGGCTTTTCTGGGACCAGTAATTTTCCAGTAAAAAACAATATTACTATTATAAAAATAACAACGGCCACCACTCTCTTGGAAGAATCAGCCCTGGTGCCAACTGGCTAGGGCTGGTGGAATGATGGTAAGCCTCCCCACACTACAGTTTTTCCCTCTATGGTTACACTAGCCCTGGATGAGCTTAGACAAGGAACCCTTTATTAATTATTATTAAAATTATTATTATTAATAATATTAAGAATGCCCAATCCATTTTCAGTATACTTCTGCATCCGTGCATCTCAAATCACTACGATTCTGTATCTGACATCACTACTGTGACTCTGCATCTGATATCACTACTGTGACTCTGCATCTGACATCACTACTGTGACTCTGCATCTGACATCACTACTGCAACTCTGTATTTGACATCACTACTGCCACTCTGTATCTGACATCACAGCTACCACTCTGTAACTGACATCACCACTGCGACTCTGTATCTGACATCACCACTGCGACTCTGCATCTGACATCACTACTGCGACTCTGCATCTGACATCACTACTGTGACTCTGCATCTGACATCGCTACTGTGACTCTGCATCTGACATCACCACTGCCGCTCTATCTGACATCACCACTGCCACTCTGTATCGGACATCACTACTGCCACTCTGTATCAGACATCACTACTGCCACTCTGTATTGGACATCACTACTGCAACTCTGTATCGGACATCACTACTGCGACTCTTTATCTCACGTCACTACTGCGACTCTTTATCTCACGTCACCACTGCCGCTCTATCTGACATCACTACTGCCACTCTGCATCTGACATCACTACTGCGACTCTGCATCTGACATCACTGATGCCACTCTCTATCTGGCATCACTGATGCCACTCTCTATCTGACATCACTGATGCCACTCTCTATCTGACATCACTGATGCCACTCTCTATCTGACATCACTGATGCCACTCTCTATCTGACATCACTGATGCCACTCTCTATCTGACATCACTGATGCCACTCTCTATCTGACAGATATACTAACTGAGGAAGCCGCTGACTGTTAGGTGGAGAAATGCGTTTTATCTTCCAGAGACGCCAGCAGTACGGATGCATATGTACTGAATACCACTCTGAAGGGTACCCACAGAGATCAGTGACTATTACCGAGGTAAGCCACAGCGGGCTAATTGCCCGGAGGATTCCCACGGAGCTCGGACATGGCCACCTGAATATTTCACAGGTATAACAGCACAATCAATGAAGGTGTGCAGCCGCAGCAAGCTTAATGCTTGAAAGATCTCCAGATAAGGTGGACATACAATCCCAGTAAAAGGATTCTATTATATATTTTTTATCTCTCCCTTTATTACATGCAGAATCCTTTCTTTTTTGATTTAAATACATTACATGGCCATGTTGGATACAAAATCTAATACAATTGAGAGGAATTTATTGACTGTAAACATAGCCTAAAGGCTCATGAAGGAGACTGAGAACTAATTGTACCTTTAATAGCAGGGTATAATACTGCTTAAGGGAACAAACAAATTGTTTTAAAATATATATATATATTTGCTTTTTTCTTTTTAAACTCAGGACTATGGCCCTCATTCAGAGCCGTACGCTCTGAGCAGAGCGCACGCTCTGAATGAGGGCCGGGCTCAATTTTCATGGAGCGTCCTCCTGGACGCTCGTATAGCTGTGGGTCACCACCCACAGGCTATACGAGCGTGCTTTTTGATGGCCGCGATGGTTGAGACCATCGCGACATCGAAATTGCGAGCCGGAGCCTGCGGTTGAGGTTTTCAACCGCAAGCTCCGGAGAGATTTTGGCTCTATCAGAGCCAAAATCACTCCCACTGACATCACTAGTGATGTCAGTGGGCCGGCTTCTGACGGGAGGCGTTCCTGTGGGAACGCCCCCGTCATGGAGGCACGCCCCCGGCACGCCCACCAAAGGGGGCGTGCTGTCAATCAACATTGACTGCACGCCCCCTTTGATCGGACACAACGAGCGAAGGAATTTCCTTCGCTCGTCGCATCTGGCGCATGTGCACGACGGAGCTCCCTCCGTCGTGCGCATGCTCAGTGCATAACATCGACCCACTTGCGAGCGGACAGCCGCTCGCGAGTGGGTCTGAATCAGGCCCTATATCTGAATTGTGACTGCTGATGGTCTGAAACAATATACATGTTTCTTTTTGCAACTAAGGACTATGGCCCTCATTCAGACCCGGACGCAAGTGGCCGTTCGTACGTTCGGCGTACGTACAGACATATGTTAATTCAAGCACTCGCTCGTAATTTCGAACGCATCTAAACATCCTCCCCAAACTCTTCCGACCCCTCCTATAACTAACGAGCGTGCCAAATAGCGAGCGTACATCCCCAATGTGGCTTGCAGGGAACGCACGCACAAGTACAAACCGGAAGTGGGCCTGTCAGATTCCGATTACCTGCTCCTTTATTCTGCCTACCTCCCTCAATCGTATCATTCCAATCAATATATCAAATTATCTTAATTGCTTTTTTTTTTTTTTGGACAATGCAATAAACTTTACTCTTGTCCATGTTTGTGTTTACCCGCAGAATACGTACGGCTTAAACATTCGCTTTTATTTGTCAGAATACATGTTTGAGCCAATTAAACATTTGTTTTATTTGTTTTTAACCAAGCATATTTTACTGGGTTCATTTCTTTATTTAAATTTGCTTATGCATGTCACTGCATCAAGCCTATCATAACTCTCAATAGATTTGTGGCCCTGTCGAACACATGACTCATACACTAACCAATAGAATTGGTCCTGTTAATTACCCAAATACATTAGCCAATCAAATTTATTTTCGGGTCTTTATTAAAAATTATTTTTAGAAAATACACCATTGCCATCATGAGAGCCTCGGCATTCACCAGGCGCGAGCTGATGGTGTTAACCGAGGTCATGGACAGGCGGATCACCAGCCAGCTTCCCCCCATCACCAATAGGGAAAAGCGTTCCGCATATGCGGAGGTACGTGGCCGCCTGCGTTCCTTCGGCTCACGCCGCCAGATAGGCCAGCTGGAGCGCAGGTGATCCGACCTGCAACGGCGGACGCCCCGCTTGCTGGCATGCTTTCGCATGCAGATCGCGGAAAGTAAGTTTTTGTGACTGTGGTTTTCATGTTTATCTTTGTACTCATATGTGTATGGCCATGGTTTCATGTATGTCCTATTTATTCTTTGTACTCATATCTGCATGGCCATGTTTTCATGCATGTCCTATTTATTCTTTGTACTCATATCTGCAGGCCATGTTTTCATGTATGTCCTATTTATTCTTTGTACTCATATCTGCATGGCCATGTTTTCATGTATGTCCTATTTATTCTTTGTACTCATATCTGCATGGCCATGTTTTCATGTGTGTCCTATTTATTCTTTGTACTCATATCTGCATGGCCATGTTTTCATATATGTCCTATTTATTCTTTGTACTCATATCTGCATGGCCATGTTTACATATTTGTGTTGTCAAAAATTAGTGTTTAACTAGGTCTGGGTTGAAAATAACCACAATTTGTTTCCCATCTTTTAGGGGCAGAGTGAAGACTACGGCGTCATCGCCGTCAAAGACGGCGCTCTCAGCCCCTCTCCCCAACCCCCAGCCAAACATCCACACCCAAAAATTCCCTTATTTCCCCCTCCTCCCCAGACTGCACAGACCCTGTGGAAGATGTTTCGGGGCTCCTTCCCCTCCATCCCAATTCCCCCTCTCCTCCAACCACCCCTCTCATAACTACCCCCTCCCCTGAATCCCAAATCACCCCTCCAACCTCGTTGGGGAATGTTTGCACCTCCGAGGAGGACGAGGGAGTTGCTTCTGTCCCGGGCGTTATTTTGAATGGTATGGTTTTTTTTTTTTTTTACTTTTTAAAAAAAACTGTTTGTATGTAATCCTGTTTCTGTGCCTTTTTTTGTGGGGTTTGTAGGAATTTTTTGTAGATTTCTGTTTGTCTTTACCTTTTACTGCTGATTTCCCCATACACATATCACACCTGTCAGAATCTGATGTTTTTTGTAGCAATTTTTGGGGTGTCCATTTTTGGGGCCTTGGTTTTTTTGGGCTAAATCTGCTTTTGGTCACAATATTGTCATTTTTGGTTAGCTTTGTTTGGCTTGTTTTTTAATGTGGTTTCATTAATTATGTATTAAGCCCCACACTTTTCTAACCCACAGAGGAACAGAGGCGTTTGGCGGACTTATCCGGATGCGTAGAAAGGATGCGGGGCTACGTCATCGGGCTGCTGGTGGTCCTTGACCATATGTCTGTCATCCTGCGTCCCTAATTTATTTTGGTTCTTAAAAAATAGTTGTCTACAATAAAATTTTAATCTTAAAGTTCTGTCTCATTCCTTGTCTCCAAATCTGAGATTGTTTTCACTGACATAAGTAGACTCTGCCAGCAAGTATTTGCAATTATTGTCACTAAGATTGTGTGTTGTATTTTTTAGGAAAACAGGCACAAGAAACACCTAACAGTAACAATCTGATTGGGCTTTTTTTGTGTTTGACAATTTATATATTACTACATTTTACAGGTTCCAATTTGGGGGGCAACCTGCTTAGGCCGAGATTACAAAGCCAACTGATTGTACAGGATTCCTTTTGGTGTTGGTTTTGACCCAGAAAGCATCTTTAAATGTAGATCAAATTGCGTCATTACAGGATTAACCCTTATTAAATTTTAACGTGGGTGAACCTGGTTACACTTGCTTGTAATGGGCAAAAAAATGACCAAAATTACACTCTCAAAACATTTATTCACAACTTAACTAAAATAACAAAGTGTTCACTCACAAACAATACACACAGTGAAAACCAAAAATACAACCCATAAAACACCATATGAAAAAAGAAATGAAAAATCAAGAACTGGTTGACGAAGGAGCATGCCAACATGATTCCACAAATGTGGCGTTGCAATATGGGTTCCAGAATATATATCCAATGTGTCCCCATGAAGGATTTTTTAGGGTAGCAGGAAGTAGTCATCGATTGAGTCCCAAAGATTATGAAATCAAACAGAAGATGGGAATCAAAAAACAAATGAATTAGATGTTCTCCAAAAATCCTTACCACATTGTGTCTAAACACTTTTGTGTTGCAAATAATTACCTAAAATATCGGGCCACCACATCATCGCGTATGGCCCCCCCACATACTGACCTCCGACCAACCTCAGGGGGGCCATCCTCAGGCAAGGCATCCTCTGGCTGCATTGGGACACCACTCCTTATGGCGATGTTGTGAAATATCCCACACAGGACCACAATTTTCGAAACCTTATCCGGCAAATACATGAGCTCGCCACCAGAGCGGTGGAGGCATCTGAATCGGCCTTTTAAAAGGCCGATACAGCGCTCCACCACTTGCCTGGTGGCTGTACGTGTGGCATTAAAATTACTTTGTGGCCCTGGTGTAGGAGCCAAATAAGGAGTGAGCAGCCAGGGCGTGCAAGGGTAGCCACTGTCTCCTGTGAAAAATAAGTGACAACATCAGGATCACTGTGTATCAAGCTTAACATTGTTATGTACTAAAGGTCTCCACTTACCCAGAAGCCACGCATCACCATCTTGAAGGTTGTTTAATTTGTGCCATATCCCTGATTGCCGGATGACGAATGAGTCATGTGCACTTCCGGGTAATTTTGCATTCAGGGACAGGATCTGGAGGGAGGCATCACATACCACCATTACATTCAGGGAGTGATAGTGTTTCCGGTTGTGAAATATGGCCTCCAGCCATGCTGGAGGCTGAAGTGGTATGTGAGTACCATCCACAACCCCTATGATGTGTGGGAAGCCAGCTATTTGGTAAAAATTGGCCACTAAGGGCACCCATATCCAAAGGCATTTTAATAAAATGATGGAGGTGCTTGAAAAGGGCCTCCATCACTGCCCTCAGGATCCGGGAAAAGGAGGATTGCGAGATTCCCGCCACTATTCCCACCATTGTTTGAAACGATCCTGAGGCACAGAAATGTAACACCGCCATAAATTGCGTAAGTGATGGTATTGCTGTAGGACTGTCAATTTGCCGCTCAAGATCACTCTCTATTAATGAGAGAGTGTCTATGATGATTTTGGGTGGAAAACGGTAGCGTCTTAACACCTCATCATCGGGCATTCCAAAAAGGGTGACACGTGTTCGATATATCTGGGGCCTTGCACGCCTACGATGCCTACGCCTGGGACGAGATTGAGGTTGGTCGGCTTCCGGGAGCATAGCCAGAACAATCCGACCAAGATCAACCTGAAATGGCAAGATTTGAATGTAAGGCTTTTTTGGTCATAAATATTTGAAAATTTACTTAGCTTGATGATACAATCCAATGATGCTTACATGCCGGGGTATTGTCATGATTGGCCAAACCTATAAATAATAACAAATAAACAATGCAACAATTTAGGGTGGGCATTTAGGAATCTAAATTGGGTGCAAGACAAAACAGAAAAGGGGAAAAACACACATTTTGGCAAAGAGCAAAACAACAGTGCGCAGACTACCTCAATTTGGGCCCAAATGTATTAAACAAATGCTAAAGGGAAAACACAACCAATTTCACGGGTCGAAATAAGAATTTAAAAATGCGCTAATTAGTTCGCAAATACAAGTCACAATAGAAACAGATAAAAATGCGCTAATTACTTTGTAAATACAAGTCACAATAGAAACAGATAAAAATGCGCTAATTAGTTCGCAAATACAAGTCCAAAAATCCGCAGAAATAAAAACACGAATTAGTTCATACATTTCGGACTCACAAAACCAAAGGTTAAAAGTGTAAGGTCAAACAAAGTTGCGTTATAAAAAACATGAACATTTACTAAACAAGTGAAAAAAAAAAAAACTTACCAATAGAGGATATATAAGTCACCGGATAAAAAGGTCATTGGGGCAGAGCCAAAAGAAACCTAACAAAGGAGAATTTTTTAAAAATTAACGAGCCAAAATTCACAAAAAGAAGGAGACACAAAGTGAACAAAAATTAGACGGCCAAAAACTTACCAAAAAATACACGTAAAAAAAAACAACCACACCAAAAAAAGCGAACGGAAAAGAATAAAACAAAAAGACAAACCAAAAACAACTCCCAACAACGCCAAATCCAAATCCCGCCAACAATCCACTCCGACCAATGTAACCTCCAACAACCAACAACCGCCACCTCGACTCGAGATGCCGCAAGTCATAAATAGTGTTTATTTTCCCACACAAATTAAGGAGGGATCATAGGAACGCACAATCAATGATGCGGCCGAAAAATAAGGACGCATGTATAAATACGTCACGAGCCAAAAAAAACGTTCCGGTGTATTTCTTGTTTGGAGATAAGAAATGGCTACAGACCAGGGAAACAATGGCCAACAGTCTGCCGGTAAGTATTTCAGGCATTTCCAAACAATGATTATTTTGAAACATAATATAGTGCAAGTTGTCAAGCTTAAATTTCTCAACATTTAAACAAATAGGTGAGGAGGATGACATGGAAGAGGCTGCTGGGCCCAATATTCCGGCCAAAGCAGGGAAAAAGAAAAGGCAGCCACAATTCACAAGAAAGGAGATGGAGGTTTTGGTTCAGAAGTGTGTGGACATCCTGCCACAGGCAGACAGGAATATGAGTGCAAGCCAGAGGTGGAGAATGTGGGAGGAGGTAGCCAGTGCTGTCAATAGGGTGGGTGATTATGTCCGTCTAGCCCGGGATGTCAAACGGCGGTAAGTAAAAACTTGACCCCCCTAAAACCAAAACCCCCCCCCAAAAAAAAGGATAATGGTTCCATTTTCTCCCACAGATGGGCCGACTTCAAATATCGCCTGAAGCAAAAACTGGCGGACAGGGCTAGGCATGCAAGTGGTACAGGTGGGGGTTCCACCCCTGTGTCATTGGAGTTGAATGATTTAGAAGAGCTGGCACAGGGGTGTGTGCAGGCTGTGGAGGTGTTTGGCGTGTCCAACATGGATAAGGACATGCCAGACTTTGCGGCTCCTCATGTTGTCCCAGGTAAATATTGTGATGTCACCAACTCTGAAATGTTATTGTGCCAATATGTAGATTCTAATGTGACTCTTTTATCATTTTGCCAACAGAGACACAGGCGGATGAGTCTGCTCCAGAGGGGAGCCTTGGCCGCAGAATTTCTGCTAGCTCTGCAGGGGAGGAACCAGTACATCCAGCTGAGGACCCTGCAGAAGCCAGTCCAGGGCAATCCCCCTTGCAGGCAGTGTCCCTCCTCACAGAACTCAATTTTAAATAGGATTTCCATACGGAGATTCTGCAGAGGATGGACGCCAGTCTGGTACGGGTGGCTGAGGCCCTGGAGCAAAATGCTGCGGCCAACGTGACCATTGGTCAGACCCTGGCAGAAAATACCAGGGCCAACATCTGCATCGCCAATGCCCTGGAGCAGCTCGTTCGCAAGCACATGGTGGAGCCGACCTCCCTTCCTGCCGGAACATCAGGATCCTCCACCTCTTGCACAACATCAGCCAATCCTCCAAATGTGCCTAGCCCTGTGCCGAGTCCAGAGGCCACAACATCTGCCTCTGGACGGGCCAGCTCGATGACATCCCGGACCCGGTTTGGCGCCCACCCTCCCCCAGCCAAACGGGGGAAAAAACGTTGACAGCACTGGCTACTTTTCCCACACTCCTTCTGTGCTTGCCCCATATTCCTTTCTGGCCAAAACATCCCTCTCTTTTCTTGTGAATTGTTTTTAATTTTTAGCTTTAAGTTTCCATACCTTTTATGTTTGCACAAATAAAATTTTTTTTGGGAATAACACTGCCAAAAATGTTTTGGCCAAAAATGTGCCTGAAAATGTTTTTAGTTTCCAATAAATTTTTGAAAAATGTTCGACATTGTATTCTGACATTATTTTAGAAATGGTTTACATTTAATCCTGGCCCACAAGGCAAAAACGAGCTCCCCAAAAATGTAAACGAAATAAAAAACAAAAGGGCTCTTTAAGGAACACTTTAAAATTTACATAAGGAAGCAAATTCTCCAGACAAAAGCAAAATGGAAAAATACACACAAACATGATGACATTATTGTTACAATAGCCCAAAAACAAAATATCAACCCAAAAAAAAACACCAACAAATGTACGCTAATTGATTGTGTAATCCTGACATTAGCAGCTATGATTTCCACCTGCGTACGGTTTTGTGCTAACCCAAAAAACTGATTTCAAAACACATTACAAGCCGGTTTTCAATACAACACTAATTGTTTTTCTGACAAGCCGTGATTAATCGATGAAACATCGTGGAGGGCCGGGACGGAGGAGAAGGCCATCGCCAATGTGGTCGAGTAATCTAGACCGTAAGCTGTGCGAGCATTTTGAACGGAAAGAGGATCATCCAGTGACGTATGAGTTTGTACGAACACATTTGACGTTCGCTTCTGATAATGTATGTACGCCCAAAAAACACCTCGCCACGCCTGCGTTTTTCCATCTCCACCCCCGTCAACGCCCAAAAATGCCCTGTTCTGTCAATCACATTTGACATGTCACTTCCTGTACACTATTTGACAAACGAGACAAAAAAACCTCGCAATATGCCGTACGCACATGCGCAGTGTTACACCGACGCATGCGCGCTTTCTCAAATTCGGAACGCAACGAGCGTACTGCTGTTAACGAGCGGCTCTGAATGAGGGCCTATGTTTTAAATAAGACTGCTCACAGTCTGAAACAACATACTGCTCATAAACACACTTTGGCAGTAAAAGGTCTTGTATCAATATGTATCTAAGTATATTATTGTTACAAATGTGTTTGAATTGAGACTACTGACAGTCTGAGGTGTATCAATTTGGATTTGTTCATATTGATACTAGTGTATCTGTATAATTATACAAACATGTAAACCAAAAGAAAAAAAGGAAAAGGACTCCTTGTGGGGACACACGATAGGTACAGAGATGTGGCTAGTGTAGCCTATTAAAAATTAACTTTTAATTAATATATTAAAAAAGAGAGCAATTATTAAGAAAATAGACAAACTGGTATACATACAACATGAAACACATAAATCACTGGAGACTGTTGTCTCTCAGTATGCAAATCTATGAAGACATATTTATCCTGGGGATTAAAGAGCCGGGTGAGATAATTGAAATAATCAATTTAGATGTGTAATGTGCTGAACCAGCAATCTAATATATCGCCAGTTAATCACAGACTAGACATATAGTATGATAAATATTGTTCATCTATATCTCATATATTACTATAGTACTAATGCCTGCATACACTCTAGAAAGTAGCTATATACATATGGGTACACAACAATCCAATATTGCTGTTCCAAATAACAATCCAATATTGCTGTCCCAAATAACAGTTTGCAAACAACCAGCCAGAAAATGAGTAAATGGTTAATATAACACATAGATTGGCATGATGTCTGATGACACAATAACTGTTTGCATATCACCTATTGCTGAACAAGAAAAAAGTGTGCGACACAATAGTCTCTCTGGAATATAGTCGCATATACTGCAGTCAGATGTCAAAAAAATAGCTGATAGGAATCGTGGCCGTCTGCCCTGATGCGCTAGGCAGTGCAGGGGGTGTGCGCCACTTACCTGATCAGCGAGAAGTCCAGCTGTACAATCTGTGGTGATATCAATGCAACGAGTGCATGCCGCTGTGTCTGGAGTAGAACCCGGTGTCACGTGTGAGCATCACGTGACTCGGAAGTAGGATGCGCGTTTCGCCATTGTCAACCTTGTTCACAGTCTCCACCCTAGATTCTCAAACGTAATGCACCATACTAATAGTTATGTCTATCCAATCACATTGCCCCTACATTGACTGACTGATTATAGAGCCAATACCTGTAAAAGATCTGTGGTCCAAATATGAAGTCAGAATTCAACAGACATGTATATTAGTGAATAGGAAGGCTCAAAAAACGGCAATGTATAAAATAGATGTAAGATTTGATAACCAAATAATATACTTCTGAAAATGAAAGATGCTTTAGAGAAAAGAGTGATTGAGAGTATACAAAAAAATTGTGCTTAAGCAAAATTGCAGATAATAAAAAATATATCAGTGTTGTATATAATGTTCAATACCTATTATTTTAACCCTGTGAATACCTTGTATTAATCATAATTAGAGTATGACAAAAAGAAGAAGAGTATATTGTCCAACATGGTCACCGTGTGTGCAATATGTACTATCTTTTTTCATATTGGTATACAGGTCCACATTGCTCTCTAACCATCAATTCCAAAAGGAAATGATTAGTGGTTGCATGGGTTTCTGATACTATTATACCGATGTAGCTTTTTTCCATTTCAATTCTTCCTTGTATTACAATAATTACTTTTAACTAATCTTTCTAATTCTTCTATTCAAGGTACTCTCATTGTAGATTTTCAGGAGAGACGCCTGCAATGTTTTTCATCAGGTGCCCCTCAGCTGATACAATGCAACAGCAGATGCCGTACTTCCTTATTCCAATCCCTATATGCTCTTTTGAGTACGCTCACGCATCATTCACTACATGATATAATGATGTGTAGTAGCTGCTCTTTGTAGCATTATGATAGGGAGCTGCTTGTTTTTTCTTAGTACTATGATTATACTCCTCTTGCCCAGTGAATTTTTCTACAACTCCCACTTTCTTCTTTTTGTGATACTCTAATTATGATAAATACAAGGTACTCACAGGGTTAAACTAATAGGTATTGAATGTTATATACAACACTGATATATTTTTTATTATCTGCAATTATGCTTAAGCACAATTTTTTTGTATACTCTCAATCACTCTTTTCTCTAAAGCATCATTCATTTTCAGAAGTATATTATTTGGTTATCGAATCTTACATCTATTTTATACATTGCCATTTTTTGAGCCTTCCTATTCGCTAATATACATGTCTGTTGAATTCTGACTTCATACTATTGGACCACAGATCTTTTACAGGTATTGGCTCTATAATCAGTCAGTCAATGTAGGGGCAATGTGATTGAATAGCCATAACTATTAGTATGGTGCATTAATTTTGAGAATCTAGGGTGGAGACTGTGAACAAGCCTGACAATGGCAAAACGCGCGTCCTACTTCCGGGTCACGTGATGCACACACGTGACGCCGGGTTCTACTCCAGACACAGCGGCATGCACTCGTCCCATTGATATCACCACAGACTGTACTGCTGGACTGCTCGCTGATCAGGTAAGTGTCGCATACCCCCTGCACTGCCTGTCGCATCAGAGCAGACGGCCACGATTCCTATCAGCTATTTTTTTGACATCTGACTGCAGTATATGCGACTATATTCCAGAGAGACTATTGAGTGTCACACACTTTTTTCTTGTTCAGCAATAGGTGATATGCAAACAGTTATTGTGTCATCAGACATCATGCCAATCTATGTGTTATATTAACCATTTACTCGTTTTCTGGCTGGTTGTTTGCAAACTGTTGTTTGGGACATATGAACAGCAATATTGGATTGTTGTGTACCCATATGTATATAGCTACTTACTAGAGTGTATGCAGGCAGTAGTACTATAGTAATTTATGAGATATAGATGAACAATATTTATCATACTATATGCCTAGTCTGTGATTAACTGGCGATATATCAGATTGCTGGTTCAGCACATTACACATCTAAATTGATTATTTCAAATATCTCGCCCGGCTCTTTAATCCCCAGGATAAATATGTCTTCATAGATTTGTGTACTGAGAGACAACAGTCTCCAGTGATTTATGTGTTTCATGTTGTATGTATACCAGTTTGTCTATTTTCTTAATAATTGCTCTTTTTTAATATATTAATTAAAAGTAAATTTTTAATAGGCTATTCTAGCCACATCTCTGTACCTATTGTATGCCCCCACAAGGAGCCCTTTACCTTTTTTTCTTTTGGTTTACATGCTGTATTTTGACTCTGGGGAGCACCAGGGACTAACCAACATATAGATCTTCTGGACTGAGGTCTTATGATCATCTATTGGGTACATAGGGCCTAATTCAGACCCGCTCGTGAGTGTAGGACGCTCGCAAGCTGGTCGATAGTGCCCTAATGCGCATGCGCACGACGGAGGGAGCTCCGTCGTGCGCATGCGCGAGACCCGCATAGCGACAGCCAAGCTGTCGCTCCGGGTCTCGCACCAAAGGGGGCGTGCTGTCGATGGTGACTGACAGCACGCCCCCTTTCGTGGGCGTGCTGGGGGCGTGGCTGCCAGACGGAGGCGTTCCCATGGGAACGCCTACCGTCTGGGTCCGGCCCCACTGACATCACTAGTGATGTCAGTGGGAGTGATTTTGGCTCTGATAGAGCCAAAATCACTCCAGGACTTGTGGCCACGAGATCCTACCGCAGGGTCTCGTCGCAAGCCCAATGGTCGCGATGGTCTTGACCATCGCGACCATCATCATGGACGCTCGCATAAGCTGTGGGTGGTAACCCACAGCTATGCGAGCGTCCAAGAGGCCGCTCCATTTTTAGGTAGGAGGGCCCTGATTCCGAGCGAGCGCTCTGGTCAGAGCGTCCGGCTCTGAATCAGGCCCATAGATACTGATTGAGAACTTGTATATTTAGTCCTTTGAATAGGTAATTTCTGAAGATATATCATTGTTAATATTATAGTAGCATTTTTTCAGCGCGGTTTCCTTTCTCTGTTTTTTGGTGTAATTATACAAACAGTAGAGGTTTTTCTGTTGAAAGAACATTTACGGTTTGTATTTAAACAAATTGAAATGTTATGTGTACATTGTTTGTTTTATGCTAAAGTTTAATTAAATATAATATTTTATTATGTGTTGTGGGCCCATTATCTTGTGATATATTTTTAGATTAATGACTATATAATATTGTCGGCTTATATCTGGTATATGGATGGAATTAATATTATAGTTTTATTGAACCAATAGGGATGTATTAAATATATTATAATTAATTAGCTGATCCAGGGCTTTCTTTATTTTATTTATATTTTCTTGTGTTTGAAAGGGCGGTTTGAATAGATTGTCTATATAGAGAGCTGCAGTTTCAGTATTATATTGATAATAAGATCAGCGCCAGGTTTAATTATTTGCTTTTTTCTGTATCTGACATCACTGATGCCATTCTGTAACTGAATGCATACACAGTAAAAAAAAATTAAAATGCTCAACTGTGTCCAACATCATCACCATATTGACGGAGTCAGAATCCGGCCCTAACAGCTGTCCCAGTAATAGAGCAGGATGGAAGTTCTCTGTTGAAGGACTGTAGAATAGCAGCAGAGGTATGTTACCACATAGCCCTGACAGCCATGTGTCTGCTTCATTGTTCTGTTTATGTCCATTAACTTTGCATTTCTCCAAATTGCTTCCTATATCTATATATACTGTATATTACCCAGTTAAGTGGTTAAAGTAGATACAGAAAATGTTTATAATACTGTACATATAGAGTGTTACTGGCCCACAGGGAAACAGGGGAAAATCCCAGTGGGCCCCACTGCCTGAAGGCCCCACATCCTTTTCTAATGTCAGGTGCTAGATTGTTCACTCGAATCATACATTATTATTCTATTAGAGGGTCAGTTACCTGGAGGAGCAGGAACATGAATGAACATGGGTATATAGTGCTTTTAAATGGTGGTTTGGCGAGAAATTAAAGTTGGTTGATTTTGAAAGGCACTAGCCAAAAAAAGCAATTTTGGAGAAAAAGTAAATAGCAAAGTAAATGGCTCTGAGGGGAAGGGGAATGCAGAGTATGGATGTGAAACATACATTGTTGCTCTACTGGGAATCGCGGGAGGCTCCTGATTTTTTGGGTAACCCCCCGTGATCCCGGAAGAGTAGGCATATCTCCCGCATCCCGCCCACTTCCTAGTGAAGTGGGCAGGATGGGGAGATTTTAGCTGAAATTTACGGGTCGGTGAGGAAGGGGCGGGACTAAAGGGGGCAAATCACATCATTTTGCCCTGCCTCCTCCTCACGGACCCATTGTCACGACCCTGTCTAGTTGTCACCTTTTTTGCCTTGAGACTTACCCCTGTCAGCTCCCCCATGGATCTGTGTGTGTAATTTGCCTGGAGGATTTGCTCTGATTATTGCACCTGGCCTCTCCTCTGTCTGTGTGCACTGCTAGCCCTGATTGGAATCGCAGGTGTGGTTCTGATTCTCAGAGCTGCAGAGATGAATACTCCCTCTGCATGCTGTGCCTTCCACCACTCAGAATGCTACTACCAGACCACCTGTCCGTATCCACCAATTGCTGCCAGACCCATGATATATATATGCTCTCCTGATAGCATTCTGGGCCTGAACATCTCGTCTTCCCGTGGTGTATGGTTCATGCTGTTCCTGCATTCAAGTCTATCCCTGTAACCTGCTACAGCAATCCCTGGCGCTATCCAGAAAACCTGTTTCAACTGTACCTGGCAATCCAGTAAATCTGCTGGCAGCATCCCCTGGTGCTTCCAGAAAACCTGTTACAGCCAAACCTGGCAATCCAGTAAGCCTGCTGACAGCAACCCCTGGTGCATCCCGAAAACCTGCTACAGTAATACCTGGCATCCAGACGTCCTATTACAGCATACCTGGCCTGTGCTCTGCTGTTAGTCCTACTCCTGGTTGGTCCCTGGCACTCTGTAAACCTGCATCGTGTCACCCTGCCTTGCTTCCTGCTGTGGATCAACTCCTGCCCCTGTTACCTACCTATTCCCTCCCTGAACCTAAAATTCCCAAACCTACCCATTCCTTCCTGAAACCTGTTATTTCCAATTATCCTGTCCAGCCTGCAAATTCCCAAACCTACCCATTCCTTCCTGAAACCTGTTATTTCCAATTATCCTGTCCAGCCTGCAAATTCCCAAACCTACCCATTCCTTCCTGAAACCTGTTATTTCCAATTATCCTGTCCAGCCTGCAAATTCCCAAACCTACCCAATCCTTCCTGAAACCTGTTATTTCCAATTATCCTGTCCAGCCTGCACCTGAGTTCTAGCCTTTGTCATAGTAATTTCAGATTACCCTGTTTAGCCCTCGTCTCAGCATTACCTGACTTCCCTTCAGCCATTGTCACATTCCAGTCCAGAGTCAAGTTCCAAGCTCATCAGTTCAGTCCACGTTGTTCCAGTCCAGAGTCAAGTTCTTAGTTCATCAGTTCAATTCAACAAGTCTTCCTGCCGGTCCCAGTCCGGTCCCTCCAGTTACTGTCATTTATCATCAAAGGCAGTTTTCACTGCTACCCAAGTCTTGTAAATAGAGCTATTTACATTATCTGTGATTCCAGTCATGCCGGCCTCCGTTGAAACCCGATCACCATCTGAGACAGGTAACTCGCAGACACCAATCATGACAGAATGTTCAGGCCCAACGATGGTGGTGGATCAAGCACCTATTAAGGGACTAGATGCTTTCCGTAACCTGGTCACCCGCTTGGATTCACAGGAGGCCGTACAGCATCAAGTGCTACAGCTTTTGAAAATCCTGAATAACCGGCTAGATGTTACCCAAACCTTGCCTGAACCCCTAACTACCTTCCATCGACTGCTGGAACAGCTTCAGGCTCTACTCACCAAAATTTTTCAGATCATTCCTGAATTTCTTAGAGCTGCCTCTGCCTCGACTAAAACCTCTGGCTTGGAATCCCTAAGAAACAAGGATTCTTCTGAACCAAGTACTGTCAGACATCGTAGTTACCCACGCCCCAAGCTCTCTGTGGCCGAACGCCAGCGGCGCAAAGATTTACAGCTCTGTCTCTATTGTGGGAGTTCTGACCACTTCATTAAAGACTGTTTCCTTTGCAGCTCCAGCAGTGGTTGCAAGTGTCAACGTCTCAGTGCCCGTTTCGGCTCCAGCCCGGATTCTGGCCGTTCCGGTCCCAGCCCGGATTCTGGCCGTTCCGGTCCCAGCCCGGATTCTGCCCGTTCCGGTCCCAGCCCGGATTCTGCCCGTTCCGGTCCCTGCCCGGATTCTGCCCGTTCCGGTCCCTGCCCGGATTCTGCCCGTTCCGGTCCCAGCCCGGATTCTGCCCGTTCCGGAACCAGCCCGGATTCTGCCCGTTCCGGTCCCAGCCCGGATTCTGCCAGTTCCGGTCCCTGCCCGGATTCTGCCCGTTCCGGTCCCTGCCCGGATTCTGCCCGTCCCAGCAGGGGACTCCAGTCAGCAGCCCCTGGAGGGGTTTCAAGTCTCGTACCCCAGGAGGGGGTTTCAAGTCTCGTACCCCAGGAAGGGGCTTCAAGTCTCGTACCCCAGGAGGGGGTTTCAAGTCTCGTACCCCAGCAAGGGGTTTCTAGTCTCGTACCCCAGGAGGGGGTTTCTAGTCTCGTACCCCAGGAGGGGGTTTCAAGTCTCGTACCCCAGGAGGGGGTTTCAAGTCTCGTACCCCAGGAGGGGGTTTCAAGTCTCGCGCCCCAGCAGGGGGTTTCAAGTCTTGCGCCCCAGGAGGGGGTCTCAAGTCTCATGCCTCAGGAGGGGGTCTCAAGTTCCTGTTATCAAGGAGAAGTGTCTTGTGCTACAAAATCTGATTATGGTTCCTGTTCACCGTCTCCTGTATATATTGTTCCAGAAGATGACAATCTCTGTAGTCTGTTCTCAGCTTTGATTGTTGATGCTACTGTCTCTAGCTCCCCAGGACTCCTTCCAGTTCCATCAATTGGTCCGAATTCCGAACATCGGTCAGCTTCAGTTATTTCGACTCCTCATCAATCGGAGCATCCTCAAATTTCCTCCTGCCAGGCACCTGAAAGTGCTCCACAATCCTTGAACACACAGGATTCGTCAGATACTTCACCATGCATTTATTTTGATGGGGACTTAACTCAATACTATGCTTTATTGAAACAATTCTTCAGTATGATGAATTCTTCCCTGCCATGTGGAGTCAAGTCTACTAATATTGTAGAGTTTGTTATCTCATCTTTTCAAGGTAAAGCTTGGGACTGGGTTGCCCCTATTTACAACTCCAAAGATCCAATGCTTCAAAATATAAAGACTTTCAGTGAAGCTGTTGTCAAAGAATTTGGTCCTTACCCTGTAAACCAAAATTGTAGCGAAGTTCTCAGTTCCAAAATATTGTCCAAGCACTCTGTTTGTGCTACCAAGAATTCGTCCTCCACTCCTCTGAAATCTGAACAAGGTCAAGTTTTCAAGGGCCAGCGTGCCGAATTCCAGGCATCCCAAGAGAGCAGCACTTTTGAATCTGTAACCCAGAACATGACTTGTGCACACACCTCCTTGTCCCCTTTCTGCTACTGTTCCTCCCAAAATTCTGATCCTGTCCTTCCCAGCCACATATTTCCACAGGAGTTGCCAAAGATTCCTGGTCCGTTGGATGGCACAAAACGTTCTCGCAGCAAAAAGAAGAATCGGCGAAGGTCTTGAACTATCTTCTTTCCACTTCAAGTATCCCAAGAAATTGAGAATTGGGAAGATGTCTGAAGGAAGTTTTTGTTTGTGTCCGGAGTCCACCCATAAAGAGGGGGGTACTGTCACGACCCTGTCTAGTTGTCACCTTTTTTGCCTTGAGACTTACCCCTGTCAGCTCCCCCATGGATCTGTGTGTGTAATTTGCCTGGAGGATTTGCTCTGATTATTGCACCTGGCCTCATCTCTGTCTGTGTGCACTGCTAGCCCTGATTGGAATCGCAGGTGTGGTTCTGATTCTCAGAGCTGCAGAGATGAATACTCCCTCTGCATGCTGTGCCTTCCACCACTCAGAATGCTACTACCAGACCACCTGTCCGTATCCACCAATTGCTGCCAGACCCATGATATATATATCCTCTCCTGATAGCATTCTGGGCCTGAACATCTCGTCTTCCCGTGGTGTATGGTTCATGCATTCAAGTCTATCCCTGTAACCTGCTACAGCAATCCCTGGCGCTATCCAGAAAACCTGTTTCAACTGTACCTGGCAATCCAGTAAATCTGCTGGCAGCAACCCCTGATGCTTCCAGAAAACCTGTTACAGCCAAACCTGGCAATCCAGTAAGCCTGCTGACAGCAACCCCTGGTGCATCCTGAAAACCTGCTACAGTAATACCTGGCATCCAGACGTCCTGTTACAGCATACCTGGCCTGTGCTCTGCTGTTAGTCCTACTCCTGGTTGGTCCCTGGCACTCTGTAAACCTGCATCGTGTCACCCTGCCTTGCTTCCTGCTGTGGATCAACTCCTGCCCCTGTTACCTACCTATTCACTCCCTGAACCTAAAACTCCCAAACCTACCCATTCCTTCCTGAAACCTGTTATTTCCAATTATCCTGTCCAGCCTGCAAATTCCCAAACCTACCCATTCCTTCCTGAAACCTGTTATTTCCAATTATCCTGTCCAGCCTGCAAATTCCCAAACCTACCCATTCCTTCCTGAAACCTGTTATTTCCAATTATCCTGTCCAGCCTGCAAATTCCCAAACCTACCCAATCCTTCCTGAAACCTGTTATTTCCAATTATCCTGTCCAGCCTGCACCTGAGTTCTAGCCTTTGTCATAGTAATTTCAGATTACCCTGTTTAGCCCTCGTCTCAGCATTACCTGACTTCCCTTCAGCCATTGTCACATTCCAGTCCAGAGTCAAGTTCCAAGCTCATCAGTTCAGTCCACGTTGTTCCAGTCCAGAGTCAAGTTCTTAGTTCATCAGTTCAATTCAACAAGTCTTCCTGCCGGTCCCAGTCCGGTCCCTCCAGTTCCTGTCATTTATCATCAAAGGCAGTTTTCACTGCTACCCAAGTCTCTTGTAAATAGAGCTATTTACATTATCTGTGATTCCAGTCATGCCAGCCTCCGTTGAAACCCGATCACCACCTGAGACAGGTAACTCGCAGACACCAATCATGACACCCATGAATCACGGGGATTTTCTGTAAAGGGGGCGGTGCCTCATGCCATCTATCATCTGGCCCCGCCCCCTGAAGAGGAGAGCAGCAGGTCCCCTCCTACTGCTCCCAGAATGCTGCCCATGAATGTAGGTAAGTATGACGTGAAGGTCGTGTAGGGTAGGGGGATTCAGATGAGATGAGAGATTTTAAATAAAAGTGCTTGTAAAAATAAAGAACAGAGCAGTAAATGCAGAGCATGAATGTAAAATAAAGGAAGTCGGAGTAAGCGGGATCTGCCGCAATGTGCAAGGATATTTTTGGAATAAGCAGATCAGTCTAGAGTGGCAGGGTTGGAGTGTGGACCATCAGAGAGTGAGCGTAACCACCTAAGTACCTGAGTCCAGGGTGGATGTTAGAGTGTAGTTATGATGGGAAGCAGCCTTGTTGGGGCAGGAAAGGGTGCACATACTGAATAGAAGCAACTCAAGGGAAAGGGAAAATGGACTCACCAAATGTTACAGTCAAGTGCTAAGTAGTGTTTATTCCAGATGATGTAACAGTATAAGATGTTGTATATTGCTGTCCTGATGTCATCACATTGGCCCTCATTCAGAGCCGCTCGTAAGCGGCCGCTCGTTCGTTCTGACCGATGTTTGCACATCTGCGCATGCGTACGGATTTTAATATGCATGCGCGAACCAGTCAGTGTGGCCGAAAATCGTTTGTTCGCTATATAGCGAATGCCTGCTATTTTGAGTGACAGAAGGAGGCGTATGTGGGTGATAACAGTGGAAGGTGCTTGAAAACGGGGGTGTGGAATTCGAACGCAGGCGTGCTTAAAGGTCAACATGGGTGTTTTAAGGGAGTGCATAATTAATACAGCAGCGTCATTGACCACGTCACTTGTTTTTTTTTTACTCAGAACTGCTCGCAAAATAGCGGTTGAAAAAAACAGCCACAAGAATAGCGAGCAGTTCATACACTGTTCGATGTACTCGATTAATCTAATAAATAGCGGACTTGACGTATGGTGCGAGCGGCAAGGGGGCGTATTTTTCAAAATTACAACCGCAAGTTTTCCTCGCTCGTTCAGACTTAGAGGCGTGAACAGCCTGCAATTAGCGAACGGTTCATTTGAATAGCCACCCCTTGTTTTAGAACGAACAACCGCAAATAGCGAGCGGCTCTGAATGAGGGCCCTTGTTCACTGTCGATGGTAATTTGGTGCTGAGGACGGCTTGTGTAGTTGTAGCTGATGATGAAGGATACACTGCAGTCAGGGTGCTAGATGTCTCAGTTGTATTATCTATTTAAATTTTGGATGATAAAACATTTGAAAAAATATATATATTTGTATTTTTAAAATTAGTAGTACATAAGCATAAGAGTAAAAACAGAAAATGAATACAAACACATAGATGAAAAATGGTAATGTCAATAAAAAAGGGACGTGTGAGGAAAGGAAGGGAGGGGAGGGAAGGAAGGTAGGGGAGGGACTTGCCCGGGGGCCAGAAGAGAAAAAGAAAAGTGTGAAATTTAAGAGAAAGAAGCAACAGAGCTCTAACCAACCATGTAGACATATAGCAAGTGAGGTCTATGAGGGAGAGAAATTAAGCGAGAAGATCCACAATTCTTTCTGGAACAGTATTAGTGGGAGAGGGCTGATTTAGAGTAAACTAAGGACTCCAAGTTTGATCTTTAAATTATCACAACAAAAAATAACGTTATATATACTGAAGCTGAAAATATGAGAGGCAAAGTTCATTATATGAGAAAAAACAAGTCTATTTGCAAGACAATCATATCCAAATAGATAACTCTGAAAATCTGTTGTAAAATGATAATTAAAGCTGCATACACACACAATGGGTCTCATTCAGACCCGGTCGTTAGATGCAAGCGGTCACTCTGAATGAGGGCGGCCGCTTGCATCTTGAAGTGTGGCCTCCTGGTCGCTAGTTAAGCTGTGGGTTACCACCCAAAGCTTTGCGACTGACCACGGTGATGGTCCATCGCGACCATCGGGGCTTGCGACGAGACCCTAAAGTTGGGTCTCGGCACTCGCAAGCCCCAGGGAGCTTCCTGCTCTGATCGAGTAGGAAGCTCCCCACTGACATCATTGCTGATGTCAGTGGGGCCGCCCCCAAACGGCAAGCGTTCCGTCTTGAACGCCTCCGTTTGGCCGGCCACACCCCCGGCCCGCCTTCCAAATGAGGCGAGCTGTCAATCAACATCGAAAGCTCGCCCCCTTTGGTGCAAGATCCGGAGTGACGGAGCGGCCGTCGCTAGCCGGGTCTCGCGCATGCGCACGTCGGAGTCGACGTGCACATATCCAGTGGGCAAACATCGACCCAGTAGCGAGTGTTCAGCGCTTGCGACCGGGTCTGAATGAGGCCCAATGATTTAACGATTATCGTTAAACGATATCATTTAACGATAATCGTTTGAAAAAACTGTTCACTTTCTGAGTCGAACGATGAACGATTATCGTTCATGCGCGTTCACGTTTGTAGTTTAGTCAGACTTGTCAACTCAACGATTTTCATTAAGGGAACATGCAAAAATCGTTTGTAGTTCAAAAAAATCGTTCATTACACTTAAAAAATCTGACCGATAATCTGACAGAAAATTGTCCATAACAAAATCGTTGTGTGTGTATTCAGCTTAAGAGCTGATTTACTAGGACAGACTAGAAGTGGATCTAGTAATCACCTCACGTGAGCTTACTTACATGAGGCCTCCAGTCTGCTCTCAAAGAAGCAAAATCGTGGCCTCAGAAGTGTAATCTGTCATTGCCCACCCACATTTCAGGGTCTGCAATATATTTCTCCTGACCAGGCCCTCCAGATATTCTCACATTGGTGTGCAAAGACACGAAAATGCATATATGTACAGTATGCCACAAAAATTTACATGAACCCAACCATAAATGAGGTTCCCATGTGTGACTTGTACATTCATTATTGATATGTAATAATCCCTCATTATAATACCAATTGATTCATCATATGTAACTAAATAACATCTCTGCAGCAATCCTATTATGTTGTTGTTATTATTATTATTATTATTATTACTGTAGTATTATTATTATTTCTTAATTTCAGAAAAGTTTTTTTCTTTGAACCCAGAAGTGTGGCATTTTCATAGGAAGAATAAATCAACAGAGAGGGCTGAAATACCTGAGGGCCCCACCCACTTTTCTAATGTCAGGTTCTAGATCATTCACTAGAATCATACATTATTATTCTATTAGATTGTCAGTTACCTGGTGGAGCAGTAATATGGATGAACATGGGTATACAGTACTTTAATGTGGTATATATAGACGGGATGTAGTCTGGAACCCGACAGTCTAAATGCCGACCGCCGGCTTCCAGACCGCTTCATCCCGACTAGGGACGTATGACAGGCGTCTAAGTCTAGACGCCTGTCATTTCCCCGATGTCTGGAGACCGGCGCCCGGCTTCCCAATCGAGCGGATTGCTGGGGGGCGCCGCATCGGACAGCCAGGGGGAGAGGGTTAGGTTTAGGGCTCCTGGGGTGGACTTTGGGTTAGGCACCCCCCCGGGAGGTTAAGGTTAGGCTAGGGGGAGGGAGGGTAAGGGTTAGGCACACCTGGGGAGAGGTAAGGGTAAGGCACCCCCCGGGGGACTTAGGTTTAGGCAACGGGGAAGGGGGGTTAGGTTTAGGCACTTACAGGGGAGGTTAGGGTTAGGCACCCCTAAGGAGGGTTAGGGGGTTAGGTTAGGTTAGTAAATACTTACCTTTAGGACGATCAGAATTTCCTCCTTTGTCGAGGAGCCGCTGTCGGGAATTGACCCGGCCGGCGGTAATACATATCAAACCCATATAGACATGATCACCATCATGTGCTTATTTGTAATACATATATTACATTATACTGCATTCCCAGGACTATGGTATATTATTTAAGGTCCTTTGATGTTATCAATCTGGTACATTATCATGTATGCACATATATGCATTGGTATATACTAGGGATGAGCGGGTTCGGATTTCAGAAATCCAAACCCCCCGGAGCCCACCCGATCCGGGCCGGATCCAAGTCAGATTCAAGTTTCCCCGCCTGACTCGGATCTGAAATCAAGGCAAAATGTCAACATCCCGCTGTCGGATTCTCAGGGATTTTGGATGCAATAAAAGGTTCACGTGTCAGCGCCATTTTTCACTGAGCAGTGGACAGTGAAACAGGAGGGTGGGAGTTGTGGTGCTGTTGTCGTCCATAGGGGCTGTGTCCACTCCAAAGTCCATAGGGGCTGGCTGGGCTGTGTTGTGCAGTATGTTGTCCATAGTGGCTGTGTCCACTCCAAAGTCCATAGGGGCTGGCTGGGCTGTGTTGTGCAGTGTCCCTAAAGGCTGTAGTCCTAAAGGGGTGCTGTAGTGTTGTCCAGGGGGTGCTCTGTCCATCAGGGGTGCACCCCCCAAGTGCAAAAAAAATATTTTTCTGTTTGTGTGCGCTGTAGCTGCACGTGCATCAACAAAGTTGCGCCAAGCGTGCGCCTGTGTCATAAGTAAAGGGCCGGCTGGCTCATCTGTTGAAGAGTGGTGTAACCCCCATAGTGCCTGAAAAAAAATAATTCTGTGTTTGTGACTTGTGTGCACTGTAACCGCATGTGCATCAACAAAGTAATGCCAAGCGTGCGCCTGTGTCATAAGTCAAGGGCCGGCTGGTCTGTTGAAGAGTGGTGTAACCCCCATAGTGCCCCCCAAAAATGTTAACATTTAAAAAGTGTTTCTTTTTCTGTGTTTGTGTGCGCATTAGCCGCATGTGCATCAAAAAAGGATGAGGATGACACCTTGCCTCTGTAGAGCCAGTTTGTGCAGGGACAGATTAATTGCCATCTTGTTTTGTGGGGGCCCAAATGGAACCAATCATTTCAGCCACAGTCGTGTGGCAGACCCTGGCGCTGAAATGATTGGTTTGTTAAAGTGTGCATGTCCTGTTTATTCAACATAAGGGTGGGTAGGAGGGCCCAAGGACAACTCCATCTTACACCTCTTTTTTTTCTTTGCAGTATGTACTGTTTGGGGCCTAGTTTTTCAAACTGACATCCTGTCCGCCACTGCAGTGCCACTCCTAGATGTGCCACGTCTTTGTGCCACCCACTTGTGTCGCTTAGCATAGTCATCCAGCTACTGTACCTCGGTGCAACATTTTGGCCTAAAAACAATAGTGTGAGGTGTTCAGAATAAACTATAAATTAGTGGAAATTAATGTTATTGAGGTTAATAATAGCGTAGGAACAAAAAAAAAAAAATTCTGTGATTTTAGCTGTTTTTATGCTTTTTTCACAAAAAATATATATCCCAAACACGGAAGGTGGTTTTGGCAAAACCAATCCAGATCCAAAACACGAAGAAAGATCCAAACACAAAACATGAAAGTGGCCGGTGTACACCCCTAGTATATACCAGGGCCGTAACTAGGGTGGTGTGACCTGTGCCATGGCACAGGGCACTGCAGGGCAGGGGGCACTGTTTGGGCCTGTACATTTTCTGTTTATTTTCATTCTCACTTGTAGCTTCCTCTTTTTTTATCCCCAGCATCTCCTGGCCTCTCTTATCTCTTCCCTGGCTCTTCCCCATGAGGCCATGGCCCTTTTTTCGGTGTGCCTCTTAATTCCCTATTTAAAAAAAAAAGAGGGGGGCGGCGCCAATGCTCTTTCTGGCAAAGGGCACCAAAAAGTCTAGGCCCTCATTCAGAGCCACTCGCTATTTGCGGTTGTTCATTCTAAAACAAGGGGTGGCTATTCAAATGAACCGTTCGCTGTTTGCGGTCTGTTCACACCTCTATGTCTGAACGAGCGAACAAAACTTGCGTTCGTTTTTTGAAAAAATACGCCCCCTGACCGCTCGCATCCTACGTCATGTCGGCTATTTATTAGATTAATCGAGTACATCGACCAGGGTATGAACTGCTCGCTATTCTTGGGGCTGGTGTTTGCTACCACAATTTTGCGAGCAGTTCTGGCTCTAAAATAACCCAGTGACGTGGTCAATGACGCTACTGTTTTAAATATGCACACCCATAAAACGCCCGTTTTGACCTTTAAGCACGCCTGCGATCGGATCTCCACTCCCCGTTTTCAAGCACCTTCCCCTGTTACCACCCACATACGCCTCTTTCTGTCACTCAAATGATCAGACATTCGCTATTTTGCGAGCACATGAATTTCGGCCGCACTGAGTGGTTCGCGCATGCGTATTACGATCCGTACGCATGCGCAGTTGGGCAAACATCGCTCGGAGCAAACGAGCAGCGACTTGCGTCCGGCTCTGAATCAGGGCCCTAGTTATGGCTCTGGTATATACTATATATATTTGTAAAAGGGCCCAAACCATGCACTCTGCAGCCAGGCCTCTGTGGTGGCTGGCCACACCTCTTAAATATGGGCCCCAACCACTGCATTCCTTGATGGGCCCTTTATGCCCCAGTCTGATACTATGTACATATTTTTTTGCATTTGACTATTAGAGGTGTAAGTGGATTTTAACCTCATATACTGTACGACATGTATTTACTAGGGTTGTGCAGGCTCGGATAGGTTCGAGTTTGCACGTTGAGTTCGGATTTTTCCCTCCAAAAAAACGGAACTCAGAAAGAGGCAAAACGTCATCTTACATGGACGAACATCATCATTCCTGGACAAAATGATGATGTTCGTCAATGTAAGATGACGTTTTGCCTCTTTCTGAGTTCCGTTTTTTTGGAGGGAAAAATCCGAACTCAACGTGCAAAATCGAACCTATCCGAGCCTGCACATCCCTAGTATTTACATCTAGATAAAGATTCAGCTTTACATACTCATGAACCGTGTGGCTCATCTACGACAGCTAAGTGCACATGAACAGAAAGTGAAACATGTTATGTGTATTGGAAGTAATGTTTGCTCTTGAACATGGGCTAATTACATTATTGCATCAGCTATAAAGTCTTATTTATTATAGGGAGAAAATCAGGGTTGTCTTAACAGCAGTGTGGGCCCTGGGCAAAGCAATGCCCTGGGGCCCCTACCCACCCATACACGGGAAAAAAATGTAAATGGTCAATAAAATTAAACCCTCCTGCATGCCCATCAAACCTCCCACACATGCAGAGAGACTCTGACTGGTCTGAAGCTGGCATATGAAGTGAAACTGGGACTGAGGTGAGTACTCATCGCCAGGGTGGGGGATTTGGTGAGGGAGGTTAGTTCAGAATACAGTGCACCGGCGGCCGGCTTATAAAAATATTACAAATTTACCAACTGGCTGCAGGTGGGGCAGGTTGGCGGGCCCCTACAAGCTTCGGGCCCTTGGGCAACTGCCCAACAAGCCCAATGGAAGAGATGGCCCTGGCAGGGCTGTCTTAACATCAGTGTGGGCCCTGGGCAAAATAATGCACTGGGGCCCCTACCCACCCATTAATGGGAAAAAAAATTACTGTGTCGAGGGCTGCCAAGAGAAAAGCTGGGCCCCAGTACAGCAACTTCCCAGGGCCCCCCAGCCATACGCAACGCATGACATTTCTGCTGTCTATTGTAGGGGGAAGACAGGGCAAGATCTTATTGGTCGCAGTGCATATCAGCCGGATAAGTGTTCTAGAGCGCAAGCAGGACATTGCGCTGAGGGTGCAGGCAGGGAGAGGTGTGTTCCTGAAAAGGGGGCTTGGCCGACCGGGTAGGGGCATGTCCTTGTGACACGCTCCCACAATTCATCACACATCCACCAAGCTCTCCCCTCATGGTATAAAATTGATGTGCATACACGCATGGTTTCTCACCCGGTGATGATCGGTCACCACAACTTTTCTCACCCACTGGACACTGCGGCCCGCAGGTGGGGAAGGCACAGGGCAGGCTGTTTTAGAAGGGTGCGCATAAAAGGGCAGGGCACAGTGCCCCGGTAAAACAGCCTAGCGAGAACACTACCGGACGCTATCGTGTGCTGTGCATCCCATTTGACATTTGTTGCAGAGCGCATCCCTCAAGACCCCATTATTTAGCAAAAGTGGGTCCTCTATTGTAATATTGGGGCACAGGATGTGCTACAGCACGTAAGTGCAATCTCATGAGATATATATATATATATATATATACACACACACACAAACATGCATATATATATATATATATACACACGTGTATATATATTATACTCCAGAGGCGCTGGGGGCAGGTTGTAGCAGATCCCCTCCCTCCATGCAAGGATGGAAGGAACGGAGAGCGACACGGGACGGCACTGGGTCCTCAGACATCTAACACTGGCCCTATCTCTATATATTCACACACAGTATACATAAATATATATATGTATATAATATATATATATATATATTTATATTATACATATCTAATAAACTGTATTATGTTTATAAATTAAAGATATAGAAACTGTAACACCGCAGTGGTAAAGTCACTCACAGTGACAGCAGTCAGCGGCGCGCTCCTCGGATCTTCCCTCAGTCACTCTCACACCTCTCCATCTCTGAGTCCGAGCCCAGGCCAGGGTCATTCAGGCTTCCTTTCTGCTGCTGTCCCTCCCACTCCCCGTCCTCCGGAGCCTAGTGTAGAGTGTGAGAGAGAGCCTCGCGAGATGATGACATCATCATCTCACGAGACCATTAGCTCCTCAGTGGCGCGGCAGCTGGTAGTGATAGCTACACAGTCCGGTGACCAGACTGCCGCCCGCTGCATGCGGATGTTTAATAAAGGTGATAAACAAAAATTTTATAAAAAGGTTAAAAAACAAACAAACTGCAAAATGGTTACTGGTGTGCTGCAATCGGAATGCAGTACTTTTAGAAATATAAAAAAGATACCTACTGGCTGTGGTTGCAGGGCCCGGGTTGGTGGGCCCCTTGAAGCTTTGGGCCCTTGGGCAACTGCCCAACAAGCCCAATGGAAGAGACGGCCCTGATGTGAAGGGTTCATCCAGGATGTCATCAAAGACTCTGCAGGACCTTTTTTTTAATGCATACTATACCTTCCAAATGTGGGGTAATGTTGGGTTTGGTCACTGCCTTGCTGGCATAAAGAAACATCAGGGAGTGGACTGCTCAGCTGCACCCATTGGGCCTGATTCAGCTGCAGACACAATGCCAATATTTATACAGATGAAGCAATTATTAGTCATTGCGTATGTGTAGCAATTGAACTGCGATTGCACTCACACAGAGGATTAATTCCCAAAGTGAGTGACAGGTAGTCAGCATTTGGGGGAGGTAACTGGGGGGCGGGTGGTTAGCAAAACACAAGCATGTCTGACCATTTACATTTAAACATTGTTTTCTGGGCATACATAAATTAGCCACTTCATTGATTCTCGCAACAGGACAGTCCTCAATGGGATCTATTTGCCTTGGATGGAGATAAAGTGGACAGAGATAAAGTACCAGCCAATCAGCTGCTAAATATCATTTTTCAAACAGTCTGTGACATGGTAGTTAGGAGCTGATTGGCTGGTACTTTATCTCCATTCACTTTATCTCCATACAAGGCTTAGTAAATAGAACCCCATTTCTGGAGACCAACTATGTCTCATACAGCTTAAACTTACTCAGAAAGCTAATGGCCACCTGATCTGCCTTCAATGTTTCCGATGTTTTTGGCTTTGCGCATGAGCGGCAGATGTGAGATGCTTTCATTTGGTGTATAAAAATCTTTACCTTTTTCAATCGATTGTGGTATCTCTGCAATCTGCAATCGATTGAAAAAGGGAAAGATTTCTATACACAATCGATTGTGGTACCTCTGCAATCTGCAATTGATTGAAAAAGGGAAAGATTTTTATGCACAATCGATTGCAAATTGGACGATTGCTGTAATCAATTGCTGATGTATGGGGGCCTTAAGTAAGGCAACATTACACCACTCTCCCTCAGCTGTTTGTGGAACCCCTTTTCCCTCCATGTACCATTATATGTTTTTCCAATGTTTTCTTTTTGTTGTGTTATAATTATGGAATAAATGACATCATTTTATATCCTTGGGTAATTTATCAATATATCCCGATTGAAATCAGGTGTATTTACAATTAGTGCTACCAAGGTACTTATGTTTGTGTAAGATTCATACTTTGGAGATGGTATTACTTAATTTTTTAGTATCCATTGAAGCTGCAGGATTGTATTTGCGCATTAAAGCATAACTCATCTCTACCGATTACCACTCTCCCACAGGACATAAGCACACAGTAGCTACAGAAAGTGTAAGGAGTTTCGAACTGAGAGTAGCCAGCCTTTTATTGAAGTGTCCATATAACTGCATAACCTTATGGCCAGTTTCACATTTGCCGGTTTTGGCCAGCAAGGCAAGAACCGGGCGGTAGCAGGCCGGGTTTTTCAGGTACTGTGTGCCTTTCACAAGCAGCGGCTTTGAGACGCTTTTTATGGGGGTTTTTTTGGCAACCAATTGGACATGCCCAGCAGCTGCAGCTGCTGCACAAGCCCGACTGGCAGAAGCCAGTGTGTGTGAAAGGAAACATTGTATCCTTCACCCTACTAACGTGCAGGGATGCACGGCACCATCCTGCACAGCAGATATTTCCGGCTGTTGGACGGTGACCATGCCGTAGCCGTGCCATCTGAAAGGACCCACTGATTCTCTGCATTACTAGATTTCACACCCGGCTAAAAACTAGGCGGCTTTTTGCCACCCGGCAAATGTGAAATAGCCCTAAGGCCCCCATACAGCAGCAATCTGAAAACAGCAATTGAACAATTTGAAGATTTATTGCCCGATCTTAGGATTTCCCAATCTAGCAATCTGCGCCCATACATTACAGATCTGTTTCAGTGATTTGCATATAATTTTCAGCAAACACAGATCTGCCAATCTTGGAAGTCCCCTTATTTTACTAATAACAGTCTGCAAATCTGCTGACCATGGCCCTCATTCAGAGCCGGATGCTCTGAGCAGAGCGCACACACTGAATGATGGCCTTCCTCCATAAAAATGGAGCGTCCTCCTGGACGCTCGTATAGCTGTGGGTCACCACCCACAGCCTATACGAGCATGCAGGTTGATGGCTGCGATGGTCTTGACCATCGCGACCATCGCCACTGCGAGCCGGAGCCTGCGGTTGAGTTTCTCAACCGCAAGGCCTGGAGTGATTTTGGCTCTATCAGAGCCAAAATCACTCCCACTGACATCACTAGTGATGTCAGTGGGCCGGCTTCTGACGGTAGGCGTTCCCTTGGGAACGCCCCCGTCTGGGAGGCATGCCCACCAAAGGGGGTGTGCTGTCAATCAACATCGACAACACGCCCCCTTTGATCAGACACAACGAGCGAAGGAAAGTCCTTTGCTCGTCGCGTCTGGCGCATGCGCACGACGGAGCTCCCTCCGTCGTGCGCTTGCGCAGTGCACACCATCGACCCACTTGTGGGCGGACAGCCGCTCGCGAGTGGGTCTGAATCAGGCCCCATGTCCATACACTAGCAATCTACAGCCCCAATTGATCTGTGAAATCCAACATGTTGGACAATCTGATTTAACAATTCCAATCACTTTTTGGTTGCCATCTGCGATCTGTGAAGCCCATACATTGCAGATTTTTATACACAATCGAATTGCCAATTGCAGAATTGCCACAATTGATTGCTGATGTATGGGGGCCTTTAGTTACAAAACCAGACAACAGCAGCACAATTGATTAAAATGCCTCACAGCCTCTGAAACTTGTTGCAAACAAAGCTCATATTAGTAGGAGTGCCTGTAACAAGGTAGGAATACAGCTAAAAGCAGGCAGTGTGGACTAAATGCTCCCATACATCTGTGAGGGATCATTGCGATCCTGCAAACCGGCATTGCAGGATCGCTGAAATCCATATGTTGGATTTCACAGATATGCCAATTGCGATCAAAAAATTATCGTGATTGGCAGATCGGTGAAATCTAACATATATAATTTTACAGATCTTGCAAAGGATCGCGGAACATCGATGGCCGCTGGTCGACATTTCCGAAAGGCGGATCAGCGTTTACAATCCCATTGCTACATCGCAACGATCCGTTGCAGATGTATGGGGGCCTTTAATGAGAGAAGTGAGGGAAGACTATGCTTGAATATTACAGTATCTCTCATTGCAACATAGTGAACTTCGCTTATGCCTCTTTTCCACCAAAAACCCAGGTCCGACCTAGGTTTTTGGACATGGTTCCAACCCTGGTCAGACCCAGGTCAGACCCATTTACACTGCACATTCGACCTGGGTTACTCCCAGTTCAGCCCTGTTCACACTGAACTCAGGTCTGCCCTGATAAACCTGTGAGGTCATAAAAAGTGGGAGGTGACTGCTCAACAACCACCAATCAGCTCATTTTAGGCATGACCCAGGTCAGATAACACGGGTTGCACCGTTTACACTGCACCATTACCCGGGTCCATCCTGGGTCCAACCCTGGTAGCTACCTGGGTTGAATTGCTGGGTCACTTGACCTGGGTTATTTTTCAGGGACCCTTTTACACTGAGCTGTGACCCGGGTAGACCCAGGTTTTTGCTCTGGTGTAAAAGGGGTATAAGTTTGTAACTGTTGCAGCCTAAACTGTTGCAAGTTAGCCAGCCAAGATTGCAAATAGGAGACTTCTGTAAAAGCACACTGTAGTTAAAACCAAGTGAAACCATAGACTGGTACAGGATAAATTTCAGCAGCACAGGAGATTTAACTGGATAGCGTAAACACCATTTAGCTTCAAGTAACCTGGGCAATGATTTGTGCACCATCAGGATATACAGCACTGAACTTTTAAAGTAAAAAATTATTTTATTGCCAATAGGAACTGATAATAAATTGTGAGAGAACTTAGAGTTATTTAAGTATTGTATATGTTGATTGCCTTGTCCCTTACCACTCTGTGTATATAAACAACAAATACCACTCTGCTAGACTCAAGTTTCCTGTATTTCACAATGAGCTGTGTGGGAACTGTAGTTTACCCATACAGTATGTATTACTGTATAGTGAGTGTTGTGTTTGGTAATAACAAAGGTTTTAGGACTGGTTATGTCCCAGTGTGGACTGATGCTGTGGATGATCTATGCGTTTATTACAGGGTAGCACAGATGGTGTAATAGTTAGCATTTCTGCCTCACAGCACTGAGGTCATGGGTTCAATACCCACCACTGCCCTACCTGTGTGGAGTTTGTATATTCTCCCTGTGCTTGCGTGGGTTTTCTCCGGGTACTCCGGTTTCCTCCCACATTCCAAAAATATACTGGTAGGTTAATTGGCTCCCAACACAAATTAACGCTAGTGTGTATGTGTGTGCGCATGTGATAGAGAATATAGATTGTAAGCTCCACTGGGGCAGGGACTTATGTGAATGGCCAAATATGCTCTGTAAACCGCTGCAGAATATACTATATAAATAACTGGTAATAAATAAATATCATATCTACTTCAAAACTTGTTCAGTAATACCCCTTTTCCACCAAAATTTCGGGTCTGACCCAGAGTTGGAACAGAGTTCCTATCCAGATCAGACCCGGAATTTAGCCAGCGCAGACTCGGGATATTCCCAAATCGGCACAGCTCACACCGGAGTCGGGTCTGCATAGACCCGGCTTTCCCAGAATGTAAGTGGACGCTTAGAGATGACGTCATCTCCAAGCGCCACTGAAGCCGGACCAATCGGCCGGCTTGTAGCGCACTCCAGGTCATCGTGATCCAGAGTGCGCTGTTCTCACAGCAGGGTTTCACGGGCTACGCCCATGTTAAACTCTGCTATTTACCTGGGTTGGATTGCTGGGTTAGCTCCGGTGTAAAAGGGGTATAAGATAGTCTGTATGGACAGCCCCCTCTTTTGCCAGGGTTAATTTCAGGTAGCTCAGTAAATTACTACATGGCAGATAGATTAGCAGTCTAACTAAATGTCATGAATGGTTCTTGATGTGATTTGCTGTGTATCATCATGGCCCTGAAACCTCGGTGTTATTATTTGAATTGTGAAATTGCTTAGCCGCTGGCAGAGCCTTTATGATGGAAATCAATCATGTAATTAAAGCTCCCTGCACATGTTCCTTGGACTTACCCTCCCAGATCTCATAGAAGAGTGGTCCAAAATTAAGGCAAGATAATTTTTTGATAATGTTTCTTTGTTTTGTCTGTGCTATAGAGATGATATCTTGCATTGTGAATGTCAGTTTATATGAACATGCCATTGGTGTATACATGCTTACCTATCATGTCCCCAATTGCAGTTGAGTAATTAATGCTGTAATTCCTTCCAGTGTAGAATGACTGGATTGAGGTTTCTGATGTGACAGCTGATTGCTGACTTTTCTGAGTAGTGTTGCTTCCAGATGGTGTAATAGTAGGATATACTGTAGATTGCTCTCCTGATGTTGTTGCATTGGCGACTGTCAATGTTTTTATTATGTTGAGTATGGCTTTTGCAGTTGTAGCAGATGCTGAAGGATACACTGCAGTCATTGTGCTAGGGGGCATATTCAATTGGGGGCAAGAATAGCAAAATCCGGCACCTGCTGGGTTTATCCTGCAGGTTCGGGATTTTTGCTATTCAATTATGTGCAATTTTTGATTTTTGGAGCACTGGGAGGTTTTTTTTTGCGCATCTCCAGAGCACGACCAATTTTTCCTAAAATCCACAATTCTAGGATCAATTGTCAGGAAATGCTCTGGGACCCTGGCAGCATCCCTCCTAATGACTAAAGAAGCAATTCCAATTACCTTAATTAGTCAGTAATGCTCACCTTCTGAAGCGCTGTTTTCTCCTTCAGCATCGGAACTTGGTCTCCTGCAGCAGGGGTGAGTATGTCAAGTGTGTGTGTGAGTGACCCCCATTGTGTGTGTGACCCTCCGTATGTCCCCCCCTTCCTGTAACGGATGCTGGGAGAACTACATCTCCCAGCAGCCCTTTGGACTCCCTAGAGACAAGATGGAGGGGAGGACACCTGGAGCCACAGAGACTACTGGAGACCCACGGACACGTATGTATCTTTTTTATTTTCACGCACCATGGGGTTTTCAGAGCCATTTTTTTTATTTGGATACCGGGAGTATTGGAGCACGCATACCCATGGTAATCCAAAACTGGGCGTTAGGGCCGCAAGGTTTTTTACCTCGCTAAACCTTGCACCAAATTGAATATGCCCCCTGGTGTCTCATTGTATTACTGTTAGGATTTGTGGCAGCAGATCATCTTGGTGAAAGGTCCCATCCATAGCTGCAACTGGGACACTGCATCATGTTCCAGCTGTTGCAGGCAGCTGCAATCCTGTCTTATCTGTGTGCAGTTCATTGCTGCATTCCTGCCTTTCTGTCTGTGTGCAGATCTCAGCTGTATATTAACCTGTCATTAAGAAGGTTCTCTGCAAGGATTCCTCTGGTTCCTGCTCCTGTTTAGTTACAGCCAGCCCTACTGAGTTCTAGCTGGTCTTCCTAGTTCTCCTGTGTCCAGTGCCTGTCAATTGGATCTGTACCTGCCTGTCTGTTATCAGCCGTGATTCTATCTGTTAATATCCTTGCTGTTTGGAATTCTAAAATAGTGACTCTGTTGCCGCAGCCTATCTATCTGTTGCCTGCGGCATTTACTTACCACAGCCTGGTCCTTCCATGTCAGTCTGTTTCCAGCAGATTCAAGCCTGCATTGTTCTCAAACTCGCTGCCTCCAGCCTGCGTACCTGCTGCATCTCTTGTTCACCTGTCTGCTGTGTTATTCTTGTCTCGCCATGGCCCTCAAGGCTGCTCCATTTGGTTCCTGTTGCATCTTGGTCTTTTAGGCCACATCATATAGTTCCGGTTACGCCACGGCCATCGAGGCAGCTCCGTCCTGTTCCCTCAAGGCCACTCCATTTGGTCTCTGTCACGTCTTGCCTCTCAAGGCTGCATCTTGTGTTTCATGTCACATATCGGCCCTTAAGACCGCTCAGTCTAGTTCCTGTCATGTCTCAGCCCTCAAGGCCGCATCTTGTGTTTCGGGTCGCACATCGGCCCTCAAGGCTTCTCTGTCTAGTTCCAGTCTCACCTCATCCCAAAAGACCACATTGGCTTGTTCCAGACATGTCACGGCCCTCAACGCTGCTCCGTCCTGTTCCAGTCGCACAACGGCCCTCAAGGCCACTCCGTCTAGTTTTTGTCGCTCCTCGGCTCTCAAAGTCACATTGCGTTCTTTCTGTCACACATCGGCCTGCAAGGCCGCACCTTGAACTTTGTCTGCTCCTTCAGCCTATGGTCCTACCACATTATAGTGCTCTATGTGTATCTTATCTGTCTAGTCCTTGTCTGTGTCTTGTCTGTCAATTCCTTGTCTGTATTTTGCCTGTCTATTTTAAGTCTTGTCTGTTTACCTGCAACTCCACAGTCCTGGACACTCCTGTCCTGCAGCTAGTTATCATTGTCCAGCAACCCATTGTCCTAGCTGCACCATAGTCCCTAGACATTCCTTAGACCAGGGATGGGGAACCTCCAGCCCGCGTGCCAGATACGGCCTGCAAGATAATTTCATCTGGCCCGGCCAGCTGTGGCTCTCTCACCTTCAGTGTCAGCAGTGACAGTGCAGCAGGCGTCCCCCCTCAGGAGCAGGCATAGGAACTTGTGAAGTGATCCGAGAGCAGAACACCCTCCCTCCCACCCTATGCACCCAATGGTTTGTTTAGCAGCGGGAGTGCCATTGATCGCTGTCCAATGAGCACGGGAGCAGCAGAAGTGGCACCCCACCAAGCCTATCACATGGCGGCAAGTGGGCAGGGTGGCTCAGGTTTAGCCCTGGTGCCATGTTACGGAGCTCAGTCCTGGCGGATCTCTGAAGATGGTGGCAGCTGCAGTGGTGGGAAGAAGGCCAGCTTATTATGAGACTGAGGGTGGCCGTGCCCCAAACAGGATGAAGACTGACAGTAGCAGTGACAACACAGCTGCGGTAAGAGCGCAGCCCTGTGCCTGAGGTGGGGGCGGAGGTGGTGGCGCTGTATGGGCTCCGTTGTGTGTGTGACCAGCTGGGGCCTACCAGTCACTAACACTGCATGTCAGTATGCACATTGTGCAAGATAGGGATGCAGTGAGATGCTAGTATGGGTTGTCTCGCCTATGTGGTCCCATTAGATGGCTGCTCTTAGCCTGGTCCCATTCACTATCAACCCCCCCACCCTTCCATTGGAGTAAGGTACATTTGGGGGATGGGGATTTAGGAGGGAGCACCTGTCATCCTGTGTGTGTCCTTTAAGCCGGGTACACACTGTGTCAACACAGTCGATTCACCGGCACAGCGGCCAGTATGGCCCCCGACTGATGTTTATAAATATCCAAATGGCCCTTGGCAGAAAAAAGGTTCCCCACCCCTGCCTTATGGTGCATACACACGGTCAGATTTTTCTTCAGATCTGAACGATAACTATTTCAAAAATCATTCAATCGTTCATATCTGAAGGAAAATCTGACATATCTGACATGTCTGAATGATGAACGTTGCTCGTTCCCTATGGTCAGATAATGGTATCTGACATCTGATGTGTTTGCAGTCAGTTTTGGACGATTTCAGTCATTTTAATGCAGTTAAAAATCGTGATGTGTCACAAAGCATATCAACATTTTGTGTAATGCAAGCCCCTTCGTACTTTCATACTCACCTTGACAAAGGTGCTTGCATGTGCCAAATCATTGGTCTGCAAACTACTTATGTCTCCATGTGCCACTGCCTTACACACACATATATATATATATATATATATATATATATTATCCAATGGCGGCACTCCGTAAGAAGAAACTTCAGTCCAAACTCACACGCTTGTCAGCTGACAAGCTGACAAGCGTGTGAGTTTGGAGTGAAGTTTTTTCTTATGGAGTGCCGCCATTGGATATTATGTTTGTCAGTGCTGTTGCAGTTGTAACTTACACTGTGGAAGCCACCCGGACCAGTAGACATTTTCCTCATGAGTGCCGGAACTTGGTTTGATATCTATATATATATATATATATATATATATAACACATACACAGTGGCGTCACAAGGGGGGTGCAGGCTGCATCGGGTGTCACCCTCCAAGGGGGTGACACCAAAATCAACATGCCCATGCCCGCACCCCACGCTGCTGCCACACAGCTGCTTTAAATCAAAGCCATTAATTTCTGATCCCTCTGCGGCCACATAGTGAACTATGGCCCTCATTCAGAGCCGTACGCTATGAGCAGAGCGCACGCTCTGAATGAGGGCCGCCCTCCATAAAAATGGAGCGTCCTCCTGGACGCTCGTATAGCTGTTGGTCACCACCCACAGCCTATTCGAGCGTGCAGTTTGATGGCCGCGATGGTCTTGACCATCGCGACCATCGAAACTGCGAGCCGGAGCCTGCGGTTGAGGTTTTCAACCGCAAGCCCCGGAGTGATTTTGGCTCTATCAGAGCCAAAATCACTCCCACTGACATCACTAGTGATGTCAGTGTGCCGGCTTCTGACGGGAGGCGTTCCCTTGGGAACGCCCCCATCAGGGAGGCATGCCCCCGGCACGCCCACCAAAGGGGGCGTGCTGTCAATCAACATCGACAGCACGCCCCCTTTGATCAGACACAACAAGCGGAGGACTTTCCTTCGCTCGTCGCGTCTGGTGCATGCGCACGACGGAGCTCCCTCCGTCGTGCGCATGCTCAGTGCAGAATATCGACCCACTTGCGAGCGGACAGCCGCTCGCGAGTGGGTCTGAATCAGGGCCTATGTACCCAGTTTCAGGCAGGGATCCGCCCACTTCCCCGGCCGCTGCCTGCACCTGCCACCCTGCTTAAAAGTTATTTTTGCTTTTAAAGAAAGCACGCAGCGCATGACATGGAGGCGTCACACTGCGCCGCCGCTGCTGAAAAAAATGACCCCGCTGTCCGTCCGCCGCTGCTGGAAGAGAGCAGTCCACTGCCCCAGTCCTCCGCCCGCCACCACCGCTGGAAGGCTGAAGGTAAGTGAAGTGAGAGGGCGGGGCTGGAGACAGAAGGGGAGGCATGCTGGCAGGGACACAGTAGGGGAGGTAGGCTGTCTGGGGACACAGAAGGGGAGGCATGCTGTCTGAGGACACAGAAAGGCGAGGCATTCTGTCTGGGGACACAGAAAGGGGGAGGCATGCTGTCTGGGGACACAGAAAGGGGGAGGCATGCTGTCTGGGGACACAGAATGGGGCTGACTGGCTGGATACAGAAGAAGGGGGGGCATGCAATGATATGAAATATAGATAGCACATTGTATTATATGTGATTGACTATAAGGGGATATAATGCATCTCTCACTTTGGTGATGCCTACAGTATAATTTGATTATCCTTCCTGATATATAGATAATTATTACCTGTTATAACATTACTGTGATTGTTCATTTATAATTATATATGTATTTGACTGTATGCATTTTAGATACAATGGTAGGGAATCGGTATGAAATACCGGCAGTGCCTGGCTGACAAAAGCAGAGTTCCTGGCAGCGGAAGCCCGACAGCGCTGGAAATCCCGATCGTCACTATGGTAAGTATAAACTAACCTAACCTAACCCTCCTTAGGGGTGCCTAACCCTAACCTCCCCCCAAGTGTCTAACCCTAATCCCCCCCCTCTAAGTGCCTAAACCCCCCTTCCCTGCTGCCTAAACCTAAGTTCCCCCCGGGGGTGCCTAACCCTTACTCTTCCTCCCTCTGGCCTAACCTTAACCCTCCCAGGGGGTGCTTAACTCTAAGTCCTCCCCGGGTGCCCTAAACCTAACCTTCCCCCCCGCGGCTGTCCGCTCATGGCTCCCGGCATCCCTTCGATCGGGATGCCGGGCGCTGGTCTCCCGCAATCGAGGAAATGTCAGGTGTCTACATCTAGACGCCCGGCATTTCACCCTTGCCGGGATGTGACAGTTGGGAAGCTGGCTGTCGGTATTAAGGCAGCCGGTTTCCCGATTGTATACCCAATGGTAGTACAGTAATACTTTTTTATAATATGTAATTGTTTTGCTGCTATCATGTTGTTTAAGTTGTTTGATGTTATGGTGGCGGGTTGAAACCTGTGACTGATAGGGTGCGGCCGCTCAGGGTGAGTGGTAGTTTTCTATTGTTATAGTGTTGTTTTGTGTTTCTTAACCTGATGATAGTGCCTGAAACATTGCAAATGTAATGCCAGAGTTGTCTTCTATGTAAGAGCATGGAGTGCTGCACCGTGTGTGTGTGCGCTCTTGCAATTCTATCTTTCTGGGGACTTGGGGTGGACAGCACACCAACACCGGTGGGACATCTAGCACAGTGGGGACCTAAAATGAAGTCCCCACGAGTCAAACCATTAGAGACAAAAGAGGAGGCATGTCCCTGTTACCCCATATAGCAATTGGGCATGTCCCTGAAAATCACATTTCCAAGAGTGTTATGGGTGTCGGTGTGTATGCCGTGCTGAGTGTGTGTGTTTAAGAGATCTCTAACAGAAAAAAAAAAAATTGGGGTGCAATGGTGCCACTTGTCCACCGAGGGGGCGCGTGTCCCCACCTTATGCTCTCCCCATGTTTTAATTTCATTTGTGGCTATTTAGAAAATTAAAAAAAATTGGGATGCAATGGCGCCACTTGTCCACCGTGGGGGCGCGTGTCCCCCCATGTTTTAATTTCATAGGTGGCTATTTCGAAAAAAATATAAATAAATTGGGGAGCAATGGCGCCACTTGTCCACAGGGGGGTCGCGTGTCCCCACCTTATGCTCTCCCCATGTTTTAATTTCATGGGTGGCTATTTAGAAAAAAAATAAAAAGTTGAGGTGCAATGGCACCACTTGACCACCGGGGGGTGCGTGTCCCCCCATGTTTTAATTTCATAGGTGGCTATTTAGAAAAAAAAAATTGGGGTGCAATGGCACCACTTGTCCGCCGGGGGGTCGCGTGTCCCCACCTTACGCTCTCCCCATGTTTTAATTTCATGGGTGGCTATTTAACTAAAAAAAATGGGGTGCAATGGCACCATGTGTCCACCGGGGGGCGCCTGGGCTTGTCCCGACCTTACACTCTCCCCATGTTTTCATTTCATGGGGGGGGTCTATTTTTTCCCCAAAAAAATATTTTTGTGGTGCAATGGCGCCACGTGTCCACCAGGGGGGGAGGGGGTGCCTGGGGTTTTTTTTTCCCCCACCTTACAGTCTCCCCATGTTTTTATTTCATGGGCGGCCTCTTTTTTATTTTTTTTCCCCAAAATTTTCTCGGGGTGCTGCTGCACCGGCGCCAGGCATCCGCCGGGGGGCGCCGCCGTGCCGGTCGGGCCCGTGCCCCCTCCCCAGCCACCCATTGGCCTCTCAGTCCTCGGGGCGGCGGTCCTGGGAGGCCGACTCCCCTCTGCGGAGGCCACAATGAGGTCGGATCAGGGTGCCCGCGTCCGGCCGGCGCTTCCAAGGCCTCGTGGAAGAGAGGGGGAAGCCGCCGCTGAAGGTGGCGCGCAGCACCGATGGCGAGACCTTCGGGGGTATTCCTCCCCCGGATTGTTAGGAGCGGGCAAGAGAGAAGGCCGGGGCGGGGTCTTATCCCACCCGAGGAGGCCCAGGCCGGGCTCCATGAGACCCATGGGGACTCTGCGAGCGAGGTGGCCCGGAGAGGGAACCAGGAGTGCAAGGGAGGTTCTGTGTCTGAGGTTGCCCGGGCAGGGCTCCAGGCGTAAAAGGGCAGAGAGGCCCCTCTGCTGTCATGGAAGCCTGCGTGGGCTGAACAGGGCGAATCTTCTCCCTCCCTTTACCAGGAGCCTGAGGGAGTTGCCGTGACGGAGCTGGCCCGAGCAGGGAACCAGAGGGTGACCGGGGTGAGAGCCCCCTCCACCAGTGCGGGAGCCCCGTGGGTCTCGTGTTGAGGCTTAATGAAGACGACCCTGCCCTGCGGTGCACTGCCACCTGGTGTCAGACTGGGGAACTGCAACCTCTGGAAGTCCCGATGAGGTTGGGAAAAAGGGCCCGATGCCGGGACCCTGTTCCAGGAGCCTGGGTAAAATCTGCTGGCACCCCGCAAAAGGTGGCGCGCAGCAGCGACGCCGTGAGGTCCGAGGGAATTCCTCGGGCGGATTCATAGGTGGCGAAGAGGTGCGAGAGAGAGAGTCAGGAAGAGATCCATGGGGCACAGCACAAGTTGGCCCAAAGTTTTACCCTAGTTAGGCCACTGCCAGGAGCGTGAGGGAGTTGCTGTGATGGAGCTGGCCCGAGCAGGAAACCAGAGGGTGACCGGGTTGAGAGCCCCTTTGCATGCATGGCTCCCGGCTGGGCTGAACAGGGCGAATCTTCTCCCTCCCTTTACCAGGAGCGTGAGGGAGTTGCTGTGACGGAGCTGGCCCGAGCAGGGAACCAGAGGGTGACCGGCGTGAGAGCCCCTTTGCATGCGTGGTTCCTGGCTGGGCTGAACAGGGTGAAGCTTCTCCCTCCCTTTACCAGGAGCCAGTGGCGTAACTAGGGCAGGGCGGGTGGGGTTCGTGCCCTGGGCGCCGTTGGACCGGCAGCGCGGGGGGGCACCGCCGGCCATGGTACCGGCCTGCCCTAGTTAGCTAGTGTAGCACCGACCGCAATGAGTGCGGTCAGCGCTACACATTTACACAGGACCGGCGCTAGACTTCCAGCGCCGGTCCTGTGCTGCACGCCTGAGCCCATTCCCTCCCCCAGGAGGCGGGCTCAGGCTGTGCATAACACACACTGGCGGCGATGTGTGTGTTAAACAGCAGCCAATGAGAGTCAGATAGACTCTCATTGACTGCTGCAGCACCCACTGCAAGAGCCGGACTTCCGTCCTGCTCCTGCAGTGGGTAATGGGACTGACGTCATGACGTCATGACGTCTGTCCCATAATGCTGAGCGCGCCCGCCCGGGCGGGAGCGGAGTCGCGATCAGGACCAGGAGCAGGAGCAGAGATTCAGGTAAGTATATTTTTATAGATATATATATATATATATATTTTTTTTGTAACCTATCTGCACAACGGGGGGACCTCTACTGGGGGAGGGGTGGCTACTACTGGGGGGACCTCTACTGAGGGAGGGGTGGCTACTACTGGGGGCACCATTGGGAGCACCTACTATACTGGGGACTACTACTTGGGGGGGAACTACCACTGGGGGCATTATGAAAGGGGCCTACTAGAGGCACTGCACTCGGGGGACCACTACTGGGGGCAATAATAGGAAGGGCCACTACAGGGGGCACTGGATAGGGGGGATCACTACAGGGTGCCTGCATAAGGGGGACCACTACTGGGAAAACTGCATGGGGGGACTACTGCTGGGGGCACTATATAAAGGGAACTGCATAGGGGGGACTACTACTGGGGGCACCATATAAAGGGCACTGCATAAGGGAATACTGCTACTGGGTGCACTGCATTGTGGGGACTGCTACTGGGGGCACTGCATAAGGGGAACACTACGTGGGGCACTGCATTTGGGGGGGCCACTACTGGGGGTACTGTATACCTGGGCCTGCATAAGAGGGACCACAACTGCATACTGGGGGTACTGTATAAGGGGTACTACTGGGGTTAAGGTGTATATGGATTGGAATGTTCAGCGTGAAAATAAAGGGGTGTGTCATGTTGACACGCCCCATTTTTAAGTGACCACACCCATTTTTTCCCGCACGCGCATATCGGTGTGTTAGGGGGGGGCGGGGACTCCGTTTTCAAATTTGCCCTGGGCTCCAAATACCCTAGTTAGGCCACTGCCAGGAGTGTGAGGGAGTTGCTGTGATGGAGCTGGCCCGAGCAGGAAACCAGAGGGTGACCGGGTTGAGAGCCCCTTTGCATGCATGGTTCCCGGCTGGGCTGAACAGGGAGAATCTTCTCCCTCGCTTTACCAGGAGCATGAGAGAGTTGCTGTGATGGAGCTGGCCCGAGCAGGGAACCAGAGGGTGACCGGGGTGAGAGCCCCCTCCACCAGTGCGGGAGCCCCGTGGGTCTCGCTTTGAGGCTTAATGAGGACGACCCTTCCGTTCTCCCTTCCCTGCGGTGCACTGCCACCCGGTGGCAGACAGGGTAACTGCAACCTCTGGAAGTCCCGATGAGGTTGGGAAAAAGGGCCCGATGCCGGGACCCAGTTCCAGGAGCCTGGGTAAAATCTGCTGGCGCCCCACAAAAGGTGGCGCGCAGCAGCGACGCTGTGACATCCGAGGGAATTCCTCTGGCGGATTCATAGGTGGCGAAGAGGCGCGAGAGAGAGAGCCAGGAAGAGATCCATGGGGCACAGCGTGAGTTGGCCCAAAGTTTCACCCGAGTTACCCTTCCGATCGATCAGGCACCCCTCATCCCGGCTGGGATCCCAGCCATCTCACGGGCGAACTCGACCCTCCCTTTGCCCATGGCGCGCCCGGCACCCCTCCTTGGTGAGGGTGTCCGGTCCACCAGGAGTCTGCCTTGTGCTCTGGTCCCCTCTGGGGGAGAGGTGGGCACTTTCTGACTCTAGACGGCTGTGGTCTGCTCCGTCTGTCAGCCACCCTCAGGTGTCTGACACCACCAGGGGATTCCGGGGAGGTGTCCTTGCTCCCGGGTGAGGCGCTCACCCCCGGGCCCCGGTGGAGCACATGATTTCCCTGGAACCGCTTGAGCGTAGCCCGTGACACAGACCCTTTCCCAGCGAGGGGCCCGGTGTGCTGTCCGTCGCCCTGACGGCACGGTGCCCGCATTCAGAGGGCCATGCCCTGGCCTGTGGAGAGAGAGGCAGAGCGATGGGGTGTCCCCTGAAGCAACAGAGAGTGACTGAGGTGAGTCCCTGTGGCCGGAGGTCGAGCAATACCGAGCCACGGAGACGAGTGAGGGCGGCTGAGATGGAAACGGCAGGAGGCCTGAGGCAACGTTTTGACCACTGCCTGTGTTACAAAACACCCCCCGTGATGGCCTGCAATTCCGGTTACCCAGCAAATGGGTTGTTGGGTGAGGCGAAGAAGAGGTGGGCACCGTCTGTCTCCCCTTTCCCAGGCACCATGTTGGATGGTCACTGTGCTCTGCATCTCTACATCTTTTTTTGGTTAAGTTGAAACCGGTCAGGCGTAGAACTGGATGCGGTGGGATGGGACAGTGGGGTCCCCTGGGGGCCGACGGCCCAGCCTTGCCCTGGTGGCGGGGAACGGTGTCGGGAGGCCTGAGGTGACTTTTTGACCGCTGCCTGTCTTACAAAACACCCCCCGTGACAGCCTGCAATTCTGGTTACCCAGCAAATGGGTTGTTGGGTGAGGTGAAGAAGTGGTGGATGCTGTCTGTTCCCCCGGTTCGGTTCAGCGGGCTCTGGCTGTCACCCTAACTCTGAGCTCCCTCCATCTATCCGGCCTTCCCCTTTACCGCGCTACATGGTGCCCCAGCTGCTGGCTGATGCTTGTAAGATTGGCCGCCCCCCGGTGAGCGCCTCCACCTCCCTGGTCCAAGAGCTGTGTGCCCCTGCTTTCCAATCCCGACAGTCCCCCCCTTGCGTCCCCTGTGGGGGGACTGAGTGTGGACCGAGGGCTACCTGGTTGATCCTGCCAGTAGCATATGCTTGTCTCAAAGATTAAGCCATGCAAGTGTAAGTACACACGGCCGGTACAGTGAAACTGCGAATGGCTCATTAAATCAGTTTTGGTTCCTTTGATCGCTCGACCTCGTTACTTGGATAACAGTGGAAATTCTAGAGCTAATACATGCCGACGAGCGCTGACCCCCAGGGATGCGTGCATTTATCAGTCCAAGACCAATCCGGGGGTTCCCGGTGGGTCGGCCCCGGCCTCCCGCCACCCCCGGCCTCTCTGGTGACTCTAGATAACCTCGGGCCGATCATACGTCCCCGTGACGGCGACGACGCATTCGGATGTCTGCCCTATCAACTTTCAATGGTACTTTCTGCGCCTACCATGGTGACCACGGATAACGGGGAATCGGGGTTCAATTCCGGAGAGGGAGCCTGAGAAATGGCTACCACATCCAAGGAAGGCAGCAGGCGCGCAAATTACCCACTCCCGACTCGGGGAGGTAGTGACGAAAAATAGCAATACAGGACTTTTTCGAGGCCCTGTAATTGGATTGAGTACACTTTAAATCCTTTAACGAGGACCCATTGGAGGGCAAGTCTGTTGCCAGCAGCCACTGTGATAGGTTGTGTTTTGCTAAGCTCCAGTGTTCCAGGACTAGGCCGAAGCCTGGGCCTGTCCTGGGGGTGTTTCCCCAGCAATGATGGAGCCTCCTGGGGCTGATTCCCTGGAGAGTTCCCTGCCTGCCGGGCCTGGCCCTGGCCTTCCCCCAGAATAATTGGGAGACGGCGGCGATGGGAATGTTTGCTGCAAAGGTGACATTATATCATCTCCGGATCTATTGGAAGCACTATGCGAGGTGGAGAGTGGAATGTCTGCAGGACAGAGGCCGGTGGTCAGAGGAGAACGCATGCAGCAAGTGGAAGGTAGTGTAAGTGCTCACATTACCTCTGCTATTATGCCAAAGAGACATTTATTGATTGCCCCTGGAAAATTGGGGTTGCCTGATGCGGCCATTACGGACAGTGTGGTGGTTGCAGAAAGGTGTGTGGAGCCTGCGGCTGTGCAGGATTTTCCAATGGAAACAGGAGACTTGCATATGGGAATAATTGATGACTGTTCTCATAATACTATGACATGTGAAAATGAAATTGAGACCAATGTCTCTCTGTGTGAGAGTGAAAATTTGCTGTATATCACTGATTTGGTATGTACAGTTAAACGAGTCTGTGTTGCTGCAGCCTGAAGTGGAAGTGGGTGCTGGGGATACTTTGCCTATGGATATGTAGGTTCAGGGGTCAGATGATATTACCACTGTTCCGGAAACTGTATGTAACCCTGCAGAAGCTTCTGCAGCTGCAGTGGTGTGTGATACCCCTGTTGACTTTTCTACAGAGATAGGAAAAGTTGAAAAATAAATTTTGAGGTTGCGGAAATGTGTAACTGCTTAGAGACAAAAGCGTAACAGGGCTTTCAGCAGCCAGAGGCCACAGCTAAAATTTGAGCTGGAGCAGTTGGAGCTGGAGCTAGATGAAAAACTGCTTTTCCTGTCAGATTTGCAGAATAAAATGAATATGATGTTGAAACCTGTGAGTGGGGCTTCATTGGATGACAGTTTGAACCCTGCGGGTAACAGTTTAAGTACCTCTGAAGAGGCTAACCCTATTATGGATGAAATCCGGGCGTTGGAGGAGGAGCCTGATTGTGGTTCAAGCAGAGCAGTTCAGGAGGATGCTGAGAGGTTATTCTCGATTTCTTCTGGAATCGGTGTGGATCAACCAGTTCCTTCTGCAGAAAATCAAAGGGTAGCAGTTAAAAAACTTACTGCTGCTGAAGAAGCAGTTAAATCATGGCAGAAGCATGCAGCAAAAGAGGCTAGGAAGGAAAAGTCATTGCCTAGCAGGGACGGTTTGCATGCTGATGCTTTGACAGACGAATTAAATAGGAGCACCAGGCAAGCAGCTGTTAATAGGAAAACTGCTTGTGAGTCTGATAATGTTGCCCCAGGGCAAACGAATGGCATTGGGGATGCCCCCCAAGAGGTGGATCCGCCTCCTGTGAGGCCGGGGTGTGTGTCTTATGCTCAGGTGTTGGCGGGTGTTGGAAGTAGAGCCCCTGGTGATGGTAGGATGGTGGGGATGCAGTCTGCCAAAAGAAAGAATGCCGTCCAGTTGAAATGGCAGGGCAGTGATCCCCCTCCTTCTAGGGAGGCTTTTTTTAAGTCCTTTTTAAGTTTGGGATTCGTTGCTACTGATTTGTATGCTTGCATACATCCTGTGAATTCTCCCGAATATGATATCAGCTTTGTATCATACAATGGGCTACAGGCTTTTTGGTCAGTATGGGGATCTGCAAAATCCCAGGACATCTGGGTTAAGTTTAAGGCATTAGCGATCACATGCAAGGAGACAGTGAGGGTGAGTGTTTTAGTTCGCAACGAGTCTCTGGACCCAGCGGATATTTCTTTCTGGTTACAGAGATTTCTGCACTCGCTCAGTACACCATTGGTTAAGGCTCCAGGGACACTGGGGGTGTGGGGAGGGGCATGGACGGCAGTGGTAAAATTGAAGCAGGGTACTCATATCCCGTCTGCTGCCTATATTGGTGCAGACAGGATTCAATGTTTTTACCCTGGCCAACCATGCATGTGTCACAAGTGCAGGGATTTCCGCCATGTGAGCAGGGATTGTCCTATAACTAAGTGTACTCGTTGTGATAAGGAGGGGCACAGTGCACGCAAGTGTAACTCCATTAAGTGCAACCTATGTGGAGTAGAAGGCCATCCTTACTTCAGGTGTCCGGAGGCTTTCCATAACAAGCAGTGTGATGTGGAGATGAGTCTAGTGGTGGCAAGGGTGGAAAGAGAGGTCCTGGGTGAAGGGGCATCCGAGATAGTTCCTCAGGGGTCTGATTTAGTATCTGGTGGGGGGGTGTCCCAGGATACGGGTTTAGAGCAGGTATCTGGGGGTGGTGCGGACTCCTTTGTGGTGGTAGGTAGTAAAGGAGGGAAGGCAAGTGAGAAGAAGAATTTAGGGGGTCAGCCCATATCATTAAGCAACAGATTCTTTGCCTTTGACGAGAAAGATGAGGAGGAAGAGGTGGGGGAGGTTATGTCACAGGACGATGGTGGATTAGTCCTTGTATCTAAGAGGAGGAAAGGGAAAGCTAGGGCCGTCTCTCCATGTGTTGGTCAACTGAAAGTGCAGCTTAAATCGAAAAAGAGTTTGAGGAATGACGCAGGAGTTTCGACTGTAGCGTTGGAAAATTTTCTGGCCGAAAGTGGATATAAGGGTCGGAGACCTGGGTTGGTGGAGGCTCGGGCACCTGTGCTCTGGGAGGTCACCCAGATTGAAGGGGTTCAGGGGACACTCTCTGGTTGGGGAGACCAGCTGGCTAACATTTTGCCAGATCCCGGGGTGAGCGTGGCCGTTTCTGCATTGTCCCGGTTCAAAATTTGGGCCCTCCATCAGGGGTGGCTTCTTTGGAGGTCTCTGTGCCAGTGGTGACCTCAATCCCTTCCGTGTTAGGGGATGGGAGTATTTGTCTAGTTTCTTCTCCAGGCCTTCCTATGTTGGAGGTTGGTGGTCCTGGGGTGGGGTTTGTTGTGACTGGTGATGGTGAAGGGGTGTGCTTAGAAATAAGGAGCACATAACTGAGTGTTTGGAACAGTAACAAGGTGCCTACTAGAGCCCTGAAGGATGGCTCCCCAGCCCATCAAGGGTGCCACCATTAATGTGGCCTCCATTTTGTCTGTATGTGCTCGTTACTTGGCCTTTGATTTTTTTGACACGCTTGATGTTGATTTTTTATTTTTGCAAGAGACCAGGGTAGGTAGGCTTGCTGATCTTCACAAGGCTAAGGCGGAGTGGAGATGCGGCCCCTCCTATTGGTCTCTTGCGGCCAAGCCTTATGGTGGGCTGGCGGTCCTTTTTATCGGCATGGTAACCGTCCAGCGGGTTATTGATGTCCGTGTAGGCAGGTGTATGATTCTTGATGTCAATTTGAGGGGGCATGACCTACGTTTAATTAACATCTATGGTCCCCAGTCCAAGTGGGACAGGAAGTGCCTTCTCAATGAGATTAAACCGTATCTTTTTTCCGCCCGGCAGGTCATCTTTGGAGGTGATTTTAACACCATCACTAGACCAAAGGACAGGGGAGGCTCAAAGACGACCCTGGGCTATGATTCAGTTTTTCTGAATAGCATAGTTAGACAGGCAGGGATGGTGGATGTGCATATTAAACATTCACCAGACCTCACGGGTTTCACTTTTTATAGAGGTAGATGTAGGAGTAGGATAGATAGGTTTTTTTGTTAAGAAGAGTTTGAAAACCTCGGCACCTGTGTTGAGGCAGAGTCCCTCCAGAAAGGCGGGGCCTGTGGTGCTTGAATTCTCAGCTCTTGGAGGAGGAGGGAGTAAGACAATCTTTTAGAGACTTCTTTGAATGTCAGGAGTCGCTGTTGGAGGCAGGCTGGAGTAGGTCCGAGTGGTGGGAGATATGTAAGAATGCAATCTCGTAGCTAGGCGTAACTTGGTAAATCAGCGTACCTACCAGGCCTTGAGAAAGAAATTGGATTTCCTAATTTCTGGGCAGGGAGATGGTGGGGAAATCTCCAGGGTGAAAGCAAGGATGAAGGAGTTACAATACAGCCGGTATGATTCCTTGGTTCTGGAGAGAGATTACGGGAAGTACCACTCACCGGATCCTTTCCAGAATTGTAGGAACTCGGTTGTTGCTAAGGAGGTGGGGGGACTGTATGATGTTCAGGGTGTCCTCCGTGAGGATCGGGGGGGCACTCTGGGGGTTGTGCAGTCTTTCTACTCCTGCCTTTTGTCTGAGCAGCCACTTTCCAGTGAGATGATGGACTCCTTTCTGAGGGAGACTCCGGGAGTGGTAAGCCTTGGTGACCAGCTTGATTCTCTCGGCAGTGATGTTAATGTGGAAGAGTTGAGGGAGGCCATTGATAGTCTAGGCTCCAAAAAATTGCAGGGTCCGGATGGCTTGACCTCCGAATTTTATAAAGTTTTTTTGGATATCTTGGCTCCTCGACTCATGGAAGTATTCAATGAATGCCTGGCTGAGGGGTTACTCCCTCCTTCCATGAGACTCTCTGCTTTGATATTGTTGTCTAAGGGTAAAGATCCATCCCATATTGAGAATTGGTGCCCCATCGCACTTCTCAATATGGATCGTAAGATTCTGGCAAAGGTCATATTCAATAGACTGATGGAATTTTCCAGGTTGTTACTTTCCTCATCTCAGCATTGTACCATGAAAGGCTGTAGCACCTTTAGTGCTGTCCTTGGCATCCGGGAGGCTCTGGAGCGGTGCCGTGCTGATAAGGATGGAAAGTATTTGCTGGCTTTGGATCAGGCTAAGGCTTTTGATAGGGTCAATCATAAGTACCTTTGGGCTCTCCTAGAGTGGTATGGTCTCCCAGTGAGGGTGGTGGATTGGTTAAGAGTCCTGTACAGGCAAGCCGAGAGCTTCCCTTTTGTCAATGGTTGGGTAGGTCCATCTTTTTCGGTTGATTCGGGTGTCAGGCAGGGATGTCCCCTGAGCCCCCTCTTATACATGTTCTCCATTGATCCTTTTGTAAGGAGGCTTGATGGTGGCACAGTTGGAGGGGTGCACCTGGGCCTGGGTTGTCCATTAAAAGAGGTGGCCTATGCAGATGATGTCACAGTTGTCTTGTCTTCCCCCAGGGAGGCGGACAACGTGGTGGCCATCATTCAAGAGTATTCTGTGTCATCTGGTTCCGAGGTTAATCAGGACAAGAGTGAAGTTTTCTGGATGGGGGAGGAAGGTCAGGAGTTTGACCTTCCGGATGGCCTCCAACGGGCATGCCAGGAGATTAAAGTTTTAGGTATTAGATTTGGCCCTGGTGATTACGCCACAAAAAACTGGGATCTTAGGCTGGTTGAGGCTGCTGCGAAGGTTGAGAGCTGGAAGAGGTGGAGGCTCTCTCTCAGGGAAAAGGTTGATTTGATCAAGACTTACTTGATTCCTATTTTTCTGTATGTTGGCAGTGTATGTCTTTTGCCAGAATCTAGGTGGACAAAGATTCAGGCTTTGTTTTTCCAGCTCCTCTGGGGGAACAGGCTGAATTTAATCAAGCGGGTCATAACCTACAGACCGAGGAGGGAGGGAGGCCTGGGAATGGCCAATCCAGGGCTATTCTTTAGCCTGACCTTTCTTTAATTACATCTGAGGAGTCTCATGTTGGAGACTCCTCCTCGTGGGTAGGTGGCTTTAAGGTCTGGGTGGATCCCTTCCTTAATGCTTGGATAGGGGGAGGTGCGGTAAAGAGTCTTCGGGTCAGGCATGGATATCTTCCGACTTACGTGGCCCTGATCTTGAAAGAAACAAGGTGTTGGGGCTTGTTAGCAGAGGATTTCAGAACATCTTCTAGAAGGGTATTGGAGAAGAAAGTTCTGGAGGCTCACTTTCGAGAACCGCTGTCTCTGAAAGACTGCCCAGGCACCGTCTGTTCAGAGGGATTGTCTTGGGTTAATGATCCGAGGATACCTCTGAAATTTAAGGACATAGCTTGGCTCTCCTTTCATGGGAGGCTCTATGTGAGGGGAAATCTGAAGTACCGAAATGCCGATGATCGTGGCTGCCCACGTGAGGAATGTCTAGGGGAGGAGGAGACCATGGATCATTTCTTGCTTCGGTGTCCTTTCAATGTAAGGGTTTATAAGAGAGTCTCCAGAGCCTTGGGTATCCCGTGCCTTTCCCATCTGTGTTACGCTGGTTGGGCCTATGGGGCATTCATGGGGTATGAGGGTTATGATTTCTCTACACTTTTTTTAGTTCGTATAGTGGTTAGGTACTTCACGTGGAATGCACGGTGTCAGTTATCTATTAGACAGAAAGTCCTTCCCCTGGATATGGTGGTAGGTGACATTCTCCATGAGGTGTGGAAGATTCGGAGGTTAGAGAAGGGGCGAATGGATGCTGTCAGGTGGTCCAGATTGTGGCGCCATCTGAAGCCTCCTTGAGGAGGTGGTGGAAATTGGCTTCTTCTCTACTCGGCTTTGGTGGACTGTCTTATCTTGGTCTTTCCTTTACATTCCAGTAGGTTTTCAGTTTCTCTTGGTTTTTAGGTCTGGTTTGCATATGTCTAAAGCTCTGTTACTGTTCCAAACTGTTGTTGGGTGTTTTTTGAGATGAATAGTAATACTACATTTTCTGTTTGTGATATGATGATTTGTTGGGACTTTATGTTATGAATCATGGACTCATGTGCTCTTTTAAAAGCTTTATTTATTGAAGGTTTTTCCTGTGCTGGAACAGGAGTCCTTCTCCAGATGTATATATGTAAATAAGTGGTTTTAGGTCTGAGCACTTGGGTTTGGTGATGGTTGAGTGTGTTATGTTCTTGATGTGTCGTTTATTTATCCTTGTTGCAAGTTCTAAAATAAAAAATATTTCCAGCTCCAATAGCGTATATTAAAGTTGCTGCAGTTAAAAAGCTCGTAGTTGGATCTCGGGATCGAGCTGGCGGTCTGCCACGAGGTGAGCTACCGCCTGTCCCAACCCCTGCCTCTTGGCGCCTCCCCGATGCACTTGACTGAGTGTCCCGGGGGGCCGAAGCATTTACTTTGAAAAAATTAGGGTGTTCAAAGCAGGCCCGGTCGCCTGGATACTTCAGCTAGGAATAATGGAATAGGACTCCAGTCTCCTATTTTTTTGGTTTTCAGAACTGGGACCATGATTGAGAGGGACGGCCCGGGGCATCCGTATTGTGCCGCTAGATGTGAAATTCTTGGACCGGCGCAAGACGAACCAGAGCGAAAGCATTTGCCAAGAATGTTTTCATTAATCAAGAGCAAAAGTCGGAGGCTCGAAGACGATCAGATACCGTCATAGTTCCGACCATAAACGATGCCGACTGGCGATCCGGCGGCATTATACCTATGACCCGCCGACCAGCTTCCGGGAAACCAAAGTCTTTGGGTTCCGGGGGGAGTATGGTTGCAAAGCTGAAACTTAAAGGAATTGACGGAAGGGCACCACCAGGAGTGGAGCCCTGCAGCTTAATTTGACTCAACACGGGAAGCCTCACCCGGCCCGGACACGGAAAGGATTGACAGATCGATAGCTCTTTCTCGATTCTGTTGGTGGTGGTGCATGGCCGTTCTTAGTTGGTGGAGCGATTTGTCTGGTTAATTCCGATAACAAACGAGACTCCTGCATGCTAACTAGCTACGCGGCCCCCCGCAGTCCGCGTCCAGCTTCTTAGAGGGACAAGTGGCATTCAGCCACACGAGATCGAGCAATAACAGGTCTGTGATGCCCTTAGATGTCCGGGGCTGCACACGCGCTACACTGAACGGACCAGCGTGTCTACCCTTTGCCGACAGGTGCGGGAAACCCACTGAACCCCATTCGTGATAGGGATCGGGGATTGCAATTATTCCCCATGAACGAGGAATTCCCAGTAAGTGCGGGTCATAAGCTTGCGTTGATTAAGTCCCTGACCTTTGTACACACCGCCCATCGCTACTACCGATTGGATGGTTTAGTGAGGTCCTCGGATCGGCCACGCCGGGGTCGGAAACGGCCCTGGCAGAGCGCTGAGAAGACGATCAAACTTGACTATCTAGAGGAAGTAAAAGTTGTAACAAGGTTTCCGTAGGTGAACCTGCGGAAGGATCATTAACGGCCAGGCCCGGGACCGCGGGGTCCGCCGGCTGGAAGCAGCACCGAGAGAGGGGGGCCCAGCAGGGCGCGAGGATGGGGTGAGGGGAGCAGCAGGCGGGGTGACGGGCTCAGGCTCGCGTCCCGGCAGGTGCCCGCTCCCCCCGGTCCCCGTGGCCGGGCCCAGAGACAAGAGAAAGATGAGGTGGTGTGGAGTGACGGGAGCAGGCTGAAGGGGCGCAGCCGTCCTAGACCCGCCGCCCCCACCGCGGCCTCTGTAGCATGGAGAAGACAGCCACAGCCGGGGGCGACGTGGACCCCAGACGGCTGCCCCGGAGTAGGCCAGGACCAGCATTCCCCGGATGCTCCCGATGGACAGGGGTC